>JAWWEY010000001.1:60699585-60711283 GCA_035582745.1 Loriotus luctuosus | reverse complement strand
TTTTGCTTTTGGGGGTTTTTTGTGTTTTTTTTGGTTTTTTTTTTGGGGGGAGGGTTTTGTTTGTTTGTTTTTTGTGGTTTTTTTGGTGTTGGTTTTTTTTTTTTCTTTTTTTGTACTCAGGCATAAATAAGATAGTTTGTTTAGCCACTTCAGGCAACGTGTCAGGGGTTTCTGACATAATTTCTGTAGTGGGCCCTTGTATTGTGTTTTGAGACAATATCTAATAATCTTTTGAGATTGATCACCCATCTATGTTTTTCCTGGTGTCTAAAATGTTGCTATGAACTTCTGTGACTTCCTGCTCAGCGAGCCCAGTAATGACAGTAAGATCCATGTAATGGAAAAATTTACAATCTGGAGAGAAGTTACTATTCTCCAGACGTTGTGCCACTAGCCCTTGGCAGATAGGTAGGGCTATGCAAGAGCCCCTGAGTCAGGACAGTGTAAGTATATTGTAGTCCTTCCCAAGAAAAGTCAAATTTTTCCCGGGATTCTGCAGTACTGGATATGCTAAAGAGAGCATAAGCTGTATGCCATGTATAAGCACCAAGTTGCTGCTTCTCTCTCAATACATTTGATCACTGTTAATACATCTGGGACAAGTACAGCCAGGGGATAGGCTACTCTATTTATTAGGTAGTAATCTACTATCATGCATCAGCAACCACCTGGCTTTTTTATGGGTCAAATAGGACTGTTACAGGGAGAGTGATGTGGCAGGTAATACCCATCTCCAACAATATTTTAACCCAGTGATTCTCCCTGGGTAACTGATACTGTTTCAAGGCTACTGGTTTTGGAGGTGGCAGTAAAACTGCTGGTGCACTAAAGTATGTAACCCACCAAAAAAAAGCCTGAATTTCTAAGGAATAGTTTCTACCTAAGGTAAAGAAGGTCTTACACATCAAAGTTTTTTCCTCCATGATTTAACTGGGAACTTGAGACATGCTTGCTCAGGCAACAAAAGTTGTCTAAGATGTAGGATTAGGTGTATTTCAAAGGCTGGCTCTTCAGAACCACAAAATTAATGTTTGTACAATGTGATTGTGTGGGTAATGAAAAGGACTTCTGTGAATCTCAGTTGTTTCAGCACAGTAGGTAAGAAAGACATTGCCAGGGGATTTTTTCCCATTTTAGTAGATACCTAGCAGGATTTGTGCTTGATGATCCTCCTGTTCCACTCCATCCTCTGGCACACCATGAGGTTCTGCCACACCTGAGCAATTCTGGTGTGGGTTTGGATATTGTTTTGAAATGACGATGGAAATTAAATCCTGAATGAATTTGACTTGGAGGATTCTTTCTCCTCCTCCCCCTGACTAGCAAATGAAGCCAAGGGTGTTAGTACATCAATAGTAAACATCTTCTGATTTTTTTTTTGTTTTGTTTCCCTGGACAGTCCTCAGTTGTACAGAATGATGCCCTTAGTATAAGGAACATGTCTGTAAATAAATGGGACTGTGTAAAAGAGGTGAATAATTTGGTGTCTGGTGTCACAAAGGTGTGGGAAAAAAAATTCCCTGCCTCACAACCAATTCCCAAAGGTGTACCCAGCCTCCTCCACGTGCTTCCACAAAACGATTTAACATCCCAACCAAAAAGGTATGGTTACTGTGCCTGGACAGTTTTATTACAGAATATTGAGGTTGGAAAAGATCCTTATGATCATTAAGTCAAGTCATTAACCTAACACTGCCAACACTCACTCCTAAACCCTGTCCATGCGCCATATCCACACATCTTTTAAATACTTTCATAAAGGGTGCTCCACCACTTCCCTGGGCAGTCTGTGTCAATGCCTAACCACCCTTTTAGTGGAAGAAAGTTTTCCTAATATCCAATCTAATCATTCCCTGGTGCAACTTGAGGCCCTTTCCTCTTGTTCTATTTCTTTTTACTTGGCAGAAGAGACCTACCCCCACCTCACTAATACTTCTTTATTTGTTGAGAGTGATAAGGTCCCCCCTGAACCTCCTTTTATCCAGGCCGAACAACCATCTGGTACAAGGTGAAAAAATGTCAAAATTTTCCATTATGGTTCAAAATATAGATTTAGGAGGCAGGAGGGTGGTGCTTAAGCAAGTTCTGTGTTCGCTCTGAATGGTCATCTAAACTTCAGATTGCTGCTGTAAAGAAAAGTATCTTTCATATTTTAAATGCTTTGTATATTGTTAAGTACTCTGCTGCAAAAAGTGTAAAGTATTGAGGTTCCCCCCCCGCCGCCGCTCATTTTAAGTGCCCCATCAAAATGATGTCATTATAATATTAACTGAGCCATTATCAGCTCTTATTGTCTATTCTTGATGTCTATGTTGATTGTAAGGAAAAAACTATATTTCTGAAATAGAGAAATCTAAAGAAATGAGAATTCTATTTTAAGATGTAGCAAAATGTTTTGATGTATATTCATAGCAAAAAATATTACTGTAAAAGCTTATGCACCAGAACAGCTGGCAAAAATAGAGACATTTTTTAAGGAATATTTTGTATGGACTTCTTTGCTCAGTAAGTCCCCTTGCAAAAAAATATTTTTTTATTTTGTGCTAGTCCACTGATTCCCATTGATTTCTCACTACTCTTTCAACTGCAGTTATAGATGATTGGTTTTTAAACAGTCTTGTCTTTATAAGAAGGTGATGATATTATTGAAGACACAAAAATAGTGTGAACCATTAATTTAATTGGAAATTAGAGATTTAGCAATGCAAAGAAGTCTTGATTTTTTGCTTTTGCATTTCAATTATTAGATATGGATACCTCTAAGACCCTGTTCATACAAGTATTTCAATGAATTTCAAGAGTCAAAAGAAGAACCTTTGAACAGATCCATTTGCCTTCCCACAAAGTAGCAGACTTTTCAAAGTAAACTTCCAAATTTCTAGTCAATTGACTTGAAAGGGGAGCTCCTGAAGTAAATCAGTGTTTTGCCCTACAACTTCTTTAGATTCCAAGTATGTCAACCAGGGCACAAGAAGAAATCAAATGTGACTTTTAATTCAACTTCTAGGGGAAAAAAAAAGAAAAACAGTAATGAAAATTTCAATTATTTTAAGTACTTTGCAAGTGTTAAATTAATTACATGGAAGTTATTGAAGAACCATCAGGAAAAATTTTTTACCTAATACTAAGCTACGTTAGGGCTGAGATCAAATAAAGTATGTATAAAGTTAAAGGCTTTAATGTATTTTTTTCCAAAAAGCCAAAAAAAGGCTTTAATGTATTTTTTTTTCCAAAAACAATGCAAAAGAAACCAAGTTCCAAATATGTATGGGATGCAAAAACCCAAGAAATCTGTAACTCAGGAAACGAAAAGCACAAATAGGTAATTATTTTCCCTGCTTTGCAGAAAATACATTGTCATTCAAGTAAAACACACAGGAAGTAACTATAGTTTCATTCACATAAAAGCAAAACACAATCTGGACACATTACATGGAAAGTACCAGTATCTTTTTGCTGAGGAATTGGACTCTGGATCACTGGGTAACATGGGAAGCTCAAAGAATATTTGATTCTCTCACAAAGCTGCACAGGAAGAGGACGAAACATAATGTACCAAAAGCTATACCAGAAATGGTCTTAATACTTCCAAATATACCTATGAACAACAAAGGAAAGCTTTAATTTTTTTAAATCTATCTATTAATTTTAAATTTTATTGTGCTTTGAAAGCAACATTAAACAAATTTGTTTGTGGATGGACTAAACTAATCATCAGTTCCTAATACTGATATAAACTTTTTTCTGAAATCTGATTTTAAAAAGAATCATTTTGAAAGCATTATACACAGTTGTCAACTGTTCTTTGAAGATCATGATAGTAAAATAGTGTTTACTAAATGAATACCAGAGTTGTCTTCCCTCCCTGGGCTATCTTTCAAGGTGCTGTCCATTGCCTCTAACCCACTCGGACTGGAAAAAAATCTCTGTATATAATATTATTATTGTATATTTTTTCTGCTGTAAAATTTTATTCCTAATGAAAACTATCATACATACTGCCTATTCATGAATATTAATCTTTAAATTAATGTCTTTTAAAAATGCATAACAGGAACTTAGACATCTATAATGCAATCAGAAGGAATTCTCTTGGTAGGCATGTTCTCTTCAATCTTTCTTCTGAAATAAACTCAACATATTGAACACTGCACAACAATTTACGATCTGGAATGGGCAAAATTGTGGCTGACCTCTGGGGACTTACAATACAATACAAACTGTCTCCTGACTGGCAAATTCCATTTAATTTCTCTCCTCTTCCCTAGGAATAAATGTCCCAATACTTCTAACTCGTGACCTTAGGGAGTAACTTACCGGAAAGTCAAAGTTAAAGGAGGTAGTAATTTAAGACAGCTTAGTTACTGCAGCAGATTTGTAGCCCAATGTGATGGGCAAGGAAATGAATTCAGGTGTAATTAGGAAGATGAGATAGAAAATCCACTAGCAGAAGAAAACTGAAAATCACACATAGAAAAAGATAGATATAGCAATTTAAAAGTTATTGGAAATCATACTCTCTATTAGCTATTTTGAGCTAGCGCACATTTCTCAATTTCCCTTGGCAAAAATGTTCTTTCTTGTATAAATAATAAATGTTCATGGGAGCACCAACTTGAAACCATTTCATTAAACTCATGTTCAGCATCTGCTTCTTCAAGTCATGTTTAACTATCTCCCTAATTTTTGTGTAGGTTGCACATATGTTTAAAATCAGAAAAAAAAAGTATCCATGCCTTTCACTGCTATTAAGTGTGATTGGAAGGTGTAATAAACAAAATAATCTGTTTCTTACAGATAAACTAAAATGATTGTTAATTAAAATTAGAAAACCAATCCCAACAAAAAAACAAACCCCTACACCAAATCCACAAAAACTAGGAGTTATTTTATTTCTGTGCTTTTTAAATGCCTAAGGAAAAAAAACACTCAAGGATCAGCCTATACTAAAATGTACTCAAATAGCAAAGACTGTTCCTAAAAGAATATTACGTTTGATTATTTCATTAATTTTTTGTATTCATTTTCAGTAACTCCTTATTTTCTTACTTTCTTCAAATTTTGATGGCAAATTTCCTGCATTTCCATCATGGATAGTGAAGAATTCACATGACCAAAATAATTACACATCTCAGGAGAGAAGAAAATGAAGTAATCCACCAACTATTAAGGACAATTTCACAAGAAATGACAGGTGACCTGGTATGCCAGGTGCTCTATTCTTGGTAGCAGATGATAGCAAGAACCATTAAGCTAGTTGGCATCCTCATTACCTTGGGTTAATGCCTTGCTTGGAGAACAGAGGACACCTCTATCATGTAAAGTACTACTACTTATTTACTATGGTTTCTTTAAATATCATGTAGTCTTTGTAAAACTGAAAGTCAAAAGTTCACTTCTTCAAGGCTATATTCTACATGGTGTTAGCCAACTCAGGGTGTGGTTCAGATGACATCGGTATTTCTGATATCCACCCTGAGTGAGAGAAAATGTACCCTACAAGTACTTCAATGACCTCATCACAGCTACAGCAGGGAAATCTTGCTCCTGTGCCCATACCTCAACATCAGCTGGGGGAGGGCAGCAAGGTTTTTCAGGTCATTGATGAGAACTGGTCCAAATCACAATATGATGTGTCCCTGTTTCACTGAAATGGGCAAGAATCCCTGCATTGATTCTTCTCTGCTTCTACAAGGTAATAGAGTGTTTTACTGGTTATTCTGATATCAATGCACATTTCCCTCAAAGTTTGCTTAATTTCATTGCCTTTAGAAAACTACTCTCTTGCCTGGGTGTTGCTTGGGTCAGCCTATTGAAATGACCATTATTTGACCATTGATGATTCAATCAAACATTATCTCTTTCATCTGTCATTGCTGGTCACTTCTTCACATTATTTTTGGATACTACTTTGTAGGCAAAATTTTTTAATTCTTCATGGTGCTTTCAAGTTGCTGAAGTCACTAACCTTTGGACAAATGTTGTTTGCATACATTCACAAGCATGTTTGAGGCCAGTTTTAGCGAGTCCATTCCAGAATAGTGAGTCTATCAGTGGGAAATTCACTCTCTAAGTGAAAAGGACTTGGTCCTCCTCATGACTTGTAGAGGAAATTCGAAGATGATTAAAAGATTTTAGGCTCCCAGCTTAAATGCCACTGAGCTATCCAAAGGTAAATGGGGTGAATCCATGTCCTTATGAATACAGACAGAAACATCTTGAGATTCTATGTTAAGCAAAGCATGAACAAATTAAAAGTCTGTTGTCAAGCCACTCTTCAGAGAATTTCAGGCTCCTGATCTATCTATAAACTATTTTATTATAGTCAGCTGATTTGGAGTATCTCATCTTTTTGTCTGTATCCGTATTAATCAATCTGAGAAAACTTCTTGGTTCCTAGAGTATGTTATACACATCAGCCATATCCTTGTTCCCTACCAGAACAAGGCTCAGGAAACTAAGAGTTCATTTTTCCCTACTTATTGATTTCTACTGCAAGTAAACTCAGACTGTCTGATTGAAAGAGAACCATACTAAACTTTCTTTTTTTAAAATTTTTAATATCAATGCCTGTCTTTTCCACCTTGTCTTTTCTTTTAGAAAGTTACCAATAGGAGTTTCAGTGTGGTTTATATTCTTTAGAAGTGAATGTATGTTTTCTGTCTCTAAATACATATAGAGTGTTCTCATTATTTTCTTTCTTCAATTCTCTATTACTTATGCAGTCTGAAATGAATAAAAACTTAGTTTCACACCCTTCTTTGCAGAACATAATTACATTTAAATTCTATTGTGGATGTAGTCTGCAAACATTTAATACACCAACAGGTGAATGAAATATACAAACCAGACCATTTAAAAATGTGAATCATACTGGTACACAACTGTATTCTAGAAAGAACATTAAAATTATATTTCAGTACCAGCCGAAAATAAATTGTACATACAATCTTCTGCATTCATTGAAAAGATTATAATCAGGAACAGTAGGTACCTGAGGAAAAAGAAAAGCAAACAAAAGTTTCCCATTTCTTTCTAGTAGGTTGTGGAATTGAGAGAATAACTTTATTATGTTATTTTTTCTTCACCAAGAAATTAGAACAAATACTTAGAAACTACTGAATATTAAATCTCACAAAATATTATACTTTATTAAAACTACATAAAAATTAGTTTAAATGGGGTCTGAGATGAAAAATACGCTATGTTGTTTTCCTTAAATTTTTTATAATCTCTTGCTAGTCACTGTTTGTTAATCAATATGTTGTTGCCAAGAAAGTGAAAAGCAAACAAAAAATAGCCATAATTTATGTATGGATGTATTGCATTTAGGGCCAATTGCTGTTGAGCAGCCTAGTTTATGTTCTCTATGCTGGCAAGTTTTCCTAAAAAATCTTGTTTTGGAGCTGTGTTCATAGCATATAATTGCATCATTGATGAGACTGGCAAAGAATAAGGGAATATTGTGTTGGCTTATGCCCCAAAGAGTGAGAAGAATTTGAAAAAAGAATAAGGATAGAAGAAACAAAAATCTTTGTATTCATGAGGAAAAAACAAGGTGCTCCCTGAATGAGAAGCTAGTCCCCAGGTTCCAGAACTTTATTGTAAAACAAAGGAACTTAAGAAAATGAATATACTTGGGAAGAAAAAGCAAAACACCCAAAAAACCTGAAACAAATATTCGAAAGTCTTAAATCAAACCAAAAACAGCCACAAAACCACAACAAAACCAAGCAAACCCACAAAAGAAACAAAAAACCAGTTAAAGTTTGAACAGAAAAATCCTATTTCTTATATTGCAAACAATTTCACTTTTTTATCCCTAACGGCTTTTTATTTCTCCTTCAATTCTTCTTCCCCTTGTTTCTCATTCCCACCCACAATAATAGAGCTATAAATCTGCACTTAGACTTATTTTAAAAACTCACACTCTATCTCTTTATTTCTCCCTTGGATCACACCTACTTTACATCCATTCCTTTTAGCTTCCTTTCTTCATCCCATCCCATCTTTCTACTGTTAATCATTTTTTGACCTCAAATAGTATTTTCACATTTGCTTTGGCTTCCCCAAACTTAAATAATGGTTCTTAATCATCTAACTTGACCACTACTTAATTTCTCCTTGGTCCCATATTTTTCTCTGCTTTAATATTGCTCTAATTGACTTTAGCAAATAGAACTCCTTAGGGTAAATTTAATTGTGAGTTTTCACCTTTCATTGGTTTTGACCTATCTTTTTAAGATTATTGACACACTTTTCTCTTCAGGAAGATACTAATACTTTAAATTTTCCTTTTACCTGTTCAGATGTTTCAGAAAATAGCTCCTTTCTGAAAATATCTTTTTGTAGCCTTCAAAAAACTTCTAAAAAGAGAGGCTGCTTCAATCCATCACAAAGCACACTGGATGTTTTTCTAGTGCTTTGCTAAGTAGAATGTAATTTATGACATTTTTTGCCAGTGAATTTTGATCACCCGTAAAATCCTAAATGGGTATTTAAAAAAATCTGTCTAGAAAGGAATTTTTTCTATTTCTCATTCTTAACACAATAGCAACACAATTGTGGAAATATTTTTTCAAGTAAGCACCATCAAGTCATATTAAGCTTTGGTAATAGCACATGTGCAGCCTGTTAATTTTTGAATTAAATATGGATTATATTGCCACAAACTGCAAACCAATAAAACCCATATAGAGAGATTCACAGATAACATTATTGCCTGCTCTGATATTTGGAAAAAAAGCAACAAAGAAACAAGAAAGGGAATAATGTGTTTATTCTCTTTTTGAAAGTCATTCCTAGTGGCAGGGAATAACATTCTCTGAACTGTTCCTCCAGAGTCAATTGTTTATCCTTTTAACAGCCTTTAATGGAAGCATATTTCTATTATACATGATAGTATAATATATAATATATGTTTTCATATATATACCACCTGCCCTTGTTTCCACCTCCTAAATGCTACTATTTTTCACTCTGAGTTGGCTCAATAGGCCCTTATCCATCCATGGTGGCCTCCTAGAATTTTTACCCAATTTTGTTCTCAATGGAGGACAAGGACCTCCATCAGTGTCTACCTACATTTAGCGTATAGGAAGGGTGGGTTTCAGTGAAAAATAAATTCTATGTAAATGTGAAGTCATATAATATTCATTTGAGTGCAGAAGGAGTGTGAAAATACTGTAACTGAGGTCATGTGCAGGAGCAATATGTGCAACCCAGAATGGACACAAGGTCACACACCAATATGCAGCCAGACACTGGCACTAATTTCTCCAGCAGTAGTCACACAGTGTACATATACACTGCTGGCAGTAGAGTGCCTCATAGCAGACCGAACCACAGCCCTTCCCCTTTTGTCACAGCAGTCCTAATGTAGATTTATCTATTGTCTTTAATCTAGAATAACTTGTAGCCTTAAAGGTCTGGAAGCTCTGACTTAATTTGAGCAATGGGGTACTTTACTCATTAAACTGGTGTCAAAGTACACATATAATCTCTGATGCTATTTATAGTAGCTGATCTGTGATAGCTCACCATAGTACGTGAATTGCTTTGATAAACACTCTCTGAATGTACATGGTGGACTCAGCTTTCCAGAAGACCACAAAACAATTGCTCTTGATGCTTGTCTCTGAAGGTAAAGCATTTGTGGAGAGATCAGAATTTATATCCAGTCAACAAAATTAATGTCATCAGTTTTAAAGAGAATGTACCTTCTAGTTGATTGTCACAAATATCACAAGTGTTGTATGTTTTATTTTCCTGATTCTCTGTTCCCTTTTTTTTAACTGTTTTTTCAGTCCTCTATTAAAACTTTTTTATTTGCATGAACTAATTAACAACTATTTGAAAAAACAAGAATGTGCAGCAGTGAAGCATGCCTTTCCAACAATGAGAAACAATGATTTATCACAGGTAACAGTTCAAAACTAAAGTTTAACCCTGAGTAGCAAAGAAAAAACCTTCCAAATTTTTTTTCTACCACTGGACCATGGTCATGGGACCAGTTTGGCTTCTGTTTTTTTCAGTGAAGTTAATACAACTTGTTCTTAAGCTGGGACAAAGCTCATTTTCTCATGTAAAATTTACTAGTATTATGGGAGAATGGTTATGAGTCATTAAGGATCTGAAAGTTTTGATACAATGAAAAAAGAACTGGAAAAACTGTGCTACAGAAATGGAAATGTGAAAATGATGCTATATGAAAAATAAGATTAATAAACCGAAGAAGATAAAAAGAACCCCACTCTTGTCATCCTCCCTACAATTACCAAAATACGAATTCAAAATGGATTTCACAAATGTGAAATATTTTGGCAAATACCCATAACAGCATCACTAAATTAACAAATAATGTTATCCCATTGTGCCTGTGCTTCCAAAAAGTAGGAAACCTTCAATTTTCTCCTGTTCCTGACTGTCCAATTGGTGACCATGAATGAAGAAAAAAGATGGACTCTGACTGAGGTGTAGTCTCTTAAAAGTACTTTTCCTTTAATATTTGTCCTTCTTTTTTTCTTCCTTTAAGAAAAGAGGGCAAAAGAAGTTCCATCAGTCTCTTGAGATCTCTCAGTTCCAGAAGGAAACATTCTTACAAATGTTACACTTGTATTATATATTTGCAGCAAAGAAAAAAATCTCATGTTAGCTATTGTCATGGTTTGACGCTGGCACAATGCCAGTGCCCCCATGAAAGTACCTTCTTCCTGGTTTCTGCTGTGAGATGTGACCAGGAATAAGCAAAGCAGGCCTCCATTTAGAAAGAAAGAAAAGAAAGCTTTATTAACTACACTACAACTATAAGTAAAAGGAACACACACAGGGAAAATGAAAACCTTCAAATACATTTCCTTCCCCGCCCACCAAATTTCCAATGTGTCCATCTCCCAAATCACCGACTCTCAGTCCATCACCACCCTGTAGATAATCACTTCTCCATTTGTCAAGAGGAGAGGAGTCCTCCTTGTGCCATGGTGACTTCTTCCCTTCATGTCCAGAGCTCTCACCACTGAACACAGACCAGAGCTGCTTCTAGGGTCGTCTTTTAAGGATGCTTTGTCCCATTCCAAAAAGGGACACCTGTCCTCCCCCAAATTTTGTCACCCCCTGGGGCCGAGGGGTGTCAACACTGAACTCTCTTGGTTCTGAGCCATCGCCTCCCCCTGGATGCAGTCTCTGTGTCACAGGGAACATGGTTTTGTCCATGGCTAAACAAAAAGAGTCCAGCATAAGTCACTCCATCATCTCTTCCCACTAAGATTCTTCTCCATTCTTCCAACATCTCTCTCACTTGCCCATACCTTCATCACTTGCCCATTTCCTTCTTCATCCTCCACTTGATCTCCCCTCCAGGAAAGGTCAATGCTCTGCAAAGTTTTCACTGTCCAAAAAGGGGTTAAAAGCTCCTACAAGCGGCCAGACACCTTCTCGGTGCACCACCCCCTCCCCACCCTCGCCTTCTCTACCAGCTGGGCTGCCAGCACAGGATATCAAATTTCCAGGTTATAGCACTAGCTCTCTCTCTCTCTGTCTCTCTGTCTTCTGGGGGGCAGGGGTGGGGGGTGGGTTGCCCAGTGCCTCTCAGCGCTCTTCCACTCTTCCACCCTTCCACCCCTCAGGGTCAGGCCTACCTCTCCCGGCCGCATGGCTTTTCCCCTCCCCCCGCCCCGCCCGCCGCGGGGCCCGGGGCGGG
>JAWWEY010000001.1:60661648-60689560 GCA_035582745.1 Loriotus luctuosus | reverse complement strand
TGCCTTCTAATGAAAAGCTGCCAAACTCACAGTAGTGAGACTGTTTTACTGATAAGAAATAATAAACACTTGAGTCTGAACATGAACTAACATCTCAAGTGCCTTCAATCCAGACCCAGAGAAACCGATATGATACCTAAACCTTTGCTTTGGGAAAGTATATTTTCTTTTCCAAGTTTCCTTTTTTCATGTTTCTCAAAAGCAGTTAAAATGTTCCAAATAGAAGGAAAGCATTTTGGGTATATTTAAAAGTGGTTTACTTCAGTTCTGAAAGATATTTGCAGTTTTTTAAATAAAAGAAAAAAATTTGATTTTACCCCAGATACATGTTTTTCTCAGAGTTTAATTTAGTTTTTTTTGTTTAGTTGTTGTTATTACCCAATGAATATCTTTAAAATGTAGTTAATTTACATATTAATTTATCATCCTTGAAAATTCTGAGAAGGCAAATTATTCATTCATTTGTATCAGTGGCAGAAGTTCAAAACCTGCGTCAGCAGATATGAAATAGATCAGTTGTGAGAAATAAATTTTTTTTTTACTCTTTCCCATCATCTAGTTTCTCTTCTCTTCGCCTTTTTTGGACAAGTTGTATGTACACTGAGAACAAAATTATCTGAAGAGGAATTCTCCTTCCATATCTTCCTTTGAATTTGTTAGATGCCACTCCGAAAGAGTCAAGAGTTCAAGATTTAATGTTCTAATGAAAGTATGCATCCTGAAGTGATACTTCTGAAATGATACTGCATCATCAGTAAAGTGAATCCACCAGACATCCTATACAGTACAGTGAACAATTTCAAATCTCATCTTCCTACAGCACTCAAAGTGAAATGAAGCTGAATAGAACAAATCCTGATTTTTCACATTTGCTGTTATTAAAGAATGGAACAAAGTAGTGCCGAGGGGAATAAGAGAATAAAGCTATGGCTATTCAGTTGTGAAGAAAGTAAATTAATAATACTAACCTCATTTCTTTTGTACATGATTTCAATTGATGCCCTGGAGAACAATTCTTTTGTAGAAAAAAAGGGTGGGGATTGGACCATGGAAGCTATTGCTGTATCTTGCCTCAGTGCTATTGACAAATTGTATGTCAGCATCAGATTATAGGACATCATATTTTTTATTTGAGCTACACTTTCATGTATCTTCAGCTAAGTCTTCCTGATATTTATTTTCCTCATAGCTTTTCCATAATATTTGATGGAAACTTTTGCAGTTTGTATTGCGAAACAAGGCTTAAACCCTCGAAGTTTACAGGCAACATTCATGATGTAACAAGGACCATGTAAGGCAGGCCATTTTTTTAAATAATGTTCATAATACATTATGTTTTAGATTCACATGAAATATGAAGTCCTTCTTCATTTTTTCTGGGCATATGCTAACACAACTGTACTTCAAAACATCCTTATGTATTTTGATAAACTGAACTGTTTGAAGATGGTCTTCCACAAATTTCCTTCCTCATTTAAGTTAACAAGTGATACCTGGACAAATATCATGCATTTTTAATTCCTGGTGTATTTAGAATGAATTTTTATGAGGTAGGTTTTTACTAGATATTTAGAACTTGATACAGACATTCCTGGAATTGATTAAGATTTGAGTTACCTTAACAGCCTTTCTTGAAAAAAGAAAAAAAAGAAAAGAAAATAAAAAAAAGCATCCTCAACAGTGACAATACCACAATGATAATGAATTGAAGGGTTGATTTCAACCATCTTAAAGAGAGAAAAGCAAGCAAACTTTATATACATGTGAATAAAATTATTCAGTCTAATTTTTCTATACAGATATGCAGAATACAAACAGAACAAAGGCAAGCAAATAACCCCATCCTGAGTTTTGGCAAAAGTAGAAGGCTAACAAGTGAACAGTACTGAGGATTTATCTTCATATAGAGCAAGGATATAAACAAAAAAGTACACTGCTTGAGAGAATATATTAAGTCCATATTATCTAGCCTGATTTCAGCCAAGTCCTCAAGCCTGAATCACAACCAGACACAACAGGAAAGGAAGCGTACTTTACCCTTTTCCACTGATATAGAAGAACCGTAATATTCCAAGGTCATTACTATACTGAACCTTCATCTATGTACAGTGGACAACATCATGAGTATTTTATATAACTCTTCAGGGCCAAGAGGTCTAAAAGTACTGTTCAATATATTTGCCTCTATTTTGTCTGTAAAATTGTTCTTTCTACCTTTTACTTTAAAAATTGCTATGAATAATGTAATGCAATTAGATAATTTTGTACTCTTCCTTTTTTCCTTCATTAATCTGCAGATTCACTTTTGTTGTTTGTGTTTCCGCGGCTCAACAAATATTCTTCCTGGGTAAACATGAACAATAGAGTTATCCAGAGAGAAAGCAAATTCATTTGAGACACTTCTACAATTTATCTTTGGAATTTTCCACTATAACCTGAATTTCAAACAGTCATCTTTCAATTACTAAGAACTCATTAAAATACAAAAATTTTTTCTCCCAGATTTGACCTCAGCCCCACTGGTTAATTTACTTCAGCCTTACATTAGTTGTCAGTCATTAGCTAAGTGAATGCATGTCCCAAATTAATATCCGAGGAAAAAATCCCAAAAAAACAAGGTAAGAGGAAAAACACTTGAATGAATTAAATGGAACACTTTATATACATTGATAACTACTATGTGTTGGGAAGGAACTAATTGGGAAGCTATTGGGAGATATTTGAAAACACAAAAAATTAAAGATGTGATGCAATAATAATTCATATTACTAACTAAAGTAGCATAAAAGGTGTTCCAAACTCTATTACTTAAAAAGGTAAAAACCTCAGCTCTGTGGCACACTGGATTAAAATAATACCTCCTTATGAAATTACCATGAAATTGAGTTGAAGCACATGCAGAACTAAACAGATTGCTTGGAAATCATTCAGCTACAAAACTGCTCTTTTTTTCAGACCTCCTAAAATCTCAGCTGATTTCAAGGTAACTAGTTTCAATTATTTGCTCTGCTGTTTAAGCAAACCATGTCAAAGTCTGCAATGGTGTTTATCTCAAGAGTTACTGTTGACTGGTGAAACATGGGATATCAACATTTCTCATGGGAAAAAGGAAAGAAGGAGAATCTAGACTAACTGAAGAAAAATCCTAAAAGAAGAAAGCAAACTTGGAAATGGTTCACTGACAGTGTTGAAATAGTACAGTCAAATGGATGTAGCCTTCACATAAATTAATACCATTAAAATGTTCTTAATATGTTTTAAGCCTGCCCTTTTTATGACAAGTTATATAGGGTCTGTTTTTACTTTTATCTCTGTCCAAAGTAAAATCATAACAGGGAACTGTAACCATAACAAGAGCTCTCAGATGTTCTTTCTCCTGAATCATAAGTATACATGTAAATTTAGCTTAATCATACAATATTTATAGGGAGTCCACTTTGTAAGTGGGGAGTAATGATTCCTGAAAGTGTTGAAGAAATGACTCAACATGTCACAGGGCTATGGTTTAGATGGCATGGTGGTGTTCAGTTGAATGTTAGATTTGATGAACTTGGAAGTCCTTTCTAACCACAATGATACAATAATTCTGTGATCCTCCTGCTTAGGTTTTATGACCTACATTCACTTTTCGAAAACAGGTAATGACATGAAAGAGCAAAAAATTTCTGTAGTCAACATGCATTTCAGATTTACAGTATATAAGAGACATATGCATAATGTAATTGAACCACTGCAAATGCTGAAGCATTATGTTTATCACCATTATACTAAAATGTAAGCAATTGTCCAACTTCAATATATATTGCACATCCTTAACCTCTCGTCTTGACAACTTGGATCACATGAAAAAGTTCAAACAAAAATGAATGGTGCCTGTAAATATCTTCTTATTCTCTGTACTGCTCTGTCACTATTTCTTCAGTCTTTGATTTCTTCAGTCTTTGATGAGGCATGAGCTTCACTTCGTTTAGGATTCTGCATTTCAGAAATGAATGCCAGCTGGACCCACTCTGATCATATCAAGAAGTACTTTGGAATCTGTATTTGGGACTTTCTTCTGCATTTACTGTTATCTGTGAGCTGCAGGAGTTCCATTTGTACAAGATATGTACAGTACTACTGAAAAGGTTATAAAAGATATGCTAATACAACCCACAATTCAAATGGAAAACCAGTGGTTGGGGAGGGAAGATTGAGGTAAGAAGAAACACTTTTAGAAAATCAGTATAAAGCAGTGAGGGAACTGAACAGATCAAAGGACTATTTTCTGGTAGTGGGAGGCCTAGGTGAATAGAGGTGGAAGCCCCACAGGCCTTTCATAAAGCAATTAAGCTTGATATTTTCATAAGGGAAAAGATCACCTTTTATACGGTTTTTACACCCAAATATCTGCTGTAGGCTCTGTGGGAACCATTAGAGAGAGAGAAAGAACAGGAAGTTGAAGTCTTCAAAAATAACCTTTTGGCAGAATACACTGAATATTCTAACTGTTCTATACTCCTTGGGTGAAATTCTGGCTTTATTGTTACAGTGATAGAAGGCATCATTGACTATTGTAAAGCAGAAATTTTCTGCCAGAAAAAAGCTCAGGAAAACTTGGAATTTCTCCCTGAAGATAAATACAACACTCTTACTTTGAACTTTTTTCTTCCATGCAAATTATTTCTCTAGCATTACTGAAAACCTTATTCATTAATACTGTCACCTTTGTCAGCAAACATAAGTCTCACAGTTCTCAGGGATGTCCCAGGAGAAATTTCTCCATTTTTTTCAAATAGAAAAACTTCAAGAGGGAAAGTTAGAAAATATCTTATTCAACATCATAGCAGGAGTCTTCATCTGGTGTCTTCACTCTGTTCTTCCCTAAGTAGGCCATATTATTTTCTTCAAATTTTCTGCATATACTTAAATTAACATTAAAAAGGACAAAACCTGGATTACAGTTCCAAATACCTCAGTTCTTAAAATTGAAACATTTAGAGTTAAGTGTAGAATTTATCTATAAATACTTTTCTATTTTTTCCTCTATTTTTTCTTCCATTGCTAACTGTTCTAATTACAGTTGTAATGTTATCAGTTATCTCCTAGTGTATTAGAATGCTTATTTTTATTTTTTTCTTGCCATGTAATTCTTCAAGACATTGTTGCAACAGATGCTGAGCACCTCCTGAGGACAATCAATTAATTCCGTCTTGAAGGGAATAGGAAGTCAACATCCTGTGAACTTCCCATGAACTTTATTCCTAATAAAGATAAACACACAGAAGGCAGTCAGCCCAGGGATGGATTGAGCCACTGCTTATGTGCTTTGAATTTCTTGCCCCACGATTTTGATGAGGCAACTTGTACTTGCCTGATGACATTCTCCAAAGGAAATCTACTAACAGCTCTGATATTGGCTTTGGATAGGAAGGTCTTCATTTGTATTAAGCTCAGGGAACACAGACCTGAGGGTTGCAGCGTCAGAAAACAAAGAGCAGGATGCATCTTCTCAGCTTCCGCCTGTCAGACACACACTTCTGAAATATTTATGGGCTTCATTGTTCTGTCAAGTACAAGGCATTCTTGTTAACATTTGGACATAATTTAGGGCATATTCCATAAGTGCAAGTGTTAAATATTTATAACTAACACTCGTTACTTAAAAAGCACTTCGCATATACATACTTCTTTAATTATTGATAAAGAAAGTTTGGACAGGCCTTGTTTTTATTGCCCTGCACTTCTGGAAATTAACTTTTCATGTATTTCTGTATTAATGACCTAAGGATCTTTTTTTTAATACATGAACATTGAAATGCCTCTGCCCTTTTAAGCCACCATGTGCAAGACTACTGTTATAGAATATGTAACTAGAGAAAACCTGATTTAGTAGAAGATGTTCCTGCTAATTACTGTGGAGTTGAACCTGATGACCTTCAAAGGTCCCTTTCAACCTGAACTATTCTATGATTCTATTAAATTTAAAGATCTGAGAGGATCGCCATATTTATACTCTTTTGCTGCCAGAATAGGCACCTACGCTATTCCCACTTCTGTGCTTCAGAGATTACATCACAAACATTTAGGTACAGATATTTATAGTCCCTTTCTTTTTGAAGGGCAACTAATTTGCTAATAAATCTCACATGAAGTTCATTACTATTATAAAATGAAGAAAATTTGAGTCACTCTACTGTATATCTCCTATTTTCAATCATGTGTTGGAAAGTTACATGGAGGTATTGCTCACAGAGTGAAGTATTGTTTCAAGTCTCTAATATTAGTGGAAAAAATTATGCTTACTGAATTAATCATTTAATCATATCTAGAAATATATATGTATATTTAGCTGACTGTTAAATATTTTCAAATAATATCTCTGTTTAGTTAAATTTCATCTGAAAATGATAATTTAATACGTTATCTCCATGTTAGGCTTTCAGGTAGAAAAACCAATGGAAAAATTACTTCAACTTCCGGTATGAATCATTATCATAGAATGGTTTCAAATACTTATTTTAAGCAAGCTACTGCAAAGAGTCATCTGAATTGTTAGGTGAAAAAAACTTAGATTTCTCATCTTAAACTGTCTGATTTTACAGAGAAACCTCTATTTCAGGCTATATTACTTTTTTCCAAACTACAAAAGCAGAAAATATCCTGGTGTGAACAGTTGTTTTTTTTTTTCCTTTTATTCTCTTTTGTACCTTTTTCATAATCCCTTCTACTTTTCTGATATACGATACTTCCCAGTGTTTTTTACAATTAGACACATTAATATTACAGCATATATTTTGCAAGGATGAATATCTTTAATTACATTAGCATTATACTGACAAGCCAGGAAATAGAAGACACTGATTAAAGCACTGGCATACAAAAACCTAACAGAAGGTAACGGAAGCATTTGCAATTTTTTAAATGGAGATTAAATTTAGAAAAAAAAGGGGTGAACATTCAGCTTATCTGAAAGCTTGAAATAAAGAAAATAAAGCCCTGACTTTGCACTACTTCTTGCTAACATCATCTTCAGGTCTTTAGTAACTTTTTTGGCTGAGCTGTTATCTGCTCTAAAGAGGCAGAGATGTACAGAAGTACAGAGGATAATCCATAAATAAACTAGTTTAGGTATCAAAAGCATCTTACCTGCAGCAGCAGCAATCATAATGTTGACTAATTTGCCATTCTTTTCAGTGCATTATCAAACTAGATTGTTCCAAATATACAAGATAGTTTTGTTTGCATCTAATGTTCATCAGTTTACCCTGCCTTGTAGCACAGATACAGCAATATGAACACAAATTCTTTACAACTTAAGCTGTGGTCTGAATTTTCACTTGTTTTTGGTTAGGGTTCAATAAACCCACAAGTATGTTGTAAGCAATAAACACCAAAATGTGGGCTAGTAGCAAGTATCAACATCAAGGCCTCTGAACCTTGTATTTACAACTCTAAGGTATCTTTCTAAAACTCTTGCTTGTCTTAAAGGCTTCAAAATCTAACAAACCAATGTTGTATAGACTTACATGGCATATTTCTAAAGAGTTGCTCCACTGTGAAGTAACGCGGACTTCTAAAAGGAAAGATATCTTGAAGAACAATCTGCAGTAGTCTAGGTGAAGATAGTGGTACAATTCCTGGTGCTTTAGTGAGCTTGTCTGCCATTGCCTCAGATGGCTGCATAGTGCTGCATATGTTTGACAGATCACATAGACATATGTGTGCAGAAGATAACTGGGGAACAGAATTCTTTTTCAATAAAAAAGTGTCAAAAATCCTGGATGGGAAAAATAAAAAATGAAATACTTTTCTCATCATGTTAGAAATAACAATTTCTCAAAAATTCCTGCTCTGGATTTCTTTGGAATCACAGAATTCTGTCTTGCCTTATGAACACACAATAATTTTGATTAGTGCCTTTGAGCAATGATCTTTCAAAAGCTGGACATTCAGAGCTACAAAATGAGCTGATTTTCAGGCTTAGTCAGGAAGCCAGGTTAAGTAATGAAAATTTGGGTCATTCAGCCTTTCTGTTTGCTCTCATATATTTCCCTGTCATTCAACTTCATTCTGACTGTTTGCCTTGCCACTATGACTTGCCTATTTCCATAGCTGATTTTGTTTGAAAAAAAGTGGTTTTAATTTAAAATATCTACAGCTTTTATACCACTCTGGAAGTATGCTCCATATGACAAAATCATTCTGGCAGAAAATTCCTCGCCAGTTCTAGCAGTTAATACAAAGTACAGGCAAACACACTGAAACCATGTTGTGACTGGAAGGTCCTGCAGCATCTTGGCATCTCACTTGAGTCCCCTCTTTTCCAGGACTACAGAGAAAAGAGAGGATTAAATGTTATAGCACTTGCATTATGGTATAATTTCTCACAATGTATTTATGGGGCAGGAGGGAAGACAACAGTACAATGTTTGCAAATGGTTCTCTCCCTTTATCAGCTCTTTTCAATAATCATTGTGATCTGAAATAGTAAAAAATGAATTAGGAATATTTTCTTCTTTTGATATTTCATTCATCATATATATACCCCTAAGAATACCATTAACTTGTTTTCTTTTAAATTAACTATCAATCAATAACTTCAAGCTGATCTTCCTCTTTTTCTAAAAACAAGATGCCTCTGTTTACAACTCAGGGATTCACTATATATATTATGGTGTCATAAAGTCAGAAATAACATATCCTGTCTCTAACTTTGTTGAAGGCTACTGATGAGGAGACTGAAGTAAAGGAAAAAGAAAATGCAAGGAAAATCCAAGCAAGGTGCAATTACATTTTGGTTATACTTCAGTCAATTTAATAACAAACTTAAATGTCCCAACCTCTTTGCTATTTCATTATAAAAAAAAATAAGTACCTAACTGTATTTTTATGAGTAGATTTTAAAAACCACAGCTGAATTTTCAATCTTGTCTATTGAATGAGATTTTTAGGTACTCGTTCCATTTATTGCTGCACACAGAAAGTTCAGCTGCAGTCATTGGTCCAAATTTTGGTTTTGAAGATTGATGTTGTTATTCTGCTTTCACCAGAGAATATACATACAAGGCTAATGACTGCAATGAACACTAGTTGATCTACACTGAGTAGCAGTTAAATCAATTACCATTTGAACTTGTGAGAAAAAAAAAAAAGATTAAAAAAAAGGATAATGGACCTACATTACCAGCACTCAACAGACAGTTCTACTGAAATTTACTTGCAACTCAAAAATACCTACACTGTCAATATTTCATATTTTACATGAATCCAAACACAGGTGTCTAAAAGTCTAAAAAGAGTAATTCTGTGAAGTCTGAAAATGTAATCTGGTTTTAGGCACATAACAGGACTTCAGTCCCCCTGTTAATCTGTAGCACCAGAAACAAGCAACACAAATTAAAGCAAAGAAATGAAAAATGACACAAACTCATGTGCTTCTTGTTCAGCATTCTGCATGATATAAGCACTTACTCTTAATTGTAATAAACTCTCATTCAAGAATAGATGAGTATAATTCTGTTATCCTCCAAAACCCTAAGAAATAGCATTGTAGTAAAACTACAGAAAAAAAAATGTAATTCTGTTTATCTGACTTGAAGTTAAACAAAACAAAAACCACTCATCGATGAAGAAATTGGCTATGTACATAACCCTGACAGCCAACACTTATTGGCTTAAATCTTCAGGTGTTACCTTCTCATTTTTTACCTTTATATCAGTGCTCTTGTGTGCAAATGTTAAACAGTTATGAGTTTATCTTCTAATTGGGTCTTAGGCAGGTTAATCTGCTGTGCTTTAGCATAATTTTCCTGCCCTATTAACCCTCGTGTTCCATACATAAATGTCTCTAACAACATGGATGTGAGAATGCTGCTTTCTGGGTATGTGTTGAACTTGTATTTTCCCCTCTGGTCAGCATCAATTTGATTGCTTTATCCACCAATTGATATTTTGATATTTATCTCCATCAATATGTACTTTTGTTCATATGACTCCAAAACTGAAATTTATCTACCTGTCTGCTTTGTGTCATTGACCTGACCAATCTTTTCATGTCTTCTGTGCACATCAAATAGTGTGGATGATGAGCGGCAGAGTTTCTGATTTGCACCAAGGTTTTCAGACCTTTGAAACATACCTCATAAAATTAATCTCAGTGAGATATCTAGTCTATAATAATAGCTTGAAAACCTTTCTGAGATGATGCATTCCTACAAGCAATGCTGTCAGTTCAAAAGGTATTTGTTCTGGTTGTGAGTAGCAAGAACTTCTCAAGTTCTTCAGAGTCCATATTGCTCTAGTTCCTTTATTCTGTGACTTCTGATCCAGGAAAGAAAGCTCAGGCTACTGTGTTTTGGATCTGAGACTGATGATTTGCAGTGGCTGTAATATTTTCTCCCTCTTTTGGTTTCTGATGGGTTTTCCAGTTGATCTTTGATAATGAATGATGTTCCCAATCCAGAATGGAGGCATATGATCTTGTTAATGCTTTCAAAAACTGCAGTTACATTCTTTGCTTAGAAAATGAAAATCATGATCGTACTAAAAAACCTCCTGTCTTCCCACTAAAAAATCTCTCATTTCCATGAACTTTACAATATATGAATAAAACATTTTTAATTCAAAGTGAGAATTATAATCAACATTGAACTGAATAAATTTTCAAAGTACTCTGGAAAGAATTTATAATAATTTTAAAAGTGTAGAAATTTGATAATGTGCTTTTAATGTTCAACTGTATAAAAACATGATTCTCTGAAGGAAAACATCCTTAAAAGTATGTGCAGCTACTTAGAAAAAAAACACCCACATTTGAATACTTTGTAGCAATTTCTCACATGTAAAAACTCAAAACTTAAATGCAAGGTTAAAAACTATTCTTCAATAATTTCTACCAAATTATTTTTTATTATAAACAATTTACAAATTCTTATTCTTGATAAGGTGGGCTAAAAGGCATAAAAAGACAAAAGTGGGTAGAAGTAGCACAATCAAATGTGGCTGTTAAAAGAAAGATTAGTTACTAATTTTGCTAATTCCTTTATTTATGGTACTGTACAAGCATCATGCTTGAAACAGGTAATTTTTATTGAAGACAGATGACATAGGTAAGAACAAAACATAGGCCAATACACATTTTATAGACTTTGAAATGGAGTTCATAAATGTGATAACTTTGTACTCTAAATATGTTTCTTTAACAGCATACTGATACAGAAATAACATTACAATGTAACAAAAAGACATTATACTTTGAATGCTCTTATGTAACTACTGAGATTTGTGCCGAATGGGGTCAAATAGTTGGCTTGAAGCTGTAGCAGAGCAGGTAACACCTATTTTGAACCAAATATGAACAAGTACCAGTGATGGCAAAATACACAAACCACTGGTATATTTGACACTTTCTTGTTACTCACATATCATAGCCTCTTAAAACTTCACTCCTCTAGCAACACAGGTGTTGCCTTACATATTACAACAATTCTATTCTCATGCAAGTATTCTATAGCTTCAGAGTTTCATACCTTCTCAACGTTCCTCATGAGCAGCTCCTCTAAGCACTGACTCTTCTCAGTCCTTGCAGCAGCCATCTAACTCCACCTACTACTACTCCACCCTTTTATGCCACTAGTTCTTATTAGTTACAGGTGTTCCTAATCTTTAGTAATTGGTCCAGCTGCAACTCGTTGGGGGCTAAGATTACCTTCATTTATCCATACTGTGCCCCCCTACACACAGGTTTCCACCATGATCATTTTTTAATAGATGAATAAACAAAACTCAGGCTCATCATAGTAGAAATAATTGTTACTAGCTAAATTTTCTGGGCATTGCATTAACATTCAAAGAAGGCCTTCTCATGAGATCTAAACATAGCATTCAAAACATGGTACCTTCCAATAGCTTGCAGGTGCAGGGACCATCTGCACAGAAAAATTCACTGGCTGTGGGCCATTACAATGTTACCATACAGTATCTGTCACTAAATTACAATGTCATGTTGGTAATGTATTTTCCCCGCGTTTGTGAACTTTAATTGTCTGTTTGATTTCATATGGTAATATTTTACAAGGAACACAATCATGAGAGCATGCACTGTAGATGCATAAGTAATTTAAACAGCCAAGCTGGATTATTTTTAATGTTCAATATTTAAATTTGGGTTGTTTGCAACTTTACAGATAAAACTCAGGATGCATAAAGCTCTAAGGGTTAGAATATAATGTATTCAGTGTTCATTCATTCCAAGAATAATTGTCATAAGCAGACAAACAAACAGTAGCTCAAATAAACAAACAGACAATAAAAAGCACACTTGTCTGACTTCCAAAGTTGCCTGGTGTGCAGAACAGGATTTTTTGGTGCTTTTTTTTAATGTCTAAAAAACCCAAAATACAAAAGAACTCATATTGCTACAAGAAACACTTCAATAGTACAAATTCAACTTTCAAGTAAGTGTTCAGAAGATGATACAGTTCTCCTAGGATAAATGCAATCATTGAGCTCAGTAGTGACACGTTATTGCAGCTTATCATGTGTAAATCATAATACGTATGCACATCTTGTTCAATAAATAGCACCAAATAGAGAAATCTTCTCATTAATTTTCTGCAATACAGATTCCTTTCTCTGAAACAGTGAAAACCAGCTTCACTCACGATTCATCTGTGAGGAGTTTACTACGTGGTTACAATCCAGCCATTTCAATATGGATCAATGCTTATGACTTCTATTTCCTCTCTTCTCAAAAATCAGAATTTATCTCAGCTTCAAAGCAATAGATAGATACTGTTTAATGTTTTGACAGTGTGCCAAGACACACATGCAGCTTTGCAGACATCCCTTCCCATACAGGTGCAAATTTTAGCAATGGGTTGCCATTTTGCTTCTACCTTTAGGTCCAGTTGAACTCATCACTGGAACTGGAAGAAACTATACATCAACAAACAAAAAAACAACAAAAAGGTCCCACAAACACCACAACCAAAAAAGAAAAAAACCAAAAAAACCCCAAAATGATAAAGGAAAGACTAAATATTTCTTTTTCACTAGGTAGCACACTGCTATGGACTGCAAAATTCTATGTCCTGCTCATATTCTGGCGGGAGCTCAACTCTTGTTCATAGATACTCATCACAGCTGGTGTATGTGGCATCAGTAATTACAAGGTCACAGTCGCAACACTATAATCAACATTCTGTCATCACTTCCAATACAGAGGGATATTTTCAGGGTTTGTAATCTTTATGAAATTAAAAATTTACCTAGAATTATTATTATGTAAATGTCTCCAGCATAAAAGTTTGTTCTTTCTATTTCAGGATTTAAAAAAATGTATCCCGTTCTGTTTCTGTATGGGAGTAGAAATTCTTTCTAACTTTAGGTAATGATTTGTCCTCACACTCCTGTGTTTCCTCGCCTTGAGGATTTTATAATAATGAAATGTGGTAAGTACTTAATCACCATTAGGTACTTAAGGTTTTGAAAAATAATGTTTAAAAAAAACCACAAAAAACAAAACAGAAAAAAACCCCAACCAAACAAAACCCAAATGAAAACTAAAATCCTGAAAATATGTTCCTACTACTTTCATTTTCTGAGAATTGATTGTCTGATTAAATAACTGGTTAATAATAATCACTATTATCATATTACAGAGGTAATTTATATTGTCTTTCTAAAATATATGGCTTCATGGGGAGATAAGGTACAGATCCTGAAAGATGCCCAGACACCTTTCAAGAAATATCCCAAACTAGCTTCCTAGTCCTGTGCTTATTCTTCTGAGGGAAATAAACTAATCCTTCTTTGTATTTTATGAATGCTTTTGTGCTGACCTACATTGGGTAAAGAGTAACACAAATACATTTATTCATGCACTTTATAAAGTCCTTATTTTCACATCTGAAAAAATTCCAACTTGCTACAGGTCTATTATAGATAGAATCAATAGAAACTATTTAATTCTTTTGGGATACATATTTCATCTCAAGAAAGACAGGTATCTTACTTTTCCCCTTCATTGAACAGGTAAGTTGTGCCAAAATTTCTGTAGGACCAAGCAGAAAGCTGTAAAAGCAATGACTGAGAAGTTTGGGGAGTCTATTCACCTTCAGCTATGTTAGATGCAAGAGGGCTCAGGATGTTTTTTTAAATTGATTTAATGACAGTAAAATTGTGACAGAAGTTTAGGGATTATCCAAGAGAAAATCTTTCTTTCCTGTTTAATTATTTCCATATAATTTCTCTAAGCATGGAATACTGGCTTTATTTTGGCTTAAATGGATTTTATTTGGCTTAAATGCATCTTGATTTTATTTTGGCTTAGATGGATCTTGACTGTGATACAACATTGGAGTTGCCATGTTTTAATGTATATATGGAGTATATAAACAAATATTAAGTGATGCCTAGCATTATTTCATTACACATGAAATACACATTTAAACTCAATTGTTGATGAGAGAATACCACTAGGTCTATATATTTCAATCAATTCTACACTTAGTTATACTCACTTGTTCGTATGATTCTCTTTATTTTTCGAAAAAATGCTGTCAGTTTTAATCAGTTGCTCTCAAAGGCTTCTCTAAGAATCCCAGATCATACAAGAAAATTTACACAATGGATTGAAGTTTAGATAAGCAAAGAATTATCTTTAATTAATAATATTTAATAATATTAAGAATAATACTTTAATTGATAGAATAATATATGTGGGCAATGGATTTGTAGAGAGGTCTCAGGGCTTGACAGAAGGCTCACACAGTATGCATCTGTATGCAACTTTGAGACAAGGTGTTTTTAAAAAGCCTCCAAGTTACCTCAGCTCTAAATCAAAAAAAAGTACTGTTTGACAAATATGTAGTAGAGGGGAAAGAGAAACAAGTATTTTAAGGCAAGGGATGCATCTCAGGGACCTTCATCAGAAAATACATTCTGTCTGAATCATGCAAACATATTGACCACATATTGGTAAAATAAAGTAGCTCCTTGTGGAGGCTGGCTTTGGAAGTAAAGAACTTCCAAACGAAGTTTTTAGAGCTGTTATTTATTACATTTCTTGTGTTATATTCATTTTAAATGAGAAGGAAATAGAAAGGATGTCTCAAATTCTAACACGACCCACAGCTAAATCCACAATGTATCTTAAGTCATAATTACATGTAAAATCAAAGTAGTTTTAATGTGGTATAAATAGTTGCAGCTTAGTACATATTCATTATTTTAGAAAAAAAACCCGCTTTTTCCCATAATAAATATTTGTTATTAATTTATCAAATTAATGGAACATACCTTCACTTTCTTCATATTCATTTTAAATATTCTTCTGGGAAGGATAAAATACAGATAAAATTGTATTTTGAAAGTGAGAAAAATACATGTAGATCCCAGGTCAAAGAAGAGAGTCATTAATCCCTTCTGTAATGTACATGTTGAGATTTATAATTTTTATTATTTTGTACCAATAAACACTCCTACCTGAAAAACAGGAGACCTCTGCTTCACAACTCATACTTTTATCTGAACTATATTCAGGGCAATTAATGAGCTCAACATTAATTTCTTGTTGTATTTGCAATAAAAAGAGCTTAATTTTTGGAAGAAAAAAATATTACAATACTATTCAATCTTGATTATATTTTAATGTTTTTATATACTATGAAGAAAAGGGAAAATGGAGGAGTCCTTCCCCTTGTTAACCTTTTGCCTTTTAAATAAAATAAGCTAACACATAATAACCACTATATAATATCTGCATACCATAATTAGGCAATACATTTGACTCTCAGCTACATCCTACTACAACTACCTATTACAGCAACTGAACAAATTTATTCTACAAAATTCTTTTTTTGTGGTGGCAGGTACCTTAATTGAGCAAGAAATATTTATCTCTTCTGGGATTTAAAGAATGAGAAGCATACTAAGTTTCTGATTTTTCTCTACAGCACTCTGAAATACCACATTTATAGGCATTCCATGTTCAAATTTGATATTGCTCATACAAGTTACTCTATACTTATTTCCTCAAATATATATGTTAGATTTTTAAGCTGAATCTCTGAATAAACAGTATTAACAAATTATTTTGATATAATTGCAAATTATTTCAGGGACAGAACTGTATTAATGCAATAACTGTCAAATTGTAATACCTGTGATTCTACAGCAATTTACCTTCAAGTCAAAACTAGTTTTCTGAGTCTAAAAAACCCCAATATTCAAAAAATTAGATGTATATTCAAATAAAAAGAAATGTTATAACTTTCTGGAGCAAAGGAGCTTACATTACCTCTAACCTCTCTGAAATATTCCCTGAGAAAGGATATTGTATCAGTAGAAATACATCCTGAGTGAAAATACAAAAACAGCTTAGAAAAATCCAGCATGCATACAAGAAGGAGCATCATGTAGTTTAGTTTTATTTGAATCAGAACAGCATTATTTTCTTTTTATTTTAGAGTACTTTGCCAGTCTCATTTCTTTTTAGATAGGAAGAATATTTCACCTCTCCCTGAAATGCTACATTTTACTGATTTGCAAGGAAGGGACTGAGTTTGTTACGTTGCTTGATCTCTATCCAAGTGCTTTGATGTTTGCTTTCAGAAAAAAGAGGATTTGGGAAAATATTCTGGAGTCAATACATTACTATTCTATTTCCATAGATGCATGTAATCACAGACTGAAAGAGGTTGGGGAGATCTTGTGGAAATTGCCTAGTCCTAATCCCTCTTGTCATAGTGGGGGGAACTGGTGTAGGTGGTTCAGGGCTGTATCCACTCAGTTTTGAATTCCTCAAGAATGGAGACTGAGAAACATGTCCGGGTGATCTTTTCAAGCATTTGGCAACCCTAAGAGCAAAAAAAAAATTGAAGCTTAAACAAAATTTTCTGCACTTGAATTCGTTTCCATTGCTCTCTTCATGCTGAGAAGGGTCCAGTTCCATCTTCTTTATACCTTCCCTTGGTTACCTGTATGTGTTAGTTCACATATCATCCCACAGATATTTCAGACATAATATTGGCATTATCTCCCTCCAAGGCACAATCACTGCCCAATGAGTAAGATGTATGACTAAAGCCACTCAAGCTCCATCTAAAAGTAAAGAAATACTACAAAAGTAAGTTAAATGGGGAGAAGTCAGGGAAGACTCCGTTATAATCTCTGGCATCAACTGAAGGGCTGAACCTGTTATCTCTCCCATAGGGTCACCTCTTGGGTAAGAGCCCTACTCCATGGGTGAATGATTACCTCAAGCTAACAGTTGTTAGTGATTAGAGATCATTAGTATATCCCTTCGAATATGTTTTTGCAGTCAGCTACTATCACCAGGAATCCTCGAACCATAAACTGTCACAATTTTATTAGAAATTATAAGAAAGAGTTTCATTCCATAAACTGTTAGTACTAGTCCTTCAAGGGTGCTGGTAGGGGAGGATAGAGGGTGACATGCTCAAATAAGTCTGTGGAGACCCATGAGGAGGTCTCTCTGTTTATATGTGTCCCTTAATGAGTCAGTCAAATTGCCCTTCAGTCCTGCAAACTGTTCAGTAGAGCCCCCTTTATGGGATGCTGGCAGACTGGACGGGCACAAGGACCTCAGTTTTCCTGGGACACCAACCCAGTTATCAAACACAAAGGGTCTGAGGACATCTACCTTATCCACATGATACCAGCACAAAGAAGTATTTGACTGAAGACACATACAGGCATGAATACAACCTGCTGCCATTCATATTTTAATTTTCAGAAAACAGGTGGATCTGTTGAGAATTTCATTTCTACAGTTCCATAATTTAAAAACATCTGAAGTGGTTTGCTTTTTAACTTGAGCGCAAACTTCCCCTGGGATAGAAATTAAAATGCCAAGCCGAATTTCATCAAACAAAGTAGTTATAGATGCTGACAGGTGCTTAGCTATAGTGTCTGTGGGTTTAGTTGGGTTTCTTTTACTTGGTTGGTTTTGTTTCATGGTATTTTGTTTTGTGTGGAGAGTTTTAATCCTACAGGAACATAAAAGGAACTTTACAGTAAACATAATCATAATTTTCATTTGCACTGAAAAAAAAGCAAGGAAAAGACATTAGAAGACAATAGATTTTTCTAAGCATTTGGATGAAAAACAGTATTAGCTTAGATAAGAAATGGTAATTAATATATAAATTATGTATTCAGAAATCAACAAACGTTTAGTTGCAATTTTAGTAATATTTTTGAGAACACAGTACATCAGAAATATACTTTGATTTCAAAAATGCTTGTTAACCTAACTTTACAGCTTTTGATTCCTCTTATTTATCCTCTAGCATTATTTCTAATATCTTTAATAGCCCCCCTAAAAAGTTCTCTGAACATTTTTTTAGTTTATTTTCTTTAAAAATGTACAGATTTCAATTCTTAACTTTTTGATTCATCACAAAAAGTTTTCAGCTGAAGCTTTGCACCCAAAAACATTCATTACACTGAAATGTATTCAAATAAATGTGCAAGCCCTGACTTGGAGACTCTTGAAAAATTTCAAAAATATCAATGGAGTTTCGGTAAAATCTGTGCTTTAAAACAGTGCATGAATTCCCATAATTGTTTACCTTTAATAGTAAATATTTATTAGATCCATGTTTTAAATTACCTGTACATTATGGTATTTGTATTGCAGAAAATAGGCATTGGTCTTACTACTTCATAGCAAGATTAATGAGAATTCACTGTGAGAAAGGTGAATATGTTCAGAATTGATTCAAATGTAGGAATAATTAGGGTTAAATAATAAAAATATCTTTCTGGATTCCAGTGTTTAGTTCTTTCATTTTAGGGCATTGACTACTGAATGTATCTACATTCTACAGTCCTGAAGAAACAATGTTCCTTCCAAATCTGGTGAGACAGTTTTTGTGAATGCCTTCTGACTTTTCTTGCAAATGAGCAGTTTATGTCTGCATGTTATAATCAGTGAATTACATGGGCTAAAGGACTCTCCCTTCTTTTCTCTCCATCTTGCTGCTGGCAAGAAACAATGTAGTCATTTGCCATTAGCCTGAATGGAGACCTGAGGCTGTTGTAAATGACTAATAAGCATCCAACAGCAATCAGAATGAGCTATGTTGGCATACATAAATGCTGACAAAGCAGCACTCAAGTTTAGAAAGTTAAATTAGCATTTGTGTTGAGATAACAATAAGAATTAAAAAAAAAACAACAAATGTTGCTCACAGAGAATTCATTTTCAACACAGAGGATGATTTCTGTGTCCTAAGATAGGTAAGGTCAACTGTTTTGAGGAGGTATAAACCGTGGTTTCTAAAGGATTCCCACAGACCAGTTAAGAATAAATGCCAAACTTTTGAATACCTTGTGAAGAGAGATCACTCCTACTTTGACGATAAAACCAATCAAAACTACACGAAAAATGTATTGCATACTATTATAAGGAAAATTAATTTCAAGGAAACAGAAAAAATGTCCTATAAAAAACTTTGAAACAAAAATAGTTAACAACCCATTTAGCAGCAAGCTGGAAAATTTAGTTCCTGTTTCTAATTTATTTACTTGGTTTTTTGCACACCCTTTTCTGGCTTATTACTTTCCAGTAGCATTTTCCCTTGTCATAGGAATATTCATGCATTCCCTTCTGATTTTATCATTGCTGCCACTTCTCAAATAATTATCCTTGTTTTGGCTTAGTCTGTTGTTTTCTTTTCTAAGAATGTACAGTGGGGGCATAATTATTATTTCTATTGGTTATTTGTGAAACTTTGATAATGGCATCAAAATAATAAAAAATCTTATTACATAATTTTTATCATTAGGGAATCAGCCATTGTCTAAGAAGGGAAATCCAGGCTCAAAATGTTCCAGATGATACAGAGTGTACGTTACAGTATTTCTTCTTATTCTGCATTCGTAATGGATTTTAGGCAGGTCATAGTAATGACACAGGAACTTAATTTTATCCATCCTAATAAGTCAATGTATAGCGTGTAAAACCTCCACAGCGTCAGGCTTCCTCACAGCCTTTCTTCCTACAACATGAAAGGGGTAAAACCGATGCTAATAATTCTTTCAGAAGATAAGCTTTTTGAATGAATGGCAAAATTATGAAAACTGGAATTTCATGGTTTTCAGAGTACTATAGAGTTTTAAATGGATTTCTGTAAATCGCTTTTAAAAAGTATAAAAGATTTTTTCACACTTTTTCCCCCCAAAAGGAAACCCACTGGGAAGTTTGATTGTAGCTATTGATGTAGCTGGTCTTGATAATGTGAAAGCATATTGCTCAAACAGATATACTTGTCAATTATTTTAAAAACTAATGCTATGATTTTTCATTTTAAATCTTATTCTAATTTTAAAGAATTAACTGTACTTAAAATTAAAAAAATATATTTATTTGCTATTTAAAATAATAGTTAATTATATTTCAATTAGAATGATTGTAGATGAGTTTTAGTTCTTTTACCACAGCACTGTGTGCTTGAACTTGATGGCAACAATTTTTCTTTTTTGACTTCCATTTCATATACTGAAGAGAAAATGTGTGTCAGATACTATCTATTTAGGCTCTGTCTTTTCAGTCATATACTATACTTCTTTGAGAGAAATGATAGATGTAAGTCACAAAATAGTGGAAGTTGCATTTGGTTTCAAAGCAAAAGATAATACCTGATGGCAAAAAAGATTTAGAGGTTATATGACCATAATAAAGCAGCAAATGGAGAGAAAGGAAAACTGCAAGGATTTGTTATAAAGTAAATAAACCTATTTGGTGCTATTGATATGCGGTGGAGTATCTAACCCCTGTCCAATAATCCAAAAGTATTTTAATAAAATCTATTACACCTGAAGAAGCATTTCAGTTGGTTTAGATATTCCAGAGCCTCAAACACAAAGAGGTGCCATGTTAATAAATTATTAATTTGAACCCTGAACGAGTGCTAAGAGAAAGATGTCAGACTACTTATTTGGAAAGTGGATAGGAAAACTTTTTAAGAATTAAGAAAACTATGCAGAGTTTTCTCCCAAAGTTTAATTAATAACTTATGTCAAACCTGAGAAGCAAGCGTTGTCCAGCAAAGATCAAATGTACAATTCTTTTATATGTACACTTATTTATTTCTTCTTGTTTATCTTGAAGTTTTCTATACTCCTACTGCAAGTTATATCCATACATAGACTAAGAGAACATCATATTTGGATTTTAAACATCTTTGATCACCTTTGAGGCACTTACTAAATGAAAAAAAGCAAACATATTTGAGGATTTTTATGGTTTCAGTTTGAAGTACTTGACACTGCACATGCTTAGTACTTGTCTAGAATTAACATGCACTGTTTCAAAATTCTCACAATTCCCTGATGTTTAAGCAATTGTTGCTTGATCTGTTTTAGTTGAAGCCCTGAGGATCTCTTAGCCAAAGTCTGAAACCCCAAGGTGATTTTTACACATCAAACTGCAGCCCTTTGAAAAGTTAAAGATGGAGTAACCTGTTGAGCCATTTCAAATTTATTGGGGATCCAATTAAACAGAAGCATGTTGTCATAAGAAAACATTTCAAAGCAATCCTGGGAAAAATTTGATTGGTCAGATTATTTCTTTATCCTCCTCTCAGTCCACATAACCATGGTTCTGTGTAATCTGTACAGAGAAAGCTGGATCCCACCGATCTGACAAAACAGGGAAGAAACTCCAAAGAAAGCTCAAAAAATGTATGCAAAAATACAAATGAGTCTGATTCAGAAATAAACACAAGACAGAGAGGTTGCAGAACCATTTTCCTGAAAAGTTTTAATAGACTTGACATTCCATTATGGAAACTCCTTACATTAGGGATGTTGTTTTAAGGTATTGTTAAATGTAGAAACATTACTTGTGACATTTTCTACAGGATCAGACACTTGGATTTCATATCTATGGAGTTTTTTCAATTACTCCACAAAAGTGAGATAATCTGATATTTTACACTCTGTACAGTTATCTCCAACTGTAGGACTACTAGAGGACTAGCTCAGAGACACTGTTGTGCAAACCTAATCTTTCAAAATAAAAGCAGAAAAATGCTACAAAATTGGAAGCATTCTGTAATGTCTTGGCAAGAATAACAAGTTTTTTTTTAAAAAACATGCTGTGGAAAAACTTCAATGCTCAAAGAAATTTTAAACAGAAAGATCTCATGATAAAGAGTTTTAAATGATGGTAAAAAACCACTTGAATTATGTCCTGTGAAATGCACAGTACTGTAATTTAATCCTTTTGTTGACTTCTTTCTCCTCCTCCCACCTTTCAAAACAGGAATGGATGTGACCCTACCTCAGCAAAAAACTGAAATGAAATAGGAAGAAAGGCTCAAAACTTGGCACAGGTGTGGAACTCTGAACTTCTAAAGTCTGAGTGATATCGACCATAAGTAAGCTCTCTGACCCTAAAATGATGCTGGATGCTACAGATACAGCAGGAACCAGATCAGAAGTGTCCCAGATCTTTGCTTTTTCATGACCCTCCTTACTGAGTTTTATTTTATCATTCCCAGCCATAAGACTCCTCAGCCAAAAGACATCCCCAGACTTTGCTTTCACAAACTCAAACTTCACACAACCCAAACAGAAAGAGAAGCTGTTCTTTTCTCACAGATATTCTTGATTTCAGCTCTGAAGGATAATGCATAATCAGGTCCTAGATTTCAAAAGAAATTAACATATTCAAAGGAAAAAACAATTGTTCATGGAGAAAAATGGTTTTATGACTTTAGGAGTGATAGTGTCAAAAGTACATTTTGACACTGTTCCTCATTAATGCAAATCAACAATGATGACACTTGAATCACACCTGTCACTACAGTAAAATAGGTTGCATGAAATCTATTATTTCTCTCATGTTGTCATTAATGAATGCACTGCAATGGTTTACTGTGTATTCCTTCTTTACCCCCGAAAAAAACTCTTTCGTCCACTTAACTTGTACAGCTGTCAAACAAGCTGTTAGTCTATATTTAATAAAGTAACTATTTGCTTAAACATATCAACTGTGAAGAAAATGCTGAAACTACTTAACTGGTCTACCTCAGAATGGAAAAGAAGCCCAAATATCTCTGATATGCTGACACTACAAATAGATAATTTAGAGTTTAAGGAAATTTCAAACTTCAAGAGATTTGAGAAAATAATTTTGTCAGTTCATGGGTGTCATGAGTAACTCAAAGTGTTATTTGTCCCATATCTACCTCTACCGCCACAAAAAATTGTTACTGCCTTTTTAAGACCCTCTGCCATGGCCAGAACCAGAATCTGAGAATGAGGGACATTGCCAGAGGCCCTTTTAAAGTTGGAGCCTGGAAGATCAGGGAGTTCTCTCTGTCCTGGCAGTTTTTGGAAGGCCAAGGTTCTGTTTGTATTTAATTTCTCCATATTGATGGAAAGGGATTGCATAAAAAAAAAGGAGGGAGAACTCATTTTAGAGTGTTGCCCTTTTATCTATCTTATATATATTATATTGTATTATATTGTCTTATACCAAGACAATGGGAAACTGCAGATTGAGGCTGGTATTTTTTCCCTGCAGAGGTAGAAGTCACAGTTCCACAATCATCTGTCTCTTCCAGCACGCCACTTTGGAAACATGCCCACTTTTAATTAAGCTGAACCTATACAAAGAATGGAATATTAAATACATGCTGAAGGGGGAAAAAAGAAAGAACATGGTTTTGTTATAGTTTCTGCTTTTTAAAATAACATGAATTCATTTTTAAATAAAAAATACTCTTACTCTATCTGCTCCTTTCCCACAGAAAAAAATTCCATATTCCTATTTCCCCCCTAAACGGTTTGATTTTCCTGAGTCTTAAAAAGAATTTCTCAACCAAATCGAGTGGAATAGCAACAAAACAAACTAAAATTGTTAACAGCCTGCACATTACTTAAGACGCCATAGTTATGATGGATGATACAACGATGACAGATGAGTCCTCACTCTATTCTAAATTCTATCAACCACATAAATTAGTAATGTCATTAATATGATTACTAGCTGCCCACTCACCTTCTGCTGCAGCTGTTGCTTTTTTCCTGGCTTTGGTCCTTTGATTACTCCATCTAACAGTATCAGAAGTCAGTATAGAATTTGCTTGCAGCAGGTAAAAACCTACAGTTTAGTGGAGGAGAGAAATATATTAAGGAATCATTGATTACATTTTAGCATCTGATTTGCTCTTTAATTGGAAAATATGTTGGACTCATCCTAATAGTGTTTAAAACTTTGGTTAATTTTTTTTTTAATTTTGACTGGTTGGCTGTTGGGTTTTGGAGTTTTTTGTTTGTTTTTGGGTGGAGTGGGGGAGAACCTTTGGTTTGGTTTGGTTTAGTTTAGATTTAGTTAGTTTTTGGATTAGTTTTAGTTTTTCTGGTATTTCCCATACAGTGTGCTTCATGTGGATGTCTGTGACAGGTCCTTAAGAGAAATCTACATTAACTTAAGTCAGCCATTTGGTAGTGCCAAGCAAAGTAATTTAAGCAGCAATTTCTAAAATATCGCTAATTAATATTTTCTTCCATTAGTTTCATTTGACCAGCTGAGGCAGACAGCATTCAGATCAGCATTTAGCTCTGTGAAGCTAGCATATCAAAAAGCTTGGGACAGAGTTTGCATCTCTTTGATCTGATCTATGATCCCATTGATAGTCCCACAATAAACAGCATTTAGATCCCTAATGATTTCATTAAATGTATTGAAGATATTGTATTAATTAATTCTAAAAAATTCAAGAAGAGTTGAGGCCATTTTTTATTATTCTTACCATGTACCAATCCCATGGAGAGCAGCAGAAAATAAATTCAAGTTTCATTGAATTTAATCAGTGGAAATATTTTGTGGGATCACGACCTAGGTTATTAAAGTAAGGGTATTCATGTTTATGAAGATTTTTGAAGTCTTCGACGATACATATATTTATTATATAATTCCTGATATTCTCATCCATAAACCACACTTTAAATAATAGAAAAGTTCTGGACATTTTTAATTTCTCAGAAAAATTACAAAATATTTCATTGCAGTCTATTATTGCTAAGACTTAATTACAGTATATTTATGCAATGTATTAAACAACATTTAACAGTACTTGATGAAGGATTGTCATTAATAGTTAAAACTGAATGATAGTGATAGTATAGATAAAGTGCATATCATTATGAAATATTATTATTTTTATTATTATTCTTTGTTAGAATTCACATTACTTTGAAGGTTCAAAACTTGACATGGGCCTGGAAACCTCCTCTGAATTGCTATGGTCTTATTCTTCAAAATATTAACTCCTGATTTTCAGTATAGAAGATGTGTAGTAGAAACACTTCACAGGCTGAACATTTATCTCTGATACATCAAATCCAGGCACATTCTACAGAATAGAAATAGGCACAAGGATAGCTCCATAGGTTTCTTCTTGTTCTGTGAGTGGAAGTTTCAAAATATGTTTCTCAAATTGTTTAGTGCTTGTAATCACTATTCACTTCACTATCAGAAACACTGAATGCTATGAAAATGAAAAATCAAATAATGATTGACAATATGAAGAATAAGAAAAATCCCCCTCCAACCTCTTTTTACTCTGCTCCCACTGTCATTGGGTATTTCTCTTAATACAATGGTCATTTGGTAAGAATTTTTTTTTTCAGTCTGGCAGTTATAAATGCAATGAAAAGCAAAAGTGAACAAAATCAACTTATTCCATATATTTCTTGCTAGTATATCTTCACTCTTATGGGAATACATGACGGTAAGGTAAGGTAAGGTAAGGGAAGGTAAGGTAAGGGAAGGTAAGGTAAGGGAAGGGAAGGTAAGGGAAGGGAAGGTAAGGGAAGGGAAGGGAAGGGAAGGGAAGGGAAGGGAAGGGAAAAGAAAAAAAGAAAAAGAAAAAGAACACAAATTCCCTCAAAATCAAACCTTATTTATATGTTGTGCCCAGTCAAGGAGGGGTTTTTATTCTACTGTTTGACATTGATTTGTCATTACCCTGAATTTTATAAATTAAGACTGACATTTTATAACACACTAGCAATAGTCTTGAGAAGTGATATAAAAATACACATTTTTTAAAAAGTCTGAATGACTTGTACCCTCTCTCACAATGACTTTAAATGGACTGAGGAATTTCAGGAAACTGAAAGATTTTCCCTTCTCTATAGATAATCAGATTCCAGTTGTTGGAGGTTTTGTTTTGTTTTTATTTTTTAATAAAATCTGGTTCACAAAATCCTCTTTATGTTTAAAAAGACATCATTACAAATAAAAATCTGGATGACAGAATTTATACATGGTGGAGAAAATCCTGCAAGGGCAAAGGTATTTGCATACAAGTCAAAAGCTAGTCAGAACCTAAAGTTCCAGGTTTTTCTAGTGTGGTTAGATGTAGACATATAAAATAGTCTAAATGTAGACATATAAAATAGTTAGAGAAAATCTTTATTCTTGTAAGCATATGTGTGAATTGGCAGTAATTTAGCTAGCACCACAAGAATTTTCATTACTTCTTGCTTTATAATGATGAAAATCTCTCTATATCCATCTGTCCGTCCTCAAAAGCTGCTTCTATTTGAAATTCCTAATGGCAGACACATCATGCTGGGAAGCAATGAGGCCACACACATCAAAACACTTTAACCTAATGTGTTATGACTAACTGCACTGGATGTTTTGCATTAAGGAACAATGTGTCAGCAACCAGACTAGGATACTTAAACACACTTGCATTGGGTAGTCACTCAAAGAATTTAAAATGGTGAAGATTGTAGAATAAAAAAGACCCTCAAAATATTACAATTTATTCACGCTTATTGGAAATATTGATGTGTATATAGCCTCATGATAGATGTCAGATTGTACTAATTTATTGTTTAGATCTTTGAGGTGTTTGTGTGGAAAAATCTTAACTCCATTTGTTTTTGAAAGTGACTGGGCAGCGTGTTTAATGACAATCTCTCACTTATAAAACAGTTCAACCAACACATTTTTAAATTACAACCTATCCCCGTGTGATTATTGTATTTTATCTGGGATTTTTAAATAATATTGAAAGAGGCAGTATCAAACTTGCTAAATTTTTCAGGTTTGCCTTCTACAAATTAATTTTCAGATTGTATGATATTTCTGTCTTGAGACTCTATAAGACTATAAAATTTTGTCTTCTGCATCTTGAAGAAGAAGCCCCCAGTGCATGGATTCAAATTTCCAGTTGTGTAAATCTACCATCCCAACTTATTTGTGAATCAATCAATTCCATGAATGTTAGAAATTTAAAACCTTTTTTCACCACGAAAATTTACCAATCCATAAGTGAAAGGAGGTTGTAGCCAGCTGAGGGTCAGTCTCTTCTCACAGGTAACCAGTGACAGGATAAGAGGATGCAGCCTCAAGCTGCAGCAGGGGACATTCAAGATAGACATGAGGAGGAATTTCTTTGCAGAAAGGGTTGTTAAACATTGGAATGGACTGTGGGGGGAGGTGGTGGGTCACCATCCCATGAGTTGTTTAGGAGTTGGACATGGCACTTAGAGCTGTGGCATTGTTGACAAGGTAACGATCAGTCAAAGGCTGGACTCAGTTATCTCAGAGATCTTTCCCAGCCTGTATGAGTCCATGATTCTCTGAATATGGTAGCTTACAGAATATTGTCTTTTTCTCAGGTAGCAAAAATCTTACATTCATAGCTAATTAATGGACACTCCTTGGTGCAAACTGGGATCTGTCACCACTGGACACAAGTTGACAAACATATTTCGTGTCCTTGCACTTTCTCAAATGTGTAGGGCAACATTTGTAAACCATTTTAACCTTCAGATTAAGGCAATAAATATCAATGAAATGCTTCCATTTTTTCTTCAGAGGATCAGATACACAACCTATATACATACACCCATATACATATTAACTAAGTA
>JAWWEY010000001.1:60628798-60661548 GCA_035582745.1 Loriotus luctuosus | reverse complement strand
TAGACACTAACAGAAAAACTAACTGTAAAGATTATTTGAGTGCAAAACAGATTAAACTGCAGTTGAAGCCTAATCAGACTCTTTAAAGCCTTCTAGACTGAAATTTTCTAATTGTAGGCCTCAAGTAGACCAAAAGACTCCAATTTTCTATAAGTACTCTCCTCTGTACTCCTACATTTGTACTACAAATGTACAATGTACTACATTTCCTTTGTATTCCTACATTTCCCACTCCACCTTCAGCTTTAGTCACCTGTGTTTAGGGTGTGCTCTGACTTGGTTCAACTGTGCAACTTACTTGGTGTGTTCAGCCTGGAAGAGCCTAATGGAAGACCTCTGGTTAAATACTGGTCACTTGAAAGTAGCTCATTCTAAGAAAAGAAAAAAGTGCTTCTCTGCTTTACACGCTTCAAAATATTTTTAATTTTATGGTTTTCAAAACTTCTGAAGTAGGAAAAAGAAGTAGCATGCTTGTTTCTTTCCTGCAAAAACACTTGAGTTGAATGGATCAATATTTTTCAATGGAAGTTTCAAGTGTGTTCTGATTTTGCTGTAGAAACAGAGAAAAACAGTGTCTTCTTCAAAGGATGGCTTCATGCATAACTTGTGTGAACAATCATGTACTCTTTCTTCCAGGGTTACAAAGCCTGGGGAAAAGAGCGCCTTCTGCCACCTCTTGTTGAAGGTGTCCTGCCTCTTAGTGGTATATGATGCCCTCAATTGGATGTAATGCCTAAAATGAGATAAACTAATACTGCCTTAAATTCTGCTGAACACCAATGGAATGTTATTGGCACTTAGCAGCTGGGCAAGTCAATGGAGGGAATTCCTCTGGTACACTTACTGCTGGTAGAGAAAGAAAATCTCTACAATGATGGCAAACACCTACTCCCTCTTACCATGTCACTTTTAAAACATGAATCACTTATCTATCAAGAAATCCAGGAAAGATTAACCATGTCTACAGAAAATAAATATGTTTATTATACTTGTTTTTCAGATATTTGATTCAATCTTACCTCCCTGATTATTGAGGTTATGCCATTCCCCTGTTTTTCCCAGGCTCCACTCCTTCATATTCAAATGCCTCTACTGCCTTCCACTCTTCTCAAGCTGTGCACAGGGGTGGGGAAATGGGGGTCTGAGGTCAGTTCATAACAGCTGCTCTCTGTTATTCCTTACTTCTCACAGTTTTTCCCCATGATATGAGCTGTTCCCATTGCTGTAGTAATTCAGGATACACTTCCTCCAGGAGGAGACCTCCATGGGCTGCAACGGCCTTCAGGGAATATCCACTGGTTCTATTGTGTGCTGCAGCATGCATATCTTCTCTGTCACAGTGCTCTCCACATGACATGCTTCACTATGGTCTACATGGTTTGCAAGGGAATCTCAGCTCAGGTGTCTGGAGCATTTCCTTTTCCTCCTCCTTCTTCCCTGCCCCCAGTGTCTGTGGGAGTTTCTCAGACTTTTTTTTACCACAGCTCCTCAGCATTTTTACCCTTAACTATATTTTTCAGAGAGGCTGTTTGGGTTGATTTTGGCCAGTGGTAGGGCTGTTGCTGAAACAGAAACATTTGTGTCCTGCTCTAGGAAACCCATGGCCTCTTCTCACAGAGGTCACCCCTCCTGCCCTCAGAACTTCGACATGTACACCTAATATTGTGAGAAACTTTATCACATCTGCTGCAGCCAGTTGACCTTCACTACACATTTCTTCCTGTTTGTAGTGGTCTTCAAACTTCCTTCATCAGTACCTACATCATTACTGAGCTGGGTTAAATGCAAGCTGAGCCTGCAAAGTACTCTTTGTTACAGAATCAGTTTTTTCTCAATTTCTTGCTTGCTACCATACCTGTACATCTATGTTTTGGGACCTACTATATCAACAGCACAAAAGAGCCTCCTACTTAATACATTGTTTGTTCTTTGTGATGAGTTGAAAAATTAATATCTGAAAAAAACCTAGTTTCATCATCATTATCATGGTCATAAGCTCTTTTATCATCATGTACCTATTAATATGAAATCGAACTCCAGATGGCAAATATTCAAGTTATTATTATTTTTATCATTCCACAGAGTAGTGTTGTTATTTTAGCCCTTATGTTATGAGTATGTTACATGAGTAACCTATATAAAGCCAAGAAAAGCAAATTCTGATTTTTTTTTCTTTTACATTTTCCACAGAATAGAAGTTTTTGCTAGAACATTTCAGGAAAAAACTGTCTTTCAGGATTTTAGACTAAGTATCATGAAAGTTTTCTCTTTAGAACTGAATTGTAACAATAGCAAAGTATTTTACTTTTTGAGATTTCCAGTTGGAGGTTTTTCAGGCTGTTCAGGAAAACGTGCATATACCTTTAGTGTATTTGAAACTGCAACTTTAAAGTATTTGGGAACTGGCAGACCAAATTTTTCATTTTTAGATTCTTATGTTTTAATTTGCATTCTTGATCACATCTTCAGGATTATTATTCTACTGCAACTCTCAAAAATATTATTTCTTATATTAATAGACTTTTTAAAATTTAGCTCAGATGTTCTTTCTTCTGTCAATGAGCTCTGTAAAAGTTATTTTGAAAAATAAAAATAAAATAATTCATTATTGTAGACTACATATTTTATTTTTAAATTCTAGTCAGAGATTATGCTCAAGAATGAGCATCCACTTTACAATGCATCACTTCCCATAGAGAAAAAAAATAACACAAAGACAACAGTTCTCAGTGGTTGCCGCTGAATAGTCTTTCCCCCTTAAAATGTTTTATTGTTACTGTTTTTTAAAATTTATCAGTACTTAAAGCTTAAATTCAACAGTTGTATTTTACTTTTTTTTGGATTTACTTGCATTTTGTTGCCGCATAATAACACTAATTTCTGTGCTGAATCTAATTCCAGTGATATCCCAAAACTATGAATTACCCTATTATCAGATTTTCTTTAGTCCCAGATAAGGACTGTAATTTCCCAAGGAAGTATAACAGCTCAGAATATTTATACTAGGTATTAAAACAAATGCTAGAGAAGAAATGATAATACCTCATTAATTTTATGTAAATTATTAGACTGATCTATTTGTTCTTCAAAAATTATTCATTTATGATTTCACTTTTTCTTGTTTTGCTATCTCTACAAACTACTAACACCAAATCTATTGCTCTAATATATTTTTCTTTAAAGCATTTCTTTTTTTTCTTGAAAAATAATGCTTGCTGCACACTGAAGCTTATTAAGTGTCAAAATCACTCTAATGAGAAACTGTAACTAGCTCAAAATGTTTAAAATATGTGTTATACTCTTACTCTTAAATATATTTTTAATAAAAAAGGCTAAATATAACATATTTCTAAATGTAAATATTCCATACAAAGAAAGTGGAAATTAGATTTGGAGATAAGTATTAAAATTACTTGTAACTATTACTGTAACCATTTCAAAAGATCTCAAAGGATGAGAAAGTGAAGCCAATTAAATAATAGATTTTTTAAGTGCAAATTGATCTATATGGGATAGTATAAAAAATTTAGCTATTTTCTGTTTAGAATAACTCTTCAGAGACTTTTGACAGTTTAATAGATTAATTGACTATATCACAGCAGAATGGATTATCTGGTTGTATAATCATGTCTTCCAAAGTCAGCACACACCCAAGAGGGGTGCGAATATGTGGTTTAAACCCAACATATAATACACAATTACAGAAAATAATTACACAATCTAGAAAATATTTTCAGACAGGGCAACGGTCTTGAGTTGTCCTCAACCCACATCCTCCTTCATAATCCCTTTGAACACCCAGTGCCTTAGATACATAGAAATATTTAGGTTAGAAAAGACCTTAAGATCATCAAGTCCAACTGTAAACCCAGAACTGCCAAGTCCACCATTAAACGGTGTCCCTTAGTGCCACATCTAGTGCCTTTTACTCCCCCCTAGGGTTGGTGACTCAACAATTCCATGAACAACCTCTTCCAAGCTTGGCAACCCTTACCCTTTCAGAGATCTTTTTCCTAGTGTCTAATCCAAACCCAAAAACCTAAAACATAAAACTCATGTCCTATTGCTGGTTACCTGGCAAATGAGGCTGACCCTCACCTCCTTACAACCTCCTTTCATGTACTGCATTGCAATTTGCTACATGTGCATCACGGTTTCAGCGGAATCTTTACTACTGTGTTAAATAAGAATTCTGATGTAACATCAACTACAAGTAAGCAATTTTCGTATTAAACTTTACATCCTCCATATCAGCCATTTCTTGAAGACCATGGTCAGAGAGTATGAGACACTGACATCTAGTCACTTCCTTTCCGTGATAGGTGGCTACCCACCTCATGTTTTCACTTTCTTAATGTATGTCATTTTTGTATAAAGTACACTGATTCCATTGTTTGCTGGTGGACAAAGAGTAAAACAATGGAGCTCTGATTTTTTTTTTGTGCAAACGCTCACCTGAAAACCGCAAATATGTGAAATAGTCCATATAGACAGCATTGATTCCTTCCCTATAAATCAGTACACACACAAGCCACAAAGCTCAGTTTCTGCTTCATGCTTGACAGAAGTTCCACAATGCTTGACTAGGTGGATCAAAGTTATGTTTGGCAATCAGTTGCCATATATTTTAGCTGAATAAATTATTTTATATTCCATTTTTCGTTCAATCTATTTGGGACCATTATAGGAAACAAAGAGAACTCTTAAATATCATGTAGTACACAGTCCATGGAGTGATTTATAGAAGTATATTGTGTTATTCATGCAAAAACTCATGGCAACTGTCCGTGTGTGTGTTTATATGCGCATACAAATTTTCAGGGATAATAAACTGAAACTCTCCGTTCCTAATCTGATTATTGCCAGTTCAGGTGATACAGGGCATTTTTGAATATTTTTAAGCCAGTTTTCTCTGTGAAAGAGCTTTAGCGTAAGGATAAACTTGCACTGGACACAAATAAAAGGAAATAACCTGGGAATGGTAGTTAAAATACCTTAAAATAAATATATAAATGCATATAATATCACTACCTTAATCCTTGCCCCTACCTTTTGAAGCTCCCTTAAGAGTGGATTGGTGAATCTGCTGTACAATAGGATACCTCATCAATGTTCAGACAATCCTCTCTACATCCTAGTAAAGATCTTGTTCAGGTAAATGATTGAGAGAGGAAAACAAAAAAATAAAAATCCAACAACAACAACAAAATCCAAATGAAAACCCAAACCAAAAACCAACCAAACCAAAACATTAATGTGCACATTAACTCTTCTGTTATATCTATCACAGCAAGCCTTGAGTACTTGGTTAGAGGTATCTTTTAGTTACTGTACCATCCTTTCTCTTCTCAGCAATACTGCTAGACACTGCAAATGACTACTCCAACACATTTTAAGGGGCTGGCAGTCATTCCACAGGCTAGCCTTTTTGATGGCATAGTGTATCAGGGCAGCTTTTCCTCTCCTAAGATGTCTGATATAATTTCTTTCAAATGTGGGAAAAATCTAAAGCAGCAAAACAAATGTACAAGAGAGAAAAGTCTGGATCAAAGGTACTTATGATAGTTTTTACCTGATAATTAAAACCCAACCTCCCTCATCATGTTCTTCTGCCTTTTAAACAAACTAAGAAAATCAGATTTGCCTAACAGACCTACTAGAATTACATCTTTGTTCCATTACAGAAACAGAAATTGTGTGGCAGGGGGTGAATGCAGGAATTGTTGTGAATGCTGCCTTGTCATGGGATTAGAGGTGAATATAATGTTTTTTTCTAAGTGTTACTGCACTTTGGGTAGTGCTTTATAGCTATAGATACCTTATTATTACAAGCTTTATGTCTATGATTGATAACATAGTGATGAAAAACAATACAGAGTAATTTTGTTTGAAAGCATGAGGCATATTTTACTTGAATAGTAATGGAATTTCCATTCACAGATCAGTTGAGAAATAGTTCATAGTAAGAAAAGAAAAGCCAGGAAGTTATTTTATCTTTGTCTACATCTGCTTGAGGCTGCTGACTGATAGCCAGAAAATTAAAACTACTAAATGCGGTCGCGCGAAACACGCCTGGGCCCGGCTAGCCCCACAAAAGCGCGCCGCAACCTGGTTTGGGCCGGCCCTCGCTCCGAGCCGCAAGGCAGAGGGAGCGGGTGTCCGGCCAAGGGAGAGCTCGCCCACGGCTGGGTGGGCGATGGCCTCTCCCCCGGAGGTGGGCAGGCGGCAGCGACAAGCGAACGCAGCGGAGAGATGACGAGGGAGGCAGCGGTCGTCTGCAGCGGGGGAATTTATTAAAGAAGGGTAGGGAACAGGGCTGCAGAAAACCGCCCAAAGAAAAAGGGGTACAACAGAACGAGGGAGTGACAGCCTGTCTGACAGAGGGACAGAACTGCCACACCAGGCATCTGCGTGCACAAGATTTTATAAACTCCCCAGGGGGAGGAACAAGCCACGGCTAGACCAACGGAAATACAGAACAGCGTAATAGACATAGCTGAGTAACAAATCAGGGACCGGTTGGGGAGGGACAACCAACCCTGCTCCAATCACCCCCTGCCCAGGGTAGAAGCTTCTAGGACAGGGGAGTGGGCAGGGAGTGACGGGCAGGCAGGTTGACATAGCAACGGGGGAGGAGAACTCGGGATAATAAGGAAAACAAGGAGGGGCTAACATAACTGACAATACAAAACGCGGGAGTTTCTGCATTAGGGAGGGGGGAGGGAGCCCAAGACAGAACCATTGCAACATAACACAGGGGTAACAGGAACATACCAACTTATTACATAGAACAGCCTTATACAACAATTTAAGAAATTGAACTAGAAAACAAAACACACCCCAACAGAAATGCTTCCATTTTTTCTTCAGAGGATCAGATACACAACCTATATACATATACCCATATACATATTAACTAATTAGTTAATTAATTTCTATGGTTTTCTCCTGAGTGATTTTTATGCTTTATGAACAGAACAAAACAGTCTATCTGTGAATGCCTAAGTAACAGATATACATGCAACATCAACATTATCAATATAATGTGAATGATTACTCTATATTCTTATGAATAAACTGCTTCATCCCTTGTGAAAACTGTCTGCTGGAAAACATCACCAGAACGTTGTAAATAGGGGTTACCAGAATGTAAATCAGAGCCCTAAATGAGCAAAGAGATTTCATAAAAGAAAAACTTTTCAACATTACATTTTCCTTCTCTTAAATGGAGTTCAGTGGAGACGTTGTGTATCTGTGCTTTGTTAAAAGTTAAATTTATGTGAAGAGGAAATTACAGTTCTACACTAAACCAGAAACAAATCTACTTGAAAATGAGGCTAGAACAGTGCCTCTGGAGCTTGGGTAGGAGCTCTTTCTAAATATATTAGAATATTTAAGAATACATTCCAGAGAGAAAAGATACATAAACAGGTGAAATTATCTGCATTATAAAACAAAGGAGATCAGATTCTTGTGGATTGGTCTCCAGAAGCCAAATGTTTGCTTGGGAAAGGAAAAACAATATATGCTCCTTAAAAGTCAATTCCTGTTTTATATAAAACACACTGCATAAGCAAACAGTAGTGTGCAAGGACAAAATTGGTATTTAATAATACCTAATCTGTCTAAGACAGGCAAAATTATCACAGTTTAAATCTGTAGTGAAGATAAAAATGAAAAAGCAATGATCTACTATACTTTTGTAACACAGAAATTTGTTTTATTCACAGCATAGCTAGATTTGCAGGTGAATCACAATTCCTTCCACATCCAAGCAAAGCTGCAACACTAAGCCTTGTGACAAGAAAAATGAGTTAACAGCAAAAACAACTATGTCTTGTGACACGTGCGAATAAACAGAACAATACATCTTGCTTTTATTTTTTCTTTTCCCTCTCAAAAAACAATGGACACAATGTATGTGAGGACCTAGAAACTGAAGTGCAAACATCAATCAGACTGGCATTTCATAGTGCAAGGCCTCCTAGCAGAGTCTTTGGTAATATCGTGGTAGTACAGATTCTTAGTGAGAGCATAGTTCCAATTCACATCTTGAATTTGCACATGCTTTGACTTCGCTCATATCCTTCGCAGTTCAGAAGCTTCATCACCTTCTGAAAGCAAAAGAATTACAGAGAAACTTAGGTGTTTTTTGTCTACTTTCAAAATATGGATGAACAAAATATTTATTTCCCACTGAGAATTAACTTGGCACTTTGCATTCCCTCTGGCAGGAGGAAGAAAATTATTTTAGTAGCGTGTAAATACTCCTAACAAATACAAGAAACAAGAGCATCAGATTTTTGGAAATAACCATAGCATATGTCTTTGGATATACACATTTTGTTGCTTCAGTACTAATCTAAGTATCTGGAAAGTAGTGAGAGAGCTCATTAATTCTGTCTTGCTCTTTAATTTCAAGGGCATGAGCTGGAGCTGGGCATTCCATATGTGACACAGACCAGAAATATCTCCAAGTTAAAATAATCTACTTCCCAGCTGAGTATTTGGAGCTACTTCCACAGTAACAATTTTTTCCCTCTATTTTTTGCCTCAGATATCCAAAGTACCAGCACCCAATGTACCAAAAATTGCTGTCAGCTTTCCCAGAGCATTTCCAAATTCTTTAAAGTCCATACTATTTACCTAGTTGGAAGTCTTTAAGAACTATATAATTTCCTTTGAATTCTCTTATAGTCATTGCAGATAGAAGCTATAGATACCATTCACATGAAAATATATAAATTTATAATGTACTGTACAAGAAAGAAAGAAAAAACTGTTTTGTTAAAGTCCATCTTTTCACCTACAAAAAAGATTTTTTTTCCAAAAAATCAAATTGCAGCATATAGCATGCATTTATATTAATAACAGTTGTGAGTCTTGATTTGGGAAGATGATTTTGGAGAGAATGGACTTGCATTTTAAGTGTCATCCTTCATTTTCCACACTGAAATAAAGTGAACCAACACTCTGTGTTCTAAATATTATATTTCATGGCAATGTTCTTTTACACTTTTTTTCCAAGAAATGTATTTATCTTTTTATCTGCTACAGGTTTCCTTGGTGATAAGTTGCTGAAAGAGCAAGAAACAATGATAATGGTGTCTGAGGTAATTTTCCTGGAAAAGCTGTATTTCCCAGTGTACTTTAATATTCAAAAATGTGATGCTAGTTTTATTGATGCATATTAATGCAGAAATACTGCATGTAAAAGAATATAAAGACTATCTTTTGAACACAAAAAACAAGGCAAGACCTTAAAAATATACTGAGAGGATGGTAACTTAGAACAATATAATTTGCTATGAAACTGTGTGTGAGGGAGACTGAAAGGACTGTTGCCTCAAAATATTTCAGCTCAGTGTGTGGCACGAGGGACAGGTCAGGCCTTGTTCTGGTGAGGCAATGCCCTGCTCTATCTGTCCCACCCTCCAGCCTGTATCCCACCCTGCAGTGGTTGCCAATCCACGACAAAGCCAAGGCAATGCCCCACACCTGCCTAACCCAGCTCCTGAGGGGCCACCACACTGGAAGTCCCCCCTGGGGGAAGAGCCCAGGGAAGGCTGCGATACTTAAGCCAGAGTAGCCGGCAAGTACATACCTTCACCCTACCTTCTCTTTGGGTTTATACCAGCTGAGACAGTGCTGGAACCAAGAGTGGTAGCTATATTCATTTCCCACTCTTGCTCTTCTCAAATTCTGATTGACTTAAAATTGGATGGATTGGAGTTTGCTGAGTTAATGCTTTGTGGAATGCTTTTTCTTTATTAAATGTTACTTTAAACTTTTGCCAAAGACCCCTGATTTTCTGAAGTTTGCCAGTTATTTTTTTGTTGTTTTGACCTCTTGAGGAGTATATTGTCAATATTTTCTCTTGTGTGTCTGACTCAAAGTACCTTAAAGAATTTTAAGCCCTTTTAAGAGACTGATCAAGAAAACTGTGGGACTTTACAACATGAAACTGGATATATTTTTTTAAACAGTGGAAAAACTTCACAAAAACTCCAACTTTGCACATTCTTCTAACAGAGACATTGGCTGGAAGAAGCTCTATTCCATACATGGCAGATTTGACATTTGAAATTATCTATAAAAGTTAGAGATAAAATTTTAAACATTCCCAGTGTGGTGATATATAGAAATGTCAATTTTATATAGGAATGTAAATTAAACCAAAATGTTTTCTTACAAACAAAGATCAACAGGAGACTAAAAGACAACCATTGGCATCTTCTGATGCAAATAATGGAAACTGCTTGAACTCTAAAAAGTTTCTGGTTTTGATTAAAGAAATAATTTTCTAAAGTTTTACATTTCATTCAAATCCTTTACAGTTCTTATGATTCAAGATTTACTTTCTTACTGGTTTAATTTTCCTTTCTGCTGGGATCACTTGCATGGACTCAGGAAATGATCTAATAAAAACCTGTCTTTGAGCTGTACACACTGGATCGATGGCAATCAAATAGGGAATATATAGGCCAGTAAAAATAATAATTTAGTTTAGATCTTTGAAAGTCTGCAGTGCAATGTTTAAGCCAAAAGTATCATAAATTTTCTGCTTAATAAAAGAGATACCATGAATTTATGATGTCAATGTCTAACAAACAACAAGAAACTCCCTAATTATTGAAACAAATGCATAATACTGAGAGGCCATAACCTAAATGAAACTATAGATATGGACTATTCCTAATTTTTTTGGTATAATAAGAAGAATTATACACATTTTTTCTGAAATTTGAGACAAGGTAAGACTTTTTTTTAGTTGCTATTTATTTTTGCTGAAAAATAATTTTCAGTGGTAAGGGAGCTGCAATGGATATTTTTTGACTTTGCATTTGTGAAATTTTCCAAATTATTTCCTATCGGGACCAGAATTGCAATGTGCATATCATAAGCTAGGCTGAATTATGCACTACATTTTGTTTTAATTTAGGTGTATATAATATGCAAATTGTTTAATCTCATCTAATGTAAGATATCTTAAGGCTAGACTTTGGAGCAATTTAATGGCTGTTTCCATAAACAATGAAGGGAGTAACACCTCCAGAAATTAATTCACCTCATCCTAGGAGAATTATAAAATGTTATAGAGGGGGTATTTTCAGAGACTTTAATTCCCATCATGCTCAGTGACAGTGATCATTGGTTTTACTGCTGTTTTCCCCACAATGATCTGTGTAAGTATAATGATTTTATACTATACAATTTTACAGAAAGTTTTCTTCTCATCATGGGCATGTTAAAAGGGACCTTCCACTATTGTGAGATTATAATTTAAGTGATCATAATTGTTCTATCAGTCAATGAGAAACAATAATCTGTTTCAGCATGCTAAGCATATTTCTTATCTACTGGGATTTAAGTGCAATGGCTTATGTAATTTCATTTTTTAAGCTCTTCCTTTGAAAGTGTCAGAAAAAAGAATACTTCACTTGGCACTTGTTGACAGCCTCTGTATAACACAGTCCTTGAACATTTGAATCATCTCTCTTTCAGTTGAATATAGATTGTCTAGAAGATTTCCTGAATTTTAAAGCTGAGTAGCACACATTTGTAATGATTGAACAAGGTCAGGCTCTTTTCTTTCCCTCTATTTTTTTTAGGGTATTCTTGGATGAAAATTTTTATCTTTTTTCTTCTTTTTAAAATATTTTGAGTGTTATGTTGTCCTTTTTTTTCACATATGCCATAGAATAATTTTTAAAAAGTTTTTTTTTCAGCTATTACATTGTCTTTGAACTGCTTTGATTACAAAAAAACAATCTTGCTGTTTAACATTCAAGCAAAATAATTGAATTCACAAAAAGGTATAGGTCTAGTTGTAAAGCTAGACTTCTCTGACTTGTTAAGGATTCAGTAAAGCAACTTCATGTAACTGGGATTACTTAACTAGAAGACCCATAAGTATAAATATTTACTAATATACTTCCAAAATGATGGAAGTGTTCAGAATTAATGATAATGAAAAGAAAATTATACATGTAAAATGCATATAGAACTTTGTAGTTAGATTTTAAATACTATGAAACCACAGATTCTTAAATATTTTTAGAAATCAAAACACAGGAGAGATCTAAATTTAAAGAACCCTTTGGATACTCTTGGCATAAGAATGAAGAACATAAAATTGTATTTTTCCTCTATATTGAGTTCATTTTATCACAACAAAGGTGTTTCCTCAGAACCAATGCTAACGGTTATATGCACAGTAATTCACAACACTCAGATGACATTGAAGAATATAAGCTAACAAAATCTCCTGCATGTGATAGAGGGAAACAGACATGTGTTGGAAATGTTTAAAGAGGTTTTCTGTGATGTTGTAAAAGCTGTCTTTTGACATAGGTTTACACTTTTTGAGCTATGGGACTCAGATATGTTCCAATAAGGCAGTTAAATAATGTGGAAGTGTAGCAAAGCATTTAGTTCTGCAAATTAGATAAATGTTGTGGAAAGTGCATCTTCCACCACCCTGTGGCAGTTTGGAATCACTGCATATTAGCATACCTCATTAAAGATATTCAGCTTAATTGATACTTCCTTAATGGATTTACTCATCAAGCAACACAAAAAGAACTCAAATTAAAAGATCCCTGCCCAATTAAACATGTGCAGATGCAACTAAAAAATTCCATTAAAAATATTTGCTGTTTTGGAAGCATTGCCTTTTTAGCAAGCAGTACCATTTTTAGGAAAATAAAAATACATTATTATATAGATTTGTCATTATTTAATTTCTAGTAACTATTATGTTGCTATAAAAGTCGCAAATTCTGTTCTATTGCCACCTAAAAAGAATTACTTTAGAATAACTGTCTTGCAGTTGTCCAGCTCTGATGTGTTGAAGCAGTCCGTCTTCCATTATGAATTGATATTTCTTGCTTCCATTCTCCTGTATAAAGATGACATTTTCAGATGGCTTTTAATGGCATACATTTTGGTTTCAAACTGTGTGTCAGGGTCATACAGGAAAAGTGTTACTCTGTATTATGCTTATTTTACTCCTGTAAGATAGCATGCTTAAAAAACATAATAATAGTCATATAGTAAAATTAAGATGATAATAATTTCTATTTTCAGCAAATAGTCTGAATTTTTGTCGTTTAATTCAACTTTCCAGGCTTTATTTGCCAGAGATTACTAATAACACAATCATATAATCTCAACAAAACATTTGACAATCTGCTTTTTTCCAATTTTCATCAGGAATCTCGATCAAATTAGCAATTTCAGAGTTATGCTGTCCTTCAGTTATGGGAATGTACCTTCATTTTGCCATAAATATATTTCATTGACAGAAAATGCTAAGAACATGACAGTAAACAAATAAAATACTATTCTCAAAAGCATGCTCCTTTTTCTAGAAACTAAGTGTAGAATGTGCATGAGGCCAGGTCTGGAAAGAAATTAAATCAGCAGATGAGAGCATGAAGATATTTAACCTGCATTTTATCACACTGGAAACATTGAACCAAAATGCTCTTCTAATTTTTTCTTGAGTTACAGGCTGGCTGTTTGAATATTTTTTAGCAAATTCTGAATACTTTGAAGAGGTTAAGTCATCTGTGATATGCAACACTATGTTTATAAGCTTAAAGAAGGGGATGAAGTGTGAATTTGATATTATTACATGACTATACTTAGAGAAAGATAAGGATATTAGTTGTTAAGCCATGTATAAAGCTTAAGATTATCCTATTCAAAGGAAGAAGCTTCAGAGGTGTTAGATGTGATCTTTTACTTGAACAGACCTCAGAGTTAAACATTGATAAGGATCTAATTTTATTGTTCTAAGAATAATAGAGATCATTATTATTTCATTCATATAGTACTATGTCTATATTCATAATAGACAGGATGAATGAACTCCTAAACCTGTAGGTGATGGATATATTTTCTTCTCAAGTAAATTTGTAGTCTCACCTCCCTTTCCACTGTTTTTATATATAGGTTTTTTATCTAGATTAATTTAAATATTTTTGCATATTAAGCAAAATAAGGTTGGTATAGAGATTCATATTCATGGAGAGAGGCTTCACTGATGGCTAGGCTGGCACAAGCTGGTGGTTTGTATGTGTCTGCATTTGTACTGCATATGGTGTGAAACTACTCATGTGTTAAACTGCTGAACAATGTGACAAATTACATTTACCATGCACCTGTGGCTACCTCACCTGCTCTGTAACCACTGAACCCTGTCCACCAGGATTTATTCTAACATTCTGATTCTCTAAGCAGCTTCACGCAGCATATAAAATATCTAAAAACCCTGACTGAGAATTGCTACCATGTAGTGCTTCCCCTCTGATTTATGTTGATGTGAACTTCAGAAATGGCAAGGAATTGTGCCTTTTAACTAATATGAAGTATAATAGGATGTCTATCACAGAAGGATGAATTTCAGCTTTTCAGTTCCTCAGTGGGCTGTAGGAGCATAGATTGAAATTAGTGCTACAAAATGTATGTCTTGAGACAATTTTGTCCTTACCATTTATTTTTAAGGGGCTATATCCTTATCTTGTTCTGTTTTCTGAGGCTTCCTTTGCATTGTGTTAAGTATTAAGACACTGTTATTTTGATTTCTGGATAAAGGCCTCCTTTCCTTCCCATTTCCTGCCTTATCTTCAGAGATACATAGATAAATTTGACACAAGATGGAAATGAAGGAAAAGCTGCAATAAGAAAGGAATTTTATTTCTGGGGTTCAGAAGGAGGAAGAGGATGGTCTTTCAGTATTTTTTTTAATGTCCACAAAAGCCATGATGCCTGTGAAAATTGACATGTCACTTTTTCTTCTTTTGTGGTTTTTTTCCCTCCTTTTTTTTAGTTGTTTTTCCATTACTAGAGCAGTGTTCATTCCATTTGATCTACAGCCACTCTCCAGAGAGTTAGAAGAGGAGGATTTATATGTTGATTTATTCTTGATTTTGATATATGTGAGAAACAAGAGTTGTTTTTTAAGGTAGCAGCTCACACATCCAAACAAACAGCTCTACTCTTCTGACTTGCGGATATAAAATCTTCCTGGTTTTGAATACTTGAGAAGCCTTTGAAACAGATACTGTTTTACAAATTCTATAGAGGTGATACTTCTTTCTTATCTGCCTAAATATATGGCACTGAGGAAATCAGTCTGAAGTTCTCTCCACAGTCTTGCTCCCTTTGCAAGCTGCTGTAGGTCTGCAACTTGACCTGTGGTTTATGTAGTGCTAAAGATGCTATTCTTTAGTTGCATCAACTCCATGCTAGCATGCACTGGTTTTGACTGATAAACAGTTAATTTTCTTTATGATAGTCAGTATGGGACTGTCTTTTGGTTTTGGGAGCAAAAGCAGCTTTAATAACACAGGTGTTTTAGCTGTTGCCAAGCAGTGCTTACACAACTTCAAGAATCTTTTCTGACTCTCACCCCACCTCACCACTGAGGCTGGGAATGCACAAGGAGTTTAAATGGTGCAAACCCATCTCTGTGGCAAAAGAGTGGGAGGACTTGTTAGTAGATGTGAACAGCCCATTGAGTGGGTGATAGCTGGTTGCCTGTGAAACGAATCTAAGTTCACTCTCAATTTTTCTCCAAGGAAAACCCATGGACCCGAATGAAGTGAATTAAGGGCAATTTAAAGGAGGTACAGATCCTTTACAGCTACTTATCCTAGCAGTGGATAAGTACCAATTTCTCAATTCTACTGTGTGCCCAGATTTACACAGGGCACAGCCTGGACAGCTGATCCCAACTCACCACAGGGATATTCCATGCCACATGGTATCATGTTCAGCATATAAAGCTGGAAGATGGAGGAGGAAGCAGAGGGTGCTCTGAGTGACAGTGCTTTGTCTTCCCAAGTGACCATTACGTATGATGGGGCCCGGGTTTCTTGGAGATGGCTGAACAGCTGCCTGCCCACAGAATGTGATAAATTAATTCCTTGTTTTTTCTGGGAACACAGCTTTTGGTCTACCTATTAAACTGTTTTTATTGCAAACCATGCGTTTTCTCACTTTTACACTTTGACATTTCTCCCTCATCCCACAGAGAGAGGAAGAGAGGGGAAGTGCAAAAATGGCTAAAGTGTGGGACTGCTGACCAAGGTTAAACCACTGGAGTAATAATATTTTGATATTTAACAAGTACAAAACTGAATTGTTCATTCATATATATATATATATATATCTGAAGTCCATGTGATTAGCATTATTATGATTGAGCAACTACCATTTTGAGATATTTCGTAAATAAATTATAATGAAAAACTAGTCAATTATAACATATACTTGTTCTCAATTTCTATGGTACCTTATACGAAAACTTACTTTAAAGTTAATCTGGAACCTCCTTGAATGAGAAGTTAAGAAAAGTTTTAAGAAGTCAGTGCCAACTTAGAATACTTGATTTTAGATAAGGGAAAAATCACACCCAACTTTCTACACCAGAGGTTATGCTAGGCTTTATGTAAAGGGAACAGACACAGGTGAGTCAGAAGCAGTGCTCTAATCCATATAAATATATAATCATGTTTTGATGATGCATTGTCCTGTATTCCACTCTGATATGTCCGTTGTGAGATGTCTCCTGTAATTTCACCATTTTTCCTTTACTAGATTAGGAGTTCCATCCCCATATCAAGAGGCGTTCTGCTGTACGCAGAAGTTAAGGCTAGGAAAAAAAAAGAAAAGCATGCATCTCAGCTAAGTATATGTATAATAGGATAGTAAGTATTTTTTTCTGAGGTTGTACAAGCAGAAAAAAATATTGGAGTTTCTCAGAACGTTATTAATACAAAGACGGGAAAACCATGCTCATAGATCCTAAAATATCACTCTTTTCCAGCACGGAAAACTGCTTGTTTACCATATGTCCTTAATTTCTTTGTTAACACTGTGAATAGCTATTATTAAAAATAATAAAAATCTTTTTGAAGGTATTAAATAGAGAATAGGGAATTTCAGTTAACATGTATTTGCCCAGCTTGTAAATAAACTTTGCTTCTGGCTTAATGTACAGTCCAACAGAATATTTTCTTGAGGTGTCAGGTGGTTAGAACAACAGTTTTATACCTTGAAAGATAGAAAAATGTTTTCATGCAAAACCTTTTTACAAGATGATTATGTTGTCCTGATTTGAACCAATTTATTTGTTGTAACTGTTAAATCATGACTGATTTTTATTTTTCTGTTGAACTTATTGCTTAACATGCACAAAATTCTTTTATCAAACAGGATATTACAAAGTGCTAATGATCAATGTATTACTTAAAAGTCAAAAATGAAATACAGTTTCAAATACAGTTTTTCAGTATTTCTTTGGATTTTCTAATTATATAATAATGTTAATTAAAAGAAGAACAAAGATTGATATCAAATACGAAAACATATACTCCAACTGAATGTAAAAGAAAATTGTCAAGGAAGCTGTAGTTCAATGAAAAAAATTATGACTACTTGGGTGAGGCTTTAAAAAAATTAGTTCCCTTTACACAGCCAAAATGAACTAAAGAAGCCAGAGTATAAATGAGAATCAGCTTCTTAACATCTACTTTTCAGGTGAGTCAGGGCCCAAAACAAGGCTATGATATAGGTCTGAGGCCCATCGAGCAAGAAACACCAGAGATGGAGGTGGAGACTGGCAATTGCAGCACAGCTCCCCTGGTGTAAGGACAGATGTCTTGGACTGGGCAGTTTGGCATTCTGGACCATGGGCAGGGTGGAGGGAAGTCCCCAGAGAAGCTTGGACAGGGACCATGAAGCCCTGAGTCTCCTTAAGGCCTAGACAAATAGAGAAGTCTTTCAAGATATAGACACGTAAGACCAAGACTCAGGCTGGAGACAAAGTTGAAATCTAATTCTCTAATTGACTTCATAAGTCATCTCACTGCAAAAGGTTTTATGCAAAATCTAGTCTCCTCTAATTCTTCTGTCTTCAAAAGAATGAAGCTTATATACTCTCAGAGGATTGCAACACATTTTAGATCGTAAATAGACCCCTGAAAATAGGATGAGGAGTAGAAAAAATTCAGACATGCTGGGATTTTCTTTTGTTTGCTTTAAGCAGGTACCTGTATTTCTACAGGTTTTCTATTGTCATTTGTAAAAGCATTTACCTCTCCCCATCAATTCTATGAGGAGCAGAAACGCTTTACATAGTGGATTTGGATCATTCTATTGATGATCAGGCTTTTAGTTGGAAACCTAAAATAGGCAATCCAGGTTTTCCTGTATTGCAGATGTTACAAATTTTGTGGGCTGCTATAAAGTTTACTGAATCACAAAGAATCACAAAATATTCTGGAGAAGACGAGCATAAGACAAAGAAGACACACATAATCTCTTGATTGGAATCATAATGGATGTTTTGAATGAATAATGATGGATGGTTTGAAAGCTCAGATAACATTCCACTACTATTGCAGAATTAATTGCCTGTATCTAATTGCTGTAGCAAGGCAATATTCTAAGAAAACAGACATATTCACACCATGACCTCTTCTCTTTATTTCGCTGTTAGGATTCATACATTTCTTTAGCTTATTATTGCCTCACACTTCTGTAGTCAATGTTTTGAAGGATTTTGTATTCCATTTTCTTTTAATCTCCCACTTGTGTGCTATGTAAACTGCTATTCTTGCTACTGGCAAGGACACTTTTATGCAATACAGCTGCTGCTTCCTCTATTGCTACAATTTGTAGTGGAACCAAGGTCTGGTTTTGAGTTTGCATCAGCTCATTTGCTTTGTTTCCTTCAATGCAGCATTGTTTCTTATGTTTGCCAGCTTGTCTTTTGATCATTAGGATATAATCGCTATTTGTGGCAGCTCAGTGGATGTACTTGTCACTTACCTCCCTATTTTGTTTCTGTCATGCTATCCATATTTGTTTTTCACAGTACTTGCATTTACTTCTCACAGTTAAGTTACAGTTGTCAAAGTCTCTTAGGCTTGCTGTTCATCAACTTTCTATATTCATTTATATAATTTCTTAAAATTGTTGCAGCATCTAATTTTACAGAGGGCCTGACTAGGAGGAGAAGAGGAGAGGAGAAAATAATTTTTTTTGGTAGTATCTCAGATCCACACAATTTCGCTTCCTGTTCTGACATCTCAGTAATCTTTGTCTTTTTTTCACGTATAATTTTTAAGGCTTTTTATGTCTTGTGGGACAGAAGGCCTCTCCAGATTTAGAAAAAATAATGCTGCAGATAAAATAATGCTGTAAACAATTTGAACTGAGAATTCCTAAACTATATAGTATTTGACAAGCATTACATGAAAACAAAATATTATTTACTAAAAATTGGTTGGTGGTCCTGACGGAAGCAGAATTTATAGCAGTATATAGATATAAAATTGGAAAAAAGTATTAAAGTAGGGAGAAAAAACCCAAGAACTAAAAAATGATGAACCACAAGCTAGGAGGATTTTGCAAAGTTTCACACTGTGGGTGTTGTTTCAGAAGATTTTTTTTTCAAGTATAAACTCACGGATAAATTGTACATGGTTATATATAACACCTTTCGGGACCCGAAAAGGTTAATCAAGTCCACATGGCTTGGTCTCTCTCTTTCTGTGAACGGTACTAAGAATTCTATCAGCTGATAGTATAAGACTGCTCCAGCTGAAAGTCAGCATCTTCTCGTGATAGCCTTAAAAAAATAAGAGAATTCAATATACTAACCTACCTGAGCTCCACACCATGTAACCCAAGGATACTTGCTTGTGAGGAGGAAATGCATGGATTTGTGGCTCAGGAGATTAGGCTTAGTTTCCAGGGATACACTCTAACCATTGTGCCAACAATTTTCTCTCCCATCTCTTGAACCTGAGTTAAATAATCAAAGTGCACACAAATTCGTATAATATAAATACACTTTTAATTTGTCCATAAGTGACTAAAAAAGAGTGATAATTATCAGTAAGGATCAGCAATGGACACTTGAAAAAAATAAAATAAAGTGGTTTGAATTGTTCTCTGAAGATCCTGCTCCTGACACACCAAGTATATCTATGTCCTGGACTTGATCATGTCAGCTGTGGCCTTTGGTTAGCAAGATCTTGAATTTCTCCAAGGAAGGAGATCCCATCACTTTTTTTCATCTTGTACTCTTTTTAATGCAGTACTTTGCTGATGATTTTTTTCTCAATGTCCAGTCTGAACTCCCCAAGACACAATTGGCCTTTGCCCTTTTCCATACATTCTGCTGCTTAGAAGAGTCAGGTTATATTGTGGAGCATCAGCCACATACCTTTAGAGAGCTTTTAATTTGCTGCTGTTCTTGTCAGATTAAAGAAGTGTTTTAACTGTATAAAAGTGAAGTTGTATGCATCACATTTATTTTCCTGCTATTCAAGATTTTAATTTATTAAAGTTATAGAAAATCATTAAATTTAAAATTAAGGGACAATATCTGTTACTAGTAAATATATTATCTAAAATTTTTGTTAATAAATTCACATTATAAGATAACAATACCAAATATTTTTCTTCAGGTATGAAGGTACTTTGAGGAGACCTTTGGAGAGGCTTTTTAAATTTAGTGATCAAATAAAAAGTAATATAAAAATAATTAAGTAGTCATGAATACTGCATTTGTACAGAAGCAAAAAAATGCGGCTAGCATATGCATTATTGAAGATTACTTTGGTAAAAACTTGTCATTGAATATCTTTTTCTCTTTAAATTCACCTCATTTTCATGTTAATGTCTTTAGAAATGTCAGTTCAGTACTTCTGCTGTTACAAACTTTTCAACAAGTAGCCATAAATAATGAATTAGTGGCAATATTGTTTTAATAACTTATTTAGGGCATAATTAATTTACAGCTTTCGGCATATTTAAATAAGGGTCTACTTTTAAGTTTGTAGCTTTCAAGACAGCTTGTCTTAGGCTGGTAAATGCAATCTGGGTGAAAAAAGGCCCAAAAAAAAGGCAAGAAAAGGAAAAATCCCACAGTTCTCATGGCCTCATTTTGGAAAGCCTAATCTATAGGAAACATATGCTGCAAAATAAATTACCTGCAATATCTGAGCCCACACGGCAAATTCTTTCACCCCCTCTTTAATTTGCTATCAACTTTATAATAACCATCTCTGGGTTCTTTGCTGCTATTCCCCAATTCCTGCTTTTCATGCAGAGGAGTTAATGGGGTTATAATTTCATAATTAAAGCAGATAATTTTAATTTCTCTGATGACTCTTTATTATGATAATCTTGTTAAGATTATGGTGTTCATTTGTTGCTGTGAACGATCATTTGGCTTTTGTAGAAGCTGTCTGTGCTACTGAGCCACTAAATAATTAAGCAAGCAGAACATTCAAACCAGCAAAGTCTTGCTGTTAATGGAAGACCAAAGTCAGAGTTAACTCTCTGTAAACCTATTAAGGGATTCAGACAGAGAACATACCAGATTTACTGTCAGTCATCAAATAAGAGATAAAACTTCATTAACTGAGTATCTAATTTCACATTTAATGAAGAACTGGCCTCCTAGATTGGATGACAGCGCAGGCTTTTGTAGGACAACAAACATAAAATGAAATGCTTCTAAACTAATTAGTTCATCCAACAGGAGGTCCAAGAAGTGAGGTCCTGGAGAGGAATATCTAGCAGAGGGATAGTCCTGACTGAAATGTTGCCTCAGTTGCTTTGGATGTCTTCTGCAGTGCAGGATCATGTGTTTTTTAAAGTGAAATAAGTGAATTATTTTTCTTGTTTCTGTGTCTGTGTATACATGGATTTCCTTTACGTTAAATTTTGTAGTCAAACATGACTGAAACAATTTATCTGGTACATCATAGTGTGACAGTACTTGCCTGTGCAGTGTACACAGAGAGCCCCTTTGCAAACATTGTATACATTTTCTCAGTATAAAAATTTCTATTTGTTTAAAGACTTTTTCAAACAAAACACTCCAGTGATTTTTGTGAAGCTACTTTTATGTTTATAGAGGCATAAACCCCAGAAAATTCAAGATTTCAAGATTAGCTTTCTATTCTCTATTGTGGGATGCTTAGGTGAGTCAAGTTTTCTTATTTAAAAATAATTTGAAACGAAACTAGGTCTTGGGCATGTGAGGATGATGGGAATAGGACATCACAGATGGCATGGAGGGAAAGAGACATAGATCAAGACAATTCCATGCAATAATAAAAATTTTGGCTTTGGAAAGCTGGCCATATATATTTTCAAATCTTGTGGGAAGTAGAAATGACAAAAATATGAAGATTGCATTTCTGCATTTATAACAACATTGCTGTAATAAATGAAAATATTTCTTGAGATTGTTCATATTCACCAAGATTTTAAATAAAATTTTACTTACGTGACATTCTTAATAAGCTCATAATAGAAGGAAAGATATTGCTACTTAGAAATAAATGAGGTAAACATGTTAAAAAAAATATAGCATTTGATATATTATGATAAAAGTATACATTTTGAATAAGTATTCCAGCTGCTGTCATAATTTCAATGCATCAACAACAACAAAGTTGCTTATGAAAAATCCATCCTTTAATCATATATTAACTGGATGCAGCTTTAACTTTTTACCAACCTCTACTTGTAACTACATTCCAAGGAAATTACTGTCAGGAGTTTATAAAGGGAAAAAAAAACCCCCACGTAACTAACATTTAAAAAAAAATTATATACATTTCTCTGAAAATATTTATGTATCACCACAAAATAGTTGATATGCAGTAAAGCAACATAAAGCCCTAAAACTGGAGACCATGCCTTTTATCTAGTAAATGTCTTGGATGTCATTGTAACAGATCATTTTGTTGTGATGTGTCTTTCAGATAATTTTATTGTTTCTTATGGAGTTTCATGTATTTTATGATCTTTAGCATTTTTCATGTTCCTGACAAGGGTATCAAGTGTCAATGTTTAACGCTGTCTTGAGGCCACTATATCTCTTTTCTTGTGTAAATTTAGCTTCTATGCGGATCTGCTATGCTTTACTCATAAAATAAATCTGCTAGTGAACCCACACATCAAGAGTCTGAAAACAAGAGAAATTATTTTATATTTTTTTTTATTTTATGAAAAGTTACATTAGTGATGTGGTGACTACTCTGCATATGGGGATTCACTTCTGGGAGAGGCAATCTCCAGTCTATGAAATAACTGATACTGGTATCAATATCACAGATAAGGAAGACTAAATACTCTTCTACTGATTGTTGATAAATCACATTTAGCCCGTTATAAGTAATGTTTCCCCATGTGGACCCTAAATTAAAATAGAAAATACCTTCTCAAAACAAAAGGATAGCTCTCTCCCATATTTTACACATTGCAGTCAAATTGGCACTGGTAAATCTCATGAGTAATTGTTTATCAGAACTAGCACTGTAAGAAAAGCAAACTGCACCTACAAATGTTACTTCCCTGAATTATATGCAGAAAGAAACTGCTGAAGACAGAAAACTATCCTTTCTTAATTGTGGAACTTTTATTCTGGAGGCTGTTTAGAGATCTCAGCGTGCAATCTTGTTTTGTTATCCCTGAAACGGCTTTCCCACATGCCTAAGTATAAACTGAAAGCTTAATAACCCCAATGGGTTTTCCTTGAAACCTATGTGGAAGTAAACGCATACAAAAAAATGTCACAAAATATACATAGAGAAGACTGAGCTTTATCCATCAGATTATTTTCATCTATACTAAATAATACTTGTGTAAAATATTATCACATTTCTGACAGTTTTTATCCTTATTTGATAGGACATGTTTCAAGTGACACATCTGATCACAATATCTGCCTGTCAGGTATTAAATTCTTTGCTGTTAATAGAGATCATCACACCCTTATTCATAGGAGTTAGAATTGAAATGAGGAAGAATTCTCAAGGTGCAAAAACAATTCAGCATGCATAAGGGAAACAGACTACAGTTTGTGGGTGATGCATTTTCTTGTGTATGAATTAGCATGAAGGATAATTCATTAAAAACATTCACAATCAATTTTAGAAGAGTTATTTAAAGCCACACAGATGACTAACCGCTAAACTTTACTTAGTATGTAATGGCAGGAAATACTGTGCTTTCAGGAACAAAATATCCAGAATTATCACTGTTTCTTGAATTCTTAAAAGGTCCCCAGACTCCTACTTTTCAGAGGTCTACATGTCTCTTTGGGTAATGGTTTCTGTTGATGACTTCAAACAAATAAATTAATTTTTTTTTTTTTTTTGCAAAGACAGACATTAAGGAAATACTTTGATACTAAGTTAGTGGGTATATCTTATCTGTAAAACCAAATATAGGATGTTATTACCAAGGCAGTAATTAAACAGAAAAGAGAAAGACATCTAGAAGGTTAACAAGGCCGTATAGAGCAACCCAGACTGTGACCCCTGCTGCAAGCCTTCCCCACAGAGGTTTTTTGGATCCAGGGTCCACCTGAGACATGACACAACTTTATAAGCTTAGCTCAGAGTACTAAGAAAGGCCTGTCAAAAAGCCTGTTGACAGATAAGAAATCCAGATTGCAATCTGAGGGACACAGATGGTTATGTTAGAAGAAAGTACTGAGGCAAATCTGACAATCCAAGGAATGTAAGGGTGGTTCAGTCCTATGCCCTGAGGTCCAACAATTGCAAATTGTAATGAGTGATGAGGTTTTCCCTCAGCCTCCCAGTTCCCTTTGGTTACTCATTATAAATCTTGTGCTCCTGACACTTCACCAGCTCTGTCACCCTTCTCTGGACATGCTCCAGCACCCCAATGTCCTTCTTGTAGTGATGAGCCCAGAGCTGGACACAGCATTCAAGGCATGACCTCAACAGTGCCAAGTAAAGGGGGACAATCAGTACCCTGGTCCTGCTGGCCACACTATTCCTGATACAGGCCCAGATGCCACTGGCTTTCTTGGCCACGTAGGCACACACTGAATCATGTTCAGCTGTCTGCTCACCTGCATCCCCAGGTCCTTCTCCACCAGGCATCTTTCCAACGACTCTTCCTCAAGCTGTAGTGTTGCATGAGGTTGTTGTGACCCAAGGGCAGATTGTAGCACTTGGCCTTGTTGAACCTCATTCAATTGGCACAGAACCACTGGTTCAGATCCTTCTACAGAGCCTTCTTACCCTCAAGCCATATCTTATTGGACTCTTAGAAGATGTTTCCTGAACAGTCCAAAATGTGATCTCTTGAAATGCAGTGATATTTTTATTTAAATGCAGCCTTATTTTTTTTTCTCCCTCTTCTCAGGAGATCACATTGTTGCAGCAGCCAAAGCTGCCCTCAGCCTTCACACTTTCAACTACTGGTTTTTCATTTGTAAGTTTGAGGACCAGCATCATATCTTCATTTATCAGTTCCTCAACCACATGCGACAGAAAGATGTTGTCAACATACTTCTGAATTGTTTTTGTCTTTCTGTGCTATCCTTCCAGAAGAATTTAGGATGGTTATGCCACACATGAGGATCAAAGCTTGTGACTGTGAAATATCTATTTCTTCCTGATTTGGCAGTCTGCAGCAGATAACTGCAGTATCACATCGTTCTTGCTTCTCTGCTTGCCAGCCCTGACTCATAAGGTCTCAGCTGGCTCATCTTCTCTCCGTACACAAACCTCCATGCATTCCTGCTGCGCTTGCACATAAAGAGCAATTCCTCTTTTTCACCTACTCAGTATAATTATACCAACCAAAACCTCGTTTCTGACCTCTGCTGCACAAACAGCTATTAGCCCTTTCTCTCCTCACTTGTGGGACTGATGAGAAAAACCTCCAGGCTTCCATGTTTCAGAGGTTTCAGGGATTCTTTTCTGGAATCAAGTCACCTATTCTGTAGTTAGGACTCTCCAGATGGAGCAGGTGCTGTGAACTTGCAGGCTCTACTGTCACAGGAGTCTCTGTTCCTGAAGCTCCAACTTTTAAAAAAATAAAGAAAAGGATTTCTGAGTTAATAGCAGGAGGATAAGACTATATCATGTCACTGTAAATGAATAATTGGATAATGGCTATGACAAAGAATGAGTGGTCAAAATATTTGAAACTATTTTTGCATGGGAATGTTGTGTTCTAGAGAGTATACTACAGAAGCCCTAAGGCATTTCAAGATTCATTGATTTGATGGAGTATGGTTTATAGAAATGATACCTTTCATAAAGATATATTCACTGAGTGAGAGAGAGCAAATGATTTTTGGAGATGTTCAGAAGAGGCAAGCTTCTAGGCATTTTAGTTACTGAGATGTAGCTTAGGATTTTTTCACTAGACCTAACTAAAACACACAATTAAAATTTGGTCATTTTTATGAGGCTTAGTTAGACTTTTATTTTCCCTAAACCAGCAGGATTTATTTTGTTAGTTTTCTAAAAGGAAGATTTATTTAATCCATCCACATGACAAATAAAATCTTACAACTTACTAAATTGAGAAGCTAATGGAGAAAAATGAAAGTTTGAAGCCAGTTCCTTCGTAGGGAAATGCAAAATCTGGTGAAATAAAAGGGAATATCATCTATCTTGAATTATTAAAAGTGAATAAGAGTAAATAATAAAATGAAATCATAACTTTTTGTCTCCTTCCTGAATAGGTATACGTTTTTGAATCTCAGTAGAAGTATTGTCTGGAGTAAGTCACTGTACAAAACCAAGAACATTTTCTGCAACTAAGCCACAAGTCTTCAGTTTTGCAAAATTTTTTGATTGTGGAAAATATCTGTGAAGTTAATTTAAATAAAAATTGTTGGCATTTTTAATGTTAATAGATTTGATGACAAAGAGGTATCTTATTCATTTTACCTACATGCTATTAAAATCAATGGGATCATGCATTATTTTAGCAATATAAAATGGAAGACATAGCTGTAGGCATAAAGAACTACAAAAAATACATTGCAATTGCAGAGAATAAAAACAAAACAAAAAACCCCAAACTAAGCCAACCAACCAATGAACCAATCAACCCCAATAAACAAACAAAAAAGCAAACACTCAAAAAGAAGCACAGTGTTTGGATAACAGACTTATTGGTATTTTAGACTTTGATTTTATCAAATAATTTCTTATCAGTTGCAATGTTGTCCAGTCATGGGGTCATTCTTAAAGGATAAAAACTGCCGGTACCAGTTGTGGGACACCTATAGGGTTGTTAATTTTTGAATATGGAACAGTGGATTTTGAAGATGTCCTTTCCTACTGTGTCCACCACCTTTCTAATACAGCCCAGACTACCTTTTTCCCTCCATGGGCAACTCCTGGCTCATGTTCATGTTCAGCTCTCAGATCCTTCATGAGAAAAGATGTTTCCTTACAGGTTGACTCCAGTTTGTGTTGATATGTTGGGTTATTTTTCTCCCAGTACAGGATGTTACAATTCCCTTTGTAGTTTATATTCCTGACAGCCCACTTCTCCACCTTGCAAAGATCTCTCTGAATACCACTCCTGTCTTTTACTTCTTTCTTTTGTCTCCCTGTCCTTAAAAGAGGAAAATGAAATAATTGTTCCTTTTTTAAGATCTTAAATGTAAAATAGTCTTGTAAGTAATGAATGCAAGTTTCAGGCTGAGTAGTAAAAAAAATGACCCTGTGGCATACTTTTCATTGACTGATTTTGGCATTTCTGTAGTACAGTACTGGAAGCTGTGAATAGCATTAGTAAACTAGAAGCTTTGTCTATTTCCTATCTACAGGAAACAAAGATGCTTGTCTTTCGAATTCTACTCCAGAAGACAGGCAATTTATTTCGAATTTTTATGTCTTAAAATTTTAAAGATAAGTGCCTTTTGGCTCTTTATCGCAGTCCTGATTTACACTTCATCTGGCTATTGTTCTGCAAAATATTTTCAGCTCATGATATAGATTGGAAAAAGTACTTGAATCCAAAAGCTCCTTCCCCTGGTTCCAACCCACGTGTCTCTAGATTTGTTTTAGTTTTTGACCTTGAAAAAGGATAGATTACCTAAATATATTTAGATAAATAGGTGGTTAATGTTTATTTCCACTTATATTAAATAGTTTCATGCATTATTTACATTAAAAGGCATAAAATGCCATGAATTTGATACACAGTAAATTCAGATTCAAGATGGACTTGTAGAACAATGAAAGAAAAAAAAGGTGCATTAGCAACATGCAAAAATTGTTACAGTCTGATTCTGGAGCAAGAAATTAGAAGCCATCATTATCATCACATCTCTCTTAAGAAATTATTTGAGATGCTGACCGCTCACTGTAGAGTCAGCCCTCTCTCATTCTTTCCCCCACGGAAATGATTGTTCTTAAACCTGCTCTGCACTGAAAGTGTGAAGGAGGTTTTTATCACATCCATAAATCATTCGAAATGTGGATGTAACTGGAAAAATCATTGGAACTGAACATGATAAAAATATTTTCTAGATAGCTGTAGAGGAATCTTCAGAAAAGTGTAATTTTTTATTCATATTTTGTCAGTTTATAGCATTGACACTTATTTGTTTTATTTCTGATATTGATCATGGATGTATAGTTCACTGATTACTGATGAATTGCATTGATAAATCATGTTAATAAATCCACATATTACAAGCCCTAATCTGTTTTAAACCATGTTACTTGATATATGTAGAAAGATGCTTGAAAATCACAGAGTTAAATATTTGTTTGCTATAACTTTGACTTTAGTTTCTCAATGAATCAAATACCTGTGTAGATTCAGGCATCTCTCTGAACTTTTCTTACAGTACATCAATAGATCTTTGTACCATTCTGGGTCTTGGATACCAGAAGGGGATGTATACAGATGGGGAAGTACAGATCTAGTCTAATAAAGTAGTGATAATTTGATGTTAAATTGTTTTGCCTTTCTCTGGAATCATTAGTACTTTCTCAGCCTCTCATTTGGAGAGAAAGCAAGCAGCCTTTCTTGACTACTGGTTTGTAGTCTCTACCCAGAAGAGAACTATGGAAAGGTAGTTCTTTAATGAGGCTTTTCTCTTTCTGCTTAGTTTTTAACCATGATCCCAACAATAAAAAGAGCAAAAGAAGCTTTTTGCAAAATTTTATTTAGGTACTGCCGAAAATATATATGTAAAGAAAGCAATCAAAACTACTTCTATTTAAAATCCTGTATTTTTGCTTTAATGGGCAGATGGGATTTTATTTATTTTCTCCATCATTTCATCAAAATAGTAGGTATTCAACAATGGTTTAATAAATTCATATTCTGCATATATTTTCTGTTTGATGAGTAATGAGATCTATGCCATAAGCATAGGCAAAATTTAAAGTAAATCTACTGGGAAAAAAGGGTGGTTAGGGAATATTTACAGTAAGGCAAAAGTATTATAACAACACTTATCTGTGAACTTAACTGTAAAGTGACTTTCACAGCCTGAGGTTATGGTCGAGAACTCAATGTTTTGTTTACTGCATGAGCTAACTAATCAACAAAACCAATTTTGCTGCACATGCTACAGGACATCTCTGGTTCTGCTGACTGAGAAAGAATTTGTCTTTGTGGAAGTTTCACACATTAGAAACGGTGTGATAGCTGCAGTTGATATTCTGGTGATTTTACATAAACTCAAAAAATGCATCTGAAACCATTTGCTAGTATTATTTTTTGTGCTGTAGTTAATGAACCACAGAAAGGTATTGCTGGATATTGGGTATATTTTAACATACTTTAATGTTTAAAAACAAAAATTACATTTCTCACTAAGCTGACAATAAGAAATGTTCTGTGTTGATGAACGTGATGAAGCTATAGACTCTCTTGTTGAGACTACAGTAATGGAATTTAGAAGCTTTGCATTCTTTTTGGCTAAATATTAGTATTATGAACTTCACATGCGCTCTACCCCCAATAAAGGAGAATAATGTTGAGCTACAGAGATAGACAAGTGAGTGAGCCACTGACTATGACCTGGCCTGATATTAAGCTGACTGAACAGGATATGAAAAACTACTGGTTGTGACATGAAAAATTTTTGCATGTAATAGATAACAGTGCAACAGCTGGCAAGTGGTAATGATTGCACTATGAAGGACCATCACATTTCACAGTTGCTTAGGGGGTAGTTTTGTGAGAACTGACTAAATATCACAGACTGCTGGCAGGGGGTACTGGGAACCTTTATACAGGTAGAATTTTCTGATGTCAACAGCACCTTAATAACTACATTTGTAATACTGTAAAGGTCAGAAATTACCTTGCTAATGGTATGAGAAATAGAAAATTTGGGTATATATATATAGCAATATTGAGACTAAAGGGGAATAGTAATTAAATGAGAGTTACATACTTGAGAGGAGACCAAGAAGGGAAAAGGAAGATATGAGGACAGCTAGAAGGAGAGCCAAGAAATAGGAAAGAGGTAGCAAGTCATGCAACTGGCTCTATTTAGGGATATCCATTGGACAGCCCTGCTTATGATCTCTGCAGTCTAAGTCAGGTTAATAAATCAGATTTTTCTGGCTATACATATTTCCAAAAGTAGAAATGCCAGAGATCAAAGTGTTGACACACGGAGACATCTCAGTAATAGGGTGCTGGTGTCCATTTCAGGTTTGGCAACACTGATATTTACCTACCACTTCCTAAAAGAATTTGACTGAAGATATATAGACAACTAACTTTGGAAAAGATAAAAGAAGAAACCTCAAACAGAACTTCTCACTTCATAAAAACTATATAGCATTTTTAATAGAGGGGAGGAGAGGAGCATATGCTCCACACCCCTCATTAATAGAAATCTGTAAAACATAAATAAACATTTCGTAAGAATAAGAAAAATAAAGTTGAGATTGCATTACAGGAATGAAGTAGATAATGGCTTCAAATTTCTTTCAATCTTATTTTTTCACAACTAATAATGGTCTTTGTTTTTTTAAACAAAATTCACTAAAGAGTTATAATAAAATGTATTGTTCAGCTACTCTGGACACCTTTATCTGATGATGTATTTCATGCCTGTCCACTCATTTCCTTATAAATGCTGGTTCAATATTCACCCAACACGTGCATTTCTATAGTATGACCTAAAACTTAATTGCAACATTTCAGTGTATATTGACTTGCTGAAGCAGAACTTCATTGATTTATCAGCAGGACTATATAAAAGATGAAATGACTCACCTGGGATTATCAATAGAATGTCAGTGAAGAATACGTTCATTTTCTGCCTGTAATATCTCAGTCCTGAAATAACATATATAAATAAGATCCAAACACAAAAAGTACAGCTTTTTCTTTTTTCCCTGTCACCCATGTCAGCTTTTATTTTTTTACCTTATCTTTCAAATAACCTGTTATGCAATAAACTTTCTCACTATGTTCACAGAGTGTTCCTGAACTTAGGATTTCTTTTTGTTGTACGCCGTTGTACTTTTGGAGGTATTTCATTCCAGCTTTTCTTCTTCATGCACACTTCAAGAAAAGGCTGTTAGAGAACAGCCCTTGGTCATGTTAGAAGAGGGTTTTTTGTCTAGACAGTGAGATAATCACAGTTAACATCAATGCAAACAAGGAAGAATATTTTCAAAAAGGTCCATTAATTTCCTTTTGAGATAAAAAGCTTGTCAGAAGAATTTTGGAGGAAAACTGAAATCCGTATGATTCTAAAATCTTTGTAAAGTAATTTTTAACCAGTTGTTGAAGATCAATAGCAAAACCACCAGTATACTAACAGTACCATAAGTTTTCAATCAGATGCCTGTGAGCAAAGCTGAAAGCTGCAGAAATTATATCTTTTTTTCTGATTTCTTTTACACTGAGCTCTTTCAAAACAAATGATCTTTTGAAATGTTTGCCCTGTGGTTTTCTGAACAACTCAGTCTCCCACTGGCTGTGCTCTGATCACCAAAAACTATAATCATAGGCTTTACCCCTTAAAGGCTATAAGGTGCTGCTGTGTGCAAGGTTCCCAACTACATGAATGGTTCTTGTTTTAAATTTCTCATCTTGGCGGCTGATGGTAAATTGTTTTCAGATTCCTTCAGAAGTTTTAATTTCCTATTGTAAGCATACTCGTTTCTTACTTCTTCTATAAGATGCAGGTGCCCAGGCCTGCCTCTGTCAGGATCTGGGACTGCCCTGTGCCGGACACACGGGAAAGTTCCATTTGTCTCCAAACCACCAACCACAGGTCATGGCTGAGTCCCACAGCCAAGTGGGTGACATCTTAGGGAAAGTGTATTTAAGGAGTGAGAAGTGAGGAAAAGCATTAAACAATCCTGCAGACACCAAGATGAGTGCAGAAGAGCGGGAGGAGGTGCTCCAAACACCTGAGCAACCTGTGATGAAGTGCATGATCAGATAGGCTATCCTCCTGCAGCCCATGAGGGATCATATTGGAGCAGATGTCCACACTGCAGCTTGTGAAGGACACCATGTCATAGCACTTAGATACCTGAAGGAAGCTGCAGACCATGGAGAGCCCACACAGAAGTAGGCTCTTGTCAGAAGCTGAAGCCCAGAGAGAGGAGCCCACGCTGGAGCAGGCTTGCTGGCAAGAGTGGTGATGCGTGGGGGACCCAACTGAGTAGTCCATTCCTGTAAGACTCCACTCCATGGAAAGGACCCAGTCTGAAGCAGTTCTTGAAGCACTGGAATCTTTAGAAAGGACCCATGATGGAAAAGTCCTTGAAGGACTGTATCCCATGAAAGAAAACATGCTGAAGAAGAGTTACAGCGTACCGTGGTTAACCTCAGCCAGAAACTAAAAAGTGCATAGCTGTTCTCCCATCCCATCCCATCCCATCCCATCCCATCCCATCCCATCCCATCCCATCCCATCCCATCCCATCCCATCC
>JAWWEY010000001.1:60607424-60628752 GCA_035582745.1 Loriotus luctuosus | reverse complement strand
ATCCCATCCCATCCCATCCCATCCCATCCCATCCCATCCCATCCCATCCCATCCCATCCCATCCCATCCCAATCACCCCTGTCCCTGCCCAGTGAGACTGGGGAGAGAATCAGAAGGTTGAAATCACGCATAGTGAATGGTTTTGTGACATCACCACAAATATCCTGCCCCCACCTTCCCTCTTCTTCTATCAACTTAAAATGCCGAACATGATGCCATATGGTATGAAATTATTCCTCTGGTCATTTGGGGTCAGTTGTCCCATCTGTGTCCCCTCCTAACTCCTTGTGCATCCCAAATCTCTTCACTGTAGGGGTAGTGAGAGAAACAGAAGAGGTCTTAACTTTGTGAAATAACTAAAACATTTTTGAATTACCAACAGTTTTCAGCACATATCCAAAGCATAGCTCAAATCTATTTGCAATTAGCAAAAACCTAAGTTATTTTTCCCCAAATCAAAATTTTTTGCCTGTAGCAGTAACTGGCAAGCGATTGCCCTGTGCTTTTTTGAACCTGTAGGCTTTTTAATCTTATTTTCTTCCCCTGTTCCACTGAAGACAATGAGTGAACCAGCCAAGTCTAAAACCCTTCATGCACTGTATATATGCAGAAATTTGACTGTTTTTTTCCTAAGTAAATAAAACAAAACAAGTAGATACTCTTGGTTTTCTTATTGAATGTGGTATCTTTCTTTTTGGAATTCAGGTTAAATAGGAATTCACAGAGGAATCAAATCCAGAAACAGGTAGATATAATGTAGAAATGTGAATATTCTCTTCTCTAGTTTAACCATGTCCCTGCTAGTTATACATCAATATCCTGATATGAAGCTATATGCACAGATTAAATAATTTGTATAGACTAATTTAGCAACAGCTCTTTTAAGTTCTGTAATACCTTAAACTAATAAATATGTATTTAGAATCTCTCTTTGCTTTTTCTTCAGTTGTTGTTACAGAAATAATAACAAATCCCTGTGACTCAATCATGATATAACTAGTATTTTTAAAGGATTTTTTGTAATGTTGTTCTGCTTACTCTGTAAAAATTACCTGAAGATATACAAAATAGCCAATAACAATCTCTTCCTGATATCTTAAATGAATCTTAATTTATAAAGCATTTAAACAGAAGTAGTGAAAAGACAACTCAAAACCAGTAAGCAATATGCATATCTTGTTTACCTGTAAAGCTAGACAGCTATATTTCAAAAGGATAATTTCCTTCAAAATTTCCTAAATCTTTTTTCTGTTTCCTGCTATGCTTTCACCGTTTACACAGTGGTGATAAATGAATTCATTCTCTTTGATTCTTCTGCCTCTCAGAATGGCTTTTGAGCTTAAGTTTTCTTTCAATTTCTTCCTGTCTACTCTAATTGAGCAAATTTTGTAGGTCATTGGAAATAGTACAAAACAGAAAAAATCTCTCACAAAACCCCCCAAATATATTTCTAATTATAAATTTTATCTTGAGAATTTTCAAAAATAAATGATGTGTCATGGATGATAAATCAGGAAGCTTCATTCAAGTGTGACGCTGATATTCTTATGCTGTTGTACATCCCCTTTGACACTTGTCTCCACATACAAAGCATTCAAATTGCTGAGTTGCAATGAATTCACTGAAGGGGAAATACCATACATTTCTATATTTCAAACTGAAAATTTGCTCTAAATTTCTTCTCAGCAAACTAATTCTATAAACATTGTGTGTGATCTGCCATTAACTTATTCTTCAAAATGAGAAAAAAGGCTCAGACTCTTTGTCTCGGATAATTTTTTTTTAAATACTAGCTGAAAAAGAATAGTCCCTGTGGGTGACAGCAAAATTAACAAACCCTGATGCGTACATGTGGAACAAATTCCTTGTGTGTCCTTGGAGCCATCATTATACAGGTTCTCAGCAGAGTGCTTTCTTTTAATCTTCTTGCAATCTAACAATGAGATACATATCCTTTATTCTGTCCTAAGGCATAAAAGCCTTTGCTGAATGCAAAAGCTACAGCAGTTTGGGCCTGGTTGTGGATTTTTTTTTTGTTTTGGGTTAGGGTTGTCTGGTGCATTGTTTTTTTTAATTCTTCCCATAAGGGTTTTGTGACCTGTGCAGGAAATACAGAATTCAGGCCAGGAATTCGAGGTGAAAAAGACTAAAAGAGTGTTAGCCTTTTTCAGTTTAAAATTTGCATCCCAGAGTAAGATACCCAGAGAACCTAATCTCCTAGCCTGTTTATATCTGAATGAATTTATGATATAGTTAACTATAACAGACATACTCACAATATTTCCCTCCTCTCTCCACCATCGAGTGTAGGTCCAAACATTTGTGATAAAAGAATTACATCAAGAAGACTGAGTATTTAGTTTCTTAACTAATTTATTTATCCTCAAAATCTCATTTTGCCTACATTTGAAAGAGCCTTTCAATATTTCAGAATGTAAACATTTTCTCTCTTCTCTTGTGCAGGAAACTGAGCTGCAGAGAGAACCAGGAGTAATCTAATCTGCATTAAGGGACTGCACAGAATGGATAATTTACCTTAATTCACCATTTCTTGAGCCAGTAGGTACTCTCCATCTGGAGTCCACCTGCTTGATAAAGGTGTGCATAGAAACATAAATAAAGAAATAACCAGATACTGGTCACAATTGTCTACAAAAAAAGCTTCTTTGTATACAACAACTGTCATATGCTTTCTTATTACAGCATCTGTAAATATTCTGGAATAAAAATTCAATCTGTAGTTCAGAAAGATAAAGAAACAAAATATTAAATCAATAGCTAAGAAACATCAATCTGGAGAGCCAATGCAAATTCAGAAATGCTTCAGTCATAAAATGGTGGTCCTGTGTCAGAACTTAAAATACTGATCCATTCAAGAACACTTAAACCTTGGTTTCTGTGCTGGCATAATTAATTAATGGTGGTTTTGATGTTGAGTTTTATGATTTGTGCTGGGATATGGAGTGAGACAACCAATTCATTCCTCATTAATCATTCAAAGATAATTATTTTCAGTGGCTACCATGTGGACTGGATTTGAATGAATATCTTTAAGGATAATAAGAAGTCTACTTCTTAAACAAATACCAGAACCAAAAATTCTTGCTCATTATTTTTATCAGATTTGGTTTTATCATGCATAAGAAACCCAAGTTATATAATAACAATGCATTTTGAAATACAGAGATAAAGAGATTGAAGATTAAGATGCAAAGCAGGGGTCATTACAAGAACACTTTTTTAAAACTATTTTTTTAAACTTTACCAATACCTTCATTTTAAGTCCAGACAGGCAGATAGCTGCTATGTAAGCAGATGTTTAAGATTTTTTACACCATCAAAGTGAAGAATGCATTTAATAGATTCCTGTGTCATTTTTTCCCCAAAAAATTATCTTCAATAAATTGTACAGTCAATATTTCAATCACATCACCGGAATTGATGCAACACTTGACAACAAAAACAGTAAGCCAGTGTTGCTAATGTGCAAAGGAAGCTATGACAGCAAGATTTTCTTGTACTGGTAATCAGCAGTCCTGAAAAATACAGAAGTCAAATAGATCATGATATATTTTAAAATAAACACTTGGTTCTGCTTGAAAAATTATATCCTCATGCAATTGATTTTGAACAAAGTTTACACAAACAGCATGAAAAAAAATCAATTATATTTCCCTAACAATGTGACAGACATTTTGTTTCATTGATGCTGAATCAAATAAAATGAAGATGTAATTTAAATTAGTACTAGAAAGTAGTAGAAAATCCTGTGCAGGCAAAGTTATCAAATGCTGTGGCAATAGCAATTACATTCCTGAAAAGTTTGCACTTGAGGAGAGATGTAGAGCTCTCAAGCTCAAACATCATCAACATTGAAATGACCTTCTTTGTCTAACAGATATTCCACTTACAGTGGTATTTCCACACATACACTGCCCCAGGCTGCTGCAGAGAATTGAAGATAGTATTTATATAAAGAAATGCAGTGCCACCATAAGCCCAGCAGGCTTAAAGCTGTTGAAAACTTGGCCTGTGGTATTCATTAGAGTAAAACCTGTTTTAGACCATCCTGAATAAAATGCAGCAGCAATAAAACAGGTCTAGTCTCAAGGTACAGAAGTGCAATTTTCCCTTTGTTGTGAGCCATAATTGGCGAATATATTAGTATTTGCAACTTGCAAGGAGGAGATATATTGCCTGCTATTGTTTTCACAAATATTTGTAACTGCTTTGCATCCTTTGCTTTCATGAAGGGTAGGACATTCAAGTGCCATCAACTGGAAGGTAAAAAGTGTGATATTGTTCTTAGACAGAAAACTGAATGTTCCCCTAGCTAGAGGACTGCAGCCAGGAATCTTTCCCAAGGAAAAAATTAGAGTTGCATATTCATTTATCTATGAGAGGATTTTCTATAAAGTGTATCTCTTCTCTATAGGTGGCACAGAATGCAATTAATTAATTCTTAGGCTTAAAATGAAGCAGTATTTATCCAAGAAATTAGTAAATGGCATGCAGCCTTGATACATTGCCAAAGCTTGCTTCAGTTTATTTTTGAATGATATACTGCCTTTTCATAAATACACATTCATTAGTAAAAAGCATTAAACAAATGTTGTACAGAAGTGAAAACAAATCTGTTTGCCAAATTGGTTAGGCTTGAGGCAAACATGAGGGTTGGATTTTTGTTTGTTCTTATTTTTGATTTTTGAAATAAAGCAAGAATAGTACTCCTCCTCATTTCATTTTCATTTGAGCATTTTTATGGTTGCTTTCTGCAATATGCTTTTACAAGTAATAATAAAAAAATCTCTATCTTTAATAATTGCTTTCCCGATTTATGCAGCAGGTATTACATTTAAACAATGTTAAAATATGTTTTAAAATATATTTTTCTTCTGCATTTTCGTTTGAAAATTGACAATAATTTAAGATACCTTTATTAAATATTCTCTAGACCATTAGCAAAGGTATAGAAATTTGGTTTTGTCCAATAGTCAGCTGACAACAAATTTTATGATTATGAAACAAGCCCAAATCACACAGAAAAATCTAACCCCAGAGGAACAGATGAAAATCTTACTCTTCAAAATGTTAAGCACACATCTTTTCTGTTCATTATATTCATGAGATTAAGGTGGTTCAGAATATTTTAAATAAAATACAAAGCATTTTAAATAAAATATAACAACTTTCATCTGCTGTATATTCAGGTATGCCCCGTGTTCATTTGCTACTAAGCTACAAACTTTTAGCACCTATTCAACAGCAATAAAATTAGCATAATATGCAATTCAGTTGGTCAGAGTCATCTTTCTGCTGAAACGTAAACAATCACATGCCAGCAGTCTTGCCACATTGCCTTCTTAGCTCCTGATGGAAAGAAAATATTGAAGTGAATGACAATAAGATATGAAACTGAAAACTTCAGGAGTTTAATCCAAGGAAAATATTTCATTAGGACTAGATGATGATGATGATGATGATTACTATTATTACTATATTCATCTTTTTATCAGCCGAAAAAACAAAAATAAGCTAGATCTGAAAGAGTAGTTTATTTATTATAATGTTACTTTTGGATTAATTTCTGGAGAATTATCTAAGAGTTTAAAAGGAGAAAGAGGAAAATCAACACACGATATTTTATGACGTGTGAAATTTCAGAAACACAGCATTAAATATGTTGTCTTTTTGAAAAAGATCTCATATAATGAATAGAGTCCACGACGTATAACAGGGCCTGGACATAAGCTGTACTAATCTTCAAAGTTCTTCAACTGATAGAAGATAAGAATGTTGAAAAAGTGTACTTGGGAAGTTCCACACTCACGTCTTCCATGAAGATGACCTGTCATGATATTCACAAACATGGATATGTGGCCAGGACAAGGCTGTCTATCTGTCCCAGGGAGTGAAAAGATGTTAAGTGTTTTGTAGACTATGTCAGGGGAGGAACAGTGATGACAGAAGATGCCATAGCTCCACATCAGACTCCCATGTGGGAGTGCTCTGGTCACCTCTTGGCAGGCATTTTCCATTCTATAGCTAAATATGATCTTGTGGATACATCTTTCCTACTGTTTTCACTTGCTCATCTTTCTTGCCAGGTGGTCTACTTTGGAACTGAGAGCGCAGAAAGATTGCAGAAAGATTGGTGGGTGGAGAATCAGTCCCAGAGACAGCATGCATCCAGCAGCAAAGGAGATGCAGAAATAAACCAACCCAGTCAACCAACCAACCAACCAACCAACCAACCAACCAATTCCCCATGAAAGATAAAAGGTTTAAGAACCACCACCATAGGCAGTGTGGGTTATAGGTACATATACTAGGGAAATAAATTAGTACTACATCTAGATCTGAAAGAGTAGTTTATTGATTATAATGTTACTTTTGGATTAATTTCTGGAGAATTATCTAATAGCAGGTTGCTATTTCCTAGACAAGAGTAAGTCCTCACTACAGGATTTTGGATAACCTAATTGCAGTGTGAAATCACCATAGCTAAACAGCTAAATCTTGTGACAAGATTGGTTTAAATGGATTTTATAAACTTAGTACTCACAGAACCTAGAATACAGATTTTTTTGTTCTTCAGAATAATATGTTTAGAGGCCGGACATCTGTTTTGGGCAGAACACCTGCTGTGTAGAGCTGTATATCTGACTTAATTGTTCAGATGATCCTCTGTAAATCTTCTCTCATATTAGGTGAAGATAGGAGGTAAAAAAATACAAAACAACAAACAATTGAATAAAAATTACAACCCTGCCAATCCTATCTTTATTGCAAGAAGAGCAGTATGTTTTTAAATACCAGGTCAAAACTAATCCTAACTCTTGCTTTCACATTCTCCAAATTTTTATCTACTGTTCTGATAAACTGTTTCTGTTTGTCCAAGTGTTTCCTTTTCTTTATTTGTCTTCTGAGAAAAATGTCAGTGGAGATACTCAACAAGGAACACCAGACTTGTTTGTCCTCTAATGTCTATTAATCTGCTGTCTGCCAGACGCAGAACTAAATTTTATTTCATTAACTAACTTTAAATCATAAAGCAAAATACTTTTTTCCAACCAAAAATAGTACTGGGGACTCAAAGACATTTTCCAAAATAGCAGTCATGTGCCGTAAGATGTAACTATCAAATTGCATTTAAAGAAGTAAAGCTGCAGATGAAGATATTTGTTAGAGTATTCCAGCTAAAATACTGAAAGACTATGATGACAGGCTGCTTTTTAAAGCATTGATTTCTTCATTCTCTTGTAGGACATGCATGATGAGACTGTAATTCAAATGGTACTTGCTTTGCATGTGTACAAGCTGTAAATTCTTTAGTAGGCATGTGGAATTTGTTTGGCAATACATTAAAAAGCTTTGAATAAATAGTATTTCATGAATTTATATACAGGAGAATAATAACATGGGCACGGGATTTCTGTATATATTTTTGCACTCTACAAAATGAGAGTGAATATTTGTCCTTTTACATATCTCTTCTCACAAAAATCTGGGAACTATCTAATTTTTGTTTCTGGCATTATTTTGAAAGTTTTTCTATCTGATAGTTCTCATTAAATCTCTCTTAAACCATAGGAATACATAAGCAGGAAAAATGTTGTAATTTTAGTAAGTTTTATTGCACTGCAAACGGTTGAGTCTGTCTTTCATGCAATCATTAAGACCTAATTAAAAACAGAACATCTTTTACTTATCATTATATTTTATTGAGCATTTAAAATTAAATTGTGACTAAGTGAATTAAAAAAAAAACAACTCAAAATTTAAAAAGTTTCTTAATTCTCAAGATTCTGCTGTTCATAAAAGTGCCATACAGTTAACCATATTGTTTACTGCTGTTTGTGCAATGAGGAGGAATTATAGACATGACATAAAGTTCTACAGATCTTTCACACTTCTTACTGTTTAGCAATCAAAATGACCATCTGCTTACTTGCTAGTGTTTTCCTAGTCAACAGGAATATTTTAGTTTACAAAACTAACCAATAGAAAAACAAACTTTCCCAAACGCATCCTCCCTATCCATCAACAGCAGGGGTAGGTTACATAAAGATTTTCATGCTTTGGGAGTTTTTTGTACTCCCTGTGATTAAGTATTGAAGTGTTCATCTGAATGACTTGAGAAGCCTTCTGTTTTGGAAGATTGAGAATATTTTAGAAAATTGTTTTATAATTGAGATATAAAACTGTCAAAATAATAATAACTAGAATTAAATTCTCAATTGTCCTTCCTTTAAATTAAAGCAAAATAAGTGAAACTATATTTATAATATAACTAGTTGATCAAATTCTTCATGGTATATACAGGAATTTAGAAACATCACAGATCCATAAAATACATTGTCTGTGTATTCCTATGATTATTCCTAGTCAGGAAATGCAAACAAAACCATGTCTATGTATGACTAAAAGTAAAATTTAACAAGAACATATGTAAACATAGAAATTAGAAAATGGACAGAACTCTAGGGACTAGTATTTCTTAACCCTAAACATACCATCCTGGGAGATACCCCACATTGCAAGAAAAAGAGAGTGCCATAAAATAACAATTATTTTTTGCTGTCATATAAATTATAATAACTAAGAAATGTCCTTTCTCATGCCTCCAATTCATTACCATTACATATCTGCACTTCTGGGAAATTATTAGATTGTAAAAAAAAAATCTAAATATGAAATAGAAGCAAAATTTAAGATAGCACAAAATAATTTAATGATGAACAGAAGTAATGAGTCAGCTTGAAATTTGTATACAACCTTTCAATTTAGTTGAAGATTATTAGCTTTTGCCCATTTTTGTTACAATATGTTAACATTTCTCGCTCCTTTCTAAGCATTATTTCTCTAGTTAACTTTCCTAAAAGGACAGTCTTTGTCTAATCATACTGCAGACACAGATTTCCTCAATTCTTACTTTGCCTAGACTAACTAAAAGGAACTCGTTTTCATTGTGTTGATTTCTTGTGTAGAAAACAAGACCATCCTAGACACAAGCATATGGGCCTCCTCCTGCAGAACTTTTCCAATTGTATTAAAAAAAATCCTTTTAAATAGTCAGGAAGTGCAGGAATGGTCATCTAGAACAGCCTTCTTCTATGCATTGTCAAGTTAGGTAGGATAGGTTTTGTACATGGTTTAAGATACTGGAAACAGTCTTGAAGGGATCAGACAGATCAATTTGGAAACTGGATTGCATGAGCTCACTAGGAAAACATTGCAAGAAGATGTCATTGCAATCAAACTCCTGTCACCATTCAGATAGCAAGCTTTTCAGACTGGTGGAAGGTAAATTAGCTTCCCTTTTAAAATAATATTTAGGTTTTTTTAAAGGACTGTCTCTTCATCAATATCTCTGAAACAGAAGACGCAGCTGGAGGTTAGCCATCATCTCTTTGATTGGTGTCCTTGTATATTTTTGTTCATGGCTTCTTCCTTTTCCTCTTATCACTTGTTGCAGTGAAAATACATTCACCAGATACAATTAAAGAAGGAACAGATGCTCCTTTCACCAATCATTGCAAAAAACTTTTAGATAATGGGACAGAATCTCAGCAGCATAACACGTTTCTCTAGAAGCACAGTTAAACTACATTGATTTAAATACATTTGCAATTTCATTAGTTGAATTGAATTTGTTCACTGAATTTACCTGCATCAATGAAAAAATTAACACTTTTGTACCCATTTAAGCCTTTTTTTAATAATATGGCAAAATGTTAACAAGATTTCCCCTGAATTTTAGAGCTTTTCTAGTCTTACACTTTTTTGTAGTTCAGTTATGAATCCATCTTGCTTATGTTTGAAGAAAATATGAGAGTGATTATCAATGTTGTGTAATGCACTTCTTTCAAATACCTTGTCCTTCATATTTTATATCACCTTGTTACTTCATCTCCTCTGAAAATTGAGTTATGAAGCATAAATTTCATTTCTTTAAAGTGAAAATTCCAAAACAATTTCATAGGCAACAAAACTAAATTCCAGAACATCCCTTACTTATTTCTTAAACTTCAACATTAATTACATTAATTAATGTCTAGTAACATTAAAACAAAAGTTTTGATTGACTTCCACAGTCATATTCAAAGTAGCATCAATCATTCTAAGGGTATAGAATAGGAATCACTATGATAGTTGTGTATGTCCTTAATTTTCCTCCTTCCCCTGCTTCTGTCCCTTCTTTCAGCCAATGTTCATGAGATTGACTTATCCTAATTTAAGTTTCTAAGTCAGAAACCTAAACCAGAGTTTATAATTTTAAACTGCTTTCTCCTTTTGCAGACATTGGAAATAAACAGGCAGTTTCACTAACTGATTTGTCTCAATGCAAAATAAAAAATCTGCAGTGAAACACCTCTGGAAGGTACTTATTTCTCTCTAATAAATACAGAAGTTGTCCAAAATTTTAATCTCAAACTAAGGATAATATAGTTCAATACATGATTTAAGGCTGCTGAGTATCTGCTATCAACATCAGCATAGTGGGCTCAGCGTAGATAGATGAAAAACAGGTTCCCAAGTACAGCCAAGACTTCACCAACAGAATATACACAACTGAAAATAAAAAAAAACTAATTAAACCCAAATAATGTAAATTATATTGGATTTTACCTTACACGTGTGTTTACTAGCAGCATCTCTTGTATAAAATTGTTGTGCAAAAAATACTATAATTAATTATCAAATTGCTATTCTTACATGCTGACATTATCTACATATCATTCAGTATTTGTGATTTACTATGAGACTGGTTTGTGACACTTGGAATTCTTTTAGCTTTTTCATTTCCAGAGTAAAATTGTGCATGTCAAGTTTTTGTAATGACTGATGATTAACACAATGCAGAAGTTCACAAGATCTTTAAAATAGAAAAATATTCATAAAAGCTTCCTTTCCTGAAGTAAGAATTAGCCAAAACCCTCCAAAAAGCACAAGTCAGCACAAAAATTATTTACAATATGGATCTTTAAATAAGAAAGTGTAATATTTTATGGTTTCTGCCTTTAGCTTCAATGACTGCCAAAAGGAATTTCTTTCTGTGTATAATTGAGTTGGAAATGTGTTTTAGTGTTTCCAAGAGACTTGTTTGATCTGGCTCTGTAAACAAAATATATATAAATTCCTTTTTTTCTTAAAAAAAATATTAATTATAAATGTGTTAGTGTGGATTTCAGTTCATGTCCAAGAATCTAAAAATCTGCATCAAGATCTGCTTTATATTATTCTAAACATTACAGAAATCACAATCAATTATGTTATTTTTAATTCTATAATCTTTCAACATACTGTCTGTGTTTTCAACATACTCTTTTGTTGCTGTTTGCATACAATCATTCTCATAAGCTGCCATCACTGCTTCCATTGCAAAACAACAAAACAAGTATTGACTTCACTAGCTGTATATAACGTTCTTCATACTTCCTTGCCATTTCTTCCCCTTCTGGCTTGCATGGAAGAGGGAATGAAATCGGTGATTTCTTCAGGTTTGTACTCCATTTACTTCCACTGGTTTGTAAGCTGTGAAGAATGTGCAAACCCCATAATGGTATATCAGGGAAGTGCCTTTGTTAAGATCTTCTTTTAAGAACTACTTATATAAGTTACTGCTATAGAAACATAGCTCATGTTGCAAATAAGAGTAATGAGAAGCAGAATTAATAACATGACCCAATTTGTCTAACTCAACTTTTAAAAATGCAAGCACAGTAGATTTGCAAGTTTTGTGGTCATTTTTACTTGCTGATTATCCCTCTGTCAACTTATCTTCTTTATAATTTTGTCCACAGATTTGTCAATTTCGCAAAATATCATGGCATCTCTTGTCTTGACATCTACTATAATATCATTAAAACCAGCCTTTTTAAAGGAAATAATCTGCTAGTTGGTTGGCCTATTGCAAAGCAATTCTGAAGTTCTACACTTTGGGATCCATGAGAAGTTTTACACTATGGGATTCAATTTAAATCAAAATTCAATTTTCCAAATGTCTAATCTTCACCAAATGTTTTTTTCCTTGCTAACAAATCCTATTAAGTTGCAGATAGAACATGAAAAGCAAATGGTTTTGTTCATCAAAAATTTAATCCTATTGGTTCCCTTTGTCCAGTAACTGACTTAGACCTGATTAATTAACCATAATACAAAGATGAACAATATAAAGCCAAATTCCATGGGGTTTATGAAAGATAAGCTGTAATTAGCCAGGATGGAAGTAATCATAAATACTTATCTCTCTTGGATATTTTTTGCCAGGTTGCTTTTTCTTTCAGTTCAGAGAGGAAACATCATTTAGTGTTTGTTAACTGACATTAACCATCTCCTGTGGCATGCAATCTATTTCACCTTCCTTAAAAATGTGAATGTCAGTTGATCATCTGCTTATCTGCATTTCTCCCAATTTTTATCTCAAAGCAATAAAAAAACTGGTTCTCTGTTTTTTCAAGGTCAGTGATAACCTTTAATCTCCTAAATACACATTTACACAGTATTTTAAGAGTTACCAGCATCTGAGGAACATATACATTCAGTTTCATGAGACCATTTTTCATTTTCAAGCATTTTAAATTTTTATTCAAGCCATAATTTCATAGTATAAAGTTTCTCACTGTGACAGGTGATTTTCCAGTGCTAAAAAAATCTTTTATTTCTAATGACATACTCAATATTACACAAGCTTCAGCCTCTTATCATTAGCTTCATTAACATACAGAGGGAAAAAAGGTTCATTTGGCTGGAAATTAATATCAGGTTTACTTATTCTATAGGCAAAATTTTCTGAATGAAATTTCCTTATATATAATGTTCCTTGTCATGCCAGCCCCATACTTATCTTTTGATATAAGTGTAATAAGCAGTGTGCTACTTTTTGGGTTTGGAGAGCCAAAGAGTCCATCCATGATAAGAGGTACTCAGGAGCAAATAAATTTTATTTGCATTGTAATACAGGAAATCCAAATATCACCAAAACTGCTCTGAAGCAAAACTAGAAATTTATTTATAAGAGTGAGGAAAAAAGTACATTTGGTTAACAAGTTTTATAGCACTTTCTTTACTTGAACAAATTATGGTTCTGATTTTCTTTTTTTTTTTTTTCTTTACTACTGTTTTTAGATGTAGATGAGAATGATAAAAAATTGTACCACTATACTATAGTTCCATTGCTTCCAGAAGGGCAAAACTCCTGTTTGGAATTCAAGTCTTCAATGGTTTTGAGTGTGTGTGTGTCTGTGTGTGTGTGTGTGTGTGTGTGTGTGCATAAAAAGAGTATAATTGCAAGAGCAAGAAAGTTTAGGCATAATTGTGAGTCCTACAAGATCCATTTTCACATTGCTTCTAGGCTCTATTCAATTCCCAAATAGGCACTGGATGGTTCAATTTCATTTAACGCTCTCTAAAACCAGACCCCATGTGATAGCTGTCTTGAAGAATCTCTTCCAAAGACCAGTGTATTTGAAAATTTATTGGACATGGTTTGTTTATTTTATCAGAGCTCTTGAATGCACAAGCACAGGATGATAAACATCCAGGAGGGTATAGCCATCTTGAGTCCTGAGTGTGGTTTTGGGCTGTGTAAGAAGGACATCAAACTGTAAGTGTGTCCAGAGGAGGGTGACCAAAATAGCGAAAGACCTCAAGGGCAAGACTTAGCAGGAGAAGTTTAAGTCACCTTGTTAGTTCAGCTTGTAGAAGAGAGGTCTGAGGGGAGGTCTCATTGTAGTCTGCAATTTCTTCAGGGGGGACCATGGAAGGAGAGATCCTCTCTCTGCTGACCAGAAGTAGGACTTGAGGAAACGGAATTAATCTGCATCAGGTGAAGTTCAGGTTAGACATTAGGATAAGGTTCTTCACTGAAAGGGTGATTGGTCACTGGAACTGGGTCCTCAGCTCCAGCTTGGGGCACCTCTGGAGCACCAAGACCATCGAAGTTCAAGGAGTGTTTGAATGATGCTCTTAGTTTTAAGGGCTAGTTCTAAGTAGTCCTGTGAGAAGCAGGGATTTGGATTTGATGATCCTTATGGGTTCCTTCCAACTTCTATGATTCCGTGAACTGCACATAGTCAGTGACTGATCGCTAGAGAAATGTAGCCTTGAGAGTTGGATATGACTGTTCTTAGGGCTTAAAAAAGAAAAAAAAAAAAAGCGCAATTCTTTATTTCTGCAGATAAGTATATTATCTCATATTTGGGAAAAAAAAAATTGGCAACAAGAAAATAGAAACACACAGGTATAACCTCAACACAAACAGGCAAATTAAGACCAGAGAAAAAGGAGTTCCCTGAGTAGTGTCTTCCCCTACACATTAGGGAACACGGCACATTATCAGCACTGCTACTTACACATCAGTAAGTCTCCCTCTGCCTCAGCAGAAAGTTAGCATTACTTTAAGGTTTTACACGCATAACTGTGGAAATAAGCCTGCTTGTGGGTTTCTTTGGTGTATTGGGTTTGCATGGCCAAGCTTTGGTAGTGGGGGGATACAAGAGTGGTTTCTGTGATACGCTGCCAAAAGTCTCCTCCAAGTCCAATAGAACCGATGCATGGTTGTTCCAAAGACGGATCTGCCACCAGCCAAGGCTGGGCAGTTAGAAATTATGGTAATGCCTCTGTGATACCATATCTAAGAAAAAGGAAGAAAAAGTTATTCTGCAGATGTAATTGTTGCCAGAGAAGAGCAAAGAGAAAATACATGAGAGGAACAATTCTGCAGACACTGAGGTCAGTGCAGAAGGAGGGGGAGGAGATGCATCAGGCACTGAAGCTGAGATTTGCCTGCAGCTTGTGGTGCAGACCACGGTGAAGCAGCTATGACCCTGCAGCCCATGGAGATCCATGGAGATACAGACATCCTGCAGCCTGTGGAAGAGACCCATGTTGGATCAGGTGGATGCCTGAGAGGAGGCTATGAGCTTGTAGGAAGTCCCTGGAGACAGGAGCCCATGCTGGAGAATCTGTCCTTGCAGGACTGCGTTCCATGGAGACGTACCCCATGCTGCATCATTCTGGGGAGGGCCATTGCCCATGGGATGGACTCACATTGCAGCAGTTTGCAGAGAGCTGCTGCTCGTGAAATGGACTCACTCTGGAGAAGTTAATGGAAAACTGTCTCCGGCAGGAGGGACCCCACGTTGGAGGAGGGAAGGACTCTTCTCCCTGAGCAATGGGAGAAAGATCAGGTGATGAGCTGACCATAACCCCTGATGCCTGTCTCCCTGTACTTGCTGGGGTAGGAGGTAGGGCTAAGAAGGACAGAGGGATGAGGGAAAGTTTTTGAGGTTTTATTTTACTTCTCATTATCCTGCTCTGATTCTGCTGGTAATAAGTTCAATTAATATCTTTAATTCTAGCCTGTTTTGCCCATGATGGTATTTGGTGAGAGATTTCTCCTGGTCCATATCTCAACTCATGAACCACTCTTTATGTTTCTTCTCACCTGTTCAGCTGTAGAGGGGAGTGATGGAGAGGCTTTGGTGGATGCCTGAAATTTAGCTAGAGTTAACCCACTACATAAAGTTATTTTGATCAACATTTCCTTTACTTGGCTATGCTACTTTATAAAGAACAAAAACATGTGTCCCTGTCCAACTCCCTGCCACCAAAAAAGACAAAAGTGCAAGGTTTTAAAAATTCTAAGACTTTAAAACCTTCATACCCTTACTTAACTCTGAAAGATTATATTTAAAATATTTTTCCTAAACTTGTTTCAATAACAATCTCGTAATCAAATAACAAATGTCTGGTTAGTGATCCCTTGTTTTGTATAACAAGCAAGCATAAAAAGAAATGAAAACACATTTAAAGGAAACAAAATATCAACAAGAAATAACCCCAAACCATAATATATTTAATACAGCTATAGAAATATACCTTAGTGACATTTATAGCAGAGATTCATTTTTAAAAGCAATTTACTTCTAAGTTTGGGAAATAATAAAAAAAATTATAGTACTAAAAAGAAAAATAATATGCAAGGTATTATAAAAAACTCAAATGCTAAGAATGATACAGATGCCTTTATAATATCGAATCAGGATACTTCCAGCATTTTGTATTGTCTCCAGGTGGATACTGCACTTTGAATTATTAAGTTTTTCAAAGCATCAGATCTGTCTTCTGGTAATTTGTACAGCATCTGGTTTAATAAGTCTGATCGTGTGTAAGACCAATAAATGTCACAAGGATAAATTACAGATGGAATTTTCACTTCAGCACCAGTCCTGTAATATATTGTCCATGAGCTGATAATGAAGATTAAAATCCTTTTATTCTGCTTGAATGTGAAAAACCTGGAACATGATTCAAAGCCATATTCTGAACAATATTGAGCACCTCAAATTCTCACTGATTACAGGATGTCTTCTGATAAAAATCAGAGTCAAATCTATATTCAGCTCAGGTTAATGAAAGTTTGGTCACTGAGTGCTGTGCTATCAGAATTTGTCTCATAATATATGTAGAGACAATAGTTCAGTTTAAGAAAAAATACTTCTAAATTGTATGGGAAATAGAGACTCATGTAATAGAACTCCACATAACATGGAGCTGTACTATTTTACTTTATTCAGCCTAATGATTTCCATTATCTCTTTAGTTGATAGAATCCATTTCAAAAACCAATAATCTCTTGAAATCCACTGAGCCACAAATTAGTCATTAGAGAAAATTTTCAGAGATCATTACTTTTTCCATAGATTTTAGCTTTTCATTTCCTAAAAACCCATGTCTAGTGTTGTTCATAAGAAGAGAAGGGTAAATTACTCAGTTCCAAAAGAATGATTCTAGTATTGTTTATGCTATTCACTTGTTTATTATTTGCACTGCTGCAGTTTTATTAAAGGTCAACTCTGTATCATGCTTAACCTTGAATTTATGACCTCTTACACTATTAGGTTTTAATGAAAAAAACAAATGACATCAACACTTCATTGTGTGCCACTTTAATGACCTGCTATTTTCTTAGGAGAAATTTATTGTTTTTCTAAACTTGTGAAATATTCTCTGTCACACACTCACACACAAACATACACACACACAAAAATAGAGGCCTAATTTCCAACACAGAAGGGAAAGTAAGAAATGTGGTTTGTGGTTCCATTTTTTTCATTGTCTTGGTTTGGGTTGCTTATTGCTTTTCCTAAGTTACCCCTAAAGAGTCCAGGCTTTTTGACTGGAAGGTTGGGCTGAGAGCATTTGAGTTCTGGTTTGTCTAAGAAAATGTTCAGTCCACAGTAGGAAATTAGAAGATGACAGAAACCTGAAATATTTCAAAGAAACCCTTTTCAAAGAACTTTTAAAACAGGGAAATGCAACGGAATTCAAAAAGATCTTATGGGAATCCAGTCTTCTTATAATAAGCAATATTTAGCAAAACTCTTCTGCATAGATCTGAATACACCAAAATTATTTATCAAATTATAAGAATCAGACTCATAATTCACCAGGTTTTCCATACTTGCATAAATAAATATTTCTTCCTTCACTTTAAAGCATGAAAAAGTTTTGCTAAATAAGTTACCAAAGTACAATCTTCCTAGAAACAAAAAAGTAACACCGGCGACAGCTGTGCAATCACTTGGAATGATTTATGTGCCGTGACTACATTACTGTGTTGTTTACTCTATGCTTACACTGCCTAAATTGGCAATTAGTTTCTGAAAAAACGTATAGAGCAACAGGGACTGGAGTACTTACAAGGCTGATGCTGCAAACTCTGGAAGGGCAACACAGCATTCTGGCTTAAGATCTTAGCGTGGTCCTAAACTGGACATGAAAGGCTTTGGCCAGGTTAGATATAGTCCTTAATAGGTGATAAGGTTGTGACAGTGCTTGACAGTCTTTTGAAGAGAAGTCAGATGATTAAGGAGGAGAACTGTATTGCTTATGGGGAAATGGCTGTAATGAGGACATCACCCAAGAAATGTTAAAAAATATATATACACATATATATATGTGTATACATATACATAGAGATGATTTTTCTCTTTGATCATTCTGTCTTTGCTCTCTTAATATTTAGCTTTAAGGAAACAACTGTGTACCCACCTTTTCAAGGGAAAGTCATAAATATTTTGAATTAATTGTATCTTGCAAGAAAATGGATTGTAAACTGGAAATGTGGCCTATAACATATTGTATGACCACAGGTATTGTCTATGTCTCTATATCAGCATCATGCAGTGCTAACTCAGGTCATAGCTGAAATGGGTTAATTTAGAAAACTCAAGAAAAAAAATCAGAAGTACAGTCAATTCTGTCACCCTTGTGGCAGTATGTCTTTTTAAATAGTTATGCAATATCTCAAGACTTTTTGTCAGATATACAACATTAATTTTTAAGCTATGGTGTCTAAAATTAGAAACATGAGATTTAATTTTGACAAATATTTGGATTCTACCTTTTGTTTTGAATAAGTATTCAGAGATATCAGCCCCATATCTCAGGACAGACATTCGAAACGAGGTTTTGTGTGAGAAATTTGGACTGAAGGATTATTAAAGAAATTCTGGCAGCATTTTTCTTCACTTTTTCCTACTTGTAGCAGACTCAAATCATCGAAGCAGGGGAGTAACAACAACAACAACAACAACAACAACAACAATAATAATAATAATAATAATAATAATAATAATAATAATATGCAGAGGGGAATTTCTATCCATATTTTCAGACTTCTTAATTTCTCATCTACCATAGTTATGATTAGCAACCTTCTGAATAAAAGAGAAATACCCCGAGTATCTATTTATTTCATTTAAACAGAAGCCCGGTTTATCTGTATACTTCCATATCTGTTTCAAGCCAGTAAATAGAACCAAGTTTCATAGATTTCTCACCTCACCTACTGAGATCCTTTTTCACTGGGATTATAAATGTGTCTGTCTGTTATCTTTAGAAATTTGCATGAATTGCATTTGCATGTTAAGCTGTGTTCTGCTGATAAGTCAACAGCCCTCCAGATTTTCCAAATCTTATCTAAGATGTCTCAGAAACTCAATCTACAATTAAAAAAAAAAAAAGCAAAGCAGAGGGGGAGGGAGAGAAGAGACAACTTACTGACATTGTGCAGCTGGTGCTATATAGCTTTTAAACTATGTCTAAAGCATCTATTTTATTTGAGTACCTCTTCTTCCTCTTTGTTTCTCTAGCAGCATTTTCCCGATATGTCTCTTAATTTCACAGGTAAAAAGTATTACATGCTGACTCCTCATTAGTGACCAGAGGTGGAAAAGTTTGAAACTTTATGAACATGTTTAATTTTAATTAAAAACCACTAACCTGACACATAAACTTGCAGCAGTCATTTGACTCTCATTTTACCTCAGAATTACTGTTTTTCTTTGAGCCTTTTAATCACTTATCAGGTAAAAATGTGAAGTTTCAAGTCACTACCTTGGAAGACTCATTCTTGCCCTATTTTCTTTAAAATGGACAGAGACAAACAAATCTGTATATATGGCTGTGCCATGAGACACAGGGAGAAATGCTGCACTCTATGAGGTGATGAAGTGTCAACAATTCCATCCTTCCCAACCCCCAGTAAATCTGTCTTTCTTCAGCCCTGGCTCTTGGTGCCTATAGCAAGCAAATCCTAGGTCACACGAGTTGCCATGTCCCCAGTCAGTATCTGTGTTCTGTTCTCAAAGTGATATATACAAAAGGGGAACAGCTGAGGGAGTATTGGATACCTATGGCTTATTCATGGGACAGCTGTGACTATATTCAATATCAACAAACATTGGCTGACTAAGCATTCACCAACAGTGAGGAACAAGACTTCCCAGGTAGGTGGGTGGTGAATCTCCTGTATGAAGGGACAAAGATAGCTCTCAAAGACAAGTAAATAAACCTTATTTCAGAAATACCTAATTATTTCCATTGGTCACTGCAGGGCGTTAGATTATGTAACCATCTTCAATCCACTCAAGAGTCAAAATTAATCTCACCAGATTGCGAAGGGTCATTGTTGATGTTGGATGGTAGACATTTTAGACAATACTTCAAGAAAAGTGAAGCATATGTGAAAAGCTATGAAATTTGAATTAGCAATATCTGTGTTGCTCTGAAATATAACATTCCTCATATAACCAATTTCTTGTTTCTGCCCCTTTCATTTTGAAAAGAGGCTGTGAATTCTTAATATATATATTTTAACCTTTTGGCATCTTTTAAGAAATTTCTTTAGAAAATAAATATTTGATCTGAATTTATGAGACGTGTTTATTCTGACAACTCATTTTTGGGGGGGACTCTCTAAAATCCATTAAGTGCAAGGTATTCTGGATCATCTTCTGTATGGACAAACTTATGAAAAACATGGTACCATGAAATGTCAGTAGTGCTAATTTAGAGAAGTGAAACTACTAGAGCAACTCAGAAGCAACATACTTGCTCTAGCTGGCTCGTCAGGAAGATGTGTATACCATGAAACTGAGAATTTGCTTTGTATTCCCTATGTTACAACAGCTTAAGGGAATGCTGTAAACTTCTAGCCTGCAGAAATAGTATTAAAATAGCATGCAAGTACAGGGAACCCAGCATGAAACAACCTCTTCTCTACTATCTATTGCGGTCAGCCACTGAATATACAACAGCTTAGAATAAAATGCCATGTTTCAGTTTGAAGGGCACTAGCCTGTTTCCTATAAAAGAAAGTCCAAGAATGAAGTGACATTTGTGTTATGCTTATACAACATTACGTTTATAAAACCTCCCAATAAAAATTGGGAATGAATTAGAGAGATAAGTTGTTCGATATATATCAGTTTTTATTTTCTTCTAATATTAATGTGTAAAAAGGTTTATGCCTGGATGAGATTTCCATAATTACTTGACCTGTAAATTAAATTCTCCTAGCCACTCACCATCCTTGTGATGCATAAATAATAAAATGTTACATAATTTTGGTGTGTTTTATGAATACATCTCAATTAGCTAATGAAACTATTTTTTCCTTCTTTCAGATATAGGCAAAATAAATGCTGCTCACCATGCAGATAAAAAAAAATCCAGGTTGGTGAGGTAGAAAATAGTGACACAATGGCACTATTAGAACTAAGTGATGAAGGTTCAAGACAAATCTGTTCATATATTTGTAAGTATTATAACTATTTTCAGCTATCACGGTATTGTATTTACCAGCATCTTACAAACACAGCTGTTGCAGTGTGGCCATGTGTTGAAGATTGCATGCAAGATGTTTTCCATTACCATCTGTATGGGAGATTACCTTTGTCTGTCAAGTGGGCAGTTTGCCTTATCTCTCTCTTTGAGTGACCACATTCACACCTTCCTCGGGAGGGGACCTCTGCTG
>JAWWEY010000001.1:60580440-60607324 GCA_035582745.1 Loriotus luctuosus | reverse complement strand
CCCACACCCTGGCCCACAGGGTGTCAGGTTGGGTTCTGACTCTGTCAGTGTTGTTCTAGTGGACTGCATTGTTTATTCTATTTTTTTTGTTTTTCCCTATTAAAGAACTGTTATCTCCTGCTCCCATATCTTTGCCTGAGAGCCCCTAATTTAAAATTATAGCAATTCGGAGGGGTGGGGAGGGTTTACATTCTCCATTTCAAGGGAGGCTCCTGCCTTCCTTAGCAGACTCCTGTCTTTACAAACCAAGACACCATGCGAATCAATGTGATTGTAATTGATATTTAACTTATATATGATTCAATGCCTGTTTGTTTTATGCTTTATATACCACTGGTCAAGGTTTTTTACAGGCAGAAGAATAAAAAATAGATAAATAGCTCTTTGTCCTGGATTCAGGCTGGACAGAGTTAATTTTTTTGCAGTAGCTGGGAGCCAGAATAGGGCATTATTCTATCCCGACTTATTGACATGGGCAGGGGGAGATGGGACTCTCTTCCAGGGTTCCTTCTGGTGGAGAAGCCTGTCATCAGAGACTGATTTTTATTTATCGCCCTGGGCTTTCTAGGTAAATCATTCCTTTGTCTTATACCTTTTGTTATTAATATTGTTGCTCTAACCGTTGGGTTCCCTTATCTCATTGCTGTTTCCAGTAAATTGTTCTTATCTCAACCAGTAACGTTGCCTTTTGTACTTCCACAAAGGGGGAGAGGAGAGTGAGCAGTGTGGATTAAATTGAAGAATAGCATTCCAAAACCATGACACTCCTCCTTAGCAGCCAAGTGAATCCAATAATAATGTGAATGTCAGGAAAACTAACAATACAGGAGATATTCTGGAAATTCTTTGCAACTAAAAATATAAGACAGAATTAAAACAAACAGATTAAAAACATTAGTGAAAATCTGTGAAAACCCATTGCCTAAAGCCTGGGTTGCATTTTTAAATTTTTGATAGCTCCTTAACTATTCATTTGGTGTTGAAATATTTTTCGATGCTTATGAAGAAAGAGGGTAGTAGGATAGTTTGTACACATGCCATAACGACATATCATTTTACCTTTGATCATAGTTTTCATTGTGGAGGGATAGAATGTAAGAAAATAGTGCAGAAGATAATCTCACACCTGAGGAGCTGCAGCTGTACTAAATCACCAAAGATTAGGAACAGGTCTGCTCCTAATAGGCCACAGCTGTGCCCAATAACAAGACAAGTGCTACCAAAGAGGGGGATAGCTGGGTGAGGAGAGAGATGGAATTTGTTGCTTGTGCTGAGAGGAAGAAGTTGTTAGCGCTGTGAGGAGATGCCCATGAGAAACCACCAAGAAGGTATGGAACTTTTGCAATAAGATGACATTTCATCGTAAAACAATTAAATTGCATGTACACATTTCTTCTTCCTAATGACTAGAAAAATAATGCAATATATTTTTAATTGCAAACGCATAGAAATGTATTTTATACCAATTAAAGGCACAAGTTACTTCTTTGAAAAGAAGCAGTATGAGAGAATGCCAGAGAAAGTGAGAAAGTATGAAACGGTATGAAAGACCAATTACCACCTCCAAAGGATGGGTGGAGAAAGGACATTTTACCTATAACCAAAGGACCCAGAGTTGTCTTTCATCATTTATGTATCTGATATTCACAATGTGAACTCTACAGTTACGATGACTGTCACTCTCCTTTATTACCTATTGACACAGTTTCTTAACCTACATTTTCTGCCACTCTTTTAATTTTTTATTTTCTTGTTCTGCAGCTCCAGAAATACTTCATTTTCAGTCGTCTACCTCCTCAGACCAAGGGCTTGTTTTTCTTCCCTTCTCTTTGAAATGTCATTACTCAGACTGGAGGTGACATCTGAAAAAATGGAACATTTGGATATTAGTGAGGAAGCAGAAGATAAGTAATTTAGATTATAAGTTGAATCTGAAGTGTGCATGCGTTACAGTTTTGTAGGACAGTGATGTAGTGTGCTGATGACATTTCGAATAAAACTTTTTTTTAAGACCATTCTCATTATGTAATCTGTAACAGTATTGTTTCCCTTAGGAGCTAACTTTCTCTTTTATGCAAGTTACACAACTGAAAAAAGCACAAAACAAAATGCAAGTCAGAACCAGAATAAAAATACTGTCTTTATTCCAATATATTAAGGGGAGAAATGGTGGTTTTGTTGTGTTTTTAACATAGATTAACATCTTAAGAATTCTCTTTACAGTACAGCAAAAGACAAATTTTCATAAGAGAATAAAAGACAAGAGGGAAAAAAGAATTGTGTGTTGTATCCTTTAGTTGGAAATACTGGTTTCACAGTAACCAACTATGTTTGGATTCAGACACTGAAGGATGCTTAGGGCTGATAATCCTACTGCTTCTTTCAATAACAGAAATTATGAAGTTATGCTTTACTATGTGAAGTGCTTGTAAAGAGAAGAATTTGAGGACATTGTCTCTGATGAAATAAGTAAGCATCATCCCCTCAAGAAAGTGGGCTGAACTGCTGAATAAAGCTTTATACAGATCCTTAAACATTATCCTATTATAAAGCACTTGTAACAAGGAGAAGTCTGTTAATTCAGCATCACAAAGAAGATCACAGTTCTTTATTAGTCTATACAATTCTGGGGAAAATATGAATAATATTCATAAGCAATCAAACAACTCAGCTGAATTGAAAATCTAGACAGAGATACTGGGCTTTGAAATAAGTTACTAAACCTTTTACAGGATGATAGGTCTTGGTTTTCTGCAAGGTGCTAAGAATAAATCTACAGATATCTGTTGTTACACTGCTAAATTAAAACTGTCTCTACTAACACTACAGTGAAATCAATTAATATCCTAAAGTTATATTCCATATATACATTTAGGGCATGGTAGTTTGTATTTAGTTTTTAAGGAATACAAAAGCTGTGACTAAAGAAACCAGTAAGTTTTTCACAGTATTATCTTTAAAGACTTCTACTAAAATCAACACTCAGTGTAAAATGTCAATGTGATATCACTTTCCTCAAGTACTTTTTGCAGCTGAGCTTATTGAAATATACAGTTTTAGGTAAGTCTAAATTTTTGCATTTGATTTTATGAATAATATGTGGCTTTAACACCCTTTTCCTTTTTAATTCAAGATATATTCAGATTTATTTTTGGAGTAGTGTTTTCCTGCACAGTTGCATTAGGTCCTTAATCTTAATTTCATTTGAGTGACAGTAAAAAACTCAGTCCCTTGAAACTACTTTGCTTGTTATCAACTTCTATTCACAGTATGACAGACACATGATAATGAAATCAATGACATTCTCTTTTTATTTTTGCATTGTACAGGAAAGATGATAGTTTTTGTTTGGTTCAAAATTAATAAAGACCATAGTCATTGCATAAAACTTTTATGCGAATACAAATCTCTTTTATAGATTTAAAGTGATCTATTTAACATACTGCATCCAAGTTTGGATAAAAATATGAAATGCAACCATTTTTTCAGCCACGGTACTGGACTGACATGTAAGCACGAAGTTATATTTAATTTGGAACTTAAAATTCGTTGGGTTGATATCTATAAACAACTTAATGTTTTGACTCAATTTTAGTTTTCCATATTCATGTGATAATGTCAAGAAAATTTGGAGAAGACAGAGCTGATAAGTCTTAAGAAAGTTTTAGTGCTTTTCTTTCCTGTATTATTTGCAGGCAGGTAACACATTAAAAGTATTTAACTGGACTACATGTTACTGTTTGTTCCATTTTTGGCTATACAGGTCAAACAGAAAATAAACCAATGAAAGGTTCCTAACTGAACAAGGTGCATACTTTATTGCCCTTAACAAAGTTTTAAGAGCAGAAAACTCTTCGCTGATTATCTCTTCATGATCCAGTACACTATAGACCTGTTGCACAGTATTTTCAAAGGACTTCATGGCATTGAAAGTTGAGTTGCATCCAAAATATCAACAGTGTAGGTGAGTCGGAGGGTAACTCTACCCAGGATTCTAGCAGGTCCTTGGTAAATAGCAGTTATCCTCTTCTTGCAATCTGCTTCTGGAGCATGTAACAAAAATCAAACAAGATATGTAAGTCTCTTATCCTGTGTTTTTCCAGAGAATGTGCACGGCCAGTTACGCTTCGGGCTCTAAGCTAATGGATAGCAAGAGGCCAGAGAAGGCCTTACTGTCCTGAGCCTGCCAGTGGGGGCCAGTGTACTGTCAGACATGATCAGTTACCTGCCTGTCCCTGGAGTAGTCATGGAGACAGATATACGAGGCACAAGGCAGAGAACAGTTTTTTGCAGAAACTGCTTCAGAAAATAATCTTTTGCACTGAGTTGAAAACACAGCCATTGAGATTGGGAACAGGCTGCTACTGTGGAGGAAAAAAAGCTCTCAGAAAACCCATCTCCCAGACAGAAGAAAAATTAATAAAATTCTACCATAAAATGCAACTAGTTTCTGGGAATATGACGTTCACCTTAGGAATGGAATTGAATGTCTGCATTGCAATTTTCTGAGCATGGTCAAGTTGACCTTGGCAAGAAGTGAGTTATCTAATGGAGGGAGGATGCCAAAGCTGAGTTAAAACTGATAACTTGGTTGTTTAGCAGTTGTTTTATCCAAAAACTGATTATCATAATCTAATGATTCAACAAGAAACTTTCCAGGTAAAATCCCATCTGTCCCCAGAAATGGTTTTGTTTACAGATTTGCTTCATGGGTTATGTTGTTCTGAATAATTGTCTTTGCAGTGCCTAATGTAAGTCCTGCATCAGCAAAACAAGCCTTTATTTGCAGAGTTTGTAATGTCTAGCTCTTACTATAGTACGCTGTAATGGTTATGTTATATGTTTGAAGGGTGTTATTTTATGTCCCGGAGCATTAATAAACCAAAGCAACCAATGGTATCCATAGTAACCAAGCCCCAGAAATAGTAGGGTGAAATACTATTCCTAGACACGCTAAACTCCTTCTGAAGCTGGGTCGTTGTTTCAGCCCTACCTCTTCTGTACTATAAAAAACTGCCAGCATTCTCTAAATTAAGAATCCACTTTTAGATTAAAATTTCCACTTAAGCAATCACATGGCAGTACACTGTTAATAGCAAAAGAATACATAAATTCGCAAAATATCTGGTTTCACTGTCTTATTTATCTTCATGTAATAATTAGGTAATGAATCAATGTCCACTTCTCTCAGGTGAATCTTAGAATGTGGTACTGTGAAGGTGAACTTAGATTAAATTTTTACTCAAAGGTTAGAGAGAAACTTTTTTGTATAGGTAAAGAAAATTACTCATATTTTATTTTAAATTACACTTTGATTTATTTTTAAATTTAATCATATGTTGATTCCCTGAAATCCATTATGTATGGAGAAAATGTCTAAAGAAAAGATTTCCACTGAATTCCAGTTATTTGTTAAAATGAAGCATTTGAAATTTTTTTTTTTGGTTTGTTAAAAAACAGCTAGTTTTCAGGCATTAGCATGATTTGGTAATTTGAGAAGAATGTAAGAAATTTGTGCTATCAAACATGGTAGATATATATAGATGTAGTTATAATAACTATTTTATACTGCAGAATAGATCTGATATTAAATGAACAAAAAATCAATTTTTTTTTTGAGAAAAACAATGTAAAATGTTACTTCTGCTTCTTCTCTGCAAGGCTGTAAGGGAAAGTTTTTAGTACAAAGCCCTGAATTTTAATTTGTTAATTTGAAAGACAAAATTTTATTCATTAACTTATAGTAAGGAGCCCTTTATTTCCTGCTCAGCAGATGGAAGAAGATCAGAAAGATTTGCTGTTCAGTGTAAAGTTAATGTTGGTGGATGTTTTGATAGAAGAATGCTTTGGAACAGCCAAATACTTTATTTGAAGCCTTAAGAAATGTATAACCTTCTCTGTTGTTTGCAACAATCTTAGTTACTATTTATGAAGTGCTGGTTTTTAATAGAACAACATATATTAAAAAAAAAAATAAACCAAACCCCAAATTGTTTTACCCATATAGCTTTGCATTAATAGCTTCTGTTCCACTTTTGCCCATGCAGTAGAATTATGGATTTTCTCCAGCAATTTTAATTTTATGTTGACTACTCCACAATTTTTTTTACAGTTTTCTCCATACAATTTTTGGATGAGGAAGGTTAATTAGGTGAGGATGATGTGTGTCTCAAGGCTGAGATACACAACACTCAAGATGTAACCAGTGTGTGAATAAAAAATCCCAAGGCTCTTCATTTCCATGTTCACCTGCAAAGAGTAGACTGATTTGCTCGTCTTTGTCTTCACAAACTCATCTTGAATAGGAACTGGGAGACTAACTTTAAGCTTGTATTATTAACATTTATGAGCAGAGATTTAACTTGTAGCAATGTGTGTTTCTAGTTCCTACTTGCTGACTTTTTTCCCACGAAGCTGTGTAAAGAGATGTGTCTTTACCTTGCTTTGAGGAAAAGGTGTGAGGATGAAAGAAGCAATTGTATGATATCCTGACTAGTAGCACAGTTTCAAGCATAGACCCCAATTCAGAAAAAGCCAGAAAATACATCAAACCTAAAGTAGAAGATACATCTTTTTTCAAAACAGAATTGGAATCAGATTTGCAGCTGCTCTGCATTCACTCACAGACCTTTATATTTAGAGTTTAGATAATGAATTTATTTCTACAATATATTTGAAAATACTTTTGTTTGTGAGAAGGTTTCCTAAGTAAATACTGGTGAAACACTCTTTGAAAAGTGATTTAGAGGTTTATGACCTAACATCAGAGTGATAAGGGAGAAAATCCAGATAGGGCCTTAGATAGAATTTGGAATTGTTAGCCACTTGAACATCCATAAGAACCTAAATGGTTCAACTCTCTCAAGTTTTCACTGGGAAATTTCTTATGTGTACTGGGCAGGGCTAATTCCTCAAACCCTGTGCTCTAAAGGACCTGAAGAATACAGATATGCTGTCTATTAAGAATATTTTTTTGCCATCAAAAACCAGACAGACTTACTGGATTTGTTAGTGTTTTTAAAAGAATATCTGTTGCAGACAACTTTTATGAAAAGTTCTTTCCCTAAGATTTTTCCTCCTGAGAAGCTGAGAGGAACAAAATGTAAACAATAATTATCTGCTGCTGTGAAATGCAACAGGTAGATCTGGGATTGATCTCAGAGTTGTTTCTAATTAATGGCCAATCACAGTCAGCTGGCTTGGACTCTCTGTCCTAGACAGAAGCTTTTGTTATCATTCCTTTCTATTCTAAGCTAGCCTTCTGATGAAACCTTTTCTTCTATTCTTTTAGTATAGTTCTAATGTAATATATATCATAAAATAATAAATCAAGCCTTCTGAAACATGGCGTCAACATTCTCATCTCTTGCCTCATCCAAGAACCCCTGTGAACACTGTCACAACTATCTACTAAGATTATCATTATTATCATGTGCTTGTTGTTGTTGATTTTATTGAGTATTTGAGATTTAATGTCTAGATTTAGCTATTATTCTTATTAGCATTGCAAATTCATAGACCAGTGCTAGTTCCTTCTAGGGGTGTGGTTTTGGTGTGTTTTCTTGTGTTTGAGTGAAGATTACACTATTGTTAATACACCTGAAATCTTTAGGATCTAATAAAATAATTTTTAGCAATGCAAATCTAATTATTGCAATTCCCTAAATTATTTTCAAAAGACAAAGCAAATATGGAACTATTACGGCCCATCCACCATCAGAATTTACTTAGTAATTTCTTATAAACACAGAACAAAAGAGGTCACAGTGGAGATCTCCGAAATACTCTACAGCTTCAGAGCTAAATACAACTAGTTCTGAATTGCCCTTGAATAAGTCACATATGTGAATGAGATAACTCCATATAGAAAAGAAGCTTCAAATTGTTTAATATTATGACTTAAGAAGTGTAGTTTTATTTAGAATAAAAATAGTATGTATGTTTCACAGGAAAATTCAAAAAAAAAAGAAAAATAAAAGGAAAAGAAAAAAAGCTTCATTTTATGTGGATGAGTATCTTCAGCTTTGACAAGCCTCCTAGTTTTTCATATTTTTTTTTCCTCATTTTTTAGGTGAAGATCAAAGTTAAGGTTGTTTTCATAGTGAATCAAAATAATATGTTCCTAAACTCTAAACCAAGTACACCTCAACTTTATGCAAGTTTTCTTTGGATTGTTTCCAAAGGAAATTCCACAGCAAGTGACTCAGTTATGTGAAGCATTATTTTGCATTGGAAGCCACATACACTCTGCTCTAGAAAAATTAAACTTTCAGAGATGTTTTCTGTTAATCTTCGATGCTTTTTATCTACATATAAAAAAATTACTTTTAAATCAATTTTGTAACTTTTGGAAAATGTCACCTTCAGGATTTAGGGCACCTTATTTATTCATTCAATAGCTCTCTTGTATTCAGAACTGAAAGAGATCATGACTAATTTCTTAAGTTTCTCTTGATCTCATGCCTTCTACATTCTTCAGCTTTAAAAGTGAATAAGGCTGTCGTAGGGTTGCATATGCAGCAAACTGTTCTTGGGTAATGAATTTAATTTATTGCATCCATGGAAGAGTTGCCGATTTTGCTTTTAAGTGGGATTAATTTTGTCTAGGGAAATAAAATAATTTTCAGAAAAGTTTTGCCTTGAATTTGCATTTTACCATCTCCTCTTCTATCAGTAGCTTTGTGTTACTTTCTAAAGAAACTTATCCTTTTATATTAACAATTCAGTACTGAAGCACCTGTGGTTGGGATGTGTTCATCATGAAAAGAATTTCTATTTGACATGTGATTTTCAAGGATAACTAGTCATAGCAGAAGTAAGACTGTAAAAACTGATTTTTAGGCATTGAATTTAGGTTTAAGAAATGAGAAATGGGAACATTTTGATTTGCAAAATGAGGAAATTTGATGTGTGAGCCACTTAGAGAAAATTTGAGATAGAACCTCAAAGTATTATACTTTGCATAGTCCTTTGTCTAACTATAGTCTTCAGATTCATACCAGTTTACATCAAGATAATTAAAATCTCCAATCAAAAATATTTTTCCTTTATCACAAATTCTTTTGCTTTCACAGGCCATTTTACAGTACTTTCTGTCTGGTGATCTACAACGAATTCCCAACATGAATTTGAATCAATTTCAATAGCTTTTTTTCTTCCAGAGAAGGCTTTTGACTAGCCTCCAGTTATGTACACTTCCACCAGGTTGCTTCTTTTCTTTTCCTCCTCTATATATAGACCATTGATTTCCCAAGCCTTTTTGTTTCTCCATAAAAATCTAAATTAATGCTAGCATGTCTGTCATACCATTCAATATATTACTTGATATAAAAGAATGACCTTTTCTGTTTCCTTCTCAGCTTAGTGAAAATATTTCCACTTACTTTAATTAGAAGTGGTTTGAGCTCTAAATTCTCACTAGAAATGACTGTAAAATTTCAATTATCCTTCAGATATTGACAATTCACTCAAGAAATTTCATTGCAAAATTACCAGGCTGCATTATCTACAGAGTTTTGTGAAGCAAAAATAGACATTTAATTTTTTTTCTGTTGCAGGTAGTGGAACTCATACTTTAAATTGTTTTAAAGTAGGTTTCCTACCTTCCTGTCATTTACTTTTGAGAAAATACAAGCCCATTTTTCTAACTTTCCTGAGATCATTGCAGATAATGATGACAGATAATTGTTTGTCACTTTAAATGATATTATCTTGCCAGCTGTCTCAGTGGCAAGAAAGACTGTGAAAGAAAAATAAGATAGATAGAGATTTTTGTTCACAACAGAGCCATTTTAATCCTGCTTAGTAACTCCTGCTTAAAAACTTTCTGTTAATAAGAAGTAGGGACTATCTGAGGTATCGATTTTGTATGCCTGGGCCTCAAAAATCACATTACAAGATAACCAGAAGTTAGCATAATTTTCACCATAAATAGCATTGGAAAACACTGGTGCTGTGTCCCAACAACAACTAAAAAAAATAGATAAATTTCATCTCTGATAGAGATCCTATTAAAATTCAAGTCAGAAAAAAACCCTATTCTTGGTCCCTGTTTACCAGTAAAACAAACATAATTGGCTTCTGCACATTAAAACAATGTCCACAGTTAAGTCCAAAGATGAATCTACGGGCAGTGCCTTTTTCTTTTTTTCTTTTTTTTTTTTTTTTGTATTTTACAAATATCCTTGTTACCTTGTAGGTATAGGTAAGAGAAGATATTTCAGATAACTGGACAAAAACATTGAAAAAAGATTAGATGGCAGGATCTGTTGTGCTAGGATAAGGGGTAAGGAGGTAATTGGTTTAAATTGAAGGAGGGTGGGTGGTGGGTTTAGATTAGCTATAAGAAGGATGTTTTATACAATGAGGGTGATAAAACATTAGAATAGGTTGGCCAGAAGATGAGATGATCCATCCATGGAAACATTCAAGATCAGATCGGACATGGCTCTAAGCAACCTGACATAATTGAAGATGTCCCTGCTCCTTATAGGGGTGTTGGACTTGATGACATTTAAAAAGTCCTTTTCAAACTATTCTATGTCATAGAAAAAATACCAATTTCTCTGCTTGTAGGATGGTAGACAATGTATTGGTGCTCAAAGAAATGCTCAGCTGAAGCATTCATGTGTTTATGAAGCTTCGATGACTATTATAAGGCTTTTACTTGTGCTTCAAGATTTCGTTCAGATGAAGAGTGAAAACTGAACGTATCTCTAAGGAGAGAGAGTGATGTGCCCTGAAAGGAAAGTAACAAACACAAGTATAACATTAGGTAATGACAAAGACTTTTCACTATGAGATTTTTTTTTCCTAACATAACTTACAAGGCAAGAACAAGACTGCAACAAAATCTAAAGTTTTGATATTTAAATTAATATCTTTATATCTTATTTCTTTCTGCACTTTATACTTCTATACTGTGCCTTACATTTTCATCAAACACGACCTTTGAAAGTTCTCAAATGCACTCATAGGTATAAACCTCAAAGCCATTCAGCAAAATCAAAATATAACACAATGACAAAATTAAGACTATTGGGTGTCCACAGTTATAGAAGGATTTAATGTTGACTCCAAGACTCTAGATGTAGATTTTCAGTATTCTAATGTAATCTTCAACTGTTTCTACACTCATCGAAGCAATAGACATGCAACAGAAGAGCAACCCACATTCATAAATTTACAGGAAGAAATCAGAACATTACTGAGTGCTTAAAAGCATAAAAGCTTGAACACCGAGCATTCCTGTGAAAAAAGTTCTGTCAAGACAACTGACAGCTTTACTGCTGAGAATTTTTGTTGATCATAGAACAAGCAAGGTAACTATTAATACTGTAAAGCTGTTTCTGAATGCCTTTTGGTGGGTAAAGCATTAAAAATCATAAGTCTTTAGTTTCTCTTTGTGATTGAAGGCTGAACTTGATCAGGTATTTCCCACCAGTGGAATGACATTCTTCCAAGATGACTTAAATTGCTGGGCCATTTGAAGCTATTTTATAATTTTTTATAGGAATAGTAATTTCCATTCATAATTACTAAGTTAGCTAAAGTTTTTCAGGGTGAATGTAACTTTTTTTTTTTTTTGCAATCTTCCTGTATCTTCTTATTATGAAAATACTGTCTAAAGAAAAGACTAAGAGAAACTCAAGCTTTTTTCATTGCAAAATGTGGGAAGATGAGAGGATGATATTAGGTACTTAGAAAATACTGAGAATATATAAAGTGCAGTAGTCTGTCATGGGTTAGGGTTTAGGGTTAGGGGTTAGGGTTAGGGTTACAGTTGACTTTTTGTCTTCTTCATTGATAAGGGTACAAAAATACACAGACTGTGTGAATGATTAACATTTTTAACAATGTTTATTGAACAACACTTTTGTGTTTCTGAGGAGCTTAATAATCATAAGATTTGAATGCACTTTGTGACGGTCTCTCAGTCACCTGGTTCGTAATGTCTTCTGATAAGCAGTCATTCTTCAAAGCTTTTCATCCTCACTTTGATGATGTTGCATTTGTATCTCTAAGTACCCTTCTAATTGGTTTGATCTGGGGGGAGGGGAGGAGAGGAGAGGGTAGTAAACTAATATGTCCAAGATCACCAAAATCTGAATATGGAGCTTCTAAGAAATCCTTACATGAGACTGGGAGAACAAATGAATTCTAGTTAAATGCTGTATTGTTGCATATGTTGGGTTATTGTGACCCAAGTGCAGGACCTAACACTTTGCCTTGTTCAACCTCATACAACTGACCTCAGGCCTGTGCTGATCCCTCTGCAGAGTCTTCCTGCCCTCCAGCAGATCAAAACTCCTGTCCATCTTAGTGTTGCCTGTCAACTGAGAGTGATCATTAATTCTAATGTCATATAGTTTAACATGCAATTAAATAAATATCATAGGTATTTAGCAACTTTTTAGGCCTTCAAAGATGTAAAGATTGACCATGAATGTTGCTCACCGTGTGTCAGACTTGAAAGGGCAGGAATAAGCATGCATGCACAGTAAATATTCACTTTTATTTTGGCTGACTTTATCAGCTTTAAGATTTCTACCATGGCCTCTGTATTTTTTTATTTTGGCTTCCTTGTTTTTTATGTTGCATTTCCTATACATTATGAGTAAGTTTACTGCTCGAATAAAACTGAGTGGTATGGTAATGGGTGCTAATGTACACATCCATATATCTGTAATAGTTATTTCTGTGGCTGATACTACACCAACTGGTGATATATGAAAATGTTGCAAGATGGCATTAGTAAAATTTCTGTACAATTCCCTAATGGTTACCTTATATAATTCTATATCAGAAGACTCTTTATTTCCATGTACCAAACTATTTAAAATTCTAGGTGCTGATGTGTCTTAAGCAATTAGTGTTTGATGCTACTTTTCAGAGAGTACCTAATATTTATGTCTGAAACTCTGTTTTGTTCCTGTAGTCAAAAATGCAAAATACCAATGCCAAAATAGGAATAGTAAACCAAAATTTAACTCTGGTTAAGATTGAAGGGGCATAGTGGCTTATTTCTTATTCATTAAATGCCAGAAACAAAAATTTGCCACAGGGGTATGCTTATCATTCTCTTAATCCTCAATGCAAATTTCTTCACCTATTACACCGTTGCTCTTTTTTTTTTTTTTCCTGTTATCTTATTTCTTTTGAACCACAGGTAAAAAATTTCAACACCCTCAACGTAGAATTAGCAATGCACAATCTCACTAAGGAAAGAAAATAGTTTTAATTTATTTATTGCTGATAAGAATTGTCTTGCTCAGAACCTTGCCTTCTCTTTTACAATTCTTTTATCTGTAAATTAACTCATTTAAACACAGATGGTACAAAAGCTCGTCATTTACATAACAAGGAAAAGCAGGTAAATTTCAGCAGTGCCCCACCTACTGCAAAGTATTAATAATATGCTTCAGCAGTCTTAATTACTTTGGTGACCTTCCTAATTTAACAGATTTGACTTTCCCCATTTTTAATTTTGCAGCAATAATTGGATAACTAGGCAATGCATGTACCTAAACAAATTAGGGCTTTTTAAATAAAACTTGATTATTCACAGTTCATTAGACAAAAAGCTGTATTTTAATATTAATTACAATCACTCCTGTAGAATGTCATTCAGAATTCAATATCATGCTCTGTTTTTATGCCCACAGATTCACAGAATGGTTTGGTTTGAAGGGATCTTGCAGGTCATCTACATCCCACCCCCTGCCATGGACAGGGATGTTGTCCACTAGACTTGTTTGCTCAGATTCCAAAATAACCTATCCTTGAACACTTCCAGGAATGGGGCATTCACAACTTCTCTGGTCAACCTGTTGCAGTGCCTCACCACACTGATAATGAAAAATATCTTTCTTACATCTAATATAAACGTACTGTCCTTCAGCTTAAAACCATTAACCCTTGTCCCATTGCTACACGTCAGTGTGAAAAGCCCTCTTCACCTTTCTTGTAGACTCCCTTCAGGTTAAAGTTATTCAGAACAGTGAAAAGCTGTATATAAATTAATGCATCTGAAATATATTAAAATTCTTCATATAAATGTATCTGTATTTATGGTTTGACCTACAATTGCCTTTTTGACCTCACTGAGAAAGGCCAATTCAACATTATGGGATAATTCAGTTTACTATCCATCTTATTTTTAGTTGTCTACATTTCTGCAATTGGAATTGTATCACTGAAAATCACAATATCAAGCAATATGATATCCTTAGCTCTGAATATCAAGGTCCAAAATATTATGATCGGTTGACTAATGTACTAATGTTTCAGTCATTTCTTATGAGGCTGGAATTTTAAAACTTATTTCAAATAACATGGACCTATTGTCCCTGAGATAAAAAAATAAAAATTAAAAAAAGAAAATAAAAAATCACTTCAATATTAGGAAATATTATTTTTTTTCCTCAGTATTGATTCTAAGAATGCATTTTCCATCAGGCTTTTTATTAATTTACAGCTATTTTTCAGGGCCAGTGTTAATGCTGGTTTTAGGCTTGTTCCAAAGATTGGAAATTGAGTGAGATGATACAAAACATATGTTGCGTCAAAACCACTAGTGTTAAAGAAAAAAAGGAAAAATGTGAAGAAACATTCCTGACAGGAATACTCTTTTTCATCACAAATCTTACAGTCTTCTCTTGCTCAGTAGGTAGTTTTTACGAAAGTTTTGGTCATTTTCTGAAGGTATTTTTATGTTGAAAATTAGGTGCATTATTTTATGAATATTTTGAGCATTTTTCATACTCTTAAATATCTCTAAACAAAGTGTGAATAAAAGAAATCCCATGCATCCTAAAGCAGGCATTATGACTGGAGAAGATATAAATAAATAAGTGAGCATAGCCTGCCAACTTACTCTTGAGAAATTACTGCTGTATTTTTTTTCCAGCTTAACTTTTCTGTGAGCATTCATATTCATGAAGGCAAAGGGTCAGTTGCATGTATGACTTAACCACAGGACATTTTTATCCTAGATACAGATCTAATTGAGGCAGCTGAAATGTGAGCATATTTTGCTTATCCCTGACCTACAATTTCTGTCTGTTCTAAAAGCGAGAATTAGTTTGGTCACCCTGCTGTCAGCCCAGGGCATCTTCTGACAAGAGATTTCTAATACACTGAACAGCACTTTACATTAAGTGGTACTAATTACTGGGGCTGGGTAATCAGTCTGACCAGAAGTTGGAAGCATAACTGCAGACTATTTGAGAATTCCAGCAGGAACTACTGACATAGTTATTACTGTTTACTTTCTTATTTATTAATTCAATAAGAATAAAAACTCTTAAAGCCCAAATATTCTCCCATGTCTTTCTGTGTATTTAGTTATGATAAAGAGTACATTTCAGATTGTATTTGCCAAAAGAAAGTCAGAATTTATAATCATTTAATAAATAAGGACTGGAAAATTTTGGATAAAAAAGCCTCATGGAAATTTCTGCTTCCAAATGCTCTGTCTTTCTTTAAACATTGCACCACTGTTTGGAAGCAATGGATAGCCTTGCAGGAATGTCAGGAAGGGAAGTTCAAATATTTTTCTACCCTCTATTCCGAATTAACATTTGGTATTTATATATATCTGTGTCATGATTGCTTCTCCATTGACATAACAGGGATGGTAGTATCTATGTCAAATTTTAAATCATCCTGACTGAGATTAAATGAATTATTTTTCACTAATCTTATTAGTATTGGTACATTAATCTTGTTCTCCTTGGGGACAGAAAAATAAAGTAGGAAAAAATCAAGTTTTTATCTACATTTATTGCCCCCTAATGTTAGAGCAGTTTCTCACAGAGTATTTTGTAGTTTCCTATTATTTTTATCCCATTCACATTCCATCTTTAATTTCCAGGTATCAAGGTACCGCAAAGGAGGTTTCTCAAGGGTTTCCCTGAAGGAAAAGAAACTATTGATCTTGGGAGGCTCTGTAGAAGTTTTTATGGCTTTTTTAAATTTATTGATTGGAAAGCATGTTAGTGTATGTGTGGATGTATGGATTCCAATTGTCTTGGGGATTTTTTTACAAAAGTTGTGAAAAAAACCCCAGTCTGTGAAAGCAAGTCCCTTGGAGCTGTTTTAACATAGGTGCATAATTATTCAAAATAACTTTTACGGTACTTTGCTAGTTGAAGAAGCATTTGCAATGCTCAGGCACACAGTGTAATTCTGCGCAGGGCCTGGAGCTGGATTCCCATGATCCTTGTAGATCCCTTCCATTTAACATATTCTGTGATTCTGTGATTCTGTCCTGAGGAAACCACTCATAATGAGTTCAGGCGGTTGCAACTCTGAAAGAAACAATTTCCAACTTGGGAAAGAGGAAAAATGAGGCCCTGATCATATAGCTGAGCTCTGTTTATACTGCAAAAGAGAAAGACAAAGGATCTCTGCTGTGAAAATAAAGGATACACTCTGCCTTTGACCATCTAGCATTTCTAAGTTCCCAGCTAAGTTGTACATTTAAATGTGAAATTGTGTTGAGTATTGGAACAGGATGTGTTGGGTTTTTTAAGAGAATATAATATTTTTTAAGAGAATATAATGTCCTCTGAGTTCACTATGCTTGCTTTTAAAACAAATACCTTTGCTGTCCTATTTACTTTTATTTTCTTTGGTAAAGATTGCTCAATGATTTATAATATAAGTGAAGACTGTTCAGGTTTTTTACACATACACTGTTCGAGATATTTCAAGATCAATTCAGTTTCCTATAGGTGGTATTTGAATATTATTTGAGGCGACCTATCTTAGCTGTCACCTGCTCTTGAAGTGGTGTTGTATTTTAGCAATTTTCTCAACATAGAGTCAGATTTAGAAGGGATACATTGTTTATTCTCTGCGGGGTGCAAGGCGAATGTTTTCCACAAATAAAGTATGCAAAGGAATGGAAAGTGAGAGAACTTATACATGGAATTCTGCATAAACCTGCCTATCTCATATATTTTTACCTCCCACCTTATGCATAATTATTTAGCTTGCACAGCCTTACATAACACTTTTCACTGTGCCCGTGTGGGCCTTCTTGGAGGTCTCTGGTGATCATCTGGGGAGGTGCCCCCCTCCTCGGTTTTGAGCAAAGTTCAGGATGTGCAGAACCCAAGGTCGAATGCCAAAGAGGACATGATCTGCAGCATGGTGCCACATCTCAGTCAATTGCTAATGAGGACATAAAGTACAAAAGCTTTCCATAAGTATTAAGCAAGACCTGCCTAACACACCGAATAAAATATAGTTGCAGTCAAAAATGGGTTAAAGGCGAGAGTGATATCATCAACTTCCATCTGCAACAGAGATCAAAGGAAGGGACAAAGAGAATTCTGTTTAAAGATATCAGAAAGAAAATGTTGATTCTTTTCATCCTCTAACTTTTTATTTTGAATGAAATTCAGCTTATCCAAAGGCAGATACCTATAACAGCCTAGATAATTCCATATGCATTCGAGCTACATTTATACAAGTGACAGGATTATACCCTTCCACTAGAAACAGAAAAAAGTCTAATGTGTCTAAACTGGGTAATAGAGAAAAATTAGAAATAAGAAATTATAAAAGATTTCTCATTTAACTAATTCTTCAGTACAGTCTTCTGAAATTTTTAAATTATTCAAATTTCTTTCTGGCAGTTTCACTAGCATCTAAAGTTCTCTGTATACATACAGAGATTTCCATGATTAATTGGGTAAATTTGTATCCACCCAGGTTCATAAAATATTATTTCCCTTAGGAATTTAGTACAGAGATTTTAAAAAACATTCCTGAGATCTAAATACTCCACAAAATACAGACATATAAAATTTGACTTAATTTTTTTCTGTAGTACCGTATGTTAAATTGTCTCCACTTCAGGTTTTAATGGAATTATTACAGCATATGTCCATTTCCTCTCATTTGTGGAAAGGTGTTGTGGTGTGTTTGATGTTGTTTTGTATGTTATATCTATGTTGTTAGAAAATTGTTTTAAGTTAAAACATGGTTTTGTCTCAGGTTCCCCCGCCCCTGCAGTTGACTGTCAGTCACAAGGTTTCTTTAGTTACTCCCGCCTTTTTGTATCAAGTTATAGGTCCATCTGTATTCCCCGCCTTATTTTTCTCATTATCTTGGTTTCCCCTCCCCTGTTGCTAAGACAACCCATCTGTCCGTCATCCTCTGCTCACTCCGCAGGTCCAGAAACTTCTGTCTTGGGCAGAGGATGATTGGTGCAGATGGGACAGCCCCTCCCCTGTTTGTCTATTATTTGCTGTAGTCTCAGGCCCATCATTTTGTTCTGTATTATGATTTGCTGATTGTGACATGTTCCTCCCCTTGGGAAAATTATAATTGCTCGTCCCTGTGGGCAGATTGGCAGTTCCTTTTCTGTTCGGCAGTTCGCTGCAGCTCCCCTCCCAACCTGTTCCTGCTCCCCTCAATAAATCTTCCCTGCTGCGGCCAGCTGCTGCCTCCCTTCGCCTCTGTCCTTGCTGCTTCCTCGGCTCACTGCTGCTCGCCCTGCCTTCTCAGGAGCTGCCTTCCTCACCTCTGCCGTGGGGAAAGCTCCTCCGCCAGCCCTCTACGCAGCCGGCCCCAAACCAGGCTGTGGTGCGCGATTTGTGGAGCATGCCGGGCTCAGTCACACGCAGCCGCAGAAAGGAACAGTAACCTGGTGGACATTAGATTAAAAGATAAGGTAGGGAGAGTGAGAGTTTGTATGGTTTGTATGCACATAGACAAAGTCATATACTTCTGTGAACAGATGGTGTTCAGATACTACAATAATGCAAGACATGCACAGAGCTGATATTTCCAAGTCTAATGCATACATACATCAAAACAATAGCAGAGGATGGTCTGTTGGAACTTAAAAGCTAATCTATTCCACCTCCTTTTTCTCTGGTAAAATCAGTACTTCTAGACCTCTGTAGTGGGTTGATCCTGGCTGGATGCCAGACACCCATCAAAGCCTCTCTCACACTCTCCTCCTCAGCTGGACAGGGAAGAGAAAGGGAAATGAGCAAAGGGAAATGTGTTGAGAAAAGAAAGATTTGGGAGAAATCACTCACCAAATACAATCATGGGTAAAACCGACTTGAATTAAAGATATTAATTGAATTATTGCTAACAAAATCAGGGCAGGATAATGAGATGTAAAAATAGACCTTCAGCCCACTTCTCCCTCCTCCTCAGTTCCACTGCTGCCTCCCTAGTGGTGGCAGGGAGACAGGAATGGGGGTTAGAGTCAGTTCATCACACATGGTTTCCTCTGCTGCTCAGGGAGAGGAGTCCTGTCCTCCAGTGTGGGGTCCTTTCCAGGGGAGATAGTTCTTCATGAACTGCTGCAACATGAGTCACTCTTCCACAGCCTGCAGTCCTTCAAGAACAGACTATTCTGGAGTGGGACCCCACAGGTTCACAGGTTCTGCCAGGAAACTTTCTCCAGCATGGGTTCCTCTCCACAAGCCTGGTGCAGCATGGGTCTCCCTTGGTCACATCCTTCTCTCAGGCAACCATCTGCTGTGGTATGGGGTTCCTCCATGGGCTGCAGGTGGATCTCTCCATGTCTGTGGTTCTCCCTGGGTTGCAGAGGCATGGATTCTTCACCATGGTCTGCACCATGGGCTCCAAGGGAATCAACTACAGTGTGTGGAGCACCTCCTTCCACTCCTTCTCCACTGACTGGAGTGTCTGCAGGGGTTCCTGTCATGTACTTTCACTTTGATCTTCCCTGTCCATAATTACCTCTCTGCAATAACTTTTTTTATTCTTCTTAAATATGTTATCACAGAGGCATTATTACCATTTCTAACTGGCCCAGCCCTGGCCAGCAGCATGTCCATGTTTGGAGCCACCAGGGATTGGCTCTGCTGGACATGGAGGAAGTTGCTGGCAGCTTCTCACAGAAGCCATGCTTGTAGCTCCCCTTTTACCAAAGCTTGGCCACACAAAAGCAGTAAAATCTCTCTGACTCATTTATCTGTTGTTTGTGTTGTATGCTGTTACCATACGTGAGACCATGTAATACAGGGAAAAGCAGGGAATTTTTAGACAGGACTTAGTAATTTTATTCTTAAACATGACTCATGACAAAAGAAACCTGCACAATCCAGTTTTATTATCCTTTAGTGACCCAGTGTACGGGTGCTTGTGTCAAGATTTTGACTAGAGGGGTGGGGGATGCATGGGTGGTCTCTGTGAGAAGAGGCTGGACCTGGTTCCAGCAAGCACAATCTTCATGCCTGTCTGTGTGGCACTGTGTAGATGAGGTTGAACACAGAAACAGCCACCAAAAAAAGGGATGCAATTTACTAGAGTGGGCCACTAGTACATTTGAGATGCTCTTTAGTATCCAGGACCCCTGTGCAGATCTGTCTGAAATAACATCAGACTTTCAGGATTGTCTGGCGCTACTGAAGGGGCTTCTTCGACTTGTGTGGGAAACCACAGGGCTTAAAAAGATATCCAGCTGTGTCACAGGACATTGGGATGCCAATTTATTATGTTATTTATACTTCTGATTCTCCTGACTGTATGTATATAGAATCATAGTTTCATAGAACCATAGAATGGCTTAGATTGGAAGGGATCTTAAAGATCATTCATTTCCAACCCCCATGACATGGGTAAGGACATCTTCCACTAGAGCAGTTCCATCTAAGCTGTTCTTGAGCACTTGTAGGGATGGCACATCCACAAATTCTCTGGGCAACCTGTTCCACTGCCTCACTACCCCCACAGTAAAGAATTTTTTTTTCCTACTATATAATCAATACCTGCTCTTCAGTTTGAATCCACACCCCCTTGCCCTGTAACTACGTGTGCTTGTAAGAGGTCTCTCTTCTTTCTTGTAAGCTCCCTTCAGGTACTGAAAGGCTGCAATTAGGTCATTCTGAAGCTTTCTCTTCTTCAGGCAGAACAATCCCAATTCTCTCAGCCTTTCCTCGTAGGAGAGGTGTTCCATCCCTCTAACATTTTTCTTATAGATAGCTGAAGTCCAGTGTGCAGAAATATGTCTATCTAGATAACATATGCACATAAGTTTTACAGCTATACAAAAAAAATAAGCCTTTGTAAAATCTGAGCATCAGCCTAAAATATAAAGTTAGATAACACACACTGAAGTGCTTTTAAATCTTTGCTAAAACACACAAACCCCATTTTCTTATGTCTTCTAAGATATCATGGGAAATATCTTTACAGAATCCTAAATTTTGTAGCAACCTGAAGCCTTAAAAGAATGATTAGAAGGATTGTAGATTTTTTTTAATTTAATAGATTTTATTCCTCAAAGAAAGAAATAAACTTTATATTCTAAGATATAAAGATAAGTTACAATATTCATCTGCACACCTTATTATATTTCTCAAACTTTCTTTTGTTTCAGAGGTCACTGATGGTGAATTGAACTCTTTGGTTCTACAACTAATGTAAATAATGCAGATTGTTTAATTTAATGATCCTTCATATTACTGGATAATGAGTAGAGAACTATGACTTGGAGCTATACTATAGTCTTCCTAACATTGCTGATAATTAAAAGAGCCATTTAATTCAGTGAAGTTACAAATACATTATAGCAAGAAAATGCACTCCACTGCTCTTCACATTCGTATACGTCATATATGATATTATTAAATGAGTACTACACCAGCTTTTTCCTGTGGAAGTGTGTGTGACTTGAGCATAAACTTTCATTTAATTTAACCATATGGAAAAGGTAGTAGTACACAATGATTTTCCTATGCAGAGTGAAAACAAAGGGAAAGTATGAACTAGGGTCCTCAAAGAAGTTTTTTAAAACCATCATTCAACACATTCTACATAGCAGTAGTCCCAACAGAAATAATTAATAATAGAGAACTTCAGAAGCTTAATATTGTGATTCTGATTATGTTTGCTATCTTAAAGAGATGCTTGAAGGGGCTTTAACAGGGAAACAAGCTGATTTTATTTCTTAACATTACTTTAAAAGGTATAATTGTTCATAACTGACTACTTTTAGCAATCAGATTTCACTGCATTTCTTTATATATTTAGTGCAGGTACTGATTACCTAAATTACAAGTAAAAATATTCTTAAATGTTGAGTGGAATCTACAGATGTAAGTAAAACTTGTTTCTATTCTCTCTGAATTCAGCAGTGTAGAACAGAAATACTCATTGAAATTCCAATAACCTAGACAACAAATTAATGGAAACTAAATTCCCATATTCCTGCATCTTCTTTAAGTGCACCTTCAGGTCATAAGCACTGAGCAGTAAACAAATATATACCATAGAGTGTCCTCTAATTGAAATTTACAGGTCTACTCTACTACATTATTTCAAAAAACCCCAACTTTTCCTTGTCACAACATCTCTAGCATTTTTGCTAGACTTGTTAATATTATACAATGTAATATCATATCTACTGCAACTTGACAGCATTACTTCTTTAAATGTTGAGCACAAGAAAGTTATGCGAGTCTTACAGCTCATAGTACACAATAATTTAAGTTTAGTGGAAAGCATAGGCAGATTTTATAAGTGCTTTTTTAACTGCAGAAAAATATACCATTTACTTTGAAGCATTTTAAAATCTATCTAGCTTACAGGGTTGTAAGCAATGATCCACGTAAGAGTCACAGAGAATTAAAATATCTATTTCTGTACCAAGCTGTAGTGTAACTAGTATCAGTATTATGTTATCCTTGCTAAATGATCAGTTTTAGTAGTTTCATATCAACTTTATAAGCATATGGTTTACATTTCTTTCTTTTCATATTATTCAAAAAGTGGGCATGACTACAGGAATCATAATGGGCATCTTCACAAGCATGGATGTGAAGATGGCATGGATACTATCTTTTTGTCACTTTTTTTATTTTGTTCTTTTAAAGATTCAAATATATTACCACTAAAAGTAACGAGAAACCTAGGATCTTATACTACCAATAAATCAAAACTAATGCAAAAAAACTCACATCAAAAAACAGCCTTTTGATAAAAGAGAGAAAGTTCCATCAGCCAAGCCATCCAAAGTCTTTCATTTGTATGGCATTATTTAATTTTTTGCATTTCTCCTAAATCCTACTGATATCAATCTTAGTCTTCAATTCCTAGCCATGGCTCTTGTTAAATATCAACTTATTTTTTTTAGATCTTTTTTTTTTTTTAATATGGGGAGTTGATTGCACTTCTTTTTAATTATGTGTATTAACTGCTTGCAGTTTTTCAATCTCCCTATCCACAGTTTTCATATGATTTATCATTTCCTCTCTCTGCCTCAATCCTGTTGCACATTCTTTTATGTGTGGAAATGTTTACACTTTTATAAAGATTACCTGCAAGATATCTTGCATACCAACAATTTGTAGATTTTGCAATATTTGTACAATTTCTACATCTAGATAATTTAATTATTTTCCCTGCTCTCCAGGCCACAGCATGGGTTATCTCAACAGGATTAATTATTTTGTGATAGACTGTGTTTAAAGCTATATGAATGAAAAGAATACTTCAATATTTTCTCACAAGCTCTCTTGCATTCTGCTTTTCAGTAGATGAGCTGTTTGGATTATACTTATTAATTATATATACAGAGTCAGAAAATTGAAGAATTACTTTGTTATTAATTCAAACATTTTGTAACTTCATTTGCCTTTTGGATACACTATGTGTGTTATACACATTTGTATATACCCATATATATATTTCTACTGTATTTCTGCTTTTCCTTCACTTGTGCTATCCAAAAGCCTTTAGCCTTAGGAAATTAAAAAAAATTACTTCTTAATATTTTATATAGCTGAAATTTTCAGAGAAGTCTTAGATCCCTACTTATCCTTCAATTCTTTCTGTGACGAGCTTAGACTGATAAACAAATACTGCTAACAATGAACCATTTTTGAATGAGTTTGGCTGTCCTCTTAGAGGGTGGAAGCCATGGCCTAGAAGGGAAGCTCCTTGTGTAAAGGGCATCTACTGGTAGCTTTATCATCTATTGCATCATACTGATACACATATAATATATGTGTATAATAAATGTAGAAGAATTCCGTATCTTATAATCAGCTGGAAAAAGGAAAACAATTTTATAGCCTGAATGCACTGTTTTCCTTTATGTTACTCTATTTCAGCTCTCACTTTTATGTTAAAATTATGCCTGGAAATATCTATATCTTGCAGTTCCTGATTTGAATTGAAAATATTCTATCAGCTATTTATGCTTAAGATGAAATAAATGTGTGAGATCAGCAGCAGACTAGAAAACAGAGATGCTGTCTGGGAGATGAAAGATATCAAATACAAATAAAGATTACCCTTAAAAAGATCACCTTCTGATGGGCATTAGAGGAAATTACAAGCAGTAAATTTATATGCATGCACCCAGTATTTTCTAAATTCACAGCACTCCTTTGAAGTGTAGGAAGGAAATTAAATAGCTGTCTCTTATCAGGGAAATCTGAGCTACCTTCAAATATTGTCTACACCTTAAGCTGTACAGAAGGTTGGAGAATAATAAAGATTACACAAAGGTAATTGTGTTTAAGAAAAACGGTTATCAGAACAGATAAAAAAAATATTGTATGAGAACTAAAGGGGTAATGAGCACTGAAATACTGAAAATGAGAGGCCATAAAGGCACTCTATCAAGGGAGCATAAACTAAAGACGAAAGAATAAAGGTTTGCAGTGTCAGAAGGTGGGTCATCCTGCCCTCTTGGAGCACATATATAAATACATGCCTATTAAATTAAAACATCCGAATCTACATGAGAAGCAGGAGGTGAACACTAGACTTCTGAAAAGAACAATGGCATTCTGAGTGGCTTTATTTTCATGCTACTCTCAATAGAAACGAAATGTTGCATGTAACATGAAAAACAAAAATAAAATCCTAAATTTACAGACAGGGATGACATCCTTGGATCCCTTCAGGGTATAAAGTCTGTTTTACTAAAGGGACAGATGTAAGCATCACACAAAATGAAGGTATAAAAAGCTTCATTATAATATTTTACATATTTGAAAGGAAAAAAAAACATAAAAAGGCATACATGGGTAGCTTAAGTAAATGATGTCTGAATCTATTGCCTTCTCTATACATGAAATAAAACACAAGACTGATGTAAATACAGCCTACACAAAGTCTGAAAATCTCATTTCAACTTCTTGAGCAAGAAGATCTACTAATGTATATTTATCTCATATCTGGTAGATTGGGATTTGTTGGAAAATGGAGAAACTCTGAACACAGTCTGTATGACCGAAAATCCTACAATGGATAAAGTGTGGGTTTGGAATTCAGAAAAATATTGAAACAGCTCCCACTATCTTTTCAGAGAAGGGCTTAAGTAAAACGAGAAGCTAGATCCAAATGACCTGTGAAGGCACTTTGGAAAGCATTTCAATATAGAAACCTTTGTAGAATCAAAGCTGAGAAATAGACTGGGTTATAAAACTTTTATAAAAGATTCATTTGAAATACTGCAGGAGCAATTGCTAGCTCTAGGGAAGCAACTTTAAAAGAAAGTTGAAAGTACTAATCTATTTCTTCTTATAAAAAACAATGCATTACTGAAGTTATCCCATGTGGAATAGAGAGCAATCTCTAATAGAAAAGTTAGACTGAGGTTTTATAATCCAGTAAAAACTCTAAAATCCCCACCCACTCTTCTGTATGGAAGTGGGAAACAATGAATCTTCATCTACCTTTTCAAAACCTAGAACATAGGAGTGATATTGACCCTACAGTTTATTGAATGTCCACATTACAGAGAAAAGTATTTTTTTGACATCCTGCTGGACACATAAACTGTTGATTTGACTTGGTAACAGTTCTATAGCAATCAAAATCTTCTTTGGGGGAAGACTGTGGATCTCCCCTCTTTTCTTGTTGTGTAAGTTTTGTGATAATACTTGAAATATCCAGCACAAGCAAAAGCTTGTTTATATGACTCTCACCTCTGAATCCTCTTTTTAAATTGGACTTGTCTAGGCAGTGTGACTACCTTAGGAATACAGGTCTTGAATGCACTAAAAGGCCTGATACAGAAGCTAGATAAAAACTGTTAGGGACTGTGAGCCCTTGAAAGATGTTTCTGGACAAATAGATATTTTAGAAAAATGATCGTAACTGCACAATGATTTGGGAGGCTGGGCAGCAGACTGTGAGGCCACACCTTGGGTGCTGTGTCCAGTTCTGGGCCCCTCAGTTTAGGAAGGACATTGAGATCTTTGAATTGATCTAGAGGAGCATAATGTTTTATTTACAGGTGAAGTTCTTAATATTACTTATAACCAATTCAGTTTACCTGAACATTCACCATTGTTTGCTAAAGCCAGGGTTTGGGTTATAAAGAATTGGATGACAGCTGTAGAGCTGACAGGAGTAAGAAATATTTCTTACCTTTTTTCTGTCTTACTAAATATTAAAAAAAAGGGAGTAGAGTTAAAACCTTACACGACAGTTTTTCAAAAAATTAAAGGTATTTTTCATAAGACAGCTTACAGGTGGATTTGTCAGCCAATATGAAGATCTTTCTGGATAGTCAAGGAACACAAAAAATGGCACACATAAGCTGTTGTGCACCTGTTTCCAGGAGAACATATTTCTTAGATGTATTCTTTATTTCTTCTCTACTTCCAGAGGATGCTAAGCAACTGATATGAAGTGTCAGAAGGTTTGTCCCAAAGAATCACAAAGAAAATGGAGACATGGTCAGCTGCATGGAGACGTCATTTGCGTAATTGCTGTAGCACTTAGAAAAAGCCCGGCTAGTGCCACGTGCCACCAGCAGCAGTCAGATGCACACTGAGCGCTTCCCGGCGTAGGGGGGTAGGCTGCCTCTGCCTGGACTGAAATGAAGCTCTCTGGCACCAGCAGACGAGGGTCACAGAATGATGATGAG
>JAWWEY010000001.1:60546617-60580340 GCA_035582745.1 Loriotus luctuosus | reverse complement strand
CATATAAAACATTTAACATTTAACATTGAACTAAGGAAACCCGTGAACCCACGACCAAACAGCACACACACCACAACGCATAATCACCTGCAGAAAATATGTAATCATAAAGATGCTCTTGCTGACACTCTTTAGGACCTGTAAACAGCTAAGAGTAAATAGGTTCAGTAATTTTTTTTCTACCTGCAAAATTGTAATTGGATATGGCTATGGTTTCAAATGAATTTCACATAAATGAGCACCAAAGAGCAATCATAGTGAAAAACACCATGGAGAGGTGCTCAGAAGTATTTTGCATACTTCAGCATAAATAGGTAGTGATGAAGGACAAAGGGACATCTGGTGACTATATAGATATATACATTAATCTTAATATTCTACATTGCTGTCAAAAAAAATCAAAGCCACAAAGAACTCAGTCTATCCAGACATAACTGTCACTGTCTATTTGAATAAAATATGCAGATTCATATACTTGATCACACAAAAATCAGATACCGAATAAATTATTTTTTAATCAGATTCTGTGCCTGTATTTCCTGAACAAAACAGCCAGTCACAGCTGCCTTATCCAAAGCACAAGAAGGACTTAGTTGTGCTAGTGTTTTACCCTGTGCCTCAATATGGACTAGAGCAGCATATTTTCCTCATTAAAATACCTTGAATTTAAGTTGTAAAAAAACATGCTTCGTCTGTACTGAGAAAAAAACCCACCTGAATCACATTCAGTTTAATAGGACTAGCAAGGCCATTACAAGATATATTCATTCCCTTCACTCAAATTCAAGAAGGAAGGAAAATGTCAATGGTAGCTAACCATTCTTTCATATTTTAAGGTCTGCTTTCTTCTGTACCCTAGGTTTCATGTAAGCAGCAGTTGAAAATTTGTTCTTAAAAGCACTACTATTTAATTCATTGATTCTTGTGTCTCCATTCTCTTGAGTACAAAAATACCCTACCTCTTATATAAGGAATAGCAATTTCTTTTTTTTTTTTTTATCTTTGAGGTAAAACTCAAGCAAGCATCATTTTTCCCAGATAGCTTCAAAATGCAGCGTTTCTTTTCAAGCAGTAATTTGCCCATTTCTGCATTGCAGTGTATCTCCCACTGTAGGAAACATAACATGCTTATAGATTAAAAACTTCTAACCCCTGATATTGGTGAAAAGCAGCACAAAACTGTTTCTTCTCTGTCTTCTCCCTCTTGCAACCCTTCAGCTCATAAGGAATAGCAATGAAGAACTCCAGCTAAATGGAACAGTCAAGCTGTGATCTCAACTATTAATACTCCTAAGCAGTGATTACACAATTCTAAGTATTGTCATTACAAGATTTTCTGCTGTTAGGCCACAGAACATGCTTCAAAAAATCTTTAAAAAGTCAAATCAATAAGGCCATAAAAGAGTCTGATTTCTTTATTTCTTTTTAGCTATGTAGCACATCAAAATGGTTTCTAACATAGTTAAAATAAAATTTCAAATACTAATTTTAGAGAAAGATAATGAATAAGAGCACTAAACAATAGAAAAAAATAACGAAATAATTCCACACTATTTTTGCAATATCTGAGTGTTGTTAGTTAAGTCTCTTGCAAAATTAGCTGTAAATGGCATTCACATGTTTTAATTTATCTCAATTATTAATTAAATAGTCCCTCCAGGGTCTGAAAATCCGGTTCACTGTTTTCAAGTTTCCCTTGATCTGAATAAAACCCAGTTCTGACTTTCCTTAGTCCTCATTATCTTCTCCTCAAAACCTTAATCAAGCGCACTTTTTCAGAACTTCCCAAATTGGGTACCTAGCCCATAATTAAACACATTTGCTTGCCCTACCAGACACAGGTTCGATACTTCCAAATGACTTGTGTCCTTTCACAAGTACCCTGCTATGCCTTTCACATATCCTTCAGTTTAAAAGTCTACTTAACGAGCACAATAAAGTTGAAAAATAAGACAAAGCTTCATGGAAAAATCATTCTTTATAATGGTCTGAAGAAATATGCATATATATTAAAGGAGTATACTTATATCACTCTCTTCTCAACATTTTGTCAGAGTTCTTTCTGATTTTCAGATGTAATGTTCTAAACTTATCATCAGGGCTTTCATTTTTATTGCACAGAATGGATTGCTCTAAGCAGTTTTGGTGCTTTTTTCTGTATTCATTCTCCTTTTGACTTTTCTTGGTCAGTCACAAAACCTGTCTCAAGTTCATCTTCTCCTGAGAAGATCCTTTGACCCATCAAACCTGTTTTCTCCAGGTGATAACAAGCTCTTTTTCTACAGTTTTTCCTCTTTTTTAATAGGTCACTAGTACTTGACAACCGTACATTTTTCCACTTTGAATACTGATGCAGTTTCATGTGCTGTTTGCTGATGATGCTTCTGTAAGGGCAGGTTCCATGATTCCTTCTGCTGCCCTTTTATTATATCCCTCCTTAGAAGTCTGGCTATGAACTGTGCCCTTCTACAGACTCTACAGATGCTGTCAGCCTACAGTAGTCAGGATTGAGTGAGGAAGTGCAATAAAATAGAACTGTGGGCTTTTTGTTTGTTTGTTTTCTGAATATATGATCTTACACACTTGTCAAATTCGAGTTTTTGTTTTGTTTATCATTCCAGCCAGCAACTAAGTGCCACCCAGCCATTCACTCATTCCCCTCCCCGCTTCCCCTGTGAGATGGGAAAGGGAATCAGAAAAGGGTAAAACCTGTGCCCTCACATAAGAATAGTTTCATAATTGAAACACTTTAAAATCTTACTACGGTGATGGTAAGAATATTATGATCATTATCATTAATAGTAATAGTAATAATAATAGTAACAACAATAATAACAATGGAGGGAAAACAAGAAACATGAGTTTTTTGGCAGAATATTATTTCTTAAATAGTATTAGAGACAAATAAAGTAATCTCTCCTGTTTGTAATAAAAAAAAATGGTGATCTTCTCAAGATCAAACAATACTTGTACACCTTTACTTTTCATAGATACTCTTCATAGAGATTATAAATCATAACACAAACCTTCACTTGGTGGATAAAACCTCTTGGACACTAGTCATGTGTAGAGTATCAGTGAGATAAAAATTGTATACTTCTGGCTGTCAGTAGTCAATACCCTTTAGTAATATTTATCCTTTCAAAAGAAATTAATCTCTTCTATTTTGAGGTATTTTGGGGAAAATAACTTCAGCAAGTAATAAGGCTTGACACAGCATCTTTTAATACTGTATCTTTTAACTTTATTATTGCAACCTATGTGCACAGTTGTAGAATAAAATTTTTCAGCATGAAGAGTATGTCAGATTATCCTTGCCCCTTTGGAAATGGTGGTATGAGACCTTATTTAGTCTCCTGTTTTCCTTCTTGCCATTTCCAAATTTAACGCTTTTTAAGAATTTCTCCTAATTCTAGGCTCTAAAAGGAAATGTTAGTATGCTCCTATAGGGAGCATTTGCTGAAAGTTCATCTGCTTTTCTCTTCTCTGTGAAACAGAACTAGTGGAAATTGGGCTTTTAGAGTTGTTTTTACATGCTTTTACTGATTTTTGTTGGTATTTTGTAAAGAACGAAGCCTCACTTTTCTTATAATTAAGTTTCTGTACAAAGCTACTTTCACCTATTCGTAAATCTTCTATTGATATAGATTGTATGTATTAATATAAGATTTCCTACACTTCGTATTGAAATTAGAAATGAAAACTATGGGACAGTGCTTAATAAGAAAGAAAGTTATTTAGAAAAGGGAGACACAAGTAATGTGTTTGATTGTATTAACTTATTTAGGTGACTTTTTATTTTTACATTTAATATAAGCTTCTTTTACCCCACTTCTCTTTCGCTCAGCATGATGCCTGTGTGGGACCACAGTACAGGTTGCATTGATCCAGGCTTCATATATTGACAGGCACCAGAATTCTAGAGCAACTTAATGTTAACTACATTTAGCTATTAATTCCCCTGAGAACAGCAATACTTGAGACTATAAATTTGTGTCAAGATATATTGTTTATACTCTCTTTTTTACCTTTATACCACAGTGAGTTAACATGCATATGTGTTGGAACTCTAGCTTGTGACCTCCTCCAGTTAATAAAGCTTGACATTTTAATAGGATAAACAAATGTTTTATTTGTACAGTGTGGAGTATTTTACCAATGACCTGATGAGATTTTGTTAGATGCTTGTTCTTTATATACTGGAGGTAAAACTCATGTTTGCTATATGACCTATTAATCTGCTGATTCATTAAATGCATGTTATAATTTAAAGGTCAGGGCTATCCATTAAACTTATCAACATGGTGCAAGATTCTTTAAATCAAAAATGTTCCTGAGTGAACTTCATTAATTCTATGGCATGAATGCTGAAACAATAGTAAGAAAACTTAATTCTCCAAGCTGATGGATTGCAACCTGTGGCTCTTATGGCTACAGACCTTCAATAGAGTGGAGTCATAGGTAGTTCACATACAATGTAAGTAGGTAAATTTCTTTTGGAACTTATAATTTATTTCCCATTGATTAATATCATTAGGAAAAATAATTCAAGAGTTGGTTCTAGGAATATGAGGTATAATACCTTATTTTATTGGAACACATAGTATATCAAAGTAGCAGAATTTAGACAGGATTCAGCTTTCTCTTTGGTTTTGTTAGTTGCTTTAACTAAGATACTTAAGTTGAACCAATAGAGAAATTATATACCTGATATTATCAAATTAATAGAAAATAATGGACTGGTGAATAATTAAAAGATTCTGTCTTTTATTACTGTAAATCATTCAAAGATTGTATGTTTTTATTTCTTAGGAAAATTAAAGAACCTCTAAAAAGACATGGCAAATAATATCCTAGGATTTACAGCATTATGCAGAAGCTATATTGTTTAGCCATATGGAAGAGAAGACTGGATATCAGCTTCATTTTTACTGTTATATTAACCTGCTATATAATATTGTAATTAATTGTGATTCTCCTAAATGTCTGAATTGATGCTTAGAGAAAAGTGTGAAAATACTACCTTTTTGGGGGTTTTTTGTGGTTTTTTTTTGTTCGTTTGTTTTTTGGTTTTTTTTTTGTAATGAAGATTTATATAAATAGAGTTCCAAACATGCAAGTAACAAAAAATATATTGACAATTGCAAGTCCACTGGCAACGTTTAGTTGTGGGTGACCTTTAAAAAAATATCTTCTGCCTCCAGGCACACACATGCTATTTACACTAATCCTCTTAAGTTTCCCTTCTGGCTCCGGTATGCTGCTGCTTACCGTAACACCACCTTCTGCCTTTGGACCTAATTTCTCTACTTCAGATTGTTTTTTCAACTTTTGATAGTAGCTGCTAACAGGGAAAATTTTCCTGTAAAGTTTGCTAGGACTGTGCAGCTGATTTCAAAAGAATCAGGATTGACATTATGGAGTACAGCCTGAGAATTAGAGGAAGGCATTCCAAAGCAGATTTGCAAATTGTTTAGAGGTAGAGTGCAGACTATAAGCGGCTAGAAAATTCAATCAAAAGTTATTATGATACACAAAGAACATTTAGGAAAGGACAGTGTTGTTTGTTTTTTTTTTTTCCATTGTTATATCTGCTTAGTGTTACCAATAAATTATTTTCTAACAATAAGAGAACAACTTATTCAAAGTTGTACATTAAAGATTAAAACTAATTTTTCATTGACACCAATTTCTATAGAGTGTGCTTTTTCACGTTTTCTTTGATTGTAAAAGCCTAAATATAATTAGAGTTAGTTGAGAATCTACATACAGGAAATACTGTTTAAAATATGTACACCCAGATAATACTGTTAAAAAATACTGTCTTAGAATTGTGTAATGTACACCCACAGTGTAGATATCCAGATGTATCCTATTAAAAGCAGTATGGCCAGCAGGCAGAGGGAGGTGACTCTTCCCCTCTACTCTGATCTCTCAAAACCCCACCTGGAATGCTGCATCCTGCTCAGGTGCCCCCAAGCCAAGCAGGACACGGATGTGGTGGAGAAATTTGTTCAAAGCATAAATTTGCCTTTCTAGGTGAAAAAGGTTCCAAATTCAGTTTGCTTTCATTAGTTTTGGTATCTTCATCTGTGTGAATTATTAAATTTAGACTGTTTGAGCTAGATCTAGAAGTTAAATATACCTAAAAGTGAGATGCTTCAGTATAGATATTGTCAAGTCCCTGTTAGGAATAGAGAAACTCAAGTAATGTGTCTAATTATCCAAACTAGAGTGGAAATGCTGAGTATCTCAATATATAGATACCAAATAAAATCACTAGCTGTGTAACAACACAACCATAAGAAAATTCTAAAGACAGGGTCCAAATTAAATCTCAGCCTCCTGCTCTTTAAATGAGAAATCTACTTCCTCAGAATACCTTAAAATCATGTTTTAGACCCTTAAAATGTATGCTATTAAAATGTATTGAGAACTAAAAGTCAATAATTTATTTTCAAATGGAAACAAACCTAAAGTGTGAATAAATAAAAATCTAAAATACTGCATTAAAGAAAAGTACAAAAAAATTCACTTCCTTACTAGGTCATGATGCAGTCCTCTGTGTCATAGCAATTAGAGTGCTGGCTGTAGTGAAGTCTTGTTTAGACAGATATGTGTCTTTTCATTGATTAATCAATTTAATTTTAATACAGCAAATCTTCAGTAAATTTGTATTCAATAAAATAAATTCTAGAATCTTTTCCCCGAAGAAATAGGATGGCTCAGTGAAGACTGCTGTGTGACAGCTTCAAAGTAATTAAACATCTGTCCCAGCACTAGTCATCCACTTATTTCTGTGAAACTAGAGTCATGTCTCTTTCAGATTTCCACCTCTGTGTTATATCTGCTTTAAATCAGTCAGTGTGTTCAAAAGTTTCTCCAGAAGGGAACTCTCGGGAAGAAATAGAGATTAAATAATCCCCTTTGCCATCATTGAAAACTCAAGTGATACTTATGCACTAAAACTACCACAAAGATTTTTCTCCTACATGGAGTAGGTAAACATCACTAGTGTATTTATTTGAAACTTTTTCACAGTGGGCAAATTTTGTCAGCAAAAGGCTAGTCACACGTGTCTGTGTGAAATGGTGTCAATACAGGAAGATTTAAAGAATGCCTTAGAAATTGGTATATGCTCTTTTTCATTCTTCTTTCTTTCTCAGGGGATAAACAGGTTGGGGCAATGGCCTTCAACTGAGAGCTTATCTATTTAAAGCTGAGATTTAACTATGATGATTTACATGTTGTCAGGAGTAAAAGAGTAATGATTTCTAAGATTGGGTGAACAAGGTACCATGTGTCTATAAATGTAAAAGAAGGTCATAATGGAAATTAAGCTTCACAAAAGCAGCAGGGGTGATAGTACAGATATTTGAAAAACTCTATCCCTATGACAGAGTGGCTTGGAAAGTAGAGAGCCTGAGTAATAGAAAAGAAAACTTGATAGAAATATGAGGCATGTAACTGAGGGTTTATTTTGCAGGGATGGAAAAACTAGGAATCAAGGTAGAAAGCATAGCACTTGAACTTAGGAAGTTATAGGCCAGGACATGTGAAAACAAAGTGTGTATCCTGAGAAGTTCAGCCACTGCTGGTTCGAAAATTCTCTCTCCTAAATTCATTCTCTAGCATTTAGCAAAATGAACTTGCACAAGCTTTTTTCCCCAGTTCCAAGGTCTAGCTTTTAAGCCTGTGGAGGTTTCTGAAGCTTGAAAAATCAGACTCAGAACCCTCACATATCTGTCCACACTGGTTGATATGGAATCCAGTTTTTTAAAAAATATGTTTATGATCAAATAAACTATGTTTCTCTGTCAAAGCAGGCTGAATAAAACCCCAGAAAATCAACTTTCCGTCTTTGAAGTAGATGCTCCAGCTATAAAGATATTTAGCTATATTCACTTCTCAGCAGTCTTTCTAACCTCATAAATCTTGAATTCTTTCCTGCATAGTGACATAGCTTCAATAGGAGGAATGAAGAGTAGTCCAAAAGACATGAATAACTTATAGGCTGACAGTTATGGCACTTAAAAGTAAGTGATAGTTTGTAAAGAGTCAGATCCTGTCACTGTGTATTAGTCATGCTCTAAGAACACCTCTCTGGTTGAGACATTGCCTTTATCAAAGATTGCTAGGTTCAATGCCCTTTCTAGATGAAAAAAAAAAATAAATCTTTTACTTCCTAGGAATATTTTTATCAGGAAACTAATACTCAGGCTGAATGCAATTTTGTTACCTAAATTGTTAGACAAGAAGTATTAGGTAAGAAAAAAAGGTTACCAAAAAAAACATACAAAACCAACCCCCCCAAAAAGCAAACAATAAAAAGGACACACAAGAGGGGGACATAATGTGTCTAATTACACAAGAGGGGGACATAATGTGTCTAATTTATTGATTATGGAAGTCACTGAAGGGGCACGGTCTTTATGTACATTAGGCTATCGGGAAAAAAGGAGCCCAGATGTCCCACTATCTATCTAAATGCTCAATATGTGGTCTTACACAAAAAGTAATTGAGAGACTGCTGTTTAGTGAAGAAATCTGAACCCTACATCAAGAACAGAGAAAAGAGCTTAGACACGGCTGAGGAAGATACTTGCAATATGAATAAGTTCTGTCTAGCTGCAATTTTCTCTACTGATTAGCTTCTGACATGTTTTTCTTAGATTCTCCTGGATATTTAAGACAAGACTTAAACTGTCTTTGCCCTATCATACTCTTTTCTCTTTCATCCATCAAAGACTTTGCAACTGATCAATTTCATTCAAATGCTGCAGAGGATGAAGGCCTCAAAATGAAAAATAAAGTTCTTTTGGATTCTGAGAAAAAAAAGCAACAGATTAAGAAATATTAAATATTTTATTCAGCTGGCCTATCAGGACACACAGTCAGACTATCAGTCACAGCAAGCAGATTTCTGAACTTATTGAAATACAAGTAATCTCTGTCATCAGGAAAAAGAAAGTCAGCAAGTCAGCATTTCTGTGAAAGGGCTGGAAACAACAGGGGAAGAGGCTGAAAGTGATAATTCTGAGGTCAAGTTGTCATGGGCAGTATATTATTTGGGAATATAAAGCATGAGTTAAACTTTGTTGCTTCAGGTACCATGGAAAAGGTTGCTTTGCACTTCCATTTTAAGGGCAAGCTTGCACAGACAGAAATAGAAGAACTTTTTAGAGTTCATCCTCAGGCCTATCAGAGGCAGTCCAGGAAGTGAATGCACCTTTTCAGACTACAACTGGCTCAAAATATAAGCAAAATGTGGTGGGTTGTCTCGGTTAAGGGACAAATTACCACCTGGCGGCTCAATCTCTCCACATTCCCAAAAGCTTAATAATTCACTCTTCATAAAAGTAAAGTGGTGCTTTTATTCAAATATTTAACTCTCTGCAAAATTTTTTAATGAGCACTGTGTTTCACAGGTGTTCAGTGTGACACATTGCCTTGGACACTTGGTTTACTTTTCTTAAATATTGAGGGGGAAAAAAATTAAGTTACAGTTAGGGTTATACTAAAGATTACCTAATTTTGGGGTGTTTAAAATATATTGAGGTAATTCTAACCTTTTATTAACCAGGGAAAAGCTATTGAAAGCACATTTGTGCTTTGCCCAGTGTGTCTGGTAGTCTTTGGAGGGATTTTACTTTCTGATCTGAGGTCACTCCTTTATTGAGAATTTTCTTTACTGCTCTAAGTTTTAAATGTAGGTACCTGACTTAATTAACAAAAAAAAAAATGTTTCACATCTATATTTCTTTTTTTGATCATCTTTTAAAATTTATGTAAAAGAAGTATTTTCACTTTATTGTTCAAACGAAAATGCCATATTCCTTAGGGATTTTACATTTCAAAGAATCATTTTAAAGGAAAAGGTGAAATGGGGTTGTGGAATTGAATTTAAAATCCACAGAAAATTGAGATTTATGAATATATTTATTCTCTCTCTTTACTTTCTTATCATTGCCTTGTCTTGATTCATAGGTGCATAACTCTGTTGACACTGATTCTTCAGTGCTTTATCTGAGATATTTTTCTACAGAGATAGATGGTAGAGGGACCATAATCAATACTATCTCTCTTACTATTAACTTAATGTAAAATTCTTGTGAGGTTCATGGTATGACAATGCTTGCAACACATCTTCCTTGGTTCACTGGGGAGCTATGAAGTGATCTGGGAGAAATCACGGCGCAGTGGTGGATGAGAATTGGCAATTTTTCTTTTCAGAAGAATGGGATGGTTTGGAAACCTATCTCTCAGTTCTGAAAAAGAATTTTGATAAAAGAAAAAGATATCAAAACTCTGAGATGTTTTTGACCTATCTGCTTTAGAGCAGAAAACTTAACCTTATAAACATGCAAAATTCAGTGATGCTCAGTGTTCCAGGTATCTTAGCTATGTTTCAAAACTGTTATATTTCTTTTTTTTTCCTTACAATAAGGAGTGAAAACAAGTCTTAAAATACACTGTGAGATTAATTTCCACTTCTCTAGGCAGGTATAAATATTAATCCCTAGCCTATACTCTAAAATCTCTAATGACTGAGATAACACTATTTGCATCAAAATGCCGATCTCCTGCAGGCTGTTGAGCAGCATTCAAATTGGTAGCAATATTAGAGCAATCCTATACTAAAATCCAGCAAAATAGACCTCTTTTAGTGTTCTATCTGCATAAGCCATTCAAAACCTCAGTTTAGAAAGAGAGGGACAATGTATGCAAAAACCACTAATATTTCTACTTTTGAGATTTTTTAAGTAACCTGACTTCTTTCCTACTACAGAAATTTCTGAAATGAGTTCTGTTAAACAGTGTTCTATTAGGCACTGTTGTTTTAAATCAAATTGGTTCAAGATCTAGCAGGTAACTATTAATAAAACAATAATGTATTTTATTGTAATTTTAATACTGAAACAGTTATATGAAATGATTCAGTATACAAATGAAACATCTGTTTGAAACTGGAATCAGCCAAATCCATATTCATATCTGACAATATAAAGCACAGTCTGAACACTGATGCATGTGCTTCTGAGAAAAGCTTACCTTGATCCTTCTTATCAAATGATTGTGCAAGGCACATAATTTTAAGTTTTTCTTGCATTGAAAATTGGATTACATGGAATGAACACAAATTTACAGAAGCTAAGGATTATCACACAAGGATCTCCATGAATTTAAAGCCATACTGCATTGATTCTATCCTTTTTGAAGGAAAATGTGTGTTCCTCAGGAAGTGAGAAGGCTCCTGACACCAGTGTGTGTGTGTGTGTGGGTGTGTGTGTGTGGGTGGGTGTGTGTGTGTGCAACAGCATTCTAACTTTTGAAAATGTTTGTGATTCTGTGATGGGCTGACCTTGGCTGGCCACCACGTGCCCACTAAGCCATTATATCACTCCTGGTCCTCAAAAGAACAGAGACACAAAATCGAGGCAAAATTGAGACAAAAATGAGAAAGGTCATGGTTTGAAATAAGGACAGAGAGTTCCTTCACCCAGGCAAATGGGCAAAAGAGATTGGATTCAATTTAGTTAAATTTATTTCTAGTTAATGAAAGCAAATCTAAAAACACCTACCCTCTCCCAGCTCACTTCTTTTCCAGGTTCAACTTTCTTCTTGACTTCTCTATCTCCTCCCTTCACATATCTCAGGGGCCTGGAGAAAGTGGATTTAGTCAGTTCATAAGGCTTCATATCTGTTGTTTTTCCCTCTTCACACTGGTACCCTACCACAGTGTTAGGTCCCTCCAGTGGGATACAGTCCTACCCAAACTGTTCCAACATCCCTTCCCATAGGCTGCAATGCTTCGAGAACAGCTTCGTTTTGGGCTTCTTCCATGTGATAGAGTTTGGAGACCTTCAGATATAGACTGCTCCAATATGGATCCCACAGCTTCTTTCAGAAAACCTGCAATAATTTGGGCTTCTCTCCATGGGGCCTTATCTCCTGTTAAGAGAGAACCTGTTCATGGCCTGTTAAGAACCTGTTCATGTACGGAGTTTCCACGAGCTGCAGCTTCATTCATGGTAGACATGGTCCACTGTGGGTTCCTCCACAGCCTGCAAGTGGATATCTGCTTCATTGTGGTCCTCTGTGGGCTTCAGGAGGACACCGTGCATCACCTCAGTCTTCTTCATGAGCTGCAGGGGAAATTTGTTGCAATGCCTGAAGAACTTCCTCCTTCTCCTTATTTGATCTGGTGCCTGAACCATTGTTCCTCTCATATTTCTCAATCCTCTCTCAAATCTGCTACACAGCATTTTTTACCATCTCTTTAAAATATGATATCACAGAGGTGCCACTAACATAGATAATGGGCCCAGTTTTGCCAGGTGTGGCTTCATCTTTGAGCCAGCTTGAGCTGATTCTTCCTGACACAGGGGCAGCTCCCAGTAGTCTCTTTTCATAGAAGTCATCCCTGAAGTTTCCTTGCTACCAAACTTTTGGCATATAAATGCTATACAGATTCTAAAGACCTATATAGTAAAATTATACAATACCTAAAGCTTTCTAATACAGCTGCTTAGAAGAGAGTCAATTCACTGCAGAATCTGGCTCATACCTTCATAGAAGTACGATCAACTACTTCATCTGTTATTTGCATAGAACTCAAATACCATGGCCTTCTGTTCTTTTGAATACGTGCATGAATTTTCAGCAGTGTCTCATAAATCTAAGAAATACCTTTTCTGTAAGGGGTATCATGGAAGAAATACTGTAATGGGTGTCTCTTTTCCAAGAAAAAAAAAATTGAAAATCATAGTCAACAAGAACATCAATTCACATATTAATTCAGACAAGTTCCTCTTCTGATGATATACTTGGTTGACTTGGATTGTATTTGGTTTTCAAGGCCAATCTTCAGGAAAGACAGCTATAGTTAGGGAAAAAATGATAGTATCAAAATAATTTGTTGCAAATTTTTGCTCTTTCTCAAATTCTCCCGAGGATCACAGGGAGATAAATATTCAGTTTAAGATCCCATAAACTATTCAGATTGGCTCATCTCTAGAAAAGAAATGAATTAAAGCATTTCTCATCCAGCTGAGAGCAAAACACACTAAATGAACTTTAAAAACCTTCTGTTTCCTGGCTATCAAGGACTGTAGGAAGATGCTAGAAACATATAGTTATTTTGTACTGAAACTTTTCCTTTAAAGCTCCCCTCTGGTAGTCCATGGATCCTGGAAATTCAAGAGTAAGATCTGTACTTCCCACTGTTTACCTCCAAAAATGTTGTGTGCTAAAGCACTTAACTTTGAGATTAAAATATTTAAAAGCTGTGGAATAAAAGCAGAAAAACAAGCAAACAACAAAACCCCAGGTGAAAAAAACAAACAAACAAACAAAAAGAGTCTAAAGCCTGGGATAATACTCTCATCATTCCTTCAAGATGAGCATGCGTGAAAAAAAAAAATCAGTGACTTTTCACATTTAAATTTATATTTAACTGGAACAAGATAACTATATATATATATATCTAGAAAGAGTTTGAACTGTTGAATTATAAAGACAAAAAAAGTTGGAAAATCTTTTTTTTCCCACTTCATTTCTATAGTTTGAAAGTATTACTTCCACCCTTTTGTATAAAAACTCCTTTTTCTCCTCTGTTTTGTTTTTCTGTAGCAGATTCCCTGATTACTGTCTTTTCTTCACCCATCTGTCCCTACCATCTAGTCCAAAAAGCCCTCATCAAATCATGGTCAATGGTCCTTCCTCATTTATTGGGATTTAACCTGGTGAAAATGTGCTGTAGCAAAGAATATACATAACAGCAATCATCACCTCTGCTGCTCAGTGACAGTCTGCATAGCACTATACGTTTGGTCTATGCAATGCGCAGGAACTGACTGCATACTTATACTATTTGTCATAGATTGCAATTTATGTATTTTGATACATCTATCTTTTTTTCCTTTTCCATGATTATCAATTGTATTGTCTATCTATGACAATTTTATTAAGGGTTCTGTTTTGCAGCCTAAGAACAGAAACCATTTGAAATTTTGCAGCATTATCAAGAGAAAATGCTTCATTTCTTACATTCTCCTTTGGAATGCTTTCTTTCAGTAATATTCCTCAGTAACTCACAGTCTTGTGAGTGGTTTTTTTCTGGTTATCACTGATCACTGAAGATACTTTTTCTGCTGACCTCTATAACATTAGCTCTCAAATTGATTTATGAAGCTTTAGTAGATGTATAACTTGTTACCCTATGGTCTCCTTGCGGAAATTGGTAGGAGTGTTGGGCTCTGTGTACAAATGCTGCAGTGACCTAGTTATTTGGATCTGTGCAACTTTGGTAAGCATATCTTAGGTAGTTATTTTGAAACTACCTTTAACTTAAAAGATTATAGTACAATGCAAATAAGGTGTTTATTTACAGAAGGTGATAAAGACAACATAGTTAGAAATGCTTTGAAAAGACAAGTGAAGGAAAATCAATTTCTAATTTACACTAACGTAATATAAAACACCTGTTTGCCTGATCCGTCCCTTATGCCTTGAGTTGCATTTGTCAAGGAGAATCACATCTTTACAAATCCTCCTGGCTTTAACATACAGTTTTATTCTTAGAGTCCTCTCAGTATAATATTGAGATTCAGATCTTTTCCTCCATCCTTCTCCTTAGCCAGGTTCTCCTTCCCAGCCTGTAGTCTGTTTGTTATGCTATTTCCATGCAAGGTGACAGCTGTGAAAATTCCTCAATAGAGAAAAAAATATTCTGTGGGGGGTATTACAGACATCGTGTATTAATTTTTAATCTGAAAAAGAAGGTTAAAAAAAACAGTATATCATATTATTTCATGGGAATGAGAATTCTTTTTTTTTTCCAAAGGAAGTGAGGAAAGTACTTATTCCAAATGTCAATTTCAGCCTATATTGGTTCCAGGGCGCTCTGTCTACAAGCTATTCCTCACAATCAATATTTATATTGGTTGACTGGCTTTCTATGGCAAATCCTCTTTTCACATATTCTCAGATTTACTAATACAAGAAAGGTTCAGTAGTTGACTTAGGAACTTGACTTAGTGACACAGAATTCAGTTTAAAGGTAAATTGTTTGGAGGGATTATCCTCATGGTAACACATATTCCAATCCACAGTAAGATGGTGTAGATGTGGTAAATTAACACTGTCTCTCCTCCTCTTGGTAAATAAGTTGTTTAAACTGGCATTTTTGAAGGCCAATGGTGAGATGTTTTTAGGATTTAGCCAGTGTAAAGATGCCCACAACCAGCTGTGATAAACCCTTCTAGTTATAAGTATGGCTAAACTGTATAATTATTTTCCTTTTCTGCAGAATATTTTTTGGGGGATTAGGTTGGTTTTGCTTGTATGTTATTTTGTTCTTTTTTTAAAAGGACCACAACCAATGAACCAAGAAAAAAAAATGAAGCATCCAAATAAACATTTTGCTTTAGCCTAGAGAGAAGTAACCACTATTTTAACAACAAATACAAAACCCCCCAAAAGAAACCTAACAAAACAACCTCAAACCAAACAAACAGAGCAAACTCACCCACACAAAGTGTGAGCAGCTGCCTGGACAGCTGACAATGACCTGTAGGTCATTGTCAATTTCTGACATTTACAGAATAAGATTTTTTGAGCTAAAAATCTATATTTTGTTTATGAATGTTCACACAGTCCATAGAATAAAGGATAGTGGTCTTGATGAGAATTATCAGCACTATAACATGTTGAACTGAACTTTCAGGAAGAAGAGGGGAATCCAAAAAATAGTTTGCACCTTTCTCATTCTTCAGAAATTACTCAGTACTTCTCTCTTTACTATCTGTAATTATGTAAATCTCAAGGATGATAAGCTTGTATCTTTCTGAGCAGAATGAGACAGCAATTCTCTTTCGAAAATACTAATATTAAAAAATAGGTGGATGATCAAAAGCTTTTAAAGGTAATAATTTTGAAAATCAGCCTATAGATTTAGATGTTGCAGACTTTTAAAGAGCCTGGTACATAAAAAAATCCCATTGAATCAATAACAAAAATTCTGATCTTCTCCAGATAGCAAATTACTAGACTGACATTGGTTGTCATATATCTTACCATAGAAATCCATCATCTCTGTAAAAATCTGATGAAACTACAACAGATATATTACAAGAACGTTATTCAGATTAATTTCTCAGAAGGACATAATAGGTTTATATTTCATTTTGCTTTTATATTCAAGTGTAACTAGTCATTGACAGAGGTTGTAAACATTGATTATCCTGAAAACCTTTTTCACCAGTTTATATGGTTCTTTTCCTGCAGGAAAAAGAAAAGATTAAACCAAAACCAAAAAAAACCCAAAACCGCAAAAAAAAAAAAAAACCACAAAAAAAACCAACCAAACAAAACCAACAAAACAAAAAACCACTAAAAAATGCACTGACAAAATAGAAATCTGTCTATGATGCATCAGCATAATATCTCCTGGAATTTCTTAATTTCTCATCATATCTGGAAAAATGGCATTTATACTGGGTTTAAAGTAAATATGTAGAAAATACTAGTTTCAGATGTATGAATGTGCCTATCTAGTTTTACATTAAATTCTGGTATAACACACCTTCTTGCAGATGAACTGGATGTCTGGATGCTATTAAGTTTTCCTCTCAAGGCAAAACCTGTGCAAGTGGTCTTCATGAGGAGACCTCTTGCCTATGTTAAATTCTGATGGAATAAACTTCCTTGTAGTCAATAATTTTATGTGCAGGTGGTCCTTTGTGTAAAACCCAAGTGTAAAAATACTCACATGATAAAAAAGTAATTTCTCTCAGAATGCCTCTGCGCTTGCCATTTTATGTCTGTTTGACTGTTACACAAAAATTAACCTCTAAAATGAATGAATGATTTTCTTAACATTTCTTATTATTCCAGTCACTTGTGGAATACAAGTAGATATTTATAACAAAATTATAGTCTTTTGCTTTTCAAGCACCCTGGTTTCTTTAATGCGAAAAATCATTCAAAAATTACTTTTTAAAATTTAGTCTATTTGTATCACTTATTTTTGAGGCAGTTATTGATGTATTTTATCAGTACACAAAAAATTTGAAAGAATAATCTTTGCTTTCAAAAGAACATCAAGAATAAATGACAGAATGATAAAAATATTCTACTTTGAAATAATCATTTGAAGTGTACACCTGATACTAGACTGTCCTGCAGGGAGTAACAGAACACAATGTGCACATACTGATTTAGAATGATATTCCCCAGCTTAGTTCTCCCACTGAGACTCCCCAAACCACACTGCTGCTGGCTTGCTCCCCTTCCCTCATCTTCCACTAGCCCTCCCCCTAATCCACCCCTTCCTCCCATGGATGGCCAGAGAGGAGATTTGTTGGCACAATAGGCAGAGGTTAAGAGAAGGATGAGATAAGAAAATTAAGAGTAACAGCAACAATATTACTGACAAAAATGTACAAAAGAGAGGATAATTTACATGTAAAATGCTCAGGAATCTGACCTCAATGTTATACCCCCTCTCCCTCACCAGCAACAAAGTGAAGTGGAATCAACATCTGGATCCTGGCTACACCGCCTTCTCCCTGCCCCCTCCTGCTGCTGCAAAAGGTCAACCCTGTCCTTCGGTGAAACCTGCATAACACACAGAATTGGATGAATTACAAATAAATGACATATCCATACTGCTAAATAAACCAGGCTTAAAAGCACACTGCGTCACTGGACCATTAATACCCCATACAGCTTGTTAAAGCATTGTCTGATACAGTTTTGATCCACAGCTGTAGAAGCCAGAAAATAACATAGCTCAGAGGACAGAATGTATCAAAGAATACCTCCAATAGGTAGTGCAGATAAAATTGTTCTGGTTTGAATTCCCTGTCTTCCAAAATTATTCCCCTATACTTGCACAGGCACTTCTACATCCTTTCTCTCCACCCCAGGCTATGTCTTCTGTCCCATGCTATGTGTGGAAAGATGACTGGGGGCACAATTAAAGTGGAAAGTTATAGACACATTTATAACCACATGGAAATTTTTTGGGGAAATGTGTTTGCTGCTTCTTGGATGGAATGTGGTCAGCATGCCCAGCTTCCCCAACAAAGAATACAATCTAAGGGGAATTCCAAGGGGAAGTTGGTGGAATTCCAAGGGGAAGTTGGTGGTGCTTTTTAGCTGATAAGCTTTGTAGCAGTTGACAGCCAAGAGAAATAAAGGAAGATGGCCATCTTTTGAATCAGCAATTGTGGCAAAATCACTTTCCTTAGACTGATATGTATTCCTATCCCAAGATTGTCTCAGATATAATGCTGACATTACCCACCTCCAAAGTATGACTACTGCTCACTGAATAAGAAGTATGACTAGAATCACTCACTCTCTACCTAAATGCAAAGAAACACTGTAAAAGTAAGTTAGGAATGGCAAGAATTTAGGAAAGACTCCATGGTAACTTCTTGGAACGGTTGTAAGGCTGAACGTGTCTTCTCTTTTACAGGGACACCTATTGAGTAAGAACCATACTCTACAGGCCCTGAATTATTATCTTGAGGTAATTTTTGATGGGAATTAGGGCTTGTCTCTGCCTTGCTTTGAATGCATTTTTGCTGTCAGACACTATCATTGGCAATCCTCGAACCTTAACTTGTCATTATATTATTATTAAAGAATATTATACTGTAAACTCTTAGTGCAAATCCTTCAAGGGTGCTAGCAGTCTCCTCTGGCGAGTAAAGGTTTGGAGACCCATGAGGAGATCTCTCTGCTGGCATCTGTCCCTGAATAAGTCAGTTGAATTGATCTCTGATCCAGCAGCCCACTCTTCAGTGGAGTCCCCACGATGGGACACTTGGCACACGGGTCAGGCACAAGTGTCTCAGCTTTCCTGGAGTGCTGACAGACTAATCCATCACTTGGGATTTGAGGAAATGTTCCCTTTTCCTGTGTCTCTGTAAAATATCAGCCTGGCAAACTCTTACACAATTCAGATGTTTAAAACCAGAAAATAATATGTGCCCATGTACATACATGCCTGTATGTGTATATAAATGTACCTCCTTGTGTGAATATAGGGACAGCATATGCAATCCAGAGGAGACCCAGTACCAGTGCAGTGTCATGTGACTATACTCAAACTATTTCTTTTAGCCTCAAAGCTAAAGAACAAATCCTGTACCTATTTTATTTTGCAGTATTGATATAATTCATTGTGCTCCACCATCATTTGCCTAAGGAATGTCATTGAAGTCAGTGGAACTGCTTTTATACTAACTGCCCATGAGCAGAAGCACAGAGAATTCCCTCAACCATTTCTGAATTTAGAACTGGTGAAAGTCAATGTCAGAAATAGATTCATTTCCACCAGTACATCTCCCAACATTTCTTTCTGATTCATTTCATATTTGAAGGATTCAAAATTATTTCACCAAATTCCTTCTACCAAGAGAAAAAAGTCAACTATTGAACCAAACTCAGAACTTTATTTTATTCTTTTGTTTTGAAAGAAATTTCATGATAATGAGTTTACAGAAGTTAAAATTATATCAAAGGCGTAATGCTAAAAATAATGAGTTTAGGAGAGGAAGTCACTTATAAAAATGAAATAGCATTCCTGTTTTCTGAAGCCTGGAGGGAAACATCCTACTATAAAAATAAAGGCAATGGAGGAAAGCCATTGCTCAAGAGAAGTGTCTCGCTAATATACATTTATTGTTTTCTGTGACCAGACTGAATTCTGACTTTGAAAGGAGACTAGTGGAAAGAGAAAAATGTGGTTTTTTAGAAAAGGGATATTGGTTTTTGGAGTATAATGATCTACATTTTCATCCAGATGCTGAACTAAATTTTCTATAGATATTGGTATATAGCACATTTATCATGTCCATATTTATCAAAAAGCAAAGTGTCTCCTTTCTATTTCAAACAGGAAAATAACTCACGTGAGATAATACATTAAACCTAATTACATATTTTTAGCAAGCTGTACATGTACAACTCACAAATGTTTATGTGGAAAAATTAGACTAAATGTGACAAATTAGACCCAAACCATATTGCTCTTCTTTTAACCAGCAGTATTCTGGATTATTTTACTCCTTTTTTTGTACTATAGAAACTACGCGTGCCAGCCACTATAACAGAGCTGGACTAGGTCTCTGCTGAATAAATAAACAAAAAGACATATTCCACTATAAAATACCTTTTACTAATAGCACTTCAGCTCAAGCTGTCTGTGTCTGAAGAAGGACCCTGATTGAAGAAATCCCCAGGCAGTCATACTCTTATGATCTAAGAATCCCCACCCGTCACACAAAATTTGGGTCAATAGATGTATTAAGGTCTGGTGTATTTCTGTTCTTCATTGGGTCCCTTCATAGGTGAGCAATTTCTTTCTTTATCTCTGGGCTGCAGGTTCCTCTGGTGATCGTATCTTTCTTATCTTCAGTCTTGAACAATCTCTGGTGCCTTCTTTTATTTAACTAGGTAAAAGTTCACCATATCTAGGTGAAAGCTCAGAGCTTAGCACCGAAGGCTTCAGCAAACTGAGCTGTTAAAGCTCAGCAAGTTATGCTGAAAATATTTTTATATAAATAGTATCCCACTATTAACACTTTGACTAACACCTGACTACAATTCTTTGGACTAATATGAAGGTGTCCAGTCTATTAAAAAAGAACTTTGCAGCATTTCCAAGCCATTCTTTAACTTAGAGAAATTACTTTCTTTACGAAACACAAGACAATTTCTGAATGTATAAAAAATTGTGAAAGCCCTTGAAATTCTGTATGACTTATATTGCTTTTGTACGTTTTTCTGAGGAAATTCTTCTACTCAGTAAAAAATATCACATTAAATAAGACATTGCTTGGTCTAGAGTAACAATAAAAATATCACAGTTTACAAAAGCAGCCATTTGCACTAATTAATCCACCAGGGAAAATCCTCATCTCCTACACATAAATAATATCTAATTTAATGAAAATACAGGACACTGGAGAGAAGGAATTGCTTGTTTCTTTGTTTCGAGCATTTAGATTATTTATTGGATCTTGATGTTTAATTTTAAACTAGGCTATCTTATTCCAGCAACGTATTTTCCTTTTATCTGCAAAGACATAAAAAAAATTACAAAATTTCAACCTGAGGATAATTCCCATTAAACCCAACAGAAGCTGAAATGTAATGGTAAGGAAGAAAAATGAAAATGAATGCATAAAAATGTAATATATGGTGAAATGAAAATAAAAGAGAAGTAGAATATATTCTCAGATATTTTCCTCACACTTTGTTATGTGCTCTTGACTTCACTGAAGTACAGCAGAACTTTTTTTTCCTACTATTATTACTAATTTCAACATGAGCATAAAGAGATAGTACATTTAAATCAATGTCCTTTAACAGAAAGGATTATAATGGTGTGGGTTAGGTTTACTAGGTAAGAACAGACAGGATCAGAATCTTTCTGGTTTGTACATTGCTTTTGATGTTTTTTTTAGACCTTAAGTAAGAAATTGCATTAATTTCACAGTAATACTAGATGCACACACTGCAGTCAATTTTTGCTGCTGAAGAGGCTTCTGATATGACCTCCTTCTCTTCCACTGAGTGCTAAGAACTTGCACTTGGTTATAACTGGGTGTAAGAACTCATCAGACCAAAAATATTTTTATTGCATTCACAAGATTCATTAATACGTTAAAAATTGCAAAATATTGTATCAGCTGGAAACTTTGTAAAATTATTATTCCTAAGTCGTGTGTCCACAAATATTTCCCTTCCTTTCCCATATAAAGAAAAAATTAATTCCCTTAGAGGAAAAAAAAAAAACAAAACACTGTCCAAGTAAAATAATTTTTTCTATATCTCTTAACATGCAACCCTCTAAAGCTGTTTGAAGAATGTTTTTCAGGAATGAGAACATTTTTCAGAACTTGTGCTTACAGTCAACCTTTTCAATATTTGCACAATACTGTGTCAAAAGCACAGTATTGACAATTCTATATAATTTACTTTCAAGTTGTAAGACTCAAAATAAATTAACAAATAAAATGTAAAACAATACCGTTTTTGTTTTAAAGACATTCTCTGAAGCAGATAAAAAATTGCAATTTTATAGGCAGCAATCAAAGAGTAAGCACACATATTTTTACTGAAGTTTGATTTATTCAATAAATTCTGGAGGATATGTATAATTTGCAAAGGCTATTTACAACACTATTAATTTATCTTAGCAATGGAGCTAACTGATTTATCACAGCTATGTCAGCATTAATCTAGTTCCAGTTTTTCTAACACAGCCAGGACAGACATACAGACTGAGTGAATCTTTGCAACGAGTCAGAATATATATATTTTTCAGCCCCATTGATTACTGTTCTCAGATTCAAACCCACAGCACCATTCTACATTTGAAAAGTTCAAAATATAGTAAAATAGGTAGGATATTTGGCAGACTTGCAAACTAGCAAATATCTAAAAACTTATAGGACTGGCCTTTTAGACCATTTGGTGCATCAGAGAATGTGTCGTCTTCATGTGCACTTTCCTAAATTAAATTTTTCATGCTGTGGTCAAGATTAGAAAAAGAAACTGAAGAAGGAAAGAAAAAAAACCCCAAAAATGGAAAACAAACAAACAATCAAATAAACCTCCAACTATTAGATTTCCTTTTTTCATACAATATTGCTAATTTATTATATCTAACATTACTTGTAGAATCTAGCAGCTTTCAAGGAAAGAAAAGACTATGATACAAATAATCTCCTCTCAAAATAAGAAATTAAGATAATAAACCAATAATCTGTATGAAGAAAATAAATTCAGGCAATAAAATTGTACCTAGAAATATTATATGACATTTTAAAAATCCACAACAAATCTAACTAGCAAATAGTCTAGAATCCATGGCATTCCTGCAGGAAATACAGTCTTCCTTCTGCCTGAATCCCTTAAATTATGCATCTGATAACTGGCAGACCCCACAGAACCATTGGATAGCATAAAATTTTAAAGTAGAGTAGTTGCTGCTAACACACATTATATTCTTGCATGCAATATATTCTTCATTGAATTTCATGTCAAAAGAAAAAGCTTCCCACAAAGTGGTGACTGAGTGATAGAAACTTCAGACGGGGATAGATGCTCTCCTAAGGAAGAGAGAACTCTTGGTCAGCATGCTGTAGCAGGAGCTAGCTCTGTGCATCATGGATACAACCTGGTTGAAGGGTCTGAGATCATTTACCAACTTTTGTTTAGCTCACAGGCATAGCCAGGGGCATGAATCATGTCACCATGCACAGAACTGAAAGTAATTCAGTGATGTCACATGCTTTTTAAGACTGGTTGTTAGGTACACTTGCGTCTCCCAGAACAGCCCTCAACAGGCCAGTGACTGCTGATTGTCCTAGTTTTGGGCAAGGATGGTGGGAGGTGGAGCATGGAGCTGTGTGGGTATGTCCAGGTTTTTATTCTACACCACTTGCATCATTGCTGCAGGAGAACAAATAAGGGATTCTCACTTCCCTGGCTTCAAGTGGAAGAAAAAGGGGATGCACCAATCTTCTACCACCATATTTCTTCCTTCTTTCCAGGGGACTAAATGGTGAACTTTGTGTGTGAACTAAATGGTGGGCTTTGTCTGTCTGTCTTTTTTTTTTTCATCATCTTGGGCTTGGGGAAGGAGCATAGGTGCAAACAATTTGTCCAACATTGTTGGTTTATTTTCTTGCCTTAGGATTGTGGGAAAAATGTGGGCACAGATGGGTTTGTCTGCCATTTTCTTCTTTGTCTTGGTAGCCACACAGCACCAGCTCACATTGGGTCAGTCAAATTCAGGGAGCATTTTGCATAGAATAACTCTGGTTTTATATACATTTGTTAATACTATTGTTTATGTTACTGTTTGTTTTCTTATTACATTGCTGTTCCAAATATTTTTTCTTTCCTTATCTCAACTTGGGTAGGGGCTCAACTTAAGTGGCTGCACAGAGCTTGTTTTCCAGCTCAGTTTAAACCACAACACTGACACTGCTCAATCTCTAGATTTTTCCCTTGTGCAATTTTTGTCTTGTTTAGCTGTTAAGCTTCAAGGCAAGAGAGGGATTGAAAACAGAGATCAAAGAAAGACTCATCTGAAATTACAGTAGGTTCCTTCAATGTGTTTGGTTTTTTTCACCTCCATAATCTCCAGCCACTCTTCAATACACTGACTGTATATAGCATATTTTCACACTCTAACCTGTTCCAACACATACACCTATTTCAGGTACACAGTGACACTGTTCATTGTGGTACAATGTGGTATCCAGTAGATAGAGACAAGTACTCTGCACCAGCATGGATATTAATTTCAGATACAGGTGACCCCTCTCAAGGTGATGGGTGTAGAAGGTTTTATGAAAGAGAAAAGCAATTTTAAAGCTTAGTTAATGTTCTTTCTAACTCATTCAGCAAAACCATACTTAGCATTAATTTGAGACATATATAGATGTAACATTTTCCATTTTTGACATTTGGGTAGATTTAAACAAACTCAAAGGCATTCTCTTCCACAACTTTAGCATGGAATAAAACTGTATAATGCATCAAATATGAACCATGAGTATTTAAAAAGCTTCTATTTTCTTTCTGCACTAGTCCATTTTACATGTCTTCACTAGCTACTAAATGTGTTGTCACTACTTTTAAAGAGTCTGATGATCCATTTGGAATTCAGAGTGTGTGTTATAGGCATAGAGTGATTTATATAGAGAGGTATGAAGGTGACATATTTTGCCCTGAGGCACAAATGCCCAGTGAGATCACTTAAAAAGGGATGGCCCATCTCTAAAGTTATCTAAAAGTGAGCAGAGACCACTTTCCTTTTCTCAGATAAGATCTTTAATAATCTTCGACAATTTTTGAGAAGCAGACTATACAAGGCAACCATGACAAATATAAAAATCATGTGAAGGTGACTTTGCAAACTGCATCAATCTTTCCTGCACCAGTAACTGTAAGAAACTTGATTTTGTGTCTTTCCCTTTTCAGTTCTCTTTTTGTATCTTTTCTTGAAGACAGAGAAAGGGATGGTAAGCTGTGCAACTTTTCTAAATAAAGCAAAAGAAAAAGCCCTTCCATATTTATTTTTCTTTTGTCATGTACTTCATTTAAAATCTAAAAGTGCAAACCACTCGAATTTTATGCTTCATATCACTGTCAGCTTGAATATAGATTTGTCTAAATTGATCTTCAGGATAATCAGGATTCATATTGAATATGCTGTTATGACTATGTTAATAATTGACTTTTCTATCAATAACAGCAACATATCATCTGCATACAACATGAATGTGTTACCATTTACTGCCTCAATATTGTCTATTTTTAGAATTTCTTGCAATTTCTGTCAAGGTTTCCATTACTATATTAAGTAAGATAGCTGAAAGTCAATCAATCATTTACTGTTATTTTACTGAGTGCAGAATATAGAAATGCATCAAAAGAAGTGGAAAATTATGAAAATTATGACAATTGTGAAATTTACGAAATTATTAAAATTTCGAACTAACTCTGAGTGTATGTTATGTACAATCTTGCCATTTAATTCGCTCCGTCCCAGCCCTGCTTCTCCATGAGCATGCAATAATTCAATAGAATTAATAAATTCCATTATAAAACAAAAAACTATGTAAAACATAAGCATTACTTCACTTCCTTAAATTCCTTCTGTATTAAACTATAACAATGGCTAACACTGCTACTGCAGCTCCCATCAAGCCATAGCATATGCATCTTAGTTTCTAATAAAAAGAAAAAAATGCAGCAGGTTGTTTTACTGTAAGAGTATTATATTAAATCCTTAGGTAACTAAGGATAAACTGAAGAAATACAAGAAGGAGAATTGGGAGAAAAGAAAAATGCATATTTCTCCCTCCAGGGCTTAGTGCTTGAGGGGATATGAAGATATCTTTTGATGTTTACAAGATTATGTGCTTTGTTTGTCAGACATTGAAAGTATACCCATGTAGCCTCGTGCTATGTAATAATTTACCTGAAGTTGCTGCTTGTTTTGTCGTGGTTTAACCCCAGCCAGCAGCCAATACCCAGACAGCCACTCATTAATTCCCCCACCAGCAGGATCAGGGAGAGAATTGGAAGAGTCAGAGGTAGAAAACTCATGGGTTGACTTAAAGGCAGTTTAATAGGGAAGGCAAAAGCCGTGCACACAAGCAAAGCAAAGCAAGGAATTCATTCACCACTTCCCATGGGCAGGCAGGCGTTCCGTCATCTCCAGGAGAGCAGGGCTTCATCACCCATAATGGTGACTTAGGAGGACAACCACCACAACTCCAAATGTCCATCCTTCCTCCCATATCCAAATTTGTTTATTGAGCATGATGTCATATGGTCTGGAATATCCCCTTGGTCAGTTTGGGTCACCTGTCCTGGCTGTGCCCCCTCCCAACCTCCCATGCACCCCCAACCTCCTTGCCATTGTGGGAGTACAAAAAGCAGGTAAACATTGCTCAGCAACAGCAGAAGCATCTTCATATTATCAACCCTGTGTTCAGCACAGATCCAAAACACAGCGCCGTAACAGCCACTGTGAAGAAAATGCACTCTTCCCCAGCCAAAACCCTCACAAATATACATACAAAATTAAGGGCTAAGAAAAATTTTACATAAAAATTTCTAAATATCTTTAAACATCACCTTCTACTGCCCTTGAGATACCTTGTAATGTCCTTATCTTAGGTAGTGCAAGAAATAATATTTTAAAGAGATTGAAATTAAGCTATTTAATAGAAATTATTGAAGTATTATTCAAAATTTATACCATAAGTTAATTATTGGGCACTGATGCATGCCTTTAGCTTACAAAATTCTACTAGGGAAGAACTTTTTTTTTTAAAAAAACACCATTTGCATGCATGCAAAAAACAGTATAAAGATAAAAATATATTTGTGTTTTAATGTATATATAGATATGAACACGTATGTTCCCATGTGTATGTCTGTATTTGTATGTGTGGTTTTAGGAATATTTTGATAAATTTTAAAAATTAATTATGCACACCATATGAAATGATCATGTTTCCTTATTATGTAAGTGAAAAAATATGAAAATGAGAATAAAAGCCACTTTCTTATTTCAATTTTTTCCTACCTTTCTGTCATTCACCGCTACTTGGAAACAGTAGAGAAACAAGGATAAAATGGAGGGACAGAAAAAGAATACGCAAAAATCAAGGTGCACAGGTTGAACATGGGGCAAAGCATGTTTTCTGTTATGAAGACATACACACAAAACAAAGGAAAGGAACTTGGACAAAAAAATGAACAGCAGAAGGCTAAAGAAGTAGTCAGGAATGGATGAATAATGATTTTAGAGAAAACCTCAGGGCAGCTGGATACAAGACAGACATTGTAGATGAAATGGGGTGTTCTGATGGATTAGGAAAAAGGTGAGTTTGAACTAGTCTTATCACTTAATTAATTAATTTAGTTGTTCGTAGTCTACTGCTGAGTTTGAATGTGAGTATTACTTGGTAAAAAAAATATTAGAATGATGTAATGCCATGTAAGTTTATTAGATCAGTATCAGCTGTCTCTGATCCTTGTAAGTAAAGACGAATAATAGCAAATATCAGGAAGTTATTGTACTTCCTTGTTCTGCAACTAGAAGTTGGAAGGCATTATTTTAATACTTTTCAGATTCTGAGTGAGCATTTTAGTTTTTCTTTGATGTACAGATACTTTTATGATTGTGAAAAACAGCACCTTCTTCTTCACTCCCCTACTCCCTCTTCCCAGAAATAAAAGGTGCCAGATAGGGATGTTGACCTGTGCTGCTGTGGGACCAGACGTTCATCACAGTTTCCTATAAAGTCTGTTATTTCAAAAGCAGAAGTTTGACTTCTGGCAGATATGGTTTTGCTTCTGTCTTCACTGTATGCTACATAAAGTATCCAAAAGCAATGTAAATAATCACGCTCCTTGAATAAAAAGCTATTTCTACTTATTGCATACCTGTCTCAAAGGAAATAGCGAAGTTCCTGATGAAAGTAAGTGAGTTAAAATGTTACAAGGAAGAAAATCAATCTAAAAACTACTCTTATGTTTTGCTTTGAGCACAAAAAAATGCTTTTTGAAATCATTTTCTGTTCAAGTATGTGCTTACAAAAGTTATGAGTGACTAAGTGTATCCTGATTTTTTATACTCTTCAGTCTGTTTGGCTCAATATTGATTATATCCATTTTTGCTTGTAGCTTTGTTCTTTCATCTAATAAGAAAGGGTTGATATGACACTGAGCAACCTGAGGCAGACTACTGCCCCTTAATAAGTCATCAGATTTATTTGCAAGCAATGTTTTGTCATTGCTTTCTTTTTTTCTTATTAAAATCTTATTAAAATACTTATTAAGAGTATTTTTTATTTTCTTTTTCTTTTGCATTATTCTAGTCAGGGTAACAATGGTGCAGTCTATCTAAGAAAGGCTTACTCTCACCCATTGTTCTTTTTGTGAGCCACACTTAGGTTCCTTAGGCTGAACTCAATTGCCTAAGACTGTAAAAATGCCTTTTAAAATCCTCTGTAATATCACAGAATCACAGGAGACATAAGGGTGAACGGGACCACTGTAGGTCATCTAGTCCAACCCCACCTTGTCAAGTAGTGTCCCCTGGAGCATGTTACTCAGGGTTGTGTCCAGCTGGCAGATCTCTGTCTCCAGAGAAGCAGAGTCCACCTATCTGGGCAGCCTGTTCCAGTTCTCTGACATCCTTCCTCACAGTAAAGAGGTTCTTGTTTCTGTGGAACTTACTGTATTCCAATTTCTCCCCCTTACCTCTTGTCTGTAGCTCAGCACTCCCAAGAAGACCCTGGCTCCATCCTCTTGGATCCTTCCTTCAGATATTTCCACAGATTGAAAAGATCTTTGTTCAGTCTTTTCTTCTCAAGTCTGAGCAGTCCCAACAATCTAAAAGAGAGATAGAGATGGTCAAACATCCTCATCTTTTGCAGCATATGCCAGCCACAGTCAAGACAGCCACAATACACAGAGTACCACCACACGCTATCAGAAGGCTTTGACCCATACAAAGTAACATCACATCAGAAGGCTTCAGGCATCAGCCCCTTTTGTTTTTTAGCCCAGCCTTTTATATCCCTCATTGCTCATGCATTGCACCTGTGTGCCCTCTGTGTCCTTTGGTGATTATTCTGTGCACCTGGGCACTCCCTGGCTCATTACCTCCAATGCTGCTCATCTGCCCTCCACAGCTGTAGCCCATTGGGATGAGGCTGTGCCACAGCCCCACTCCCAATTATCACAAGCTGTGTGCCTACACTCATGATGTTCATAGCCCCCTGCAGGACCTTCTCCAGGAGCTCCATGTCTCTCTTGTGCTGAGGAGCCCAGAACTGTTTACAGTGCTCCAGACATGGCCTCAACAGGGCTGAGTAGAGGGGCAGGATCTTCTCTTTTGATCTGCTGGCAATGCTTTTCCTAGTACACCACAGGCCTTCTTGTCCCTCAGAACACACTGCTGGCTCATGGACAGCTGCTTGTCCACCAGGATCCCCAGGTCCTTCACTGCAGAGCTGCTTTCCAGCAGGTCAGCCCCAGCCTGTACTGAGGCATGAGATAATTCCTCCCCAGGTGCCCGACCCTGCACTTGTCTTTGTTGAATTTCAGAAGGCCTTGCTCTGTCCAGCTCTCCAGCCTGTCAAGGTCCTTCTGCAGGGTTACAAAGCACTCTAGGGTATTGGCCATATCTGCTAGCTTTGTGTCACCCCAAAACTTTCTGATGTTACACTCTGTCCCTTTAAGTAAGGCAACAATGAATAAATTAAACTAGATTGGACCCAATATTGTCCCTTGGACAGCACCTAATTACTAACCACAACACTGCAAATAGTCTTTGTAGCTGCTCACCTCCCTCTGAGACCTTCCATTCATACTGTTCTCAATCTACCTCACAATCCATTCTTCCAGCTTGCACTTCTTAAATTCTTGGCTTAAATTTCAGGTGCCTCTCCAGAAGGGTTTGGCATACCATCCTGACGTCATATCATAGATTCATGGAATGTTTTGGGTTAGAAGGGGCCTTTAAAATAATCTAGTTTCAGCCCCACAGATACGGACAAGACCACCTTTCACTAGACCATGTTGCTTAGAGCCCTATCCAACCTGGCCTTGAACACTTCCAGGGATGGGACCGTCACAACATCTCTGGGCAACCTGTTCAAGTGTCTCACCACCCTCACAGTAGAGAATTCCTTCCGAATTCCTATTCTAAACCTACCCTCTCTCAGTTTTCCCCCTCTCTGTACAGTACCGTAACATTTTGGAAATGTAAAACTATTTAAAAAGTAAAGATAAATTAATCAATTATACTCACCCTACTTAAGAGGATACTTTTCCCATCATACGGTCCACTTAGCAAGAAAGTAGAGATTTAGTTAATGCATGTAAATTGTCAAAAGAAAAAAAAGGAAAAAGAAGAAAGAAAGCTTATTCAAAATTTACTTTATCTATAAAGGGAACAATAATTTCCACACTGCATGATGGAATATGGGAAACTGTAAGAAAGTTACAAAAATGATTTTACAGGAACCCCAGAAATTGAATTATTTCGTCTGACTCATGGAGGAAAGATAACAAAAAGAAAGGGAAAAACCCTATACCAGATTCTGTAGTTAAAAATCCTCACTAACTACACTAATTTTCATCCAAAAAGGTGCTGAAATATAGCAATTGTATTATTAAGGAATAAAAATAAACTTCTCCCAAAGTGAATAACCCAATTTTGAGAAACATCATGATTCATTCTTTTCATTCCTTTCATGTATTACATACTTAATAGAGAGAATAAAAGTGACTTCCTATTTAGCATTATACTTCAGTATTCTCATAAAATGACTCTTTACTCCACTCCCTTTTCATCCAGTTAATAACTTTAAGGCTCAATTTAGTTCAAAATTTGTTTATGCCACAGTTTTTCTGATTTTTCTATGAGAAATTATTAGAAGATGATTCTGCAGCTAGTTTGATAAAAGAAGATGATTCTGCAGCTACTTAGATAAAAGTTTTAGACCTAATGCTCTTCAAAAATTAGTTTCCTTTTTAGAAGGAGGGGTAAAAAATAGATCCTAGTGGTCAGGAACATTGATTTTCTCCAACGTGAGTCCTTCCCTTTCTACAGTCCACAGTTCTCCATGAGCTGCTCCAGCATGGGACCCTGCAGGGGAACAGCTGCCTCACTGTGTTCTTCATCACAGGCTGAAGGTGAATCTCTGCTCTGGCACGTGGACCACCTTCTTCCCCTCTTTCTTGTGACCTTGGTGTTTGCAGGGGTGTTTCTTTCACATATTGATAGAGAAGTCATTCGACTTCCCTATCCAGGAAAACTTTGCCACACAAACCTAATTTAAGGTTAAAGTTTTCATTCCTGAAATTCAGGGTTCCGGCCCTGCTTTTTGTACTGCTTCCTCCTCTTAGTATCATGACCTCCACCTTCTCATGGTCACTGCAGCCAAGATTGCCCCAGATTCTAATCCACAGCTCATTCTTCCTCATTTGTAAATAACGTGTTCAGGTGACAACATTTCCTTGTCAGCTTCTTGAACAACTTTTTGGGGAAATTGTCATCAATGCAATCATAGATTGCTTGTGCATTGATATGTAGCTGTTTTAGCAAATTTCAAGGTGAAACGTGTATAAAATGTAAGTTTTGTCAAAACTATCTGCAAGTTATGGGAGAAAACAAAGATGACAGTTACTTAAAATTCTATGGCATTTGATGGGTTTTTTTGTTCACTTGGAAGTATCTTACCCTTAAATCCTAAAGGAGTCCATCAATAATCTCCATGTCCATAAAATGTGGTAAACATAAACCTGATACTTCTGCACCTCTTCGAAGAATCAACAGTATATATTCCTTGTTTCTGTTTTCTCAACACACTTAAGAGGTGAATATTCAAACTTTAGAAATGAAGCACACAAGATGTCCACTGTTATGTGTCTTAGATTTCCAATCTATACTGCTGAAAGTATTTTTATTTTCTACTTGTGGCTATAGACATGTGAGAACCACAATGTAAGATCATATTTCCTGGTAATAATAATAATAATAATAATAATAATAATAATAATAATAATAATAGTAATGTAACTTCTCACTCAACAACCAAATATTTCTAATTCTTTTGACAGAGGGACATTCAGTGAAATTAATAGAAGACTCAGAGAAAAGACAAAATATACAACCTCACTATTTGAAACCCAGAGGGAAAAAATATAATCAGACCTACACTTTACTAAAATTTTTTTCTTAGGAAAAACATGATAATATTAGATATGATAGTCAAAAAAGCAATTAACTTGACTCATGATAGTTATATTCAATATACAAGTAGATTTTTGTGCAGTCTGTTATGAATCACTGCCATGCAAAATGTCAAGCTTAAGAAAATTTTCTAGTAGATTAGGGAAACAGCAAATACTGCAGTTTTCAAATACCATCCTGAAAGTTTTACCTGCTCTGGATTTGAAAATCAAAACCTTATCTGAAGAATTGGAATCTATTTCATAAAAAAAAAAAAAAACAAGTTAATAAAGCTACTGCTGAGAGTAGACTTTTCATAATAAAGTAAGATTTATTTTAAACTGCTAAATTAATTCCAAAGACTACAGTTAATTTTCTGAATATATTGGAATACATACAATATTTGACAAGTAGAATCTAATTAAAATGAAATATCATTTGAATAATATTTTAATCTTACTTATCTCAATTGGGTAAGTATTAACACATCCTTTAATTTACATTTCATCTACTGATTTCATATGCAGTTTCTCACAATGAGTAATGACAAACTTAGAGTAAGACAGTATAGCTTTGCTGTATTTTTGCCTAATGTCATATTCACAATAAAAATAAGCATAAATGCTTTATAAAAAGTTTTTTTTCTTTTTTTTTTTTTGCATTATGTGAGAAGAGATTTAGAATATCTACTAGGGTATATTTCACAATAGTTTCTTCTCAGCAATTAGAAAGCCAGTTTACTTGTTTCTTTCTTATTGAAATTCAATAACATTTTTCTATCACTCCCTCTAATGTTGTTGTGTCTACTGTGCATCACTTACTTAGAATTTTAAGGAGTTATAACTATCTTTATCAATTCTATGTTGACTCATATTTTTCATTTGATATACATGGCTTAAAAAATTGTTAGAAAATTCTTTGAGTGATTTCAGTGATAAAAAATAATAAAGTCAGAACTGGTGTAATTTCAATATTTTAATAAATATACTTTGGAATATGCATGACTTTTTTCATTAGTAGTGAAAGTTCATAGGCCATTTATTTACTTGACAGTACTTTGTGTAAAGATCTGTCTTGTCCTGATCTGATTTTAGTTTCTTTTAGCTGTTCTTATTCCACCCCAAAGAATTCTGTTGTGTTCTGTCTTCTTGTTGCCTAATCCCCATGCAGTTTAACCCAAGACTAGAATTTGTGAATTTAGGAACCAAAGGAGCATTTTAAGGGTGAGCACAGCACAAGGGGGGGGGGCAGAGAGGATTAGATTCTAGGAGGTTTAACTTGAACAATTTTTATAGTATTAGTAGCAGCATTTTCTTTTTAAAACTAGGGGTAAAATAATCAGATTTGACTGCAAATAACTTTGTAACTAAATCTTCCCCAAACGCTTCCCCCCCCTGCCCCCCCCCCCCCACCCCGGTGTTGACCAT
>JAWWEY010000001.1:60466356-60546517 GCA_035582745.1 Loriotus luctuosus | reverse complement strand
CCCCCCCCTGCCCCCCCCCCCCCCACCCCGGTGTTGACCATAAAGGTTTTTGGGTTTTTTTTGGTTTTTCATATGACTATCAAGTCTGCCATGAATTCTCCGCTACGACACCTTGTAAAAATCCTAAGCCACATTCAGTGATTAGAAACTACTGCACTACTCCATCAAGCTAACCTCACAGGTGATATAATTTATAATTAATCAGGTAATTATATACTTAACCATACTCATATTTGACACCTTCGTGTTAATGTCATGATATTTTTAAGAATATGAGGCAAAAACTGATAATTCCTGAGGGAGGAAATTTTAACACTTGTGGAATACTTATTTTTTTCCATTTTTTTGGAGAATCAGCAGAATAGAGAAATGGTTATTTGTTGTTTTAAAATCTTGTTCAAAACTGACATAGGTCATTGCTAATCTTGAAGTACATTCTACAGCTGCAATATATTAATAAATTGGCTACTGAGGAATAATGATAGTTATAGATATTTTAATCTTATTTAAAATTTCAAGCAGATATTACAGAAAAAATGAGTATTTCAAAAAGATTAGTACTAAAATAAAATATACATTGAGTAATCTGTGAAAAGAGAAACACCTTCACGAATCTAATACCCTTTAAAATTTCAGAGCAGAAGGAAAATGAACATGTAAACAAAATAGACAACTAAATGGGTGCATTAAAAGAAACATAGTTGAAAAAAACTGTATTCCATTTACAATGAAAAACAAGAAAACCCAGTCTCCAGAGAAAGAGACTGAAGCAAGAGAATTAGGAGGGGGAAAAAAATGGAAAATATCTAGGTAAAACTTATGAATTTTGAGAAAAATGCATGTTGGAGGTGGAGCTTTAAGGGGTTGTCTTCAAGTGTTATTTGTGGATTCAGGCATTCAATAACCTCCCTCTGATTCTGGATGAAGTTCCCAGAATGTAATTATGCTAATTATGCTGCTGGTTTTTCTTATGCCAGTGACAGCTCACCACTCAGTGCTGTCATTCTTCGGTTTGCCAGATTCTCTCTGCACACTGTATATTTCAGACATTTGGTAAAGAATTAGAATCCTGGGACTAAAACCAATGCAAAATATACAATACATTTTCTAACAATGAAATTTCAATATTTGCTTTCTAAAAAAATCTAGCATGCAATTCGTAAAACTTTGTGTGAATTCAGTTTTTTTGGAATGGGGTTAATTAATGAATTTTAATGCGAATAGTGAGAACAAATTAATTTATATTATACTAATAATATAAATACTTACATATACTAATTCAAATTAAAGAGTAAACAGAAATGGTTCTGAGTATTTCTAGTGTGATTTTGAGATGGAAGTTTTTGCAGGTTTAGTCACAAAAGCCAGCGACAACAAAAACATACAATATGTCATTTAATTCTTAGACACAAAGAGAATCCTACTTGTTCCATTTCCATTACAGTTTTATTATTTCTTAATATCCAGGTGTCCTTCCATTAGGTTAGCGAGTTAACTTTCCTAAAATGATATTTGCTAAACTAAGGTCTAAGAGAAACATTCTGTTTCATTTGAAAGGTTTTACGTTTGGTTTTAAAATGTTAAGAGAGGTGTCCTGGTTTTGTCGGGGATCAAGTTAGTTTTGTTCAGCATAGTAGTTAGTATTGGAACATGGTCTGGATTTGTGCTGGAAACTGTTGATAACTCTGAGATGCTTTCGGTGTTGCTGAGCAGTGCTTGCACAGACTCAAGCTCTCCTCTGCCTCAGTCCACTTCATCAGTGAGGAGGCTGGGGATGCACAAGAAGCTGAGAGAGAACACAGAGGCAACATTTGATCCAGATGGATCAAAGGGATATTCCAGACCATACGGTGTCAGCATATAAAGCTGAGGGAAGAAGCAGGGAGGGAGAACAACAGTCAGCACGATGGTGTTTGTTTTCCAACATCACCATTATGTGTGATGGAGCCCTGCCTTCCTGGAGGTGGCTGAAAACCTCCCTAAAGCTGGGAAATGGTAAAGTTCCTTGTTTTTCTTTGCTGGGCATGCAGCTTTTGCTGTTTTCTATTCAATTGTCTTTGTCTCAACCCACAGGTTTTCTCACTTTTACCTTTTTGATTCACTTTTCCATCCCACTGTGTGAGAGAGACTGAGCTGCTGGGTGGACTTAGTTGATACCTGGGCTTAAACTGTGACATTGAGTGACACAGACATTTTACACCACACACTTAAAAGTAGACTTGGATTATTTATTTACTTTTAATATGTATAACGTGATAGTGATTTAGAATGTATCAGAGAACAGTGGTCTTATCAAGTTCCTGAAAGGAACCACAGAGATTCTTCTTCTGTCTACAAATAATTCTGTTTTTCTGACGCACTGGTTCCAGGTCTGATTTGATCCCATGAGCTCTCTGAGGGCATGATGGTGGTTTTGGTTTTTTAAATAGTCTTTAGGAGTAGTTAATGTATAACAAGAAATTTGTTCTTGACTACAATCTTATTTTACTTTATTCTATTATTACTCACTAGGGAAAAAACCCACTGAAGTAAATACAGATGAGCTGTTCGCATCTTTTGGAACTCATATTTTTTCTATCTCCAGTTTAGAAAAAAAAATAGAATTTTAGAAAACTGGGATCAGAAATTATTAAGGAATAGAAATCAACCTTTTTTCTTTATTCTTCATTCTTACAGCATGCATATCTTCACTACAATTGGGTAAAATGCAGGACTAGAAAAGTTAAATATATAAAGACACAACTTTCTAATATGCTCATAGGCACACCAGATAGGTTGGTTAATTACAAAATTTAATTATAGTATCTATCTTTCATTTTATTCCTTGAAATTTAAGTGACATTACATGAGCTCATCCATCATGTCATTCTTGCTTGTCCTCCTTCTCGGGTTTTATATGTGAGATGAAATATCACTCTAAGAAAAAAAGGAAATTAAAAAATCTTTGACTAGATATATTTTATATACAAATAGAAAAACTGTTAGAAAATTATCTGCTGAGCATTTTCCAACTAAGACAGGGATAAACATCAGGAAAGAGTACACGATAAATAAGAAAATGATAATGATTCTCACTATTGATCTATGGAGTAATTTTTGCCAGGTAAAATTTTCAGAAGAATGATGACGATAACTCAAAAAGTTTAGGTGCAGAAGGTGTAGAATCTCCACAAAATAGAGTGATATGAATTTGTAAATATTAAGATAACATCACCATATTATTCAAAGGGTGGATAGAAAACTTTTGTAATAATTTTTGATCCGAAATACAATTTATAAGGAGTCAGAGATGAATAACATAAATGAACTGTTGTGTAGAAGTTAAAATTGGGAAAGAGAAACCCTAAAAGCATTAGAATATTAACTCTAAAATAACTACTCTCTAAATGCTGGAACTTTAAAAAATCTGCTTTGGATCATTCCTATGCCTATAGAAGCTTACATTTGTAGGTGGGGCAGTAATTGTAGCCTTCAATCTAGTGGTTTAGTGAAGACAACTAGATTGTGGGAAATTAATTCCTGGAGGCGTTAAAAACAAGATTCTAAGCACCTTGATAAAATTTGAAAATTTGATGCTGCTTTGAGTGGAGAACTGGAACCAATGACTTCCTGAGTGCCTTCCAACATTAATTTTTATATGTGTCTATGGTAACTGACATAACTATTTGTACAATTTAATAAAAATGCAAAGAATATTAATAAGAGATTAGGAAACTCCAAATACATATGTTTCCTTTGGGCTTTAATTCATTTTAGGGGTCTATTCAGAATGCCATTTATGGCAGTGGAAGGACTTTCAGCATTTTTTTACTGCTCTGTGTACAGCAGTGTTTTTAGTATGCAGAATTAGCAACAAACCTGATGGCAGAGTATTGCACAAAGAAGCAATGCTAGCTCACATCCTAGAAACTGGATTATGATGTGTTGTGTCTGGAAAAATTGATCTACTTTGCTCTGCTGAATCTCTTCTGTTTCTGGCTGTGGAGTTTTTTTGTGACCCAATAGTTCAGTGCATGTCACTGCTTCATGAAATGTGGACATACCTTCTATAAGTAATCTCAGCCTTTTTTGTTCAGGAAACAAGACAACTTTATGCAACTTTGAATTCTTAATGAGTAAAAAAATACAGAAGAGGTAAAAATTGTGCTATCATTGTAATAAAATGGATGATTATAAGTTTTGCCATTGACTTTACTAGAGTTATACTTCAATAAAAATTAATAATGAAGAAGGGAGGATTTGAAGGGCGGGGAAATGGAACAGGTCTACAAATTCTATAATTTTCTTTAAACTATTATAAAATTATATTTTATTTTAATTATGTTTTGGCCTGACAGTATCTCCACTCACTTCGTCTTTCTAATGTGAAGAACCATATGCAGAACCCGATCCATGTCCTAGATTTGACCAGGACAGAGTTAATTTTTTACAGTAGCTGGTAAGGGAGCATGGCCAGACCCCTGTATTCTTGTTCAATAATGTTATGACCAGCCCCGGAAGACAAGAGTAACTAAGGTTCATGTTAATAGATCTTTTGGGGTGGATTAGAGTGAAACAGCATTGTATGATGGGTGTTCATATATATACATAAAAAAAATCATAATCCTAAATAGCTTTTAAAATGCAAGGTATTGATACTTGAAAAGAAAATGGTATTTGCCTTTCATAAGAGACCAAATATAACCTATAATTTTACATAGTTATGTTCCAGTCTGTTTTTCTTAGAAATGAATCTATTCTAGAGAAAATCCTGTTTGAATTTCTGGAATATTGCAAAGAAATCTTACTAAGTATAAAAGAAAACAGTAAGTTTATCTGAAAAAGTTACTGAACTCTTCAAGAAATTATGGGTTCTTTTCCTGATCTTTTGGTTGGTGTAAAGAAACAGTCACCTCCTTCAAAACTTTTCTGAAACACTTTGTGGTGGTTCTGGTAGTTAGTTAGAACACTGCTCTAAGTACTTTTCAAAATGGCTGGTATCTACATGATTCAGATAGGATTTTGAATAGAATGAGTAAAAAGAGAATCTTAAAGACTTTTGATTAAAAGTCTGATGGTGTCAATGGCAGGTACATCTGTATTACTAATTAAATAATGCGTTGAGTGTTTTATTTCACTTACATAAATTATGGATCACCTTGTGTTATCTTGAATGTTCAGTTTCTATTTGATTTTATGTACGTGATACATTTCTCAAAATATATTACATTTTCCTCAAAACAGAAATAAAGAATGAGACTATAAGCAGTGACAAAAACCCCCACATTCTTTCCCAATCTACACTTGTGGAACTGAAAGCATTTTTGAGAATTACATTTCTATTTGTCTCATTTTTTATTAATTCAGAAAACAATATCTTTTGGATTTGTTGCATTCTTTCAGATTTACAGTCTAACTTATTTAGTGCCATCTCCAGTTGTGGTTGAGTTACAGAATAAAGGGATAGGGAAATAAAAATATTGCTGCTGTCACATGGCAAAACACAAGAATAATGCAAAATATAAAGAAAATGTCATTTAAAGGCAAGGTTTTGAAAGGCAAAAAGGTGATTGATGGCAGTTTTAAACTCTACAAGGCAGGCAAACAGTTGGGAATTTACCAGTAGCTCTGCAATTAATTAGCATACAAATATCAGTATTTCCCTGTGTGGAACATGTGGTATAGAGTCATGCATACAGTTTATAAGTCACAAAAAATAACTCAAAGTCTTCTTTACATTTGGTCCTGGGCTGTCAGTGCTTTTAACATAATTCAACTTTCTAATTAAAGACACTAACTACAGATTTGTGAAATATGAATAGTCCAACATATATTTGATATAGCTATATTAGATTATTAGTATTTTTATTTTTAATATATTAAAATTGACTGAAGATGCTAAAAACCTAGTGGTATTAACTCTCTTGTATGTACAAGTAATAATGAGATTATCAATTGTCATATATATACATTTAAACTACTCAAAATAACATATTGTTTATGAAACAGAAATGTTATTTTGGACATCTTTCTTTCTGTGCAGCACTACTGACTAATGCTAGTGTTTACATCTAGATATGAACTTTCTATTATTCTTGGTAATAATCAGAGACTGTTTCTGAGTTTTAATTATTCCTTAGTGTTTTGATTTTTCAAAAACCCCAATCCCCTCCTAAAATAACCCTACCCACTCCCTCAAAAAAGGTGATTGATCTTTTTAAGAAGAGCATATCCAAAGTTTTAAGACAGCTCTGCATATTAATTTTTCATAGATTAAGGACAGGTATAATATTTAATTGTATGAGGTGGAGATCATATATTGGGTCAGACCAAAGCTGGATCTTGTTCAGTGTTTTGATTTCAAGGGTAGCTGTTTTGTTAAAAAGGCACTTAGAACAACAGACAAAACCAATTCCTGAACATGCATCTCCTAATATCCTTTTTACCTTCAGCTGTATTCAGAACTCTGGGGACCTGAACCCAAGCAGGCCTATGACATTCTTTTCACAGAAACGTAGAATCATTGGGATTGGAAAAGACCTTGCACAGCTTTACACAGGACAACCAATTTCCGTGAACTACCACCTTCTGACTGGGATCTGATTCCTAGTTCCTGCACTGGAAGACAAAGAAAACAGTCCATTCCTTGGTTTTCCGTGGCGTTTATGGAAACACATTTCACAGTCACCCAAGGCACCTTTCCACTGAAATGAAGACCCTTTGCTTATGTAGTCATACCTTCCACAGAAACAATTTCACTTAGACCTGAGAAAGGAAGCTGATTCCTGACCAGCACCACTTCTTGTTGTCATAGCACCAAGGGACTGGCAGCCATGGGGGGCTCCAGTGGAGTCCTGGGACATGTGCAAAGTGGGGGGGAAGTTTTGAAGGGTGAGCAGGGATAGCTGGGCCCGTCAAGGCCTTCAGGGCATGAAGATTTCTAAAAGGTCGTTTGTTCAATTGCATTAGTTCTAAAAATCTTGGCAAATATGGAACAGCTTTAGAATCTACAAGATGACAGAGTAGTAGAAAGAGAGAATTTTATGAAATGCTGAATGTGTGACAGCCTGAACTCATGACTTGGGATGCTTCTCATATATTTAATTCCACTGAAATACTGATTAGTAAACAGCCATGACTTTAGAGAGTATAATCATCAAAGAGTTAATTCAGCCATCGTGTCTTCATGATTTTTCTTCTGCCATACATTTGTGGAGTTCAACAAAGATAGTCTTTAATAATGATAATTACACTGGCGGCACTGACTGCAACACTGCTAGAAGCTAGAATAAACAGACTTTCCAAAGATTTAAAAAGATATAATGAGAAATCTTAATTAAATACTCCTACAGTTTTCTCAGATCTACTGTAAATACCTTCTGGGTTTTTAGAAACAGTGATAACTTGTTTTTCTTTCTATTTAACAAGTTTTCATTTGTGCTATGCATCTTTAATTTGCTCAAGTTAAGGTCAACTGTGTTAACCTTCATGTCTTTTATCTGAGTCTTCTCAAGAAGGATGAATCATTTAATTTGTAATTCTGCTTTACAGTATAAATACCGTATTTTGTTAACCAAGCATAATAAAACGTTTCAAAGCAATTCAATATATTTTGTGTTTGCTTATTCTGACAGTTTATTCTAGCTCAATGATAAATTCCAGAGGAAAGGGGAAATTTCCTTCTTAAATGCAACTCATCATCTTCACGTTTGTTTATGTACATGTCCATGTTTGGAAAGAGATATTGGAAGTGTCAGAGAGAGATCACTGGAAATTAAAGATATTGCCATGTAGCTTTGAAGACCCCCAAAAGAGCAGGGGTCTGTCTACAATCAGACAACAGACCAAAGAAAAACCTCAGAGGTAACATAAGAAACTCTCTTACAAACAAAAAAACAAATTCTTTGAAGTTTATTCAGCCCAGGAAGCTACTGAAAATTGTTAGATTGGAAGAGGCAATAGAAGAAAAATAATGCAAAATCACTGCAATGACACAGTGGGAAAAGGAAAGTTTTATACTTCATTGCTTCAATCAAAGAGTTATTCTTATTTTCTGATACTTTTTAAATATCACCTGTGTTCTGATAAAATGTTAACTGTAAGATTTGAAACTATTTTGAAAATTTTCTGTTTTCAGCTCCAGGAGTAGGGGGGTGTGAATGTGTGTATGTGCCTGAGAAAGATGATGGAGAGAGGGATGGAGAGAGATTTTAGAAAATATTTTTGGAGTGAAAATAAAATATAGTCAGCTCAAATTATCTGTAGTGTGCTACTCTTGTTAGTTACATAGTCTACAGCTACATTTTTTTTTCATATTAGTAACAAAGAAATATAGCTAGGATGTTAACTCACAAAGTATTAATTTCATTAATATGAAATGACTTGTCATTTATACACCCAAAAAGACATTGAATTAGAAAACCTGATATATATTTTGGACTGCAAGCCCTGAGTTTTGTCCATCACCATAAAGTGCAGAAACCATTAGAGGCTGATCCAAGAGTTTATTGCTGAGAAAGTTGTGCAGGACTGAGAAAGCAATGAAGCTCATTGTAGTTCTCTGCCTTCAGTCCCTAAGGGGACAAGGGAAACTACCAAAATTATGAACACTCCTTAGTATAGAAATAGAAGTTTTAGAGCACAAAAAATGGCACATTTTTATTTTCTAATGTAGATAATCAGGATTTTCCCCTCATTAAGTTCAAATTTTAGAAATTTAAATTAATTAATTAATTCATTTGTACTTATAATATAGTGAACTAATTATTCTCTCCTTCACTGTAAGAAATTATGCATAAAGATCCGTCAAATGGGGAGAGACACCATTATTCTCTGCTACTGCAGACTTTCAGATATATTTTTTTTCCCAAATTAAAAGGGAATATAACAAAACTTTAAATTATCAACCATTATGAGGGTTATTTGGTTTGTCAAGAATCCTCCTCTCTGCAGAGCAGCTTCACAAAGGTTTTTCAATGAATGTGCACAAAATTCAACTTGAGTTCTAACAGGCTCAGTTTCCATGCAATCTACTGTTAGGGTAGAATAAGATTATAGATAGAATTTCACTGATTCAGAATTTCAGTAAACACTAATTAGAGCATCATTTTCTATTCATTATGATTCCTGAGATTCAATTTATTTTTTACTACATCATCTTATTTGTAAATATTTGTAAACATTTATTTTATTAGAAATGTAGATTTCAGCACATCATGTGTCTAATTTTGAAAATTAATAGCACTACTCTATAAGCTAATGATGTGGTAATTCCAGGTTTATAGAATCTGAGAAAGTTGTTTTGGAACCATATAATAGGTAATTAAAAAAAAAAATTGTTCATCATTTCCTGGATTGGATGAGATTTCATCAATTCCTAGTATGGGAAGCAAAGAATAAGTGATAATACATATGTTTATACAAGGCTTAAACAACAGGCGGTATTTTCAGAGAAATACTGAAAAATTTAACTGAGAGGTTTCTCACAGGATGATGTGGTTTGATCTGCAGGAGCCAAATGAGTTTACAGAGTATCTTTACAGAGTTTAAAACAGAATTAGAGATAGCGTTAACTTTTCATTTTAGCATGAACAAACATTAAAAAACTCTAGAGATTTTAATTTCTACTTATTATTAAATAAATCTTATATTGTCAAATGTTGCATATACTTTTTGAAATAAACTGTTGTAGAGAACTAGTTTTTCAGGCACAGTCTCCATTTTTATTTGTTTTATTTGTTTGCTTTTTCCCCCATAAATTAATACTCAATAGAGCAAAAAATCCCTGTAAAATCTGAGTTAGTTTTTCGTCACTCTGAACTTTAACAGTGACAAGCGAAAGCCCTACCCCCTGGGACAAAATAATGCAAATAAGGCAAGGATCCAGTGCAGACTAGGATCTGTGTGGCTGAGCAGAAGTCATGCTGAAAGAGACCTGGCGGTCCTGGTGGAAAGCAAGCTGAACACAAGGTAACATTGCTCTACAGCAGCAAATAAAAAGGGCAAATCAGACCCTGGGCTGCATCTGTAGGAGCATGTCTAGTGTAGACAGAGGACTGGAACAAGGAGACTAGAACTAGAAATGTCTTGAAGGTGTCTTTCAACCCAAGCCATTCTATTATTATCATCCTACTCTGTTCCGTGCTTGTCAGGCCACACCTGGGGAACTGGCGTTCAGCTCTGGTCCGACAAAAGAAGAAACGTATGTACAGACAGTAGAGGCCCAGGAAGATGATCAAAGTACTGGATAAGCTGCCCTGTGGGGAAAGACTGAAGTAACTAGGTCTTTTGAACCTGAAGAAGAGAAGATTCAGGTGGATCTTCATCAAAATATTCCAGTAACGATGGCTACAGAGGGGATGGAGACACTCTCTTCACAGAGAGTCAGGTGAGTCAGTGGTTCATTCTGAGGTATAGCTGGCAGAATCTCATGTCCAAACAGATGTCCTTCTCCACAAACAGCTTTCTTTTACCTTTTATATGCATCTACTTCAACTTAATCAAACTATCAAGAATAATCTTTCTGTTCTTTCACTTGTCTGACAAAATTTATCTTGTGTTTATCACTATTATTTGTATCTCATGTTAAATTTAGTATCATTTTGAATGTTTTCAATGAAACATACAGGGTGCACTGTTGCATGGAGTGACAAAGTCATGAACATCTACAACACAAGATAAGACAGAAATCAATCTGTTGAAATAAAACGTTGATTTATAAGTGCAATGTGTTCAACATAATTTTCTTCTAAATTAATCTCTTTTTTAAATTTGTGAAATCTTTGTCTTTTCTCTTGATTCGAATTTCACAGGTTTTCTGTGTCATGAAAGTCTAATCTGAGATGAGGTTGTAAAGAACTTTGTATCTCTTGCCTAAACCAAATCCCAGTGAGGATTTGGATTAGGGTCCCTTCAAATATTCAGGACTCTACAACACCTTTATCTGTGGTACTCAAGAACCTGTAATTTTATTTTTTTTTTTAAGAGTAACTTTAATTTTGATTTTGTCTCTTCAAAATAAATTAAAAACAGTTGGAAAGTCCTTCAAAGGAAACACTAAAAAAATCTGAGCTAAGGATGATACTTCAAAACTTCCTGTTAGTGGATATTAATTGTTTGAGGGTTTTAACATTCTGTAGGAAAATATTTCCTGGCATATTTACTGACCCTCAGCAGTCTTACTTCATTACTTTTTGGCAGTTTCCCTCCATTTAAAAATTAATCTGTATTCATACTATTTCTTCTGTTAAGCTTTTGTAAACCTCAACTTCATGCTCACTGATCCTTTTTTACTCCATGGAAATTAATTACTTTCCCTCAGTATGCAGATCAGCTCATCAATTGAAAATATGAAATCATCTTTTTAATCTTCTATTTCTGAACTTTGTACTTCCTTCTCCACTCTTCAAAGGAAAGAAAAAAAGGGGAAAAATATTCCTAATAAATGACAATGAGTAGCCCTGAAGAGGAATTGGGGTATCAAGTAAAAATCACATTATGTTCTCAGAGAAATAAATATAATTTGGTAATTGCCCTCAGTGGCAGCAGAATTCTGCTGTATTCTTTAGAAAATTACATACATGCACATATACAATTAAAATTGTAAAATATAAGTTTTCTGTTGGATCATCATAGCTGCTGGTTTAGAGTGTGATTATTTTATATTACTTACCATAAGGAATGATGCAAAAATGGAGGCAGCAATAACTATTTCAGCAGTGGGTCAATGTCTTTTGTGCATAAGGATAGTAAAAGTAGTTTTTTTGGTAAAAACTGTCTCTTTTAACTGTGACTTTCATGAATCCCTCTCTCCAGTCCAACTCGACTCAGTTTTTCCAGTTGGAACATAGAACTAGTAAAAGTAAATTTCTATTGAAGTAAAAATATCTTTTATTTTCTTTTTTGGAGTGAAGTGAACAAAGATTTAAACTTTTCTGATGTCTAAATGTATGCATTTAAGGGACTGCAATTAAAGGGACTTGAACATTGCAACTATATGGAGAAAAAAACACACACCATGGTTTGCATGACTCTGTTTACATAAACAGTATGACACTGTTTAAATAAAATGTTTGAAAAGAAGTCTACATTTTCCTCACATTTGAAAGCAATCACACAGATCCCACTGACTTCTTGGGCTGACCAATCCTTCAAAATTCTCCCTGGACCCCTGCAGGACCTGTCTGTGAGTCTGTTGCAAGCTGACCTTATATCCATCCATCTGCCTCTCTGTTCCTGAGAAAGTTATCTCCTTTCAATGTCACTGTGTTTCTTCAGCCTGTAATTCAAGGGCTTTTTTAAGCATATCAGTGAAACTATAAATATATCAGTGTTATAAAGTACCTTTTTCTCTTTACAGACATGCTCCTAAATGTGTACTACCCAAGACAAGGTGACCCCCTGCTGCCTAGCATTATCCATGTTGGGATGAATCCATTAGAAGATCTGGAATAAACAGGTTTAATAGCTCCACCATCCAACACACTGTGTATCAATTCTTGCTCTCAGAAGTGGGCATTAAGCTGCACTGAGCTATGGTGCAATTACTCTCTGATGAAACAGCTAATTTGCTTTTCATTTCTGTAGCAATTCACTTACAGCTAGTTCAGTTTGCAGTGCAGACATGTGCAAGGCACACAAACACTTCTGGCGGTTCCAGCTGGAAGCTTTATAGTAGCCAAAAGGGTAACTAACTGTCCCACTTTTAAATTCAACCTCCACTGAATAATTAAAAAGGATTAGAATAGAAAGAAGGACTTGAAGATGTACAGTTCTTGCCTTAGGCAAGGTTGACCTTTTACTTACAGAAACGTCCACATGCACAACCCCCTCCACTGCCCCCTCCTTACATTTACTACCGTTTCATTGAAAATCTTCCACCAGGAGTTTAAGAGAGAGTCTTCCTATCTGTCTTTGGAGAAAAGAATATTCCACAGCAACATTCTTTCAACATCATGTCATCTAACCATGAAATGTAACTCTCTGAGTTTACTAAAAGACACTATTCATGTGTCACTGTTTTTGCTTATCACACAGCTATTTGCAAATGGCATAATGAAAATATTCTGAATAATGTAAATTTAATAATTCTCAGTTTTAATATATGAACCACTGGTTCATATTTTCCTACATCGCAGTAATGCCATATTTATCTTGTATGACACCCAGATTAGTAGTGATGGGGTTGGATGAAATTAGTAACACTTTACAGGGGACAGATTTAAATTATATATTTGCTTTGAACAGACATTTTAAAGTTATCTTATTTTTATATTATGTGAGCATCCCATTTAAGATATGAAAACACCTTAGGAAAGCAAAAACAATTCGTCAAAAAGATAGAAGTGAAACAAAGGAATTTTGTTTTTGAAATACTTCACCTTTGTGGGTTCTGTCATTTTAGTAGTAAAAGTATAATTTCATATTTTTCTTAAATGTTCTTATTCACCCCTCTGTTAAATGCACATATATACTTCTAGTGAGCAGACAGCTGAGAGCAACTCGTTGTTCATTGGGTGTAGTAATATGTTCCTCAGTGGGTTGCTTGTGTTTCTCTGTTACTCCTATATATATTTGAAGTAAATATTGGTTAGAGAATTCCAAGAAAAGACCTGTGAAAGAATAGCACAACTACTTGGTCCATATGTTTGCTTACTAGAAAAAAATGCAGTAAGCTTATATCGGTGGATATTTTACTATCACAATCTTGGAAGTACATGCCAAAAAAACCAAAAAAAGCTGTATTTCTCTTACTGCAGACAATAAAAAAAAGGTTTCCCACTTTACTGAAGAATAGAAGAGTCAAATAGACCCTAAGTGTTGTTAGTATCTTACTAAGAAGACTGTTGACATTTTTCATAAACAGAGATGTCACTTATTTACATAATCTTAATGTCTAAATTTCACATTTATGAAGGTGTTTTTTCTAGTGGGAATATTTTATGGCATTCACTCCAGGTGTTCCTTAATCACAGAGATAATTCAGACAGACTGGCAGACACACAACAGGTTTACTCTTTTGGGCCAAACTGCAGAGGTTGAAAACAGGACAGAAGACATTTACTCCCATAGTGTCCTCTATACTTTCTGCTTGATGTTTTATATCCTTAATCATCACTGCCACCACATTTACTATCCTTTCAAAAAAACCTTTCAAACCCCGAAATACTTCTTTATATCTAGGATCACTCTCTCACACCCTTATTTGTAGCTGCTTTAGTAATCTTATTTGCTTAGTGCTTCCCCCTTTATCAGATATACTGCAAATTGTAGAGTTTGAGACTCTTCCTCCAGCACCTTCTTTCTTTTTTTTTTTTTTGGCAGCAAAAAATTACTGTATGCCAACTCCACAAATTCTCTTATCAGTATTTTGTCAAGAATCAGGCATATCATTTTGCACTGGTTTAAATCAAATATTTTAATGATAAACCTGACATATGGGAAACACCCAAACACTATTAAAGCTTTCTTAAATCTTTTTGTTTACAGTCTAAGTCCAGACAAATGAGATAAAAACCTGCATATAGGATTTTAGAATCCTAGAGGAAAAAAAGACCAAAACATTAACTGTTAGAAACTATAAAATTCTGGTGTGGCATTGTATATTTTTATTGAAAGTACTATTTTTTAAAATATATTCTGTAAATCACTAAAAGTATACAGCTATAAGACAGGGGAGTTTTTTCTAAAACATTTATCAAAAGTATGTCAAGATCATGTAAACTAAAATATTCATTAGAAATTATAAACTGATGAAGGAATATTGAAAATTGCTTTTTTTATAACTTTCTTCCTGCCAAATTTCCAGCAACAGCTGCAATTTTCTGGCTTAGAACATTTAAACAGCACAAGTTTTTCAGTTAAAACAAAATAAAAAATCCCATAAGATTACATTGTAATAGTTAGAAAACATGGGATGTTTAGATTTGCCTGGTGCTTATGGTTAAAATCTACCTCAAAATCTTTAAACAAATGCCATACCTAAACATGAAATACTAATTATGGCACCCTGACTGTACCTCTGACCATCTCCTCTCACTCATCACTTCACGTGATTAAATTTTAAAAAGTCGTTCTGAAATACATGCTTTATTGCTGGTTTGCATCAAGATACTTATCTTAAATATCTGAATTTTCAGGGTTGGCTGAGTGCTTGCCAAGCATATGTCAACTCTAGTACCTTGAAGGTACTGTGGATGCTATTGATGTTATTGTTTAGTCTAGGTTACTTTTCGGTATCTGCTCTTTGAAAACATGTTCTTAATTTGACAAAGACCTTGACGATGAATATCTAGCTCCTAAGCATTTTTTCCCCCCAAGAGTAAATTAACCATAAGCTTTTTAATACTTACCAGAAGAAAAGCAGAGTTGTGTAGTTTATCAGTGTCCTTGCTAAGCTAGAGGGATTCCAACTGACAATACTCATCAAGAAAAAAATCTAGTTGACAAGAACCTCACTGTACAGTTTGTATACTGAAGATGCAAACACAGTTGTTGGGCCTTTTGTTAGTTACCCAATTTTTCTTTTGTTTTCAAAATGTTCCAAAACATAGTCTGAAAAATTATCATCTTAATATCAGTGGCAAGTTTTGAGCTGACTTAACCAGGGAAACTAACCTTCCAAGAGATCATTGATGGGGATGATTTTACGAGTCAGTTTTACATAGAACCCACTTGCTGTCTCTCTCCCCTAAACACAAAAGGCTAAAACGTGGGACCAAATAAATAGGCTCTGGATTGCTCCTTCATTCACATTCCTCCACTATTAACACTTCAATTCAGTCTGTCATTTAACAGTTCAGACTTCTCCTCTGAACAGTATATATTCAGCAAAGACTTCTGAGACTTCTGGGTTAGACTGTACTGTATCCCAAGGCCCCTTTCAGCCTCAGTTATTTTGTAGTTCTGTGCAGTATTGTTAGTTAATATATAAAAATACTGCTAGATTTTTCTTATAGTTTCAATGAGCATATTTTTCTTTTTATATTTGATGGGAAGTCTGCATTTCTTTGGAAAGGAATTAGAGAACCATAAATTCAGGATTACGTCTTACAATCCACAGAAAGAATGAATCATACTTGATTGTCCTTTAATGGAGTCCCTTTCTATGATGCCTATTCTGACATCAGCCATAACAAAACCATGATCCTACATCAGCTGGACTATTTCTATAAGCCAGTCTGCTAGCTTCCATGCTGCCAAGAGCATTTACTGTGTTTTTAGCTCAGTTTTGGTATAAAGTTTCTGTTTCTTATTAATCATATTTATGGGATTTGCTTTTCCTTTTCTAAAATCCATAACAGCATTTTGAAATCTTTTTTTTTCATACATTTTTAATTTTTAATATAATCTTTCAGTTACTGAAATTTTTGTATGTAAATTCAGCAAGTACTCTGAAAAATAGAAATTTATCTTTGCTCACAAAACTACCATAGTCTCAAGTGTCACACCCAGGGAATATGGAAGATTTTATCATGAAAGAACTCTTCAGAAGGAGTTAAAGTACTGACTTGCCCTGTTCTTTTTTTAAAAGTAAATTCTTGTGTTGAATAGTTTGAGTAACTGATGCAAATGAGTATTCTGAGTTCTTGTACCCAACCAAATAAAGACCATAAGCTCTAGTTTAATCTAAAATTCAGTCTAGGAAACCAATATCTTTTAACAGAGAATGGTTGAAATATGAAGTCTTAATAGATTAGATACAATTAGGTCTAAGTGTCAGAAATACAGAAAAGTAACTAAACCCCACTGAATTTACAAAATTAATAAGGCTGAATGGTATTTAGAAGTAGAACTGTGAAATTAGTTAAGGTAGATTCCTGTTTCTGATATTTCTGTCAAGTGGTTATAAAGTTTGTAGTTGTGGATCAGTAGAACAACCTTACTGTAGTAACCAGGACCAGTGTATTAGAAACTTTGGCATCTTATAAATCCTTCTTTGTGTACTACAGAGCTGAATCAAGGGGAGGTAGTGAGGCAAGAATAATTCCATGGCAGCCATTAAATGACCATGTCTAGCTGGAAAAAAACTTTTCTAATATCACTCCTGCAAAAAAACTCTTTACTCTAGCAGCATAAAGATTAACTCAAGATCTGGTGCATGTGCTATGATAGATAGCATGAGTCTTGACACTGACAGTTACAAATGACTGATATTTTACATTACAGTTTTTTTCCAATTACTCTTCTTCTGTTTGTTGTTTTTGTTTTTGTTTTTAATTTTCATTTCACAGGTATGGAAATATTGTACTCTTTCTACATTGGATATTTTCAGAGGTCTGAGTTTTCTAGGAAATATTAATCTGAAACTATTCAGATTGTTCCCCAGAGGCATTAAGGGAACACATACTGTTATACAATTTTTTGTCTTTTTTTTTTAAGCACTAATACATTTTTTAAAGGAGTTTTCTTTCTTCTAGAGAAGACATATGACATTAGGCTGATACTCTGCCTAATAAAGTAAATAAAGGGAATGTATTTTCTATTTCATTAAAAAATAAAGAAAGAAAAAGAAAATCATTTGTTCAGGTAAGCTTTAATTTCTAATTCACACTCATTCACTAGAGATTAATTATAGTTTGGCATCAATTATCTGAAAATTCATTCTTCACTGTTCATATTCAGCCAAGGCCATATGGGTTGAACAGCATTTTTTCCTTGCAATTGTTACTCTATAAAGAAGCTATGATTTCCAGAACCCAAGCAACTGGATATTTCCTATATCTTGTAATATTACTTCACAGAACAAATTCCTCTAATTCAGTATGACTGTATTTTTTTTTCTTCTTCTTTCTTCAATTATTCTTAATGTTAATTGTCTGAAGGAAATTTCTGGAATACCAGGAACTGAAGGGAGATGCACCTATCTTGTATTGTCCTGATGTTATATGCATCTGTACCATGTACACAGCTGGCAAGGAGCATCTGAAGGGTTCAGAGGTGTACAGTCAGGTTCTGTGACTGAAGTACCATTTACACTGTTTCCACACGGCTTAATGAAAGTATGTTCCTCAGTGTTTAGACTACTGATTGCTTTCTAGTTTGGTGATTGTTGACATAAGGAGAGATCTAGGTTCCTGAAGTATTAAATCACTTTTGAAATTCTATCCTCGCATGTTACCAATGTTTCAAATTTAAATTGTGGGTCATATGATATTTTCTTTACAGAAAAAAAAGAAAAGGAACGGAATGGAAAATACTACAGATATACAAATTGAAGTACTGCTACTGTGTGACAATGCTACAATATGGTAGTTCAGACGTTCATTATTCTCAAAAGCTAAAAATAACCTGCTTATTAATGTGTCATTGCTCTTTGTTTCACACAACACTATTTTTGCTTGTAATAAATTAATCTTAAAACTATTAGACTTGTACTACATCAAAAAATTGCTTATAAGTCTCATATGTATGTTGCTATTTTGGAGTATTAGAATAGATAGATGTAATCATTAAAAATGCAATTTTAATTTTAGAAGCCTATTCACATTCACTATATTATTATTACTTTACAATATTTAAATTAAAATGCATATTATGTTATCTTCTACTAATTTGCATTTAAAATCAGATAACATGCTATGCATATTTAACATAGGGGAACATAATTAACCTGTATATACTTAATATCTTCTTCAGCATTCCAAGCTAAGCATGTTCAAAATACATAATTACATGCAATTATAAAATAATTAAATAGGTTTTTTCTGTTGTATATTGATTAGAACAGGAACCTATGTGATTCATCAATAACTTCACAATAATTCAATTCCAAGTGACAGATCTGAGGCTTACTACCCTTTGAAATAGCAGATATTAAAAGAGATTAACTTAACAGAAAAACATCTCTTCAACCTGTTAATGAAAATGGGTAATCCACAAAAAATGCAAAAGAATATTATGGATTCCAAATTTAAATGATTCTTTATAAGTTTGCTATTTAAACAACAGAAAGATAGGTAGAGGAAGTATATGCAACGCTACTATTTGTGAATGTTGTAAAGAATAACACAGCCAGGAATATACAGTATATTAGATTACATATACAATTTTCAGCAAAAGTATTTCACAGTTGTACTGTACTGTGATGCAGTTGTAGGTGGGTAGGGTTTTTTGAGGGCTATCTAGAATATTTATATGATTTATACAAATATAGGACATTCTAGTAGGATTTAATTAGAAATGTACTTGATCATCCAAAATTTTAGAGATAGTTAAATGATATCTGGCGCTTTTTCTTTCATCAGCCTTTAAACAAGAAATCATCAATGTTTACAGGGAAAAGAGGATCCAGTATTTTCTCTTTGGAGGAAATGACCCTTTAGTGTCACTGTATTTCAGCCCTCTCTGGTTGTTACAATGCCCAACAATTTGGGAATCTCAGTCCTTCCTGCTTGTCACTGCCCCAGGTCCTGTAACAGCCACATCTGTGTGCATAAGGCACACACTGGGCATTGACATCTCTCTGTCTCAGCAAAATTCAGTTTTGTTTTACTCAGAAAGAAAAACTTTTCCTGTTATGGTGTTGTTGGTGCGTTTTGGTTTTTCTTCCTGTAGGAAAGGCGAGGTAATTGGGAAAGGAAACATAATCCACATGAGTTGGAAATGAGATCTGAAGAACCAAGATTATTGTGCCTGCTGTCAGCAAGGAGGGAATAGAACTCTGCTGCCATTGAGAGAGGATGCTCTCTCAGTGTCCTCTCAAAGCCAGGTGTGTGTTACACATAGTAACATTTTTGCTCGATGTCAGTGGGAATCAATGAGTAAAACCTAGAATGAAGTGAAGGTGCTTCTGCAACAGCGGTGAGAGAAGGAACAAACCTAATGTATAAGGCCCATCTATATGATAGAGACCCACTCAAACACTAGGGAGTAAAATGTTATTCCAGTTGCATAGTCAGATTTTCTTACAAGATGTAACACAGAGACTTCTGTAATGACAACTAAAAAAGACTGACATTTTTAATGGGTTTGTTTTTCCTCTTTCTCTTTTTTTTTTCTTTTTTCCCAACAGATGGAGAAAGGATTATGTAAAGGATGAACAGAGATTTTGATTAACCCAAGATTGGAAAAAGTGACTGTTAAATCCAGCGTCATGTGGAAGTGACTATGTCCTCAGACAAAATCCAATCAACAGTAATCAATCCTTTCAATTGTGTAATAAAGTCTTGAGAAGATGAAGCTTTGCCACTGAAATGTGACATTATTTTTCATTAAATAATGAAGCAATTATTGTCATAGTAGACCAATGTCAAACAGCAGTGAGTAAGGACAATCCTTCACCTATAAATATCTCATATTACTTCATTTTGTTGAGGTACTTGAAACACTGGACAAAAGTGTACAGGAAAAAAAGAAAATTAAAATATTAAAATGGATTCACTTTGCAATGAGAAGAATATTTACTTATGTCCTTGTTTGCATTTTATTATTTCATGAAATAATGAAATAGTTACTGAAATACCTGTCTTCTATTGTTTTAAACGCATCTCTGAAAAATAGATACCACACTGAGGTACAAGAAGGAATCAAAAAAAGTAAAAAACCCTTGAAGTTCTGTAGCAATGGATATAATTTCTCTCTCAGGCCTTTATCTTTCCATCCTCACCTTTTAATCCCTACTACCTCTCAGCTGTCAATGAAATAACCTTGCAATATCCAGTATTCATTGCTAATGTCTACCTTTGCATGCATTTTTGTTTGTTTTTTTGCATAGTGGCTTTGAAAACCTGAGTGAGTGGATAGATGAGGTAGCTTTCTTCTTTCCCATACCCTCTCATGAGCTTCTTTCTCTAAAGTATGATGCCTATTGATGTATTAAATATTCACCAGAGTTACAGGACTTGAATCAAGTCTCCTGAATCAGCTAATAAAAACACCATGATGGAAACCTTGAAGCAGAGACTAAAAGCCAACTAAAAAGTCTTCCTCTTATGGTCTTTTTGCTGAGAAATCACATATGAACGATTTTATATAAAAAAAACTTTTTTAATAAATTACGTTTTTAAATATGAATCCAGAATCAGAAATTATGCCCAGTAATGTACTAATTAATGGTAGGGAGGAAGGCTTCTTATTTAACATTTGTGATGTTTGGCATTATGGAGGAAATTAACAAAACATTTTCTGAAGAAGTTAATGCTTATTTTATTAAAATAAATACTAAAATATTATATATATATAGTATAACAATACACAGAATTTGATAATATGCTGAATTAAATATATAGTTTCTAGGACAATGATGACTGAAAATGGACCTACAGCTTTAGAAGGTCAGATTGCAAACAACACTATGAAAGAATCTGAGACAAAGCTTTCAATCAACTTGAATTTCAACACTAATGAGTTTACCATAAAGAGTTTAAGACATTTTGTACACATTTAATTGGTGAATGTGAAACACCTAATGTGAAGAAAGTGAAGAAAATAAGAATGATGCCTGACTTCTAGTGACTGAAAACAGAAAGAAACTTTGAGAAAATAATCAGATAAGAAGGAAATGAAATGGCGAACACTGTAACTACTTATATATTTTTCTTTCCACATCATTCTTTTTAGTTATCATTTTATGAACAAACCAAAAGACATTTTATGTTCTTATGTCTAATATGATTCGTTGTGATAAATGGTTGAAAGTGACAAAGACCTATAATTTACTTCACTTGTTATCTGCTGCATAAAAGGGGATGCAAATATGCAATGGTTATGGTTAAATGGTAATGTAAAATATATTAAGAAAGAGAGAGGATTTAGGTAATATGTTGGTTTTATATTTATTAGTTAAATAATTATTGGTAACTACAAAAAAAAAATAAAAAGAGAAAAAGTAAACAGGATGTCTCTTTGTTCCTGACAGGCTCTAGTTAATCCATTGCCCCCAAAGCAGATAATTAAAGGATTTTAGATGTGTTGCTGGTGAATTCAGTTTGACACATTAGAGTTTATAATCCCTGTGACCTCAATTATTGAGTATGAATGATAGCAAACACTACTAATCCAAATGCCTGGTGTCTTAATTTCTTTATAAAATCCAATACTTAGTTACCTGGCTGTGAATGAAGGTTATATGAATCACACAAAAACTCCAACATTCACCTTTAAAAAAAACCAAAAAACCAAAAAACAGACTAATTGTTCTATCTGTGAAGTTTACTCCAATATGCATTGTCTATGATCTAAAATATATGGAAAAGAACATGCAAAAGATTTTGTCTTTGACATTGATGTAAAAAAAAAAAAGATAAATTGGTAGGAGAATTAAATTTTGTAGAGAAACTCATTCCTATCATGTTTTTTTTGGTTTTTTTTAATTTTCATCAACTCTATACTCAAAACCTAAAACCTTTCATGTTACATTACTTGATAACTTTGAGGAAATATACAATGAAGTTGTAGTTACTGTTCAAAACTGAGTCAGACTCAGAAGCAGTAAAAATTCTATATCCCAGTTAAAAATAAATTCCTCATATCTTTAAACTTTTTTTTCTTCAACTTGGTGTTTTCAGACTTGAAAACTGTTGTATTGGAAGAGATCCAACATATCCAGTAGGTGGCCAGTCTCTAGCGGGGTTCACAAAGTCTCAGTACGGGGCCCAGATCCATTTAATATCTTTATCAATGACTTGGATGAGAAGATCAAGTGCATCCTCAGTAGGTTTGCAGAGAACACCAAATTGGGTGGTAGTGGGCCTTATACATTAGGTTTGTTCCTTCTCTCACTGCTGTTGCAGAAGCACCTTCACTTCATTCTAGGTTTTACTCATTGATTCCCACTGCCATCAAGCAAAATGTTACTATGTGTAACACGCACCTGGCTTTGAGAGGACACTGAGAGAGCATCCTCTCTCAATGGCAGCAGAATTCTATTCCCTCCTTGTTGACAGCAGACACAAAAATATTGATCCTTCAGATCTTATTTCCAGCTCATATAGATTATGTTTCCTTTTCCCAGAGGGTAGGAAGAATCTGCAGAGGGATCTGGATAGGCTGGCTGGATGGGCTGAGGCCAGTAGCCGGATGTTCAACTAAGTCAAGTGCCGGGTCCTGCACCTCAGTCACAACAACCCCAAACAGCTGAAAAATGGTTTAGCAGAAAAGTTACTGTGAGTGCTGGTCAACAGGTGCTGAACATGAGACAGCAGTGTGCCAAGAGACTCTTATTGTATATTTGTGTGAAACTCTTCTGTTGTTTGAAATAAATTATGAAAATAAGTGGATCTATTCCCGCTATACTGAAACCATTGTCTCATCACATATTCTAAGTTTCAACAGTGACAATTTAATTTTCTACAACTTGAAGGTGACTTTGTGTGTGATAGGCATCTATAATTATGTTTTCATATATGGTTTCATTGAAACACTGAAACTGAAACTATTTTCTAAATATTACAATGAAGACAGATGTTTTCTTGAATTTTTTGTCATTCCTCAGCTAATGTATTTAATACAAGTAAACAATCATAAAACAACATGATAGAAATTACTGTTCCCATGAATGTCATCACAGGGAGAAGTCCATCTTTCATCACACTGTTTGAGTATTGCCATGCAGCATTAAAATTAAGGTTGTCTGTTGCATTGTGATAGTAATTTTCCAGTAAGGAAGAATAACAAAAAGTCTGTCTAAATCAAAGAGAAATTTTTGAAGTGACTTCAGTGATACCTAAATGAGATTTAAATACCATGTCACGTCCACATTAAAACAAAAGTAATAGCAATTACATTGCCATCACTTTAACAAAGTATATCTGTTTTGCTGTAATTATGTTTATTTTCTGTATTATATAAACTTCTAAGCTGCATTATGAAGGACTGTTTTCCATGTTTTTAGAAACAAGGAAAAATTAAGAGTTTTTGCTTTTGCAAAGGTATTGCTATTTTAAGAGTTTTGTTATTGTGATTGCTATCCTTCCATAGTGTGTGTTATTTTCACTTTGCAGTTTGTGTATTTTATTTTTTGTAATACTTCTAGAATCAGATTCATTAGGCAGCCAAAAATGATCTTTCTATCTCCCTGACAAGACTAAGTATGGTGTTAATCAAATGACAGAAAAAAAACAACACCACAAGCGCTTTGGGCTTGAAGGAGTGCATAAGAAAATGTCAACAATAAATTCTCTGTGTAGCTACGTTTTTTGTTAGAGAGAACGTAGGGTTGATTTTCAGCTGATACAGATCACCCCTGCAGCATAAAGCCGTCAAATGACCTTGACTGGCTACTGAGGATGGAACTGAGCTATAGGTTTTTTGCTACTCATTATGTTATGTATATATAACACCTTTGTGCAAGAAAGACTTCAGTAAACAATTTTTATTTGATAACTTTTTAGAATACTTTCATGGTTTTTATAGATATTTTTAGGTTATAGAAATCCAAACACTTCATAAAACCTGGTATCAAATAAGACTTTGTCATTTATATCCTTTTGCTAACATATCTATGATTATATAAAATGAAAATCATAATTGAATTTGAGCACAGAATTTATATGTAATTTTCTTAGTAGAAGTGATACATCTCGATATAAGGATATACCCCAGAAAGAAATAAGCCTTTCAAAGTGTTAGGAGAAAAGTGTTGAAATCATCCAGAAACAGCACTTAAAAATAATTTTCAGAAAGAAATGAAAAAGCAGTTTGTAAGAAGTAAATGATGCTTCTAGACTTTTATCTCCTTTTGTTTGAGCAGCTGCACACAGAAAATAAGAAAGGTATATTGATTTTTTTAATATAACTTTGGTTTTTGAAAACAATATTGAAGTTCGTAAATATATATGGTTTACAAATATTTGCATTCTATAATTGCTTCTACAGAGAACTGGAAAAGTTGAAATAGAGTAGTCCATTTTTTTTTTCTGCAAAGAGCAGCAGAATTTTAACTAGTTTCTATTCCCACTGTTCAGCATCTGATAGTTGTTCTTCAATCAAACTTCCAACCCCCCACAAAAAAAACTCATATGTGAAATGACAAAAAAATAAAGAGCCAATATATTTAGATAATAGGAATTTGTGAAAGTATTATGTGTAGTGCAAGGTCAGCATATGTGCCATAATGGATTGTTAAGCAGGGTTTGCTTTCATCATATTTCAATGTTGGATTTTGAAGAGCAGTTTAAAGTTATTTTGGTGCTTCTTAATACAAGTTGTATTGATTTGGAAATGCTTAAGGTCTTTGGTACAACACAGGATCTGCTTGTGTGAAAAATGCGTATTTATATTTCTAAATAGAAATATAGAAAATTATGAAGAAGTAGGTTTGTTATACAAAAGATGGTGTTACTCATTTGCTAAACTTTTCTCAAAATCCTTATGTTTGAATAGACTGTATAATGTTGAGTAAGAAAAATGCATGAAAAATTGGTTTTAAAGCAGGTTCCATATTGATTTATGTAGACATTAATTTTCCATTTAAGTCTTAAATTTCACTATTAATAATTCTTGACATTCAAAATATCTTTTTATATCAAAAAGTCTAGTTAATTTCTTAAAAAGATGGTTTTGGACATTAGTGCATTTCCTTAAGGAGCCATGCATTTTTTACAAATTTAAAACAAAAAAACCTGTCATTAAATTACCAATTTATTATTAAAATACCATTGAAAAAGTACTGCCATATATTTGCTTAACATATAACAGAGCAATTTGTTAAAGTAAGAATCAAAATGTACTAATATTCATAAAACATGGCATATTTTCCAGCTTTTAGTTGTTGTATCTAAAATAAAATTATATTATTTCTTGGAAACAAGTTTAAAATAATTTTCTAATTTAAAGTTTACTTAATTCTTAGGTAAGGGCAAAGGGAAGTTCCTTTCAGTTTATAATGTGATCAGAGAAAGTAAGCAGAAATAATCACACTGATGCCTTAAGTTTTAGCTTTCATATTTTCCAGGTTCTGTACTGCATTAGTGTATACATCTAAACTTCTTAGAAAGTGTTAGCAAGTTCTCTTCACAGTTCAGTTGACAAAACAATCCTTTTCCAGTGAGAACCAAGGACACCCTTGCAACTTCAGGCCCAAAAGTTATAAACAGCAGTGAATTGAGGAGAGCAATCTGGGAGGCTGGCACTTCACAACGTGAAGCTGTAATTGGACAATTAACCCCAATTTGTAAATGGCCCAAAACTTATAAAAGCGTGGAAACGTATGATCCATTGTCCATCTTGGGTGTAGCCTTGGCCAGGCTCCTGTACTGCCCAAGGTGTATCCCTTGAAGGCCTTTTAATAAATATCTTCTTTAATAAATACCTACTTTATTCCTTTAACACTGTCTAGCGTCTGTTCTAGGTAGCCTCTTAAGGCATCAACATAATTGAACAATATGTTGGTAAAGATAATGGTAAATTAAATGCTTTGGGGTATTGTTGGCAGAGAAAGAACAAATGAAAAACAGTTGTTTAACAGCAGATATGTTGCTTACAAATGTCTTTTAAAAGAAACGTTACTCCTCTTTACTACTTTTATAACACATGACTTTCTAAGGATTCTAAAATTGTTTCATTCTAATACAAATGTATCTTTTAATATCCCACTTAGAGAGGTAAACACAGCGTAGATTCTGTGTGTATGTCACAGACTAGAATAGAGTGAGAAGAAAAGACTGAACAGCTTACAACAACAAAAACTACAGAAAAAGATCTCCAACAGGAGAATGGACTGCTCTAACTCTGGAATAGTAGTGAGTAAGAAATGCTGGTTGACACCTGAGGCTGAAAATAACATTTAGAGTACCCATTAGAAAGAAGACTGGAAAAGTGAATGGCAGGGTAAGATTTAAATGAAAGCAAAAAGGAGAAAACTGTGTAAATAAATACAGGTGTGCCGGTATACAAAGACAGTGGCAAAAAACATATGAAATCTGAAGAATACTTCTTGACAGATTGAACATTTACATTGGGGTCTCAAGAAGAAATCAAGTATTATGTAAAAAAGAAATAATTTTAAAGAGATGGGATTTCAATCCTGAGTAAAGACTAGTTGATTCTTAATAAAATTTTAATAGAAAAAAAAATAGAAGAAATAAGATTTTCAATGTCTAGCAGTTCTCTTAGTATCTTTAGAGAACACTAAAAATCTATGTTATTGTATATCTTTGGTGACACAGGAAAAAAATATGAAAAATATTGAAGAAGCTTTGAGAGAATGTTGTTTCGTCAAGTTGTGAGGAGAACAAACTGAGAAAGAAGATCAGAAGAATATTTTCAGTTTGTCTCTAACACATACAGAGTTCAGGAGCATACAATGTCAATAACAGAAAATTGGTAAAAGAGCACAGAAGTATACTGCTTAATGGTAAAAAAAACCTGTGAAAATGAAACCTTCTACCTAATTGGGAGAGCTGTGAAGCCTCCAGCATTCTGTTACATTTTAGTTCCATATTTTTCAGTTACAGGAGAGTTGGATGACATCTGTCATAAAGGCTGAATTTCTAATTTAGTCTAATAGAAAAGTGAATTGCAGGAGTGTCATCTCCTGCTCTTTAAGTACTATGTCATAAGTGGAGTTGGCATGAGTTAACTAACAAGACTTCTTGTAAGCATGTCTTGTGAATAGCAGTAGAGGACAGTGTTATGAAAATCTTCCACTAAAAGCTTTTAATGACAACTCTGATACTTTAAATGGAAACAGTGACACTGGGGGGAAAATGCCCAAGCTATCTTATATTTCCATTTTACCAGCTCAAGAGACCCCAGAATATTTTCAGAATGAAGGGAAAATAAATATTTGAGACATATTTTAAGTTTAGTCTGATTGAATTTCTTAGGATGTTTAGAATAAAAACCTTTTTCTCCCTTTCTCTTTCAAATCATGACGTGAAAATGTAAGGTTTACCAGAAAACAAATATTACATACATCTCCCTGCTGTCCCACAAAAAAAAAATCCCCAAAAAACCCAAGAAACCACCAAAAATTACAAAGATAAAAATGTGAATTTTGGCACATAAATGAGAATTTTAATTTCTTAACTTGCAAAAATATGGAACATGAAGGAGGAAAAGCAGTTTTGTGTGTTTAAGGGACTTCTGTTTAATTACCCTCAATAAGCTTTTTTGAATTTTCTTCAATATATTTAATTGACAGAGAATGCATTTGCAGAGGGAAAGGTAGAGTGGAAATTGTTTATTGTTTGAGATTAATTTGTAAGTGTCAGGGCCCTGGGATCATTATCATCTTTACTGTCCCTGTTCAGACTCCCTTGGGCCTTTCCTAAGTTGCTCATGGCTCAGGACCCCATGTCAACCTCCTGAGGCATCAAACCCTGCCCCTGTGATGCCACAGCAGGGCCAGCCCTGCCAATCCCACCCTCCTCGTGGAAATGCCCATGGAACTGGAACTGGGGCTGCCCTGGTACCAACAAGCTGCCCAGCTCAGCGCTATGGAATAGGTCCTGTTCCATGCCCTGCTGTAAGAGACTGTGGGGAGAGACTCCCCTGCTACCAACATCCCAGACCCCTGGGGACAGCAGGCTGAGAAGGGGCACAGATCAGGACTAATTCAGATGAACTGGATATCCTAGAATGTTACTAAAAATATTTTAACAAAGAAAGAAATTAATGAATGCAGCAGGGAGTTCAAATAAAATCATATTGTGTAATCATTAAAGCCTGGTAGAAATTATCTGAATGATAACTATCCCATGGTTGGGGAGAAATGAAAATTCAAAACCCTACAGCAACCAGTTGCCACAATGTATGGCAATTAAAAATGTTCTTTTATTTCTATTATATTCTAACAAAAAATTTAAGAAATAGTGTTATTTCAGCTAAAATTTATTTAATTTTTCATGCTTACATGTGGAACCAAGATGTTACTCTCTTTTCTTCTTTTTTTTAATATTAGTTGTCAGAAAAAAGTTGAAAACCTTAAAGGGGGGAAAAGATTCTTTCTTTCTTTCTTTCTTTCTTTCTTTCTTTCTTTCTTTTCTTTCTTTCTTTCTTTTTCTTTCTTTTTTCTTTCTCTCTCTCTCCCTCTTTCCTTTCTCTTCCTTTCTCTTTCCTTTTCTTCTCTTTCTTCCTTTCCTTTTCTTTCTCTGCTCTTTGAAACATACAGCCTTCACTTTGTGAGCTATGTGGCATCATAAAAATAAGTTCTATGGTGCAGCACAGATTAGTACAAACAGTTAAATGGAAAAAGGTGGTGTCAGGAAAAGATTTAGGAGGCAAAACATTAATTCCTTAAGCTACTACTGTAGATATGCACTCTTCAACACTGTGGCTCCTTTAAAATGTGAAACAGGGACTTATTTCAGTACAACATAGTATAGAAATTCTGTTATATTACCCAGTATTTCAGCACGGAAGCACTTCAGATTAAAATACAATACTTTGTTCATTTCTGAAACATCTCGGGTTTTGAGAAATGAAAACCCTAGACAGTAATGACAGCAGGAATAGAGGGCTGTGAAGGTGAAAGAAGTACCCAAACCTTTTTCAATAATTACAGATTTCCTTCATCCTAGGGAGAAAAAAAAGTGAAACCAAAATACATCATCATGAAAATTATTTTTTCCTGTTTTATATCCAGAGACAGAGCACTGCTTTCTGTAATTTGAATAATCTTGTGTTGGCTTCTAAACCGTCAGTGTATTTTCTTACACCCTTACACCTCTTCGAACAGCTTTACTTTAATACTGCCAGGAAAAATAGGATGGTCAAAACCAAACTCTAATACAGACTTAAACACCTACTAGACTACCAGCCTTACTCATTCCTGAAAAATCCTACAGGTCATACCAGGATATTCAAAAGGTCAAAACAGGATATTCAAAATGTATAGAAACATATAAAGTAAAAAAAAAAAAACCCAAACAAACAAAAAAAAAACAAAACCAAACAAACCAAAAAACACAAACAAAAACCAGAAAAACAAAACCCTAAAATCCAAAATATCTACTGAAACAAAGGTCCTGGATATCTTTGAAGACTTGACTTTGGGATAAATTTTCATGTGAGACTCAATGTCACTTTAGTAATGGTGTAGACAAGCTCACAGAAGCTTCAAGGAGAGATGATAAGAATATTGTAAATGTATAAGATATATTGTATGAACAAAACTTGGAATTATTGATGTTACAATGTACAGAACTGAAAAGTCAGCAGAATGTGTTGTTTTCCACCTGTGGGCTGCTCAGATCCTCATTGCTACTTGCTTTTGGGATGGGCAAACAGTCAGAGCAAAACTGAGAAAACTTATGGGTAGAGATCAAGGCAGTTTAATAGGTAAAACAAAAGCTGTGCATGCAAGCAAAGAAAAACAAGGAATTAATTCACCTATTCCTGTGGGCAGGCAGTGTTCAGCCATCTCCAGGAAAGCAGGGCCCCATCACTCTTAAAAGTTACTTGGGAGGACAAACACCATCCCTATGAATGTTCTACTTTTTGTCCTTTTTCCCCAGATGTACACAGATATTTTAATGCTCATACATCTAAATTTCAAGGGTAATCATTCCCAAGATATTCAGACACCTTCTCAAAAGCTTTACTGCTGTGAACATCAAGCAAGATTTTATTTACAAATGTACATAATATAAACGTTTTTAATACAATCAAAGAAATTAATGCACATTACAAATGTTTTAGTTCTGCGTGGGGACCAAAACTGAGAAAAATCCTTTCCTCTTTTTGACATGCATATTATTATTTCCCGTTTTTCTGAGAAGTCTTAAGGTAAACTGATGTAACCTCCACTAGGAACCTGATGACATAAAACCAGCCAAGAAAAGGAGAAATATGAACTTTGGCAGATGAGGGCAAGTACACCTCAAAAATTCTTAAATGAATATTTGGAATATCAGATCTGAAATTTTCTTGAATTGACTCAACTTCTATTCACTAAATTGGGATAGACCAGATGCAGCTGGCAAGTTAGAACTGGAGTAATCAGAGAGGCTCAGATAGGTCTTTTTTTTTATTTTCCCCTGAAATGTGACAGTGTTAGAGGGACAAGGTATGAAAACACAATATCTCCTCTGTCTCTGCTTCCTGTGTCTCCTAAAGATTCACTTAGATTTGTGATGTTAATGTTATAAAAATGGCTTCCTGAGAGGAAAAAACTATGTATGTTTAAATATGCTACAGTGGACAAATATGATCACATATAAGTCAGTGAAAACAAAGAAAAACAAATGAAAACAATTGGATTGCCTACTGTTTGAACCATAAATACAATTTTTAGTAGAAAAAATGACATTTTCATTAAATTTAACTATTTAATTGGATGAATTGTGCTAACCACAAACATTACAGCAAGAATATAACTTTCAGAGAGCAGAAGATGGATCTCAATACATGCATCATTTGCTTTGAGGATTTTGTTTCAAAGTGATCCCACAACATTGTTTGTTTTCTTTCATGAATATGATGTTTGAAATAGATGATAAAATGATCCTTTCAGGATAAGTTGAAGAATGAAGAGTATTTGATCAGTGATCTACCTTTGAGCTCATTTCTTTACATCTGACTATTAAGGCTCTTAGTAACCTCAGTATAATTCTTCAGAAGTATCTTATGAACCCAAAGAGAAAAGAGAGAAGCTTGCAGTTCTAGGAAACCTTTTTTCTTTAGAAGATATCAATGTTTGCCTAACATTTACAAATAGAGGGATGTAAATCCTCATATCTATGCGCTAAGATACATAGCTACTGATCTAATTGAGCTAAAGATCTGCTTCAAATATCAGATTTTTGCATTTCAATTTATTTTAATTCTCTATGGTAATAATTGATAATAATGTCTGTGAGATTATGTCATTTTTCGGATAGCAATGTTGAGTGTCAAAAAGAATAAAAAGGTCTACAAATTACATAATATTTGCATCTTCCTTCTAACTTAAAGCATGAAAATTTTTAAGACTGTGACTGACATCTTGGCTCCATAGATATTTGTGGGAGTTTTGTAGCAGTTGAAATGATGCAGATTTTTGACCTAAATCTGTACCCAAAGACACATTAGTGGTTTCCTAGGGAGCAAGACAAGACAAGAAATTTTACTATAAGGAAAATTGTTGTTCCAGACCATTTTTTAAAATTGGTACAGTCTTGTAAAACTATGTCTATATAAACTGTAATGGTCTACTGTTTGTATGAAATTAATCAGGAACCATAACATGAACTTCAAAACATACATGCATTTTGATTTGCTTGTTTTCTTACCCTCCTTCAGATTCTTTGGAAAGGGTAGAAGCAAATTCAGTAAAATTGAAACTTCACTGTTGAGATCACAAAGATTGATCATTCTGCATCTTCACCCCAGATTATTGAGAGAAGTCATGAAATAGGGTGGATGTAATGTATATCAAAAACATCCTGCTCTATGCTCCTCTCAAGAAATATAAACATACAAATTAAATACAGTTGGCTCAAATTTAACTGAGATACAAATGAAATGGCACCGGCAGGGTTTGAAAAATACAGTGATAATAAGGTGGGAGCATTAAATATTTCTATTTTCAGTATATACCCTAAAATCCTCAGCATAATGTCTGTTAGAGCCACTTCTGCTCTTGGACAGTTTTCTAACAGGGAAAAATGCTGTCTTAATTTTTTTCTATTCCAACAGAAATCTTGACAATAAACAGATAAAAGACACTGCAACTCCCTTTCTATAGTTTGCTATAAAAACTCTTACCATTGACCCATAACAGCCTGTGCATTATGATTTCACTGGCTTACTTTCTCTCATTGTGACCCATGGAGTCAAATCAATGAGGACCAAAGGGAGAGGTGTAAGGATTGTGACCAGCAGAACTGAACAACCAGTAGCTGTTTATATGGATTTTCATTCCATACAGTTGCATAGAGAAAATAAATAATGGTGGTGTTTGAACAAATTTAGCTGTAGCTGTATCACTGACACGTTCCCCCACACACCAAATTTTATGATATAAAGAAACAGAGCTTACAATGGCTTTTAATAGAAGTTAAACTATTTCCTTTGACCTGAATTATAAACAACTCTCATTTTATTGCCTCTAGATACATAATCATAATTCTAAAATATTTTCATTGATTCCATCAGGAAAAAAAAAAAACCAAAACTCAACAACCTAAAGAAACTAATGAAGCACTGCAGCAGGTATCTCCACTTATGTAATAGCAGAATCTCAGGATCTTGCATTACTTTAAGATTTGAAGTAAAATACTGTGAAAGGCATAATCATAACGTCATGCAAATTGGAAGAGATCTTTGAAGGTACTTTTTTGCATTGTCTTTCTTGCAGTTGGATAGCTAGATTAAATTGATAATAGATTCTTCTGCTTGGTTTTGAATAAATTCTAGGATGGAGATTTCATAACTTTCCTGGGAAAACTCTTGAAGTGTTTGACCAGCTCATGCCACTTCTTTGATTTTGTTTTTACTATTAGGTTGGATTTCTCTGTGTCCTAGCTTTTGTCCAATGAGTCTCACCTTTCCAACATGAGCCTCTGTCAACAGTCTGGCTCCATATTTTCTGCAACTACTCAATAGGTGTATGAAGAAAGGAATAATATTTTTGCCCTAAACTTTTCCTTTCAAGGATGGTATTCTCTCAATCAGTCCTCTTCAGCCCCTTGGTCATCTTGGTCAAGGTTGGCTGAACTTGCTTGAGTTTATTCCTTTCTTGCACTGAAGTTCTCTACACTAGGCACAATACTCTAGATATTACCAAACAAGTGCCAAATAGAAGGGGAGAATCTTTACCCTTTACCTGCTGACTATACTGTAATGATACAGTACAGTCTAACAATTGGCCTTTTTTTTTGCTGCGACCATCCAGCTGACTCAAGTTCCACATGTTGCTTATCAAGACCTCAGATCTTTTTCTAGAAAGCTGCTTTCTATTTAGCTGTCCTTCAGCTTATTTTCCTGCATGGAAGTATTAGGTCTCAGGTGTAGAACTTTGTATTTTTCTTTACTGAACTTTTTGAGATACGTGTTGGCCCATTCCTCCTGTATGTAGAGGTTCTTCTGCATAGCAGTGCTCGGTGCTGGTGTTCTTCATAAACTTGTGGATATTGTACTCTATCTCCACATGCTGGTTCTTAAAGATGTAAAACAGTTCTCTGTATTGATCTCTGAGGCATGCCACTCATAATAGCCTGCCAATTGGATGATTTTCACCACTGATCACTTCCCTTTGAGACTAGCTGTCAAGCAAATTTTCCATCCACATCTTGGCTACTTGAGCCCATACCCCTCCAATTTTTGGTAAACTAGGAGCGAAGTGTGTTAAAAAGGTTAAAACTCTTTAATCTCTAAAGTTATGTATACAGCAGCCACTGCACTTGCTTTTTCCACGCGGAGATTGGTCTCATTGTAGAAGGTAATCAGTTTAACAGGGTATCATTTGCCATTTGTAAACCCTTACTGACTGTTCTGGTCCTTCATATAATTTTCAATGGTTTCATGATCTTCCCAAGAGCTGTAAGCTGACTGCCCTGTAGTAACCCAGTCCCTCCTTCTCACCCTGATTAAAGATAAGCATTACATTTTGTCTTTCAGTAATTCCTCTAACCACCATCACTTGTAAAGATGGTAGAAAATGGCCTCATACTGTCACCGGTAAGCTCCTTCAGCAACTCTGGTTCTGATTATTTGGTCCCATGGACACCTGTATGTCCAATTATCATAAGAGGTTCCCAAATTTTAGCTTCCTGTGCTATGGGTAAAGACTTGTTCATAGAGGTGCTATTTAAAGATGTAATGGCCTGGGATGCCCAAAGACAGATACTATCATTTAAAACAGCAAAGAAGACATTTTTTTTCAAAATATTCTAACACATAAGTTAGAGCCTACATTCTCCTCATTTTTTCTTGGCTGACAACCTACTTACAGAAGCTCTTCTTGTTGCACATCATAATCCTTCCCGCTTTCAGTATCAGCTGAGTTTCACTTCCTTAACTCCAGCCTTGCATGCTCTGGTAGGGTCTGTATGCTCCTCCCAAGCAGACCTTTCTCTTTTTTACCTTCTATATAGTTCAATTCTCTTTTGATGTGTTCCTCTACTCTGGTACATCGTGGGACTTACATGAATTCATAACTCAGTTTGACTCCACATGAAATTTAAAATAGTCATATTCCTTTTTGTCATTCCTTTTCACCTTTAGCATTCTGGATAAAGACGGTAACAGAAGTTTCACAGTAATGTCAGAGCTTTCATGAGCTTGCAAGTCACACTCTTAAAGCATTTAAGTGAACAGATGGTGGTTGGTATAAATCCATGGTTTTGGCAGTGAGGTAGGGTCTGCACAGGTTACTCCTGAGAGGAAAGCCCAGGAGTTGCCTTGAGCCAGACACAGCCTGCTCTGCCACCTCCAAGGGAGTTACTAAAGGACACATCTGAGCCTACCATGGAGTTGGTGGTGCCTGCAAAAACATATTTAAGGCATTTAAACAGCAAAAGGAAGCAGAAGAGGGTACCATAGCAGAAGGAATTCTTTCATTGTAGAGCTGATATCACCCCTGAAGAACTGCAGCCAGTGGATGAACACATTACGCAGGCAAGCCCCTTCAAGTGACTTGTGACCTGTAGATAAGTACATACTGCATCATGCTTCCTGAAGGGACTGTGGCCCATGGATAGGTCCACAGCAGAGGAAACAGAAGGTCTGAGCAAAGAGGGAAAGAGTAAGGACTAAGGAACAAGGGAAAGGAATCACTGCAGCCTGATTCAAATCTCCTCCTCAGCTCATTGCCTCACCAAGGTGAATGAGCTTAACCTTCACTGATGACAAGGGAGTGGAAATTTGAAAAGGGGAAGGAGAGGTGTCTGGAGTGAAAGAGAAATGGGAAGAAAAGGTATTTTCCCTAAGTGTTTAAATATTTGCCTGCTTTGTTTCTAAATATCCCATCAGTAATTAAATGTCTACACTAACTAGCAATGAAGTACGTTAAATTTTCCAAGCAAGTCAGTAATTGGTAAGTGATTTCCCTGATGAACTTTTATGCTCTTGTTCTTGCTGATTTCTCCCTTTTCCCACTGGAACAGGAACAGGCAGAGTGCCTGCTTGACTGCCATCTTTGGCAAACACCATACAGACAGACAAAAATCCAATTGTTGCCCAAACTTCAGAGCATATAGAAATCCCTGGCTATCTTACTCTACACTATGAAAGCTTATGAAATATTTTCAGCTGAATTTCTTATTAGGTGTGAATATGACAATCAACCAGACCTAGAAACTACATGGGGTAATATATATATCTCACGAAAGATTCAGTAAGAGAGAGAGAGAATAAAAAAAGTGATTAGAAGTCAAGGTGAGTGGAGACACTTTCCCAGACCTTAGTTAACACAAACTGTATAGCTAAGAAAACACTATTACTAATGCTTTTATTAATATATAGGTATTAATAATCAGTAATATGTAGGAAGACCATTCTCACCTACCCAAATATCAGAAAATTTAATAAATTTATTCCAAAAACAAGGCACATGGGACCAAATCTCTTTCTTTGCAAAAGGAGGGTTCAAAGCCATTCCTGCTATTTCCAGGAAACTTCTACTGCTTATTACCTCTTATCATGGGAGACTTTACATTCAGGCCAAAACATTAAGAGACCTAATTTATTCATCTGCTTTCCTTGACACATCCTCTGTGCAGCCTAAATTTCAGGAACTGGTTGGTCATTTGCCAACTGAAGAGTGCAAATATTATAAGAGGGGCATGACTGCGGAGCCAAACAGAGACTTGCTACTCTTTTAAACACAGAGGCACACTAAGCAGGTTTTAAATAATATTAGCTTACTTTAACTTTAAATGTTAAAACACTGTTAAAAACAGCTAGGAAGCAATATATTTCTGCACTCAGTAGCCCATTTTATTGCCATCGCTGGAAAGAGGATTTAAGCCCTTATGCTAACACTGTTATAGATCATCCCTGACCTCTTGGATTTGTTATTAATTGGTATGAAACTCACTGTGTGAAGCAGAGCATAGCTGACTGTACAATACCCCAAAAATTTTGCAAAAGGGGATCTTGAATTAGGAGTGAAGGGACAATGGGAAAAAGGCACCTGTATGTCTTCTAGAATTCCTTAGTGAAGAGCTGTCAATGACATGATTTCTCCATTTTTTTCTCCTTTGCTCTTTACTGTTTTTGTCTTTACCAGGAAAACTCTTTTATATTTCTTTGTAATATAATTTTGAGCTCTAAGTCATAACAGGGAAATGTAATATGCAAAAAATATACTTCCTATTGCTTTCTGTTAAAGTTTATATTTCCTATTGTCCATTTATGGTTCTTCACATTGATAATGAACAGAATAAAAGAACATTCTATTAGGTTTTGAATAATCTGCATAACCTAATAGAGAATAGTTCTCAATGTTTTTTCTTCAGAAAAGATTATAAAATACTTCCTTGATAAAGAAAAAATTGTGGCCAGCAGAACTGCTCTTAGGGAATCATTACGGATAAAGAGGATAAACTGTTTGAAATATTCCCTACTTGATATACTATTTTATACATAAAAGCAGCTCACAAAGCAAGAAAATTATTTGTTGTAGACAGATCCCCCATGCCTGGAGATTCTATTTTTTTTTCCAGACTGTTTCTTTAATATTCAAGTTTGGTAGTTTTGCACAGAATGTTGAAACAAATTTCTGATCTATCTTTTTTTCTTCTGCTTGTTGGTACACTTACAAATTAGAGGGCTTTTTTCCCTAAAATAAAATTAGCTTGTAATGCTATTTATCACTTTGGCACATAATTTTAATAATGTCTGTAATGATCCGTAGGAGATATTTATTTACCTTGAAATTCCATTTTCATCTGAAGTATATTTACTGTTTGCAAACAAAGTATTCCCCAGCACAATGAGTGCCATCAAAATCCATATAAATCAAATCAGTTACAAATTAAGATAATTGAATAGTTCTAAATTAATGTGAGTAAGAAGTTACAGGTCTGAAATTTATGGAAAAAATATATTGGTCAACACAGATTTTGTATAGACTCTAGATTAAAATCTATTTCCAGTTAAATGTCATTGAAGGAAAGTTTTACACTTGGAAAGCAAGCAAACAAACAAGACAATTAAAACTCAGCTAAAAATCAGGATATAAATTATGTTCTTACGAAAAAAATTCATTTCCTGTCTCCTTTGTTTTGCATAGCACAAGATGAAAAACATATCTCCATGCTGTGGCTTGTTTTCCAGAGTAATTTATGGAACATGGTATCAACCTCACCCTTTCATGTGTCCTAAGCATGAAATCTCAATTACCAGGAATCTTAGCTTCTAAAAGTTTTCACATTGATCTCTATTTATTACTTGATGAAAGCAATTTTACAGAAAATTTTAACTTAACTGTAAGGAAATATTGAAGAGAACTACATTTCTGCAGAAATAAAACAGGATACAGAAGAGTTCATAAGAGGAATAGGAATGCCAATGCACTTTGAATCTTGGTGAAAGTATGTTTTCAAATATTATTTCATTTAATACCTAATGCATCTCTGTTATTTGATCCATGAACAAAAAATAGAACATGTGTCATGGTCTTTCACATGTTATGGACAAAATTTGATTTCCATTCATCTACAATGTCTTTGCTACAACATTTTTATAGGATGTATTTTTTAAATTACCTTAAATTTCCTTCTTGATATGGTTGGCAAAAGTTTATAGCATTTTTTAAATGGGGGGTTGATATTTTTTTCCAATTAACACTTGAGCTTACATTTTGAACAACATGACAACAAATCTGATGAGTAATTTTAGTTGTGGAATAGCCAAAATTAATACCAATAATCTCTTTGCATTTATTTCACATTATTGTGCAATGTGTACATTTTGGAATTTCATAGGGCTAAGGAGTTTCTAGTACTGGACCACAGTTTTAGTCTCTAGTCTTATAACAAGAGGGGGGGAAAATAAATGAAAGGAATTTTTAAAAGATGTTAAAATAAGTCCTAAAATTATTGCCCTTTGGAAAGAAAATAGACTCCACACTTATTTTCACATCAGTTCTAAGATCTAAAATGATGTAACATTTACACTTTCTGGACAGCTCAGAAAATTACTGGAAAGTAAGGCAAGAAGAAAAATGCATGAGGAAGTGTTTTCTTGAAAGAAATTCATGCAAACAACAGGCATCACAGCAGACTTGAAAAGAGGCAAAAAATGTCCAGAGACTATTATTTAAAAAGCAGAGTAATTATTTGTTATTGGCTGAGTAAAAAGGTCTTCTGAATATTTCTGCATGGCTATTGGTTTTGATATCAAAGAAGCCTTACTGTTTCATGGGGGGCTGGAGAAGCCATTACTCAAAAGAAGGAAATTATACTACTCAATCTGAAAACATCTTTCAACTCCTCTAAAAGTGCAATAACACAAATTTTCTGCTGTGGCTGTCAGAGTAAATATATTTTCCAAATCATGTTGCATTGTCTTCAAAGTATCTATTTTCTCTTATATCCTCTCCCATACAACATTATGCAGAGGTCTCCAAGGAATATTTTGCGATGAAAATTATTGTCTGTGTGTTTCCTGTAGCCTGTCCTTCTCTCATATAAGCAAAGCTTGGCTTTTAATCTCAAAGAGAGAATAAAACATGAAACCTTAATGATACCAAATAGAAGACTTAAAAAAAAAAAAACAACCAAAGGCAAACTAAATAGTCAGGAGGAAAGAACTAGAAATAGTGAAATAGTAAATGTTTCTAAGTTTTCTAAAAGTATAAAGATTTCTTTGAAACTTTAAAATAGTGGGACAAATTTTGAGTTAAATAATACCACCCTAATTAAACTGAATTAGAATCTTTCTCTGCTTACCTGAGTGCTTGGGTTTTTTATCTCCTTTATTGACAGAAATATAACTCAACACTCCTACAGATTCTGGATCTAATAACTTAGATGATAATGAGATTGTTATGATCCTGAGAACACATACTTTAAAACCGAACAATTACTACTCAGAAAACAACTTGAAGAAATGTACATTTCATGTCTAGATAGAGAAGGGCTAAAAATAAAAGATATACAATTCCTAAAATTTATTGAATGCATTTAATGGCATTGTTGTTTGTATTGAAACAAATGTATTTTGGTAACAGCAATGATTAGATTTCTGACAATGTACAGGGAATTACTGTCATCTCTGTTTCTGTTGATCAGAATTGCACAGATGTTCTGATTCATGATCTGTACAATCGTTTTTGAAGTGCTCTCTAGAATTTAAATAATCTGGTTTTTATTCTTTCCTTTTTTTTTTATTTCTCATCTGAAAATTACTGTTGGCATAGAGAGGTGTCTTTTCTTTCTACTTGTGCGCATAACTCCCACTGACATTAAGATGAGTTAAGCATAAAAGGAATATATCTCTTAGGATTTTGAAGCTACCTCTTGCAACCTCCTAGTATTTTCCCTTCAGTTTCCTTTGATAACTCACTATCCATTGTATTAACCAATAAAGTCAAATCTTTATAGATCTTGTACTTTCAGTAGAAATTTCTTACAGCATAACAGTTCTTGTTGTATAATAATCTGGAGTTGCTCTCATATTCTTTTTTAAAAAGGCTTGTGTGTTTTTCACACCAAGATGTCAATTTTATTTGACATAATGCAGTATATTGCATAATGCAACCTGATGAAACCCATACTTCATGAAATTTTTATAGGTTTCTGTTTCTAACAGTTTGCACACTTTAATTCCTCACTAAGTCTTTTTACTAGTGACAATTGCCCTGAATGGTTGTTAATAGCCTTTGCCTTTCTTTATTTATGTTGCATTACACAAAAATTAGCTGATGGTAAACTAATTAAAGCATGTTCTCAAAGTATTAATCTGAGCCTCAGTCTTTGCTCTTGAATGAAAGATAGGCTTTATTGATCAAGCTTTAAGATTATCTGTTTATCATCTGGTGGAAGGAGAGTACACAAAAACTGTTGTATTAACTCATGATTCTCTTTAATGTCAAGAGAAGTTGGTCTTCTCTATGCTGTCCTCCCTCTGCTATCCATAAATGTCAGATACTTCAAGATCTGCTTTTTGAAGCTAGCACATAGGAATGCATTTCTTTTCCAGAAGAATGCACAATAGATAAATACAAGGAAAAACCTTGTGAATAGAAAGTACCACAGGATTTGAGAATATCACTTGCAAATAAGCCCTTGTATGTGCCCGTCCTGAACTCTATTTCGGTCACATGAGCTATTTCCCTCTGTGCTTTTCTATGTGAATTAAAAGCAGGTAGTGCTGGTCTGCTGGTCTACTGATGTAATGTATATGAAGATAAAGAGAAAATGGCAGTTAGATGAAATTTGGAGATTTCTTTTTTATTTTTTCCAAGATACTGGAACTAACTTAGGCAAATATTTGCTGTGAATACAGTGGGAGATTAAAATATTTTTTTTTTCTTAAGTTAACAAAGAACTGAGAATGGAATTCCTCTATAAACAGTATATTTCCTTATAGATCAATTTCATTTCTGTTCCCAGAATAACCTAATCCATATAATTTAAGTCTTTTACTCCTTTTGACTCTATTTCTGTTTCCTTTCATCTGTTTCCTTTCTCATCAATGAGAAATCATTGAGATAGAGGTATCTGATTGATTTTTTTTATCCTTTCTTCATTTTAATGTAGTTCTACAACAACAGACAGATTCATGGTATTGTTGAAGGATCAAGTCTTTCTGACTATTCAACACTTTCGTTTTGGAAGGTGAAAGTCAGAGTCAGAGAAAAAGAAAATATTATGACCAGATGTGTAGAACATTGCCTATTCACTCTGGTTACTCCATATTGACATGGAAGAAATATTTTCATAATAATTCTGGTATTCTAGATGGCTAAAAGGGTGATGCTGACAACCATGCTGGATATCAAGGCTTTACCTCTGTCAATTAATATAGGTGTGGAACACAATACACATAAAAGAACCTCTGAATTTTAAATATAGATATTGTAGTAAAGCACCTTATCTTGAATTTTTACCAGTGTGACAAATGACTCGATAGGGTTAAAAATATCACTTTCCTTTTCTTTCATATATCCCCATAAGAATAAAAACAAGTAAAAACCACACAAACACCTGAAAACAAACAACATTCAACCACAAAACACACACAAACAAAAAGCCCAAATACTTTTCAGTATTTCTTCATCTTACTGAACTAAATACAAGGCTGTCACTATTCATTTCTATGCTCAATGAAATAATATCTAATCCTGTATATGAGAATATATGATAACAAAGTGCAGTTCCAATATACATATAATTTCTGCAACAGCTCACACAAAAGAAATTGAGAAATGTAGGTCCTTCATGACACAATGCAAGTTTTTTTCCTACAGCTCAAATCAAAACTGTTTTTGTGTGTCTTTTTTGTCTGCTTTGTTGATGGTAGAAACTTGAGAAATTCAACTAGAAACCAAAATATAAATAAATAAATAAATAAATTTAATAGCTTCAGGAAGAAGTTAAAATTCTGGTAAAATATTTATGAGAGGTGACTCACATTGCTTTGAAAGGTATAAGGAACTTAGGTAATTTATTTATTTCTGTGATACAGTAGAGGAGATATTCATTCTGGTTCAGAGTGGGAGATTACTTACTGTTTTAAATATATTTATTATTCATATTGTTGTGTCACGATATTTTTTTTAAATAATGGAAAGTTATAAATTTTTCACCTACTATACACTTCCTTAAATTTTACTTAAAAGATTACCAGGTAAACATCTCACCTAAGAACAACCTAGGACACTGAAAAAATCACTCTACTGTGGATTTGTGCAATTAATTTTTAACTACATTTAAAATTTGAGAGGGAGCTGTGTGTTAGGGACTTCATCCTTCATTTATTGAGACTTAGTTCATGTTAGATATGACTGTAAGTGCTGTAAATGTCTTTCTCTATAATAATAGCAATCTGCATCTTATTCTGTCCTCAGTCCCTTATTAAAGTTTAGGTGAAATTTGAGTCTAAATTGAGGGATTTTGAGGGAATAACCCCTTCTTATACTAAAAAGTAATTATTTTTTAAAAACCCAACAAACCTTTTTATTGGCTTTGACTCTTACATTAATTTCCACCCAAGCGCCACAGTACTGTGGAAACACAGGTCACCCTTCTCCATAGCCCTGTCCCTATCATCACTCTTCATCCTAATCTTGTCAAGTGGAAAAACTATCTGAAAACCATAGAATAGATATCTACTTCTTTATCGCCATAGCCAGGCTCCGCATCCTTCATAAGGTCTCTGATTAGAGCCTGGAGTAGTAATTTAGGCTTCTACCCACAAAGCAAATTAGATGTAGCAATGCTTAGCTGTATTTCAGACTTGTACTTGCATTCTTCATTAGTGTGACTGATAAAAAAAAAAGTGCTGTCTTCAGAGCAGTGCCCCAAGCCATGTTATATCTGGTCTCGGGAGAACTGTAATGTCAGGGTTAAAATCATTGTTTTTCTTGATGATTTCTTTTGCCACTAGGAAGATTTCATGCTTTCTGACACATAGCCTCAGGCAGAAACTAAAGCATTATTCTGAGCACAGGCTCACTTTTCTAACGAGGAAGGCCAAGGCCCATTTGGAATTAAATCTGGCTGAGGATGTCAAGGGTAAGAAGGTGGCTTCTTCAAATACATCAATATGACATCATTCATTGCAGAATTTTTCTCTTGTGACAGTATTTTTTTCCAAGCGATTTTTTTCTCATTAATTTAAGCAGAAGATAGAGGTAGGGTGTTTTGGCCTCATGCTCTATCATACACACAACAGGCAATAACAACATAAATACTTTAAGGAACAATACATGGAAAATATGTGATCATGACATTTCTTTGGTGTTGCACTACTATGTGTACCTATGCACTGACCCTCAGTCTCTCCTGCTGAAGTTCTTTACTTTCCTGTATCTCAACAACATATGTATATCTATTGATACAAGGATGTTTTCAGACAAGTGGAAGCAACAAAATATTCAAAGGGCTCAAAATATCACAAGGCTAGGGAATTTTACTTTATACAGTTTCTCTGTGTGAAGAAAGTAGAAGATAAAATTGGATAGCTACATCAGCTATTTATTATTAACAGCAGCAATTTATTATTAAGTATTCAAATAGCTGCACTTTGTTGCATATAAACAAGAGTTATATTCAAGAAAGAAGATTTGTAAGATTAATACTTGTTTTTATCTGTTCCCAATAGGTTCCCCAACAGTGAAAGGGTACCCTGCAATCATGAAAATAGAGGGTAAAAGCCTGAACCATCAGCTCTTTTAGTTAGATCACTTCACATTAAAAACTAAACTCAAACCAGAAAATAGCAGTGTTAGTCTATACTCTCAAAACCATCCATAATTAAAGCTTTCATGAGTAGTAGTTCTACCATGTTATGTCTCATAACAGCTACATTTATTCTGAAATAAAAACATATCAATCTAGAGCTTGCTTTTTGTATATATTAATTCGTATTAATTACTCTCCTGGGGAAAAACATAAAGATGAATCAGACATAACTAATGGCAATGGTGGTGCCCCTGATACATATCTGTCCAGTTAGTAAAACTTTACCAGAAAAAAAAAAAACAAACAAAAAAACCCCACAAACAAACAAAAAAAACAAAAAACCAAAAAAAACCAACAAAACAAAACAAAACAAAACATTAAAATTGGAAGTATAGGTTTTAAGCCATTTTCAGCCTAAGATGATTGATTCCGTATTTTCCACATGTCATGGCATCATTAGGGAACAAAAAATTTAAGAAACATGAAGACAAAAGTAGAACAAGTTAGAAGAGGTGTAATTTGCTTTAGTAGTTGTGTCTGTCTGGTTCAGGAAGATTCTTAATTCTTGCAGAAAAACCCATTGCCATATGGTTTTTAGGAGAATGGAACTTGACAGGTCCAAGGTGTAGTTACCTATTGCTTCTTTAACTTTCAAATTTAAATGTAGCTCACTATATGTGTGTACATGAACATTTTTGATGAGCATGTGTATATTTAAAAATGAGAATCCAGAAAGTTGACTAGGATTTGGGCATATTGTCTTGTCTAGTAGTGGAGCATATAAAGGTGGTTGGGGTTTTTTACTGACATCTGTCCTTGGCATCATTAATCCCTTTAGGTAACAATCATTTCTTGTCTACCTCTTGAAATATATTTACTGTATTACTTTTCCTGTAGTGGTGTGAATATCTTGTGTATGATTCTCTTTGCTTTCCCCTTGCTTGATCTGACAGATCCTGAATCATTAAACAGAGACAGAGAAGGAGAAAAACTTTTTCACTGGAACTTAATGCACAGATATAATTTCTCAAGGTTTTGAGGGTCTTTTGGTCAATTGCTTCTAGTTTTCTGATAAGCAGAAAGCAATGGCCTTAACAGTATAAGTAATGCTGGCTGTGTTCACAAGATGCTGATCCAAACATGACAAGACATGTACTATTTAAACTTTGATCTCCATTATTTTCTCCAAAGGGTTACAAAAAGGCACTTAAAAATATAAGGAGATTCTCTGTATTCTCACAGTCAGAAAAATACTTCACACAGGACTTTTACGTACCTTCACTTGGTAAAGCCTTTGTGACTTTTTTTTAAAAAAATAGAGTTTGATTTAGAAATTAGAGACAGACATATTCTTCTTTACATAGGGAAGAATGATCACAATCTTTCTCACTGCTAGGAAAGCATTGGAATTCTGGGTTAAAGAGATGTGCCTTTTGCTTGCTGACAGGTTTAATAAATCTATATGCTATTAATTTGCAGTAGCTTATATTTCTCAAAAGGGTTGAAAAATAATCAGATTTAAGTCCCATTTAGACAGTGTGGGTTAGAACATTCTCCTCACAGTAGGATTTGTGATTTGTCAAGCTGAAGAATTGTTTCTATGTGTGCATTTCCCTTCTTAAGGAAGTATTCCATCCACTATAGAATTAGGTAAAATCAGTAATGATTTCCTTTTCCCTTGCAGTTACCTGAGTATGTCTAATGTGCAAATTTATTCAGAAGAGAGCTCATTGTGAGAATCATAAAATCTTGAGAGGGAAAAGCTTCTGAGCTGGAGTGTTTGCGGAAAAACAGAACAAGACGTGCCTCAAAAATGTTTTCTCATGAAAGCGGAAATACTTAAATTGACTAGAGATAACTAAAGAGATTTTCATTTGAATTGCATTGCTTAAGTTAAGCAGCAAGTGGTAACTTAGACAAAATTTTGACATTTTCTGTATGATTCAAATGATAACTGCTCCAGCCTCCATGACCCAGAACCCTCCTGTCTGGCTACTGGGGTCCATTCCAGTACCAATGATCCCTGCTGGGATCTCTGTCCAGGCTGAGGGATGCTGCTTCCAGTTTGCAGGTTCAAACACCAATGAAGCTGAACATGTATCCCAGAGACTCACAGAAACACTGAGAGGACATCGTCACACTCTCAGCTGCAGCTACACAGGTGGCCACAGACCAGGTGCTGCCTTTAAAATCACATGTATAGAGAACTCAGATTTAATAAGAATTTAGGGCTGACTGCAGTGAACAAGCGTAGGGCTCAGACAGACATGTATGGACTGGCCCCATTTTATACATGACCAGACCCATTTATAGCACTTTCTGTCTCACCCCTACCAATTGTTCCTTTCTTTTTTCCTTCCCCTGCACATGCCTTCATAGGTCTATATGACTTTATTAATTCCAGTTAGATTCTCCCCCTGTTTACACTCTTCCTACTTGCAAAGTCCATGCTGAACTTTCTGGAAGAGGTGCTTGCAGTGTGTGCATTGTGTAACTAAGAAGGTTTGTTTCTTGGCATTGTCTCCATGAGGATTTTTTATTTTGATTTGTTTTGTTTTTAAAGTCTCTGTCTCTGTACATTTTGTTTCTGCTTTTCCCTTATTTTCCTCAATTGACAAGTTTGATGAAAATAGTAAGCTAGAACCCAACTTGGACTTAGGAATCTTCTTAAGTAACAAAAAGTTAGATAGAGAATACTCAGCCAGATCCCATTTTGTGATTATAGCTTGAATCTGATTGTATTTCAATGTTTTAGAACTGACATCTAGGCTTTTTTTTTTATCTGAGTCAATAATACTTTGCATTTATAGAATGCCTTTCATCTAGAGATCTCAAAGGACTTTACTAGAAACAATAAAGCTTGAACCGTTCAGTAGCATTCTCTTTTCATTATGGATATTGTTTTCTCACAGTTCTGTCCCTGTCAGGTGATTTAATTTATGTGTGTGTTTTTATTTTCCTTTACAAGCTACATGAAGCCTATCTATCTGACTTGGAGTTTGTTTTCTCAGGATTAAATTTTCAGTATTAACTTTAATTACATGAATACAAATGCATACATAAAATTCTAAATACTATCCCACTCTATTGCAGTCTTTCCATCTTAAGTCAATAATCTCAACTGGATAATTATGATAAAGAAATGCAAGCAAAAGTATTATCAGGAATATAAAGAGTGAAGAGAGTATCAGTGTGCTTATTCTGTTAAGACCAAGGAGAAACAAAAGTAATCAGACTGCTGACTGCAGTCTAGCCAGGGGTAATAATCCCCATTTCATCAGGTACATTTAAAAAATTGTGTTTCACATTCCTCTAAGGCAGCTTTGCACATGTCACAGCACAAATTAGTGAAGTCTAAATTTCAGCTCAAGGCTCCATGTGTCATTTAATGGCATACACTTGCTAACTGTAGCCAAAAGCAGACTTCCATCAGGGACACTGAAACTCCTAATTTACATAAGAATGGGAAGTTAATTGTGCTACAGATATTCTGGCTTCCCCAAGGAATTCATTAAGCATGCTGGACTTGGTGAGAATATAACTTAACTGACATTTCTAGGAAACCAGGGAAATTCGACTTCAGAAATACAACCTTTGGAAGCAAAATAAATAGTTTAATATTCATTTGATTCAAACCTTTCCAGACTGTGTGTGGAATAGCTATTACACCCTCATTTCTCAAATAATTTTCTAGATATATGTAGTTACTTAGAGCAAGTTTTTTTCTTTTTCAGTATAGGATCCTGAGCTGATGTTATTATTTGACAGGAGGATTTACACTTACATTTGCTACTAAGGAATTAAAAAAAAAGCTTGGTGACATTTTGCATCTTATACACATTGTTGTTAGTAAGCAAGTACTCAGAGTATTTATTTTAGAAAGTACAAAAAATTATACAAGGTATTTATTTCAGTATTATAATATAGATATATAACTTGTAAAAATATAACACTAAATGTTATTGCAGATAAGATACAATCTCGAACAAAAGGGTGGATGCTTCTTGTATCGAAAAAAGACTCTTACTGTGAAGTCCTTGCTTTCACAATTTCCCCTACAAGGGCTGTGGTCAACTGAAGGAGTCAAAAAATATTCCAGTGTAATAACATGTATTTCTCACAAAGCTGTTTTTTCTTACAAAGCCTACTTTTTCTGGAGTGAATTACTATTAGACAGAAAAGAAATATTTACTCAACGGAAAGGAGGGATCTGTTTATAAGCTACAAGCATTTCATTTTATTCAAGAATAATTTTTAGATTTTTTTTCTGGATTATGGAAGAACTATGAAATATTTTTTTTAATGATCTACTCTGACAGAAAACTAATGCATTCTTCTTTCATTGCACTTATGTATATATACAGTATATTCATACATCTTTATCTGTTTTAATTTAGCTTTATTTTATGCATGCTCATTCACTACTGAAAGTTTCTAGTCAGCTACAGTTTTCCCATGCAATGCTATGAAGACAATAGTAACAATTTGTTAGCTATTCGCTGCAACAAGATTTTAAATTTTTTAACAACACATGGCATATCAGCTTAAAACTGTATGCTTCTTATGCTTATTTTTTACAGAGACTTCAACTTCTGATTTAATTTTTATCAGTAGACTTGTAATATTATTACTGGCATTAAAAAGAAGCTTTAGCCATTCATGGTATTAAATTTACTGAATGTTAATAACTCTACAATTTTGCACAAAAAAAAAAAGAGGAAAACTTTTTTTCTTACATTAATTTTTTTTATTACCATTTTAACTGTGAGAATGTATGCACAAGGTTGCATGTGTGTGTGCTAGTGAGTGTATAGGAAAATAACATATTTATTCTTTTATTGGATCAATTTTCCAATTGTATTGTAAATTTCCGATAACCCACTGCAGTTTCATACCACAGTATGCAATCAAAAAGCACAGTCCAATATAAAAATAATATGGATCATATTATTGCCTAACTGTACTAAGTTTTTTCCTGAAAAATCCTATGATAGGGATAAATCAAGTGTACCATGTAAATTTTACTATTTCAAATACACTTACAAATTATATCTATAAACTTAAGTAGGGACAGCTGCAGCAGAAAAATCGCAATGCCCTTAATTTAGTGAACAAAGTGTATGGACTGAAGGATAGTAAAAGAACAATATTCAATACAAAGCTGAAAAGATCAGGAGGGAAATAAACAGCATAATAGCAATAAATAACACTGGCAAAATTAGACAGCAATGCCATTGACTGGCACGAACAATATTAAGTGGCAGAACAGAGAGAAGTCTTATGAGTCCTTTTCACTAAAATTTAAAGTCTAAAAAATAAGATGAGTAACCAAAATGCTTGAAATCTGTAAAAATCTCTGAGAGAACAGGTATCTCTTAAATGTACAAAAAGGAAGATAATCATTGTGTTGCAGCATTATCAGATTGTCAACTTTGTAAGAGGGATGCAAGAGAGATTACATGGTATGAAATAGTACTGTATATGAAGGGAATTACAGGAAAAAAAACCCTTCAGAATCTTTGTGGGTGGCACTCATACACAAAATATTAGGGTTGAGCTATCAGCAACCTTAAGCAGGGTGACTATTATACTCAGGAAATATTAAGTGATATTAAGGAAGCTTCAAAATTAGTAAGAGTGGCAGTAAGAGTTCTAGATAGCCTTACATGGGCTGGACATGGCTTTTCCATGCTTTGCCAGGAAAAGATGCAGAAAGACTGCTTTCTAGAACTAGTCTTGGAAAACACAGGTAAAGATGCCATTCTGATCTGGACTCTGGTAATAGCCAGAGTATAAAAGATATTAGTGGAATAATTATGTAATAAACACAACAAAATTAACTTTAAGATTGTACCAGAAGAAAGTAGGCAAAATAAATTGGGGAAATTTATACCTACTTTCAAGAAGGGGACTACAAGAAAATTAGGAAAGGGGAAAAAATAGCACAAGAAACTCCAAGAAACAGTCTAAATATTGAGTGGTCTAAAAGAAGCCAGCAGGGTGTTTTTATAGAACCAGATAACAATATGTACCCCAACTCAAAATGAAAGTGAAATGTCCCACTCCCCATCCCCTCCAAAACAACACCCTATCACCCAAATCGAAGCCCTCACAGGATTTCCTCAGAGGAAGGCATCTCTCAGGATATTCTCATATGCTGCATGTCCGGGAACTGTAGAGAAGTATCTATGGATAGTTAGGATGAGATGTGAAAGGTGTTCAACTGATGGCAGATGAAGAGCATTCCTTCCACCTACTGGTAACTCAGGAATCACAGGGGTACATAGCACAGCTGTAAACAAAACTCCAGGATATTATTTTGCATGTAGCTGAGCCTTTAATGAGTGCAAAAACTGTCAAGTTTTGGAGCAGTGGGCAAAGGATGTCGAACTAACATCAACAAATGGACAAGCCTAGTGGATGCATAATGGTGTGCATAGTAATACTATCGGCTGAGAATAGAACAAAATGCCTGAGTACAAAAACTATGAGCGTATCAAGGAGGCATCAATGGTTAAGATAATTATTTCCAGGTTTCCCCTGCATGCTGGTTTTGACTGGTTCACAGTGGCTACTATGGGACCATGTGTTTGGATTTGTGCTGAAAACAGTGTGGATAACATAGAGATTTTTTGTTGTTGCTGAGCAGGGCTTACACAGAATCAAGACCCTTTCTGCTTTTCATACAGCCACACTGGCAAGGAAGCTGACAGTGCGTGGGAGGTTGGCAGGAGACACAGCTGGGACAGGTGACCCAAAATGACCAAAGGGATATTCCAGACCATATGGCATCATGTTCAGATATAAAGTGGGGGGAAGAAGGAGGAAGGGGGAACTATAGAAACATAGAATTGTAGAATATGCTGAGTTGGAAAAGACCCACCTGGAACCTCAAGTCCAATTCCTGGCCCTGGGCAGGACATCCCAAAAGTCACACCTTGTACCTGAAAACATTATCCAAACATTTCTTGAACTCTGTCAGACTTGGTGTTGTGATCCCTTCCCTGAAGAACCCCTTCCAGTGCCCAGCCATCCTCTGCATGAAGGCCTTTCTCTTCATATCCAACCTAAACCTCCCCTGACTCAGATTCATGCCATTTCCTTGAGTCCTGTCACTGGTCACCAGAGAAAAGAGTCCCTGCCTCTCTGCTTCCATGTGAGGATGTTGTATACTGCAATAAGTCCTTTCCTCAGTCTTGTCTTCTTCAGGCTAAACAGACCTCAGCTATTCCTCACACAGCTTCCCCTCCAGATCCTTCACCATTCTTATGTCCCTCCTTTGGATGCTCTCCAACAGCTCGATGTCTCTTCCATGTTGTGGTGCCCAAACCCACACCATAGGAGGTGCAAAGGCAGTGCATCTATGCCTTAAAGTAGACATAGAGGTTAAGGAAAGCTGCCTGAAAGCCGATTTATGAAGGTGTGGAAAGCCACAATACTGCTTGTTCCATTCCTTTTTCTACTTATATTTAGCTTTTCCATTTTTAGATAGAGACGTAATTGATCCTTCTTTAGGTAGAAGAGATTAACTTTGTTTACTTGCGACATCTTCAGACAGTTACACTACAGAATCTTACCTCTTGACACTAGTCCAGACACTTGAAAACAAAAACTGTAAAATAATGTAGCACTTTTCCACATTGAAACATAAAATTATTATATATTTCTCTGAGTGTAAAATTATCAGGTTTAATCATTGTTATGTTTTATCATTATGTACTTGTATATGAAAAGTATGCAAAAGGAAGCAATCACCTTTTCTTGCAAATTAAGGAAGTATTGAGTTTATTTCATATTAAAGTCTTCTAAATGTCTTCTGTTTTTTCAAAGTAACATTTCAATCAAACTTTAAAAGGCATGATTGACAGCCCCCCAAATGAAACTTTTGACAAATTACTCTTTATTTACCAGATGATATAGTTTTTGATAACAAATGACTCCTGTTTAGCTTGAAAAAATGTGTCTAAAGGACCTTGTATTGTTAATCTGCCCCATTAAATAGTTATCTGAGTAAGAACATCATTGTACACCTTGAAATTCTATATGCAGAGTCTCATTACTTTATAGTTTTTTATCTTTGTATTCAAGTTGCATTTGAAATTCTACATGTGTGGACACAATTGCACAGCTTGGTCTGAAAAGCAACAAATAAATTATTTGCATGGGGCCTTTCTTCTGTGCACACAGGGTGACCCACTGAGTTACTGCTGAAATAAATAAAAATGAATTACTAATTTATACTCTAAATCATCCATCTGGTACCACCCTTACCAGAAGTATTGACGCAAAATGATGAAGAAAGTAAAGAATTTGTAAACTATAGTCTCTGTAAGTGAATTTTTAATTTCCGTGACTATTTCCTTCTTGGATTCATGTCTTTATTATATTATGCATCTTGTTATTCTTGTTATAGTATTTTATTGATTTTTTTCAAAGCATTGTTTGTATGTTGTGCAACAACTTGATCTCTGAAAAACTGCATTTTTTCAATTTCATTCCCCATATATTTCTTATGTCAAATACATTTCATCTCTATAGAAGTACCTCGAAGGAGTGATCACATTTCTATAATCCCGTCTTCTTTACATCAGTCAGAGTAAGTAGGTTTTGAAAACTAATGTTTTGATTAAGCACTAAAATCAGAGAATTAAAATATGTTACTTATTTTGTATTTGTACATTTTGGCCAGTTAAACTTTAATATTTACTAGGTAGGTGAAAGCAATCTTATTATACAACTAAAAGCATAAACATGTGAAACAACTCCCAATTTATGTATATCTTAAAATAGAACTCTAATAAATCTGTCTCACAGATTATTTTCTTGTGTTTATACTACACAAAAAAATACACCAGTGACTCTTAATCCCTAAAGCTATGTTTAATTTGTATGCAAAAATAATAAGGTAGGATGGAATAATTCTGTAAATAAAGAGCTCAAATCTTCTGTCTAAGAAATGTTAAATAAACTGCCAAGATATAAATCACCTTGTTTAATGTCCTTGCAAATTAGATATTTCTGTCTTGTTCTACTTAATCCATCAGAAACTTTTATATTATTAAACCTTTCTACTTGGAACATTCCCCAAAGTCTTGGGTGCTTCTGTGCTGATAAATAGAAGAAAACCAGAGAATAAAGTTCAAGCACTGGACTCCATACTTTCCATGTTTCTTAATTTTTAGTTCATGTCTTAGTTCTCCTTTGAATCTCAATAGCTATTCTTTTTTTCCCAATAATTCTGCTCCAAAAACAGTCTTTCAGGTAAATAGATGTAAAAATATATTTACCATAAACTTTAAAGTACTCTTCCATCTTTGTTCCATCTTTTGTGCAATAGTGGAAAAAGACCTAATGAGAAAGATATTGAAAAAAATCCAAAAGACCATCATATTCAGTGAGTGAATTTCAAAAAAACCATGATCTTTCCAGACCATATCATCAATTAAAAATAGAGATGAATGTGTAAGAAATGTGTAAGAAAACATTGGTGAGAAAATTTGGTCAGTTAACAAGTAGAGGAGAAATGTGATATTCCAATAAAAACCAATTCATAATTTAAAAATAAAAAATATATAGTACTCTGAGCATCTGTGTAAACAGTGCTGATTACTCATTCAGATAAAATGAATACATATTGTTTGACAAAGTTGTAAACCATTGGACTTACTGGTACTGGAAAAGACTGAAGAAAGTATTCAAGTAGATTTCATTATAAAATTTCAGTCTTTCTTCAGTGAAGAATCCTTTAATAATGATTTCCTGCAAATGTGCAGGAAATCAGGCAAGAGAAAAATTAAATGCCACTTCATGCTTGAGAACTGAGCTCTTTTAACTAAACAGACAAGTAGTGATGATGTATGTACAAAACCAATATTTAAACAGAGAGATTAATGTGCAAATTACAGAACTATTTTATTAGGACTTTTTTTTCAAAGGAGAAGCAATATTTCTATTATATGTAATAAAATCAGTATTGTTAGCTTCTGACAGGTATGCTCTAAAAGACTTGGGTCTACCTTTGTCTTCAATATATGACTATTTTCCTTTTACAATTTATGTGACCTTAAATGTGAAAAATGATAACTCAGGAGATATTCACTAAAATATTTTTAAGTTTTTCCTTTGATGTTATTGATAGGTAGAAAAATTCTGATCTCTTAATGATTATGAGTATTTTAAAAAAATCAACATAACAGATTACATATATATATTCTTTTTATGGTACATTGATAAAAACTGTACTATAAGAAGTGATTTCTCTCTACTTTCATTTATTTTATCCAACACGGGACCATGAATTTTCTTATAGTAAACTGCATTTTTTTAAGAATTCAAAAAAAACTTATGTAAAATTTGGTCATTAAAAACTCTATTAATTGTGAAAAATATTTTTAAAAAGTGAATTAGAAGTAGTCAACAGCTATAATGAAATGTTTTTTCTTTATTTAGATTCTGTCGTCTTTGAGACACAGAGATATTCTCAAAGTTATACAGAAAATAGAACTTATATACAAAATAGGAGAAAAAGTATAGAAGGCATCTCATTAGCAGTGTAATGCAAATTGTTTGGGTAAAAACATAGTTTAATATGAAAACATAGTTTAATATGAAAATAAACCTGGGAGAATTCTCATGCTGCATTGGTTGATGGATTATAGGAATACTTAGGACTTACATGGGGAGTAAGTTTCGTGCTGTTCCACTCCACACAAAATTAATATCACTGCTGTATTACTATGCTATTTACATTTTTCAAATACCGGCTGGGAATTGGAAAGGATTAGCAAATCGTCATTAAGAATGTTTCCATCTCAGGTAAGACTGGCTTAGGTTAGACGTTTGTTTCAATAACTATATTTCCTCCCCTTTTTGCAGTCAGGGGTTTCAGAAACAATAGGTTTTTTGGTTTTTTTTGAAAAGGATAATAGGTTAAATCATTCTGAATTCTGAAAAACCATCACAAGTGTCAAATCCATCTGAGTAGGAGGTTAAATCATCTCAAAAGAAACTTTCATACATTTAGTTTATTTTTCTGTTTTACTTGGCAAACAATTTGGATATCTTATTTCCTGGGTATTTTCTGAGGAAAGAGGCTTAATTATAATTATACACATTAAGAGGGTTCACACTGATAAACAGAGAAGAAAAAATCTGCTAATTAGCTGAGCTACAGCATCAACCCAGTTGCATAATTGTGGTTTCCTGAAATCCTGAGTTGAAATCAGATTTTGAAAGGAATCCCTAAGTAATGGAGAATACCAAGAAGATTGAATTCCACTTTTGTCTTCACTTAGCTTTTTTTCACTCTGCCATAATTTCAGCCTATTTCAGTGAATTTTGATGGATTCTATGTTAAAACATCTCACAGACTTCACAGAACACTCCAGGAATTTAAAAGAGGCAGTTGTGAGCAAATTACACTGATTATATCATTGTGTGTTCCCTTGGATTTTGATTGGAAGAGTCCCATCAAAATATTCAGTAGTCTGTTTCTAGCTGATAATTTCTGCATAAATATTTTGCACAATTAACATATTTGAGACCATTAATGGAAAATAGTCCTTACTCATCCAGGTAGTTTCATTTATGGTACTACCTTCTATAGAATGAGACACAAAAATCCATACCCAAGTTATGCTTTCTTGAGTTGTTAAGATAAAATTTGTAATGGGAAAAAGTACAACACGATTTACGGATACCGTAATTTATTGCTAATCCAATTGAAGCAAAAATTATGGGTATTTCAGTTAATATGAATTTTATACATCAGAAATCCATAATCCTCCATTAAAATAATTAACAAAAAGCCAAGAGAAATAATAATGCAATTAAGAATATAATATACAGGCCATGATATCTTATTGCTGCTCCACTTTTCTGACATTCTTTTTAGTCTTTCCCATGGATGAAGGATCTATGAGCAGTCTTCCTGAGAAATGCAAAGTAGAGAAGACTCCATGGCTAAATGTGAACAATTCAAACTCCTGGTAAGACAAGATTAAGATGCTGGTAGTGTCACTCTCTTCCTCTCCTGGTTTTCTTCACTTATGAGTTTGTGTTTGCCACTTTGTCAGCTTCTCTCCCATTCCTCAGCTGGTGTCAGTCCTCTAAATTCTTAGCAATCTTAAACCTCAAGAGGGGTCTCACCATCCTCCTGAGCCTTTCACGACTCAGAATTTCTTTCCCCCCAAGATTTCAGTTCTACTTAAAGACTTTGTGTACGATTAATAGAGTGACAGGGAGAGCAGACCTGTAAAAGCATCTCCTAATCTCTCAGGCTTTCACCTTTTGTGGTGCTGGAAAGTTAAAGGCCCAAGAAAAAAATCAAAATTATTAGCAGAGCTGATTGCCCTTCAGAATCTTGATCTCTTTTTCCTCCATGTCACAGTGATCCATCCCTTGTTTAGAAAGCAATATCCCTAAATGTTTCCACTGGGGAAATCAAATGCTCCACTTCAACCCCTGACTTTTATACTCAATATCAGTCAAAGTCAACAGCCCAGTTGAAAACCCATATATTCAGGGCCACTAGTCATTCATCATTAATGACTCTTGATTGTTCAATCACCTTTTCTCAGCCTTTTTATTTGGTGCCAAACTTACACTACAAAATTTTTGTACCAAAGCCCAAAGGTAATTTTAGCTCAATGTATAAATAGCAAATGAAGGTCACAGCAAAATTTACAGTCTCTGAAGCAAGAGAGAATTCATTGTCTGATAAATGATACTCAGAAACACTTCACCTTTTCATCTTTATTAAGATATATTTTCCTTAAATTCTGTATTTGATTTCACAATGTTTTATCCTATATTTTACCTGAGCATTAGATACAATACCAGTGTATTTAAAGTATAAAGTTTGATCACTAGTCGACTTAGTAATATTAGCATTGTGTAATATTAGTATTATGGGTCAACAAAGTGGAAAATTCAGGTAAGACAAAGCAATGTTATTGGTATGATTTTCTACTATTAAATATGATTTTAGAAATAACAAGATTTATTTTACTTGGTTTTAACTGGAAGAAGCAAAATTCTTCATAAATTCACAATATGGTTCTTCTTGAATAGCTTTATCATGTAGTTGCAATTAAACTGGAGTCAATTTTTTTTTTAGGATGGAAAAATTGATAAAAATATAATTAAAGGTTAACCTTTGCAGAGATTTTTTTCTGTCTTTTTTTAATATAAGAAAAATATTTAATAATATGTCATATATTGAAAACTGTACCTCCATTGTCTGTGGAGTAATCTCCCATAACCAAAAAAATCGTTTGACAAATAAAGCATATATTCATACCATATACATAATAAATTATATATATATTGTATAAATTATACAATCTAAAAACATTGTATAATTTACTCAAAAGATCAACTGACATTGCAAATTAAAAAAATAATATAGATTTTTCTCTCATCCTAAGAACCTTTGGTAGGTTTCAACACCAATGTAAAATTGGTGTAAAGATCTACATGAAAAGATCCTGGCTGCCTCCCTTTCACTTCCATTTTCTATTAATGAGAAACATTGTATGGTATATCTGACTATACATGTCACTGTACAATTTGTTAGAGTCTCAAATTATTGGTAGAGGCCTACATTTTGATGGACAGTCTCCTGTTTTAAAACAAAAATTTCAACCTATGGTTCAGCTCTCAAGCCTTTTCCAAAAATGATGAAGTTTTCTTTTTGGGGCAGTGATTATCTTATTCATGATATTTAATCTTATTTTCATAGTTTCAACTGAGAACATTTTTTGATGTTTCACACATTGGACTCAATGATCTTGGATATCTCTTCTAACCTTAATGATTCTATGAATCCTAAATCCATAGGCAGTTCTGTGGATTTTTACTAAAGGGTATCTTAGAATTGTGAGAATCATCTGGAAGAAATAAACTTAACAGTAATGGTTGCTTCCAAGGTGAATTGAAGCAAAGGAAAAATTGAGATGAACTTTTTCCTCCTGCATTTTAAGTATTAGTTATTTGCTCTTTATCCCGTAGCTACACACAAACCACTGGCACTAGCTACCATTGTTAAACATGTTTGAGGCTTGCATGACTTCACTTCTCACCTGACACAGTGTTACAGAACCCTGTTTTTGAACAGTCAATTCTCAAGTAACTTATATGACTTGACAAAACAAAAAAAGAACAGATTCAAGGTAATGTCTATACTTCATCAATCATCTTAAAGAGTTTTTCAAGTATACTAGAGATGCTGTTTCAATGCCAGGGTAGGAAAAATGTGTGACCAATAAAATAATGGCAGGTTCCATAAGTAAACTCTTACCCATACAATTTTTGCCGGAGAGCACGGACAAAATCTCTAAGTGTGCCAATTATGTGATTAAATAGCCAAGTCTGAAATAGCTAAAAATTTCTTTCCTGCATGTAACTTGAATTATGTCAGGAATTATGTGAGGTCTTTTATGGGAAGCACTTTTTAACGTTATCACAACCACCAAGAAGAATGATAAATTATGAAAAGCTCCCAGAAAGGATTGTAAATAAGAACATATTTTCTACACAGCAAAGATTTTGATTATCTCTGATACATATAAACAAATGTTCCAATGCGTTTCAGGTAAGTGTCTTCCTACAAAAAAAAAAAAAAAGAAAAAAAAAGGCTTTAATTAAAAATATATATATTAGAAGGGAGAAAGTGGAAAAAAATGTGAAAGGAAAAAAAAATAGAAATAAGGAAAGGGAAAGGAAAGGAAGGAAAAATGAAGGGAAAACAAGGGAAGAAAATATCCTCCAAATATGTTCTGATATAAGCCATGAAGTAGTCAAGTAAAGTCCATATAAATTTAAGACTTAACTATATTACATACCATTTTGGTATGTGAAATATTGCCTAGTGTTGTTCTCAGAAGTTTTGATGGTCTTAAAGTCATCACCTTTAATTTTAATTTTTATGAAGATGAGGGAGAACCGCTAGTTCCATAAAAGTGTTCCATTCTGTTCAAGGAAGGCTGTGGTTTTTTTCCACACACTAGTCTCTAATAAATTCAAAAGCCAGTATTGCCATTCACATCCCCTTAAATCCATTCTGTAATCAACCACGCAACACATCTGAAATACCGTTAAGATTGTAGGTGGTCCAAATGATCCTACGTGTATTTCTCTTTTTCTCCACAGACCACAAAATATACTCAGGGCACCTCTTGAGGCTAGGTAGGATAAATATAGAGCCCAGTGATGAATTTTATAATACACGTTATCCACAGACATAGGTGGACACTCTGTCCATGGAGAATAAATAGCAGACCAGTTTTCTTAATTCTGCTTTAAGTTCTGAATGCTTAAAATTTAGTAGTAATCTGACTTTATCCTGGGGAAGAGGGTGTTTAGTGGAAAAAATATTTGCATGTATTTTTCTCTATTATTTATTTGTGTTTATTGTGAAGGAGTTGTCTGCAGTCCTGGGAACACTTTCATGTTTTAATCCCCTCTGATGAAGGAAAATCATTACATATCTAATAAAAAGGGTAAAAAAGCTGGAAACAAACTCCATTTTAATTTTTCCTAATGCCTCCCGAGACCTCTTGATAATCATTGTAGCACATCTCTAGATAAGAGTTTAATGATTCCCTGTCCTATCCATCAGGAACAGCTGACTGCGGTACAGTTTCTGAGCAAAAGTAGGTAGGAGGTGATTATGCTTTTCTCTTAATAGAGAAGGTTTTAAGATGGAAGTGTATATGTTTAAGGCAGCTAGGTTTTACTCTGGAATATTTTGAAAGATATAAAATATCAACACTCACTGAAGGACTAAGACTATTCTTGCCATAGGACAGAAAGGGAAGTCTGTGAGACAGAATCTCATCTTTATCACCTTAGTGCTGTAAATTGCATAAAAGTGGGAACTTAAATTATAATTGCAGCAATTGCTCTTCTGATACCTGCCTGAAGCTTAAATCTCACTGAATTTTCATAAGATTATTTGGAGCCTTGAATTAAAATCCAGAAAAGCATGTATATTATTAATTCACATTTGATGCTTAAATCCCACTGAAATGCATGCGAAAGATACATTCAAAATTTTTATTCTAGAACATTAACTTGTTCTAAGGAAAATAATTTATGATATTTGATTAGATCTTGAAATAATATTAAATCACACAGCCAGCAGAATGAGACTTACTTATGCTTTCATGGAATGTGAGAAAAATGGAAATAGATATTATCCACATTTTTTAATTCATCAAATGATCAGACACTATTTTAGTTAGTGCTATAAAACTTTTTGGGCAGTGAGCATACATATATATACATAAGCATCCATTAATTAATTCCCTTTCTAGACTACAATGGAAAAGATGACAAAAGAAAAAACCTTATCATAGAATTTTATCTGCTTGATCAAAATCACTACTGTGTTTAGAAAAGAAATATCAAATTAGGAAAATTCTTTTTGTAATGATAGAAAAAGCCAATTCCTTCTAGTTCTTGAGTTATTTTCAAACATGAAGATTATTGGAAAAAATGTGATTATGAAGATACCTTTTCAAGAGAAAACTCTGAAGCTTTGGCAGATACTTCAAAACATTTTTCAAGGACAGGAGTTAACTTTGAATTTTTAGTTAGAAACATACTGAGCTTTATAAAACTTCTTAGTGTCAAAGAAAAAGACATTTTTAGCAATGAAAAGCAATCTCCCCATATCTTCTGTCATATGAAGATGTGAACACGAACAGCAAATTTTAAGGAATGTAGGAAACAAAACATTTTTTTCTTTTGACCGTAATCTTGGTGCTGTGCCTTCCTGATTTTAACACTTCTCTGTCACAACATCTCAGAAATGTCCATGGTATTTATAAGAGGTCTGAATTGGTGACTTGATCCATAATAGCATCACGACAAGAATGGCAAAAGAAAATATATAGATATGTCTATGTTAAATTCTTGAATTATTTTCAAGGAATGATCAAACAAAAAGTGTGAACAAAAACTTCCTGATGTATATCTGCAGAGCTAAGTGTCATCAGAATCATCAGATTGCTTCATTAAGTCATTTAGAGTCAGGATTTTTATATAGTTGGAAATGGACTGCTATAAAAATATGTTTGAAACCACATAATGATGATGATTAAAAGAAAACGAAGCACACTTCAAGACTCAGGCCTTTTTACCTATGTCAAGAAAATCTAAGATATTAATTTCTCTGGTCCTGCAAACAACACAAGGACTTAAAAATTTGGTTTTTGTGTATCAGCATCTATACATTCATTTTCTTTTCTGTTCTGTGATTCATCGTTATTATAAATGGTATTGTCCAAAAAATAATGTCATAGATGGTAAAGAATCCATCTCATGTTAGACATGTAAAGCATCTGACAGTCATTTTATGTTCCTTCAATTCATTAATTAGGAGAAAACACACTATGGGTTGAATTAATCTACTTTGCAATAAGCACTCCTTTCTACAATAGTAGAAGCCTAGATGGCTGCTATAAATACACAGTTGTTTCCTGGGCCTCCTCAGTCCAGCAAGATCTGACAGTTCATAGAACATGCCTTTTCCCTTGCAATTCAGTTCCTTATCCTGTCCAGTTTTTTTATGCAATTTACTTAGATTTGCTATGAGATTCTTACTATGTCTCTGAATACTGTTTGATGGAAATAGTTTTGATTCTAATTTCTGTTTCAGGTGCCACTGAAATATGATTTCTTCTATATCTGAATATGTATTTTCAGAACTATTTCTTTTGGAATAATACTATTTCGTGTGTAGTATTGTTTTGTTGCGTATTAGAGAAGTTCATATTTCCTGCCTAATCTTTTTTACTAGAACAGTGTATATTTTACTTTTAAAAAGATTCCACTTCTTATTCCCTATTAGGACAAATTTCCAGTACAAGTAAAAGATAACTTTTTTCCTGTTTTTAAGAAGTCCTTGCTACAAAATGACAGTCTTCTGATCTATTAAAATTAAAATTTCAAATTGTGATGTAGTGGTGATTCAATAGCATCTTAACTTTACCTACACAATCAATGAAATAAGAAGACAGTTAAGCCTGGTAGTGACGTATTCTTCTAAATAAAGCTGCCATGCCATTCTGAAATAAATGACTAAAATAATATTCACATATATATCTGGTTTGTTTAAAGATCTCAAGAAGCGTGTACACTCACCACATTTATACTCCTGCACTTACTTGTTACATTATTCTACCTAATAAGCGTCACACACATAAACTAGAAAACTCATTTATTTCACTTATGTGACCTACTTATGTTCCGATTTACTTTAGGAAAAGGATATTCTGGGTTGTACTACTGAACACAGAAAACATAATGCTTAAAAATGATGGGGTTTTTTTGCTTTGTTGTCTGTTTTCCTTTTACTTCTTTTTTTTTTCCTTCCTTTGTCCCTCTCTGCTCCTGGATCTAAGCTAGTAATAACTAAGTAATTAAACAATAAGATAAAAGCATGTTGATCAGAAAAAATGATGAAGGGTATCTACCCCTTCTATCTAGTAGTATTTTCTATAAGGTTAGACTGGAATATAGCATTTTGAAAACAGGCAGAGTACACAATAAATTTAAAAAATGTTAATTCTTGAAAAAATGAAGCAGCCAGGTAAAAAATATTAAGATCTATATGTTGGTTCATCATTTCATTCAATTTTTTCCTTGTTTTTGGGGTTTTTTTGTTTTGTTAGTTTATTTTCAGTTTTTTGATTGTTAGGTTTTGTTTGTTTGTTTGTTTTTGTTTGGGCTTTTTGTGTGTTTTTTGTTTGGGCATGATTTTTTTGTTTGGGGATTTTTACCATGTTCTCATCATAGTAAATATTCAGTACAATTTCAAAATATAGCTTTTTTATCATAATGTATGCCCCTGTATTACTCTATTTTAATACATTTATTATATCAGTGATGAATAAATGCATTTCAAAGTAGGATAAGTTTTACTGAAAATTTGGTTGCATGTTTACTGAAAAACAGCAACAGACTTTCAATGTTTATTTGATTGTATTTTTTTTATGAACACCCATATCTTCTTGAATACTCATCAGATTTTTGAGAACAACTTGATGGAAATAAAGACTGAAAATGAAAAAGTCTGTATTTCTCTCTTTTTTACCCTTATAAAGTATGATGGAGAATGATATACAAAAATATTAAATATTCAATGCTCGTTATTCACAATACAGTGAAAATTAGAATCCATAAATCTCTAGCACACAGCTGTTGTAAGTATTTAAAAATACAAACCTGAAATGAAATGTGTGTCAGCTTAATGATCGGTCTGAAGCAGAAATATCTGAAAAATACTCTCTGTGATTTTCACCCTGCCAGTTTAGCATGATTTATACAGAATATGTTAGGTCTTATCTCCATGAATCTAGGCATTGATAAATAATATGTCCTTGTTCTCTCCTTCAACAAATGGAACATTTTCGACCCCAAAAACTTGAAATCACTCATAAAATGTATTTCCATCAACAAACTTTCCTGAACATATTAAATTTTTTTCTGTCTGTCAAATGTAGTTCCCATATTTCTTAAATCAGCCACTATTTTATTGAAAAAGTTCTTATTTCAGAAAATATTCCCTGTTTTTCAAAAAATCTTGATAGATTCTTAGCATAAATAATGTAGCTAATTGCTAGTAACTTCTGTGGAACATAGACATGGTTTTTAGATTTAAGCTGTTGGAAAAATGCATCTGTGAATGAAGAATTATTGAACTAAGACCCTTAATTAATGTTTTAATGGCTTGCAAAACATTATTTGATGGTACTGTCATTCATGCTGATTCCACATTCCACTCTTCTTTATATTATTACTGCTATTACCTAATATATCTAGGAAAGAAAAAAGGAAAGAAAGAGTTTTCCAACAGCTCACACTGTCATCTTTCTGTTCAAGAGCCCCTTGAGAATTTTACAAAGCTCATAGTTTCAATTTTATTATTTATTTATATACTGTCTGTAGAGCATCAAAGTTCATGATCCAGTCTTTCTTCAATTCCAGACAGACACGAAGAAACATTTATTTACTGTGCATATAAGAGGAGCTAAAGTTGCAGGAAGACATAGAAAAATATTAGAACTCATTTTTCCTTCTGTCAAATTAATAATTCTGCACAGCTGGGTAAAACTCAGTCTTGTCATTTCATTGGAATTTCTGTGTTAGCAGATATATTTATTTTCAAACATGATACCTGCTTTCACCTTGCCCTTCTTAGCTCTCCTACTGAGGAAAAAGAGAAAAAAAATGTAGTTAGTCATTAGAATCCACATGCTGAAATAGTCTCATCTTGAAATTGAAATATTCATCAATACACAGTTTGAAAAGCTATTCCATCAATTACTATAGTCAGATTGCATCCTAGACTGAATATGTAGAGAGAAAAAAAATATTTTCTTTATTGTCAAACGTCTGAATCATTACCACTGCTAGTTGGCTCAAAAAAAATTACAAAACAAGTGTGCCAAGAATAAAGTATAGCTCACAATGCATTTTACACTAGGCCAGAGAGATTTGGCTCATACTCCCTGTATGCTTCACCCTCTAATGACTGTACTTTCCAAACACACTGTTCTTGGGTGTTCCCACTCCACACACCCCTTTTCCAGGCCAGGTGTCTGCATGCTATCCTGTCAGAGTGATTTATGCCCTCATCATGTCCAGGTCAAAGTATGGGGTGTGAGTGCTACACCTCACAGCACACTTCAGTCACTGCAAATGCCAACATTTGCTCTTGAACAATCTTTCATGCAACCTTGAGCTCACGATTTATTGGACAAAATTAATGCCCTCATAATTAGCCACATATTTATGAAAGGATTTCCTTCTCCTACATCCTCAAAACATTCCCACCTGCCACATATCTAAACATGCAGGAACACAGTTATAGTCTCAACTCAGATATTATCTATTAGAAGCTTTTGTTTAAAAGCAAAACTAAAAATTAAATATTATGAAATTGCTGATTTTATTCAGAATTTTTTCTTATTTCCATCCCATTTTTAATTAAAAAAAAAAATGTCATTTTTAGCTTAATCTGAAATGTTTTGTTTAATCTTAGAAAACAAGAATCTAATATTCAAGTATTTTAATTGCTTAAGATGTGAGACCTTCAAAATAAAAACCATTAACACAATAAAAAAACTCATAAAAATACAAATTTCCTAAACAGTTTTTAAATTATTTTTTTATTAATTACTATTCCACCAGTTGCACCTAAATGAATCAATATTTTGGAATACCTTTGAGGTAATTTTGTTACTAATTTTACCATGGATAAGATCCTTTCTAATGAAAATATATTTTATTACTAGTTTCTGAAAACATGGGTGATTAAAAAGATATAAAACATTTAAATACATTATATGTTTAAAATAACAAATATAATTTAATTTCTTATAGAAGATATTGCTTTTTTGTGTGTCTTATCTAAATATATATTTTTTTATGTAGGATAATACATGAAATTAAATTTCTTATCAACTCAGTTGCTCAATGTTAATGTCTCATTTATGTTCAGCCTTCACTATGAATCAGCTGGCATAGGAAGGCTGTGAATTAAAGGAGGTTGCTAGTCTGTTTTTGCAGCTGGGAGAATATTTTCCCACAGTTCTGTATATATGCAAATATTCTAATACACACCATTTATTTTCTCAAGTATTATGGTGTGTCATTGATTCAGTGAAGCTCCGTGAAGTACAGTATCCTGATATTTGGGGAGACAAGAACTCCCCAAGTCCCATAATGCATCTGACCAATCCTAAACTGTTATGCCATAGGGAAAGACCTTTTTTCAATATTTTAGAGACTAAGCTGTACCCCAAAGCTTCAAAAGTGATTGTTTGCATTATGACTGTGTGTATGTGTGACTGACTAGTCATAAAACATTTCTAGTCATAAAACTGGGTTGTCTGTGTTTCAAATCACAGAATTATGCAATGGAGTTTTGGAAGGAATTTCTGGAGAACATCTAGTCCAACCCCTCTGCTAAAGCAAGTTCACCTAGATCAGGTTGCATCAACTGATGTCCAGATGTGATTTTGAGTATCTTCAAAGTGATTTGCAGAAGGACACTCCAGAATCTCTCTGGTCAGCCTGTGCCAGCGCTCAATCACTCTCAGACTAAAGAAATTCCTCCTCATATACAGGTGGAATTTCCAGAAGAGAAACCATCCAGTCCCTAACCTTGCTTCCCCCTCACTAGACCTTCTCCAATTGTTCCATGTCTCTCTTGTACCGAGGAGCCCAGAAGTGGATATAGCACTCCAGATGTGGCCTCACCGGGAATGAGCACAGAGGCAAGATCAGCTCCCTTGACCTGTTGGCAATGCTCTTCTTAATGCACCCCAGGGTACCATTGGCCTTCTTGGCCACAAGGATGCACTGCTGGCTCATGGACAGCTTGTTGTCCACCAGGACCCCCAGGTTCTTGTCTGCAGAGCTGCTTTCCAGCAGAGTGGCTTCCATCCTCTCTGGGTACAGGGGGTTATCTTTCCCCAGGTACAGAACTCTGCACTTACTTTTTGTTGAACTTCAGACAGTTCCTCTCTACCCAGCTCTATCCTCCAGGTCTCACATGAATGACAGCACAGTCCTAAATCCTTAAATCCTTTTGCCATATTTCAGTGTTTACCTTAGTGAACTCACTACATGCTTGTGAATACATATTTCCACTACTCCCATCAAACTATACATATGAAATTATTTTACTGCCATTTTCCTTATCCTTTCTTTAATTATTTTTATTCTTAATGACTTTTTTTATGAGCTACTACTAAAACCTGACTTTTAATATTGGAGTTTAATTACCTTCTGAATTGTTAACATGACTTTAATACTTGTTTGTTCCTGAAATTTGAAAATATTGAAAAAAGAAAAGGGTCTTTACTGAAATGGTGTGTAATTGTTTATGAACATTTCCATCATATGTCAGAGTATATTTCTGTACTCATGCAAGTCTGTGATAACAGGCTTAAGTCTGGTTTTTATGTGTATTCCCTGAATTTGTATTTTGTGGTATCATCTTTATCAATGATAGATTTGTGGTCCAGTTCAATTTTATCATTTAGCATCCTTGGCAAACATAGATGGATGCCAAAATGTGTGCTATGCTACCTGCCTTTGATCTGTTGTGGGTCTGTTCAAAGTGCATATACTGGAATGTACAATAAGATATACAAAAAATACCCCAAACAAACAAAAACCCCCAACACTTTTATAATTGCACTATTTTTGCCTACATGTATATTTTTGTGTTCATTCAGGCGGATATCAAATTCCTCTTGGTTTGCATATAATAATTTAAAAATAAAAGGTAAAATGCACCCTTAGAGGACATTGTGCCTGATAAGAGGAAGCACATTTCTAAATCCTTGGTATACATAGTCCCTTGCTCCTGCTTACATATGCTATGACTTCCCAGACAACAATCAAAAAGCCTTCTAATGAAAAGCCAGTAGAAGTGAATAGTGGCTAACTGAATAAAAAAATCCCTTAGGAAAAGCAATATGCAACATCTATTATCTGAAAACTCTTATACATTTTACACTGTATGGAAAGCCTATAAAACATCACTGTGTATTCATGCAGTCAACACTGCAATCCATCAAAAAATTAATGGCTTTGTTGGTATGTGTTGGTCCACTGAACAGGCTGCTATTGCAACAGTAATATGAATCTGACTTGTTTGGAAAATAAACACAATAAAACCCAAGCCCGAACAGCAACAGTAAAAATTCCCCCCTTATCCCCCATAAACAAAAAAACTCCAAAAAGCAAACCAAAAAACCAAAAAAAAACAAAACAAAACAAACAAACAAACAAAAAAAAAAACCAAAAAACCCCCCAAACAAACAAAAGACCCAAACAAAAACAAACAAAACCCCAACAAAACAAAAAACCAAACAAAAAAGCCCCGAAACAACCAACGAAAATACCACACAAATGCAGAAAAAACTCAAAGAAGAAAACCATCTCCCAAAAACTGGATCTGAACAAGCAGATAATTTTTAAGCAAGGATTTTTCTTTTTAACTCCAAAAGATCTGTTCTTATCTTCCAAATGAACATCAAGTATCCCAAGAAGAGATAGAAGAGATTAATAAATCTCACTAAATGGATAGAAATGACTGAAATGCAAATTCTGTGTCCACTAAAGCATCAGAGCTTGAAGTGATACATGTGGTTGTTTCTGCAAGCACTGTTTGCCAAGCACTTACTGATTCCCAGAGTTTAATGACATCTGCTTGTACTGTCTGTTTTCTTTCCATGGTCAACAAATAAGAATTTAATGATTGCATACAGTACACATGTATTATTAAATCAAAATTAAATTTAGGCATGTTCTTTCTAGATGTCTTGGTTAAGACTGAATGGAAAAATGAACAGAAGACATTAAAAATCACCAGTCCAAATAACACCTTCATTTGATAACTTTGTGATGATTTTAGTAATTAGTTAGATTAGTTAGATTTTAGTAATAGTTCTTTATTGTAATAAAACATTATTAGTTTATACTAGATGTTATATAGAATAGAGACCACAAAAAACACACTGAAATCCAGGAAGTTTTAGTATTTACAATCTAGTTTCTGTGTCATTTAAGTATACTCTTTGTAAAGAAAGAAAACAAGTATTTTTTCTTAGTTTCATGATGCAATTCATTTATAATAAGAAAAAAAAGGCAAAAAGAGATATATTTAAAAGGTTAAAAATCTATAAACAAGTTTCTTTCTTGGATTGAAGACCATTATCTGTGGAGACAAATAGTCACAGTGCATACATTTCTGTGTGATACTATTATTCAGTGCATTGGATATTATTAGGCAGAAAACTATTCCTGCTCCTACAATTTTTTTCAAATAAATTTCCTCTGTCTTTTGTAATTTCATAACTTAAACTTGCTGGGGCTTAAAATTATTGGGGTTTACGTTATTTTAATTTTTTTTCTGCAGAACCAGATCTAAGAATCAAAAGAACTGGAAATGGCTGAAGAGTTTCCATCAGAAATTTTTTTTCCAGTCTTAGAAATATTCCTTGTATTCACAGGGATGAATCTGCACAAATTTCTTTTGTTGTTCATACCGAGTTTGGACATTGCATTTGCATTTAATTGCATATTCTCTCTACATACATGCAAGGAGAATTATATTCCTTCCACACACTTCCACTGAGAAATATGCTCTCATTTCACTTCCCAATAAAGCAAAAAAGGTAAGAAACTACATAGGTTCATCATTCTACTTCATATATCTGCACAAATTCCCCTGTCTCCTTTGAAGAACAGTAAATGTGAATATATATTTTTTTATTGTTCTTTTTCAATAGCACACAGGTACAAGTATTCAAAGAGCTTTTGGGACAACAGAATTAAATTTATTGTTTCTGAGAAGGTTCAAGCTGGTTTTGGGAGGGTGGGAGAGTATGTTTATCTGTAATGATTAAACTGTTCAACAGAGAGAGGTGAAGTCTTTGCAATAAGTATTTCCTGGACTTCTCCAACTTGGGTCCTTCCCAAAGATTGTGGACCTTCCTGAACTGCTTCAATATGGTCCTTTCAGCAGGATACAAACCCTTGGGAATAGATTTTCTGGTGTGGGTTCCCCATGAGCCACAAGTCCTGTTAGTAAACCAGCTCCTGCATGGACTTCTTTCCTCAAGCAGCAGCTTCCTTCAGGGCATGCCTACCTGGTCCAGCAGAGAGTTCCCCATCGGTTGCAGCAGAGATATCTGCTCCACTCTGGTAGACAAAAAGGAAAACCACCTTGCCCTGGGACTGTTGAGTTTCATGAGGTTCTCATGGGCCCAGTTCTCAAGCTTGTCCATATCAACTCATGCTCAACTTCATGCCATCTGCACACCTGTTTGTACGCCGGCAGTTTATATACAGACACGAATGGAACGGGGTTGCTAGAAAAGCATCTTGAGCTGTTTATTTCTCAGCATCATTCTCATTACATGATTTGGTTCCTGGAGAGATGCGAGCAGCTCGCTATCCCGGCAGCAAGCCAAAGAAACTTAATGTTACAACATACCAAATACCAGTCTTAGCCAATTACACAAAGCAAAAGCATATTGACAGTGATTCTATCCAATCAACATAAGCACACATAGCTTTGGTTAAAACAATGCTTGCTTATTTTCGAATACAATACCCATTTATAAGAGACAACGCACAGACCCCTATTCATGAGCTTAACCTTGCTAGAGAAACTTTTTGCAACTTAGAAAGCTATTAGAAAGCTATTCCAACAAGCACTAATAATAGCTCTATTGTTCTATTCTTCTCTACAGCTTACATATTTTTTCTGATGCTTCAGCACTGTTCACAATTCCGCTGTATCTGAGGCCTGTCTCTTACCACCTTCCTAAAGCCCTCTAATTTTATGGATTCCCACACCTGTTCACAGAATTCACAGAATGACTAGGTTGGAAGAGACCTTACAGATCGTTGAGTCCAACCCATGCCCTAGCACTCAACTGACCATGACATTGAGTGCCCCACCCAGTCTTTACTTAAGCATATTGTGTTGATGATGTTCTCAGACCACCTACCCTCGCCTCACCCGGCTGTGCATTTATTTATTTCTTCTCTTTTTGAGGAGAAGATTCCTTCTTAGTCGTGCCAGTTTCCAACCTGTCTTACTTGATTTTCTACACACCAGGATAGAGAGCTCTCAAACTCTAAGAAAAGTGGTCTTAAGTAGTTTCCAGCTTTGGCCAGCCCCTCACTCCCTAAAGACAGTTACCCAGGAGTTCTTATTCACCTGCTCGTAAACAGATGAAAGTTCATTCTTACAAAATTCTTGACTTTGCTTCTCTCCAGGCTCACCAAGCTCACTTCTAATGTCATAATACACAGAAACTTGTTAGTTGTTCCCACATTTATTGCTCATCCAATGTATTTTATAAGAAGCAAAATAAGAAATTATAAGTCTTATATTTGTTTGTTAGAAAAACAAATGCAGATAGCTACCAATAAGATTTTCTGTTTCTGATCCTGAGCTCTTGGACAGCATTTGCCTCTAGTTGTAACATTGAGGGCTAAGGGCCATAAAGGTATAGGACTTGCAACACATCTCTGCTCTCAGTGCTTCCTGATAGACAAATGCTGGTAGATCTTGCAGGAGGTTAACTTTTCAGAGAGAAGTGTTCAAGAATATTTTTTTAAGTACTCATCTTTGCTCAAACAGTGTACAGGGAGAATACTTTTTGATTTGGGAAAAAGAGCAAGAGCTTAGCAAAAAGATAAAGATTAAGTGTGTAAATCTTGACAAAATTATTTCTCATGAGTCACTCTCTAGCTCTCATCTAGTAAGTGTTAATAGCATAATACAGTGAAACTTCTAAATTATGACATATTAAAGAGTTTGATATGACAGCAAATTAACATCCTGAAAGTATACTGTTCGATGTAAAACACATTGCAGAAATTCATACTAACAGTAAAGAAATATTATTTTCCTATTCAAATTCTTTCCAGAATTCTGGACAGCTGAGTAACTTAGAATGTCACTTTTTTCACCTCCTTATGGATAAAAAACGATTAAAATATATTTTATATATATATACATATATATATATATATATCTCCTCATTTCCTCCCTGTGCAACTTCTGTAATCATGCATCGCATTCTTGCTGTGACTAGGCTGAAGTATTTTATCTTTCATTGATTATATGGTTGGCATATTTATTCAGAAATTAATAGTCTTAGTGTTCAAAGAGAGAAATAAGATTCTGAATGCTGCCTCTGCTTAGATGAACAGTTTTACTTTAGGGACAGTAGAGCAGTCCTGAAGCAGGCTCTTTCATATCAGAAATTGATTCTCTAAAGATTAATCCTTTTTTTTTTTCCTGAGATTCCTTGGGCATAGCAATTACACAGGAACGAATAGAATGATTTAGAACTGTAGTAAAAGCAAATTAATAACATAGATTATATTTTAGTATTCACACATAAAATAAAATTCATTTAATTGCCAAAATTGAGCCAATGTAAATTCTTTAGTACTCCATATTGGTGGATTATAAACTTACCCTTTGGTCTTAATAAAACCTATTTTGAGAAGAATGGTAGCAATTAAAAGGTTGGTCTACATGACTTACAGGATGATTTTGAAGTTAATAATCACATATTTATGCAAATGGATTGACTGATGAAAACATACAATAAAAACATATGAAAAATAATTATAATTATTGTTATGGAATTTATTAAGCTAAAATAATTTCAGTTTAATTATATTCTCATCCCATTCCATTTATATCTGTGGTTTTGAAGTAATTGGGATATTTCTTCTGGTTTTTTGTACTTGCTACAGTCCCTGGTAAAGTAATGGAATAAGTCCTCTTATAAGCTATTGCCAAATGAAAGAATTGTTTGGGAAAATCCAGCACAGTGTTTGGGAAAATCCTGCCTGACTAACCTGATCACCTTCTACAATTAAGTACAACTCTACTTCTACAGAAACATGGTAGATTTTGTTTAACTAAACTTTTGGCAAATTATTCCAAACCATTACCCTCAGCTTGCTTCCTCCTAGACACACTGGTAAGATAAAAATTGAATATATATAGCCAAAGTGGTGGAGTACAGACCTAAAAGCTGAAAATTGGAGCATGGACCTTTTGATCTAAAAGGGCTTTAATTAGTGGTTACAAGTTTTTTTGACAGCTGATTATAAAGGATCATTACTGGATATGATTTTACATCTTCATTGACATCACCACCTTGATGATGGGTTAGGACAGAGGCTGAGAGAACTTCAACTCTGCTCCGAAAAAGAGAAGGCTCAGCAGAGATTTTATCAATGTGCTTAAAAACTGGATGAGAGGGAATGAAAAAGAAGACAGGCTCTTCTCAGTAGTGATCGCTACTAGGGCAGGACCTGATGGAGAACAGAAAAACTAATTCCATCCGAACGTGAGAGAATGCTTGTTCTTGCTGCAAAAGTAGTCAAACTTTCAAAGTAGCCACAACTCAATCAGTTGTGCAGAGAGGCTGTAGAATCTCCATCTGTGCAAAAATGGGCACAGTCCTGGCCAACAGAATCAGCTGATTCTGCCTTAGAAGGGGGGTTACACTGATCTTGACAATGTTTCCTGTTGCCTAAAAATGCTTACAGTTTCAAGCGGTTTTTGTTCTCACACAATGAGGAGTCTGGGAATTGGCAAGAAGGTGTGAGGGGTACTGCTGGGTCACCTGACATAAGCTTACCAAAAAGATATTCCATATCATATGATGTTGTACTTGGCAGTAAAAGTTCAAGGAAAGGAGGAGGAGACAGGGACATTTGTGTTTATAGCACTTGTCTGTCTAAGAAGCTATTATACATGGTCATACCATGCTAAGGAGTCAGTAAACATCTGCCGGTCAATCGGATGCACTGAATAAATTATTTTCTTTCTTTTATCTGTTATTTGTTTGTGTGTACATGTTTTGCTTAGCCTGTGAAACTACTGTTAACATGATCTATAAGTCTTTTCATGTTCCTTCAGTTATCTCCCTTTCCTCTGGGGGAGAGGACTGAGTGAGCAGCTGTGTGTGTCCACAGGGTCCACCCAAAGCCCACCTCTTGGTGCCTAGTAGAGGCGTTGAGGCACTCCAGATAATGATAGCCTTGACTGGAGTGTGCTGGATTACATTTATAATTACAGTTCTTCAGTTTTTTATTGCTAGGGTCCTTAGAGTAGTCACATGCTTGCTTGTTTTACCATGTAGGGGAAACTAGGGTTATTTAGTGTGCTTTCAATTCTACAAACAGCAATAGTACTACTGCTGTTGGAAATGTTTTATTATGTTTTAGGTAGTCTCTATGTGCCAACTCAGACATGTGCAGGTTTCCTCTAAATCCAATGTCTAATTTGTCAGACTCAAAAAAATACCTCTCATAGCATATCACATCTTAAATAGCATAAAACAGCTTCACATGGACAGATGAAAGCATAAAGGCTGAACTTAATTTGTATTTATTATAAATTTTATTAAAATTCTCAAGTTTACAATCTTTCTCATGAAACTAGTATTAAAATATCACCAGTCATGCTTTTGTATTTCAGTTAAATGTTATGTCCTCTATTTACTTAATCTAATTTCTTCTACCTAAAAGTTGAGTGTTCAGGATAAACTAGTCATCTAAGTTCTTTTCATGATCCATGAAAGGAAATAGGCATTTCTAGAGGCAATTAATCTTCTTTTAAGATTGATATCATACACATAAGTAAGTTGCCCTATGGCTGAGACTATTTCTGTCCATGAATGGTAAAACAAACTGAGCAGACTATGTGCACAGATGATGTTGTTTGTAGATGCTGGAATACAGGTAAGACAAATCACCTCACATCTTGCACCTACCCACTCAACTCTTCTTTCCTTCAGTATGCCATTGGTAGTTCAAGCATACTGTGACTGATCTTCCTATTACAAATGTTGAGGTGATTTGAAACTTTTATAAAAGAAAATTATTCATTTGTTTAAATTTGGGAAAGCTTTCTTTAAAATTATTTTAACTAAAAAAAAGCCACTGAACAACAAGATAGTAATATCAATAACAACAACAACCACAAAACCGGGAAAAAAAACCAAACAAAAACACCACCATCATCTCCACCACTAGTGTTTTCTAGTGGGCACAATTTATTTTGCATCACAAATTTTAGCAGCTGCCAGTGAACCACAGAAAGAATAGACAACTCTCAGCAGTAATATCGTGAAGTGGAAAAAGCAGAGTAATTACTCCACCCACCACTGATGGTTCTTAATCATGCACAGCCATTTGAATCTCTAGTATCTAGTTGGTAGATAAAGTACATGATAGAAGTATGTTTGAAATAAATCAAAATGGCTTTCAACTTAAAAAAAATGTGAACAGTAATGCTTCAAACAGCAAATTATAAAAAAAATGGTTTTCTATTTGAGATTGGTTATAACTGAGGAACAGTAGAGAGACAAGTCATATATTTGCTTCTGAAGAATTAAAGAATACAAAAAAAGAAGAAAATAGTAAATTAAATGAGCCAGATAATTCCTACTTGATACATTTCCTCAAATTATTAGAGACTGAAAAGTGGGCTCTATGTCCTAGCTAGTTTTCCTCTTACGGTGGAGACACTTGCCCTTGACTTCTAAAGATTTATAATTAAAAAATGACAACTAGGATTTTAGCTGCCTGAAAATAAACTACTTTTCTTAACTTCATCTAAGTTAAGAATTCCTACTGAAGGATTGATCTTTTTTCAAAATTTTCTAACTATAAATCACTTGAGATATAGTTATAACTTTCCAGTGTTTAAATAATACAATTAATAAAAAACTTAATTAAATAGATTCTACCTGAAGCACTCATAAAAAACACATAACAAAGCAACATAAAGGCAAAGTCAAAAAAAAAAGCAAAACAAAAAACAACCCAGGAAATTAAAATAGAGCTAGTTTTGTAACATGTATACCATTTTCCACTATCTATAACAATATTAAAATTTGATGTCTTAGTTTATAGTGATAAACAATGGAGGAAAAAGTAAGAGGTGGTGACTGATCAATTTGTGTCTTAAAATGAATGACATAAATACTAATAAGATATAATTCAGAGATGTACTAGCCAATTATTATCCATGTTTTTGTCGGTCTCAGTGAATCCTTATGGAAGCAATAGTAATGGAAATAGCCTAAGAATGTGTGTTATTTTCACTGGGGAGTCTTATTGTAGGTGACATTGTAATGACTTGGCCTAACTGTTATGCCTACATGAAAATCTAAAAAAGGTAGTAATTTTACAGATGATTATTTGCATAAAAATTCTCTAACAGACTAGCAGCTACTTCAATAAAACATTCTTCCCCATCTATTGTAGCTTAACATTTAAATGCTCTGTTTTGTAATATATTTATGTACTTTAACAAACCTTTTAGTTTGCCAATTTAATGTTTATATTTTGTATATACTAAAGAGGTGTCTGCTGTTTTTAATATTATACAGCAACTTGTGATTAGACTGACTTACATACATCTCAAAAAAGTGAGATTATTTCCAATGCTGTGATTTAGTTAGAAGAAGAGTTGGACCTTTTGTCTTAATTCACATTAGCTTTTTGCAAAGAGAGGGAGTTACCCGGAGTTGGACTTGGTGTGGTTAATAGCACTGTCTGATTTTCTCAATTGCTTTTATTGTAAACTCTTGTCAATAGTTTAATTGAAGCAAAAAGATTTACCTTCAGAAATATGTTGTCTTCATTGGCCTCGCATGCATTCCAGCAGGGAAAAAAGAAAAAAAAAGAAAAGTGTTGGCAGTTTAAAGGGATGAGAACTAAAGGAATCTGAAAAATATATTGGATGATGTGGATGCCATTATGGAGAGTCAGTGAAGGATGAGGTCCATGAATCAAGCTGATAAATTGTAATTGGCCCTTAAAAAGACAAGTAAAAACAAATTGGTTAGGTAATATTCATAATATCAAAAAATATTACATTGAGGCTGGCCCTGTACATCATTCTATAAAACTGATCCTGATCTTTTAGACCAAGTATCATCAGGAAACACACAAATTAAGATATAGATTAAAATTAGCCCCTCAAAAAAACAATCCTCCCCCAACCCCAAACGAATCCAACCAACCAAACAAAAAACCAAAAAAACCCACAACTTGAAAAACAAAGCAGTGATGATAGTGGAGAAAAGCAACACACATCTTTCACCTGTAAATGTTTTATGTATAATGAAGTCATAAATCAGGCCAATAAAATGAAAATTAAGTGAAGATGGCTTGGAAAATAAGCCTGTATCTAGGCCTTTTGAATCACAAAGGCAACAAGGCTGCAAAGCATGAGGGAGCTGGAACATTGTAGCCAAGCAAATGCTGCTGACTAGATGGAAAATTGAATGTGCTTCAGTGCACCTGAGCACAAGATATAAAAACACATTTTTATAAATCCAAGGAAAAAATATTTGAAACATTCCAGAATTAACAGTTAATGTTGCCTAGTTTAAATAAGCTAACTTAGATTATCTTCTTTTCTGGGCTTTTCTAGATTGGCTATGCAATTTTCTGACAGACTCCATTCTCTTTAGTTCTTTACTCTCCTTTATCTATACTTCCCTATGAAGGAAGCTGAATAAAGAATAATTCTCCACTGGTTTTTTCTGCCTTTGTTTGTTTTTTGTTTTTTTTTCTTTTTTTTTCATCAAAAAATGTTAATATAATGATAGAATTATTGATAATCCCTAATAATTGTAAAGGTACAAGGAGCTTTTTTTTCTTTACACTATCCATTGTGACTGCTGCAGTTTTTAACAGCTGTGGGGCTTGGATACAATTCAAGAGCTCTAACTGTAAAAAGCTGCAACAAACAATTATTCCTCATTTCTCCCAAGAAAACTGAAATTAAGTAAATTGAGCTATTTGAATATGCAGTTAATATAGAGAAAAAAATACAGGGAATTAAAAAATTATAGGCTTGATTTAATTACATAACCTGAGAACACAAGGACTTTGTGCTGTTTACATCTCAAAGGTGTTCAAGAGTTCTGTATGGGGAACTTGTTATAGTATGGGAGGTTTGCAAGGGACCCATACCCTACCTGGAGTGTTAGTGTGTTGATAGGCTACAAAACCTTTGATATTTGAAAAGGCATTAGGCAACTGTGGCAAAGCAAAGAAATCTAGCCTACTGAATAAGAGTGCATTTGATAATGTCACTTAAAAATCTAGATACTTATATGAAGGTTCTGACTGCCAGCTAGATGTCTTAATTCCCATAAAGGACATGAGATTGCATTTTGTCTTAGGACATAACAGACATTTTGTGTCATTTGAGACACCATAGGATAACCCAGGTGGCATACAGTTACCTATCTAGTACATGAAAGTATATGGATTCTCTGCCATAGCTGTCAGCTCCATTCAGAAATTTCAGAACTGAGGCAGTAAAGACCTGCTTCAGGAGGATTCAAATTCCTCCTCCTGGCTCCATCGAATTTATGAACTAGGGGCTAAACACAGGTATCTAACACTACCTGAAATGCTCTGGCCTACTGGTAACAGCCACACAAAGAAGGTAAATAAGATAGAGGAGACTCATGACCCATGTAGCAACAAGACGGCTGTACAGGCATCTCAAAAAGTGCTAAATGTTGTTTGAGTGATAAAATTGATGCCTGTATAAATAAATCAAAACCTATGTGTTTTGAGATTTTAAAGCATTAAGGAGCTCTCAGCTTCTACTTACATATATAGGATGTAGACCCTTTAATTCTGGTGTCTTAAACTGCAACTGAACTCCAGTCAGTAATAGCAGTAATAATTCTCAAAAAAAATATCACAAAACAGACATTCATTTCATAGCAAGGATAACATCTGCATCTTTAACCTCCAGTTAAGTGACTGATAAAACTACTCATTCTGCCTCTAACTCTGAGAACAGGTTTTTGTTTCTTACAACAGTGCTGAATTTTCAGGTTTATCCAACCCCTCTCTGTTGAAGGTAATTTGGATTGTGATGTTTCACATGAATTACTGCTGTTCTTGTTTTTTTTTTTTTTGTTTTGTTTTGGTTTTTTTTTTGCCAATAGGCACACCTGCTTAATGGACACATTGTTGATCATACAAGCTATGGTCCCATTAATCCTCATTAGCTGGTGTGTCATTAGGTACTTTTGTTGGATATATTCTTTTAGCAGCTCCCACTAATCTGTTTAATGCTGACTATCACCACAGTGGTTTGCATAATCCCCATGTATATATGCTGCTAACTGTTATTTGCTCTAATTTGTAAACTCTCCGCTAAAAGTGTACCAGAGTAAAAGTATATCTCATGGGATTTTAGAATAAAGTGAAAATCCATGTATGCTCAGATTCCATTCTATAACACTCAGATTTTCCAAACCACTCTTGGTAAAAGGCAAAACAAGAAATCCCAAACTCAACCCCATCAACAAAAAAGAAAAACAAAAAACTAAAAACAAAACAAACATAAAAAAACCCGAAACAACAAACAAACAAAAAAAAAACAAAAAAGAAAAAAAACCCACCCCAAACAAATAAACAGACAAAAAACGTTAAAAAAAGAACCCTCAAAAACTCAAAATACATCCCCCAAAAGTCCAAATCCTCCTAGAAATCAAAAAATTTCAGAATTTTCATTGTTGCAAATTGTGATAATTTCCTTACTCTAGAAAGCTGGGCACAGCTGTCATCCATGCTGTGAGCAAAATAACTTCAACACACATAATTTTCTCAAGTTAACAAAACACAGTTTTTTATCAAAAAACCCTCTAAGCTATTGCCATGTAATTGGCAATTAACCTTATCCATTTCTTCATAGTCAGCGCCCCAAATTTCAACTGAAGGCAAAAACTGCTTTTAACCTAGTAGGATATTATCTCAGTGTTCAGCTGTAAGTAGCAGAATACTAGCTTTATACTACTTCATATATTTTCTTTTGTAGGAATAAGTTTTAAACTAAATACCCATGAAAAAGTAATTTTGGAATATGCAGTGTAAGTAAAATTAATTTTCAGGTTGTATTTATTGGATGCAAGTGACAAAGTGTTGGAAGAAGGATGCTCCCTGAGGATAGACTCTATGAGGAGGGCCATGAACCCCCCACATCAGAAGATATGAACATTCCTGAAGAGCTGTAGCCTATGGGAAGAACTCACAGTGGATGAGAGGAAAAATGTGGATCTGTGGTTCTTCAGCTCCTGGCTAGATTCCACTTTTGCTCCTCTGGGGTCTCATGAAGTGATAAATGTCCTCAGAAACACGAGGGGTTCACCAGTTATTGTTATGATTTTTCCTCTGGTTCATGGGTGTGAATGAGGAGACGTGATTCTCCATGATCAGAAGGCTGTAATTTATTATCTTAACATATATACATTTATTATAACTATATTAAAAGAAAAGAAAGAAGAGCTTCTAAAAGCTGCTACTACCTAAGAATAGAAAGTAAAGAATGATCACAAACAAGCTGGCCTTGAACAGTGCCA
>JAWWEY010000001.1:60427622-60466256 GCA_035582745.1 Loriotus luctuosus | reverse complement strand
AGTATATTGTTTACATTTGCTTCTGAGGCTACAGCTTCTCAGAAGGAAAATCCTAAAAGAAGGATTTTTCATAAAGATATGGCTGCGACACTTGAACCTCTTTGAGATAAGAAGGAGGAAGAGGACTCTGGAATGAGGAAGTGATATTGAGACTGGGGAAAAAGGAAATGGGAGGAGAAACAAGGGAATGACATATCTTTGGGTTTTTTTTTTGTTGTTGTTCATTCTTCAAATCTGCTTGGCAGTAAATTAAATTAATCCTTCTCAAGCCGAGTTTGTTTTTTCTTAGATTCTAACTGATAACTGATCTCCCTGTCTTTATCTTAACCCACAGACTTTTTCATGTTACTTCTTCCCCTGTCCCTTTGAAGTAAAAGAGTGAAAGAGCAACTGGGTGGGTGGCTGGAAGACAGGGTCAACTCATCACACTAGAATATAATATTTCTAGTCTACCTGTAACCTGACAAAGTAAATATAAATTTAATGAGAACCTGTGGGATATAAGCATAACAATTTTAGGTTAAAGGTTTTTATGACATAAAGAATTTTCAAAAATTGAAGAGAAACTCTTACAATAACAGTGATTTGTGCTTCTATAAACAAGAATCACAACTTCCTGAAACTCAAATCTTAGTTTTAGCTGTTCTATCAGTGATAACTTTAATATGCATTGTGTCTTTTAATATTTCCAAAATGAGAATTAAAAAAAACAATGTGACAAGGCCAGCATGATTTGGTCGTTTTTCTGTTGTGCTCTGTAAAGGAAGATTATTCACCCTCTAAACACCTTGGATTTCACGTCTTGATCACGGAATCACAGAATCTCAGGGTAGGTGAGGCTGGAAGGGGCCGCTGGAAGTGATCTAGTACAGCCTCTGTTCTCAATCAGGTTTCCTTAGAGTACATTGCTCACAATTGTGTCCAACTGGCTTTTGAGTACCTCCAGGAAAGGAGACTCCACAATCTCTCTGGGTAACCTGTTCCAGTGCTCAGTCACTCTCACAGGGGAACTTACTCTGTTTCAGCTTCTGCTGGTATCCTCTTATTCTCTTGATCATCACCACCAAGAAGAGTCTGGATCCATCCTCTTGGCACATCCCTTCAGACACTAACATGCATGAATGAGATCTCCTCCTAGTTACATTTTCTTGAGGCTAACCAGGTACAACTCCTTCAGCCTTTCCTTGTAAGAGAGATATTTTTGTCCTTTAACCATCTTTGTAGCAGTAACCTGGAATCGCTCCAGGATCTCCATCTCTTTCTCGTACTAAGAGGACTGCCTAGGACTCAGCACAGCACTTCAGGTAAGGGCTGGGTAGAACAGCAGGATCACCCCCCTTGACCTGCTGGCAATGATATAGAATTAATTGTTATATAATATACTGCAGAGATGAATAGTCATTGATATTAGAATTTGTTGGCTGCAATTTTTAGCCAGTCAACAAATACATTTTTAGTATTTTTATTATTAATTATTTTATTTATTTGTGCCTTTTGTTCACTGTTTTTTGGGTTTTTTTGAGTATTCAGAATCAGGTTGTGATTCTCAAAGAACGGATAAAACTAAATGAAACTTCAATTTTTGCCATGGAATAATCAAATATAACATTTAATAATCATATAAAACTCCAATATCTTGTTGGATCATTGCATCAGAATGTGTTCATAGATGAACAAAAAGAAGCTCCTAAACTGATTCAAAACTATACTGTGTGCCCTAAGTAATTTATATTCATCAGAAACAGGTATTTAAACAGTAAAGAAAGTAATGAAGCATTGGTGACTGAACACCTATTGGTATGTTTCTTATTATTTTTCTCCTTAAATCTTAATGAGGTGTAATTACAGTTTCTTGTATTTTGTCTTCAAGATGCATTATTCTAACAGAGAGCAGTGACAAGTAGCTGTGTCTGACTTCATGAGCAGCAAACTTACTGCAAATATGCAAATGAGGAACAACAAAGAAGAGCCTGGAGATATTAACATCTGTGTGAATGAAGCAACCATTTCACAACTCAGTGGACCTTAAACAAAGCAGACACTGAAATCTGTTCAGTACATGGGATAGATTTTTAAATATGTTCAATTACTGCTTGTTGCACAGCTGTCACTAGAGCAGTTTCTGTCACACCAGGGATTCTGCTTTAACCTTATCAGCATATAAAAACGGTGTTCATGATAAATGGTCTTTCTAGCATAGCAAAACAAGTATTTTTCACTCATGTGTGAGTTAGAGATCTGCTTATACTTCCATATCTCTGGCAATTTAGATGAGTAGAGATAGAGAAGCATCTGCTAGGAGCAAAATAGCTATTTTGCCAATTGACCTAGTGACTAACTGGCTAACTATCTCATTTCTGTGTAGTAGTTAAGAAAATATATTGCTTTTGAGGAGATTATTCATTTCGAATGAGACATAATTCATGCCTTTATGAGGAAGGGAAGGAGAGAACCACTCTTGTGTTCTATGAAAAGCTAGATTTCACTGGTAAAAATTTCCATGCAGTGAAACAGAGGACAGTGAAAGAACTATTTAATTTCTTAGAATATTTTCATTTAAAATATGTAGAAACATGCACTACATGTTGGTTGAAGAAAAAGCTTGAAGATTCAGTTAAATAATATTTTAAATAATTTTTCGTAGAATTAATCTCTGTTATTAATTTAACTACAATGATGGTACTAGTAAAACTTCTCATATGCATCACAGGGAGTCACATAAATCTTATTTTATGTATCAATGCCATTGTGAATATATACTGCTACAATATTTCTCGTGATTCTTTAATTAGAATAACTGAGAGGCAACCTGTATTTTTGGTAAGACTTTAGCAAACCCTTATGCTCACCAAATTATCTCCTCTAAGTACCATTCTTAAATATTGGAGGAGCAGTTTGAACGTGTATTAAAAATAATTCCTGATTTGGAAAAGCTAACACCAAGCATAAGTTATTAGTAATTCTGTCTGACTACTTCACTCAGTCTTTTATTGACTTACTCCTAAGTATCTAATATTTTCATCTGCAAAGTATTTCAGTGTCACAGCATTGCAGTGCCTGTCACTTGAAAACTCAACTACTAAAAATGACATTGGCTAAAATGTCGAAAATCTGAATACAACATGCAGAGAATTGAGTACCTTGCACAGAATCACAGAAACAATCATACAGAAGGAGGAGCTGCTTGCAGAAACAAGAAAATTTGACACAATGAAGCAACTATATTCTGCTTGAAAACCTTTTAACTTTGATAAAAGTGCATTTACTTTGATTTGGGTGCCATAAAGTACCACACAATAGAATGTAAACATAATATTCAGGAGAAAAGAAGAATAAAACAAAATTTCTCTCGTGCCTTTTAGAATTTGTCTTTAAAGAAATCTATCTCCACTGCTGCATTTCAGCAATATTTTCTTTTGCTTTTTGAAATTCAGTTTGTGATGAAAATCTGCTGCAGTGAAAAAAACATTGACCTGGTCTCCTCAACACATTGGTAGTCTCTGATCAGGAAAGGTTTGAGCTTGATTTTATCACAATTATACACTTCTCAGCAATAACTTATTCTGTCAGGTCAGTGCATTAATATTTCATGACCAGTTTGCAAATCCTAATGGCAAGTTAATGGTTAATATTTTTTGTTTAGTTTTATTAATTAGACTATAGTTTTTCAGAAAGTAGAATAAATAACAGTCTGATATGTGAATTTGGTCTTAGAATCTTCTCTTACTAAAACCAGAAAACTACATGTGCAAATATATTAAGATGTGTGAAGAAAATACAAAAACCACTTGCTTGTTTTGCATAATACCAAAAATTATGTATTCCTACTTCAAGAACATTGCAGGCAACAGATTGTAGTACTCATTTATTTATTACTTAAATTATACGTTGGAGAAACAGAAGAGAATGGAAGACTAAAATTTTTTATCTCATTTAATGTTGCAGATTGTCAGCTTCAAGCTGCATCTGCATTGCATTTGTAAATACTCTCAATTTAAGAGAATCAGCATAAAAATATAAAGCACAATACAACTATAGATTACCATAGTGTGTAGATCAGTGTTTCAGATTACAAAACTCTTCAATTTTTCTGTTTTAAACAGAATCATTAACAGTCAATCAATTTTTGATATGTCCTATGGATGTTATCGCTGTAAGTATTCTCATCAAAGAACTATTCAAACAGTCTGCAGTTTTTAAGAGAATTATAATTTCACTGGTGGGACCGTCCAATATATATTTTCAGTTCCGACCTAACAGTAGCTATTAATGTTTACAATTTTTCTGAGGAACTACCATCCTTCATGGCTCATTATTTAATCCTGTAGATTTAATTGCACTAATACTTCCATCTAGGTGGCATAGCACAAGATTTAATTCTGTTTGAATGCAGCTGGTGCACTTGTGTATGCTGCAGGGCTTTTACACCTTATCAGTCAATATGTGAGTCTATGGCACATTTTAAAGTCATATAGGAGGCTTGCAAGAGCATTAAAACAAGACAGATTGATCTAGACAAATAAACATGCATGCACACACACAAGCATTTTCACAAACACATAATTTCCCTCAAAATAGAAGCAAATCACTGAAGAAGTATCTCAAAACCCTAGGTTGTGTCATTGCATCAGCTTTTGAGAAAAGTTCCCTATTGAGAATTCTGATTAAAAATTGATGATAATATATACAGTAGCTTTCAAAGATAATCACAAAGATTCAAAGTTTTAAATTGCATTGCAAATAAGTACCACGGTCATGACCCTAAGAGACTTCATAAATCCTGAACGATCTTTCCTGAAGCCTCCAACCACACCTGTGAGGCCAAAGACCACTTCAGTTCTACTGGGGCATCAGTAATCTATGGTGGAAGAGTGTCAGACTCCAGCTCAGCTACAGACAAGGTTATGCCTGACCATAGATCCTGAGTGAATAAAGATAATTTTAGGACTTGCAAATACCAGAGTAGTAATGGTAATACAGCACTAAATTACTAACACAAAATGGACACAATTATACCCAGAATAAGCATTGCAAGTCACTCTTGGATTATTTCAAGCCGAGTAGTGTGACATTTCTTTAACAAGAAGGATTCTTGTCTGCCCACATTCACAGAGTTTGTAATTGGGAAATCACTGACAGATGCAACAGGAGCCCTAAGCTGAGGAATTACTTGATTATGTTGAGTTTTACAATTTATACTACTTTAAATATTATGTATTCTGAATTTTATTTGAGTCGTTATGGCTATGTCAGCTATTGCTGATATGTCACTTTACTGTGTATTTTTAAGAAAATAATAACTCAGATGAATAATTTTTCAAGAGTGTTACTGACAAATCAGATTAAACCAGTGATTAAAATCATGATAAATCTTCAATAAAAATTGCTATCTCCAAAGACCTTTCAGAATTCTGAATGGGATATTTATTTCTATATTTCTACCATGAATACTTTCTAAACAAATTAATATTCAAAAAAGTTTAATGATAGAAAGAGTTTGAGAAAATCAGAGTAATGGAAATTTATATCACTCAATTTAATTTAATTTAATTTAACATTTATTTTGTCCTACTAAAATGTTCAAAGTAATCAGCTCTGAAAAATACTGCTGTCATGGAGAATATGTAGCAAACTCCATAGGAAAAGTTAATCTTTACAACAAACAAGTTTACAAGACTGCAACCTCAACAGAATTGCAAAAACCTCCCCTTTAAGTTTTTTATAATTTCCTCTAGAAGAGGTGATATCAAATATTTACAATAGAATTCTATAGAGTGGCAATCTGAAAATGACAAAAAATAAAAATTATATTATTATTTATAATATTATAAGACCACTATTTATATTTATATTTATATTTATATTTATATTTATATTTATATTTATATTTATATTTATATTTATATTTATGTATAATTTTATTTTATTTGTGTAGCTTTCTTGGGGAGTTGTGGTGGTTTGTGAGGTTTTTTTACCATTAACTATAAATGATGATATAGCTTAATCTGAGATGTTGAGTGGCTACCTGCAGTCATTGTTTCTGAGTTATGGGAAAAAACCAAAACAAGATAAATTATTTAATTTTAACAAGATAAAACAATTTATTTGATGTTTATTTTACAGAATCTTTATAATACATAGTTTTGTCTATGCAAAATATCCTGCCAGTTCGCAATCCAGGCTAGCAACCCAAAGAAATTCACTTGTTACAAGCTACCAAATACTCATCCTACCCAATTACATAAAGCAAAACAATATTGACAGTAATTCTATCCAATCAACATAAGCACACATAACTTGGGTTAAAACAATGCTTACTTGTTCATTTATAGGAAGACAATGCATAACAGCCTATTCATTAAATATAACCTTGGTATGGAAACTTTTTGCAACTTAGAAAGCGATTCCCAAATGCTAAAACCTAGATCTATTGTTCTATGCCTCACATATTCTCCAAAGCTAACAAGATGCATCAGCAATATTCATAATTCTGCTGTAACTGAGGCCTGCATTTTTTCCCATCATCTAAGACCCTCTAACTTTATGGATTCCCACATTTCTTCCTAAGTACGTGTTGTAAACCAAGTCATTAAGACATTAAACTATTCAAGAGTGTCCATAGGAGGGCCATGAGGATGGTGAAGGATCTGGAAGGGAAGCCTTTTGAGAGTGGCTGAGGTTACTAGGTCTGCCCAGCCTGTAGGAGATGAGGAACTTGAGGGGAGACCTCACAGGGAGGAGAGGAGGATCAGGTCCAAACTCTTCAGTCTCATGACTGGTAACATAGCTCAAGGGAATGGCCTGAAGCTGAGTCAGGGGAGGTTTAGGTTGATGTCAGGATAAGGTTCCTCATCCAGAGGGCGGCTGGGCACTGGAACAGGCTCCCCAGGGAAGTGGTCACAGCACCAGCCAGGCAGAGTTCAAGAAGCATTTGGACAGTGCTCTCAGGCACATGGTGTGACTCTTGGGGTGTCCTGAGCACGGCCAGGTGTTGGAATCAATGTCCTTGATGGGTCTTTTCCAACTCAGCATTTTCTGTGACTCTACCATAAGTCGTTTCAATCACCCATGCAAATACTGTTGACATTTCCAATTTAAAAAACCCTCAAAACTTCAGCCTCTCTGACCTTATGAACAATTTTTCCCTAAGCATCCTCTGGTTTATTACTTTTTTCTCATTTCCTAAACTGAAACTTCAGTGCAAACCCATTTAAAAAACCATTAACATTTGTATTGCTTACTATTAAAATGTACTTCAAATTATATTTGATATGTTGAGTGGTAATAGTTTTTAACACTTTAAAATTTTTGCATAGGTAAGCTTCAGTTTTGTACCTGAACCATGTAAGTATCTTTCCCTCTTTGTCCTCCAGAAATTAAGCCAAAATCCAAAGATATTAAGAATTTTAATTGAGAACTGGTATATAGTTTAGTAACTTTATCTGTGTGGAAATTTTAATTATTTCATAATGATCAAGATAAGAGCCTTTATGCTATAGATGGAAGAAATCATAGATTTATAATGTAAAACTTTTGAATTTCTAAGTACTCCTATGCTGCCAAAATAAAAAAAAAAATCACTCTTCCTTTGTGGATAGAGAACAGTTTACAGAAAGGCAGTCCTTATCACAGCACTGTAATAGTTGGCTCAGAGGTCTAAATATAACAAGATTCTTATATGTAAATAACAAAAATAAAATAATATAATAAATAATATGTCTGCTATGTTATGCCTCTCATTAGTTAATATGAAGCCTTCAGTATCGAGGACATGGTAAGAAGATGTTAAAAACTTTTTCTGATAGATGCTGTGATATAGAAGAATTAATATTACAAAAATAATGAGAAGATAAGAGATTAGATTTAGCAATCTTAGTGCTCCATCTCAGACAAATCTGAAGTGTCTAAATAAGCCATGAAACCAAAGACTAAGGTTTTAAACATTGTAAGACAGTTTACTGGCACAAATGTTTGTAATGAAAATTTAATTAGTTGAAAAACAAACGTTCAGTTAAGCAGGAATAGATTTACTGATGAGACACTCACATGTCTGGGCCTTACCCTTTTCAGTGACTTGTATTATTGCCTTGTTGCTTCAACCTTAAATGAGGAGCATAGGAAATAATCTTCTGCTATTTGCCTCATCTCCTAATGTTTACATTTGTCCCTGTTCTGTAAGGAAACATCACAACTGCACAGTAAATTGTAATTTACAGAGGTGGGTTAATTATCCAAAAATGACTACAATGAGTTACAAATAAACAATGGTTTGATCTTTATTTACTAGATTTATTGTTTCTCATTTATTATTGATTAGGCTCAATAATAGATAATTCCATTACACTTTTTTCCTCTAAAATATTTCCCAAAATAACTTCTTTGCTAATAATGGGGTATCTGTGAGTTACAAAAATGTTATTTCATAAATTATTTGTGTGTCTCAAGAAGGGACTTAAAAAGTTTAGCTCAAAGCAACTTTTCTGAGATTTTAAAAATATACTATTTACTTCTCAGTTTTCAAATAAAATATAGATTCAGAGGTGTTGTGACAGATGTGTATGTATCACTGTAATATCCACAGCTCTTTCATATATAACTATTGACAATGTCAGATTTGCATCAGTACTAAAAAAAGAAATATTTTTCATATGTTGTATGTTGAAGGGCTTTAACCTTATCTGGTCTTCATTTTGTTAGACCCTCATGCAAAAATAAAAATTATGTGCTAAACTGAACAGCAGCACTTGCAGAAATCCTTACAGAAATTTTAATTTCTTTATTTCTGCATTCCCTGGTGCACCATGGACAGAAGGAACAACAGGCAGGGTAAAAATCTTATGTAGTCAGTGACATATTTCATCTCAACCCTGAATCTCTGCTTCACCTCACAAGGGCAACATGTGCGTTCATTCTGCAGTCTTTGTGATTAAATAACTAGTTATAGGCTCCTGTATAGGTGTGGAAACCTACTGCTTTTTTATTTGATGTTGAGTTATAGGCATGACTGAATTTAATAATCAGTTTTTGTGCTATAATGTAATAGATGACACAGTTATTTTTTCCATGCATCACTTGACAAAGTTACTGGCAAATCATATTTTGTACCCCATAGTTTGGCACGGATTTAGCTGATAGCAAATTCTTGTCTTAATCTGGTGATGCAAATTGTTTTCAGTATTGTGTTTCTATTACCAGAAACTTCTGATAAAGTAGTGGAAGGTTTACTCAAAACTGAGAGCCAAAGAGACAAAATTTTTGAGATCTCATTAGGTTACTTTAATTTTCATGCCTTTTATTTAGAATAACATAGGGCAGTGTATGTTGCTAACCCAAAATAATCCTGAGTATATATGGAGAGAGTGCAAAACAGTGTCAAGAGTAATCCTAGAACAAAATCTAATACAAAAGCATCTTGAATCATAGATGCACTGCAAGCTGATATAGTACTTGTAGGTTAAATCATAGGTTACTCTTTATTACTCACTTATGTTCTATGCAACACCTGTTTAATCTCCTATGGATATTGTCAGCTTTCTTAAAAAGAATCGCAAGAAGACAGCAGACCACCAGCCTGCATTCTATTCTCAGTTCCCATAGCAATCAAAAAACCTTCAGGTGGTACCACGCATGTTCTTCCTTTAATAGAAGGAGGAGATGTATCAAGCGGATTGGAAAAAGAAGAACACACAAATTCTATTTTTCATATACACATATACTTAAATTAAAAAAAGTAAGACAGCAGGAGAGCAGTAACTGGAACAAGAGTCAAAAAGAGAAAACAAAACAAGAAACCAAGACAGAGATGGATGTAGAAAATAGGCATAAAAGACCACTTGGATTCATCAAATCTACTTAGCAAAAGCTATGTACTGGAAACTTTTTATGAGATGTTTCAGGATAAGCACTGGTAATTACAGTCTTTGATATTGCTGGTTTATAATTTTCACTTCACAGGATAAAAGTCAAACCTTTTAGAGGTAGCTTCTTTAGCTAGCTAGATTGTTGTAACACAGTGCTCTAACACTTCTGGTTTTTTGCCAAGAGAGCATGCTGTGAAGTCACTCCTAGTGGAAAGGTGGGAAGAGCTTCAAGAGTCACTGACATCTCCTCCACAATTCCGTACCTGATAAAGCCAACGGCTTCGATATATTGAAGATTGGGACCCAGTAAACACTGAAAGCACTGTAATTAAAAGAAAAGACAGTTTCTTAGGTGTTGTCTGTGGGAAAGAACTCTAAAACAATTTCTTGCATTGGAAGAGACAAAAAAGGTTTTATTAATGATTTATTTCATCCATAAACTCTGTAGTATCAGAAGACCAGTCTACAGCTTTTGCATGTCTTCCAGCACTCTGGCATAAAGGGAAGAAACAGAAGGTATAAAAGGAGCCATAATACTCCAAGTTAGAGAATATAGTTTGGTCATTTACTTTCAGAGTTACATTGTGACAGAATTATTTATGGATATATATTGCAATACTGAGCTGGAAGTAGAAACAGCATAGTCAATACACTTTCTACAAGAGAAGCCAAAAGCAAAAGTTCCAGAAAAAAAGAAGAACACTAGTGAAAAGATATGGCATAATCTAAGCTCTATATTAAGTCTCATAATGATTGCCAGTTTGAATATATTTTAATCTTTGAAGTGTATAATTTAATAACTTTCACTTTTTAAATTATTAATTACAACAGTGAATATTTTTGTGAGCAAATTTTCAGTGATTTTTGTCAGAAGAAATTATGATCTCTTGAGTTTAAAATCATTATTGAATGTTGCCTGTGTTTATGCTTCTTTTGTGATTTCTGGTGGAGTATGTCCAAATTATTGATTTCTTAAACTGCATGGAGGAAAATGTTAAGCTAAACCTCAATAAACCTCAACTCAAGCTCATACCCTTTTTATGGAACTCCAAATATTCAGTCCCATTTTGAGTCTACTTATTTGTTTCCTTCCTGTAGAAAATTACCTTATACTTAATTAAACTTAATTAAAGTGCATAAGATAATATTTTCTTAGATATTTAACACTTCCAATTTTAACTTGTTTCCCTTTTTGTTGAGCTTTGAGGCATGTAGGAAAAAAATGCACTCATATATCTCCTTCATACAGTAAATTTCTGATTTATTTTTATAATTATTTTTCCTATTCTTCTAAGATATATTTTAAGGTTAAAAATAATCCTTCAATGTTTGTTTGGAAAGATTCCTCCACTCTCTGGTCCTTTCCTTATTCTTTCTTTGAACATCTTTTAATTCTGAATTGTCCAATATGTCACAAACATTTTATACCTGTAGCCACTTTTCAATAAGGTCAGAATAGTATTTTTGCATGTTGTGCTTCTTCATCCCCTATATATTCTGGTTTCTTCCAAGAGATATTTCACAATATTTGTGCAAGCAGTGGTTTCTTCTGTGCTGTCAACAGAAAGACCAAGGTTATTTTCCAGACTACTGCTGTCAACTGAAATAGTTGTAGGCTTTAGGAATATTTTGAATACTTACCCTATGTTATTTTCTTCATTTTTATTCATATTAAAATTCATTAGCAATTCTTTTATCTATTTTAACTTCCCCCTTAAATATTTCAAGTTTTTCAAAACTCTAACTGGTCTGACGTAACTGAATATTTTGTCTTCTGTAAAGCTTGCAGAATAGCCTCTTAACTTCTAAACTTTAGGAAAAAAAAGGCTTAACATTGATTCTAAATTATACATGCTTTTAAATTTTTATGGTGGTTAAAATAGATAGTTCACATTCCATTTTGTTTTTTTAATTTAGAACACCCTACTCCATAATACTCTTCCTGTTGCCTGTGGCTCTGCTTTCATTGAAATAGCAGGACGCCCAAACTTGGAAGGATTTCTCAAAACTTAGCATATACACTTTATAGAATCCTCCTGTTCCGCATTCAAAAGCTTTTAAAAACACTAAATAAACACTAATAAAGCCTCAAAAGTTGGTCTGACATTTCTCAATAACTACACATAATGACCCTGAGATTAGCCCAGCTGGTCAGAGCATGTTGCTAATAACACCAAAGTTGTGGGTTCAATTCCCATATGGGCCATTCACTTAAGAGTTAAGCCTGGTCATCCTTGTGGATATCTAAACAGAAATAGAAAAAAAAAACATATTAAAAATGTACCTGACTAGTAGAGACTCTACATAAACAGGAAAATCTGTCTAAAATTACATGCCCCTATTACCTTATCTGCCTTAGTACATTAAATTCTTATACTTTATTGAATATTTATAGAGACTTTAAAATAACTGTGTCAGTAAGGATGCTTTACTGCTGTAGGCATTTAGGGCCTGAAATACAAATACTTTGTGTTTAGCAATATTTTTTTCAAAGCAGTTTCAGTCCATCAGTTTCTTGAATGCTTTCACAGTCCATTTTTCCAGAGAGCACTTAATTTCTGAGCCTTTTTTTGAAAGCTTCACTGTACAGCTGACCCTTTAGTAGCTGTATCACTGCTCTGAGCTGCCTGATAAGGAGGGAAGGGGACTGAAGACTAGATTGTGTGACAAAAGACTGTATAATGTCGAAGGCAAGAAGCTGAAGTTTAAGTCAATCTCTCTCCATGTGTCACAGCTGAAGATGAAGGCAAACTCTCTCTAATACTACTGAGAATAGTAGAAAACTACTATTCACACTAGAAAACTTCAGATCCTTCAGGAAAAAATTTAAAATGTCATAAAGTCATTTCAGCATAGTTCACATAATCTATGAAACCAGTTGAAAAGCTATGAAATGTGAAACAGACAAACAAAACCCCAAAGTTTCTGTGGAAAGCTCATGTTGACAAAACCAGCATCCTCATTTCATTTTTGATGTTCTGCTATCAAACTTCGGGAACTTATGAATATTAGAATCCTGGTCCTACTAGATGAAATCCATAGCTAAGTAAAAATGAAAAACATCAATATTGATTCAGTTTTCATATTGCCATATTTTATCACTGTGTCTATTTTTTAATTATATTTTTTCTAGTTGTATTGTACAACAGAATGATATATTAGTTATAATATCAAGAATCCTTTACTAGAAGTCTACGGATGAATGATAAAATTAAAAATCAAAGGAGAAATATTCAAATGCTCAAAATCTCTGTTTTTTGAAAGGTGTAATATGTGGTAATGAATGGCTAATAATATCATCCACAAACAAATAATATATATCCAATAAAATATAAGAATACATTTGTAGGAAGCAATATACTTTCTTAAAAATGTGTCTTCTTTTATGAAGAAAGGAGTTTTACCTCCCCACCAAAAATGTTATTCTATTGCACATTGTTCAACAATAGAAATTATTAATTGTTCAATTTATCAATTTAGCAAATAGTTTTCTAAAAGTATAATATTTGGCATTTCTCTTTTAATAATTTTCAGCAAGTTCAATGTGCATATTTCTGAATAAGAAAACTGTCCCTTACACAAAACTTTGCACTTTAATCAAATGTTGGGAATTGTCTTTAGAGGACACATAAGAGTTAGGGCATTCTAAAGCAGATTCCTTTTGGATTTAGAACTAGTTGAAACACTCTCAAAATCACAGAATCACAGGATATTCTGAGTTGGAAGGGATCAACAAGGACCACTGAGTCCAACTCCTGCCCCTTCCCAGGACAGCCCCAAAGAGTCACACCATGTGCTTGAGAGCTGGTCCAAGTTCTTAAACTCTGGTAGGTTTGGTACTGGGACCTATTCCCTGGGAAGTCTGTTCCAGTGCCCAGCCACCCTCTGGGTGAACAGGTTGCACCTCGGTCAATGACTGAATTCATAAATGAAATGTGGGAAACAAGAAAAGAGTGGAATGACACTAGATTTAGAAATATGGAAGTTTCTCTTTTCAGTGTGAGCTGATTGTTTTCATAATGGTCAGGTTCAAAAACAAAGTTACTGTAGACAAAAGTTTATCAACAAATTATGTCAGTACAAAAGTCAACAGTAATGGAATATCTTGAAAATTGCCCATATAAAAACATTTTTAAGTATGTCCTGGAGGTCTGTAAAACAGGTTATCAGATGGATAATCTGTGAACGGTTTCACTGAACATTAATTGAGCATTAGTCTTAATTTAATGAAAAATTTATGTATAATAGATAAATATATCTATTATATATGGGTTGTCTTGAAGTGTTTTTTTTTTTAATTTTTTTTTACTTGGTGAATAGAAGAATACACACATATATAGCACAGCTATGATAACAAAAGGTAGATTTTTCCCCCTACATACTAGTCAGGTATAAAACCTCTATTCTACTTCCAATATTGTACAATGATTACATTATTAATCTTCCTTTCTTTGACGTTTGTGCAAGTAAGTCATAAACATATATGGAAATTAGAAGTTGGCCCAAAAAAACCCACAAGAAAAGTACAAAGACAAATTCTCACTGTCTTGTTATATAGATGAGGAATGGAAAATAAAACATGCTAAGGATTATGAAGAAAATTAAGAGGTTTTTGTTTATCATGAAAGCAGATTATCCCTTGTTTTGTTGCCATAAATTTCACTGCAATAATCAAAATATCTCATGCAGACATATATTCTTAACCTGTTGTTAAGGATATTGTAAAACAACAGTACCAATATCAATTCCTTGTTAAAAATTCAGGACATTCCAAGATTAAATCAATTTTGCTTCTTTCAGAAATTCATGTAAGAGTACAGAAAAGATAAATACAGCATTTAAATTTCCATTAGGAACATTTGTTCTAATGTCCCCAAACACCTCTTGGAAAAGGTGGCAGAATCTGTAGCCTACAAGCTTCGTGCAGTGCATCTAACAGAAAGTGTATAAAACAACTAAATGAATGCAAGGATTTGAAGGTTATCCCAGCCAGTTCCAACTTTGGAAATTATAGTGGCAGATGCTTACTCTATAATTTCTGGCATCATTGAAGCACAGTCTTGCTACTCATTTTGCTTCATTAAATGTCTTTTTCAGGTGATATATGATATATGACATTTTCCCTACCTAAATATAAATTAAAATTATACTTTCCAATCTGTAAATTACATATTTAATTCAAGATTTACATAAATAACAAAAAGTTCTTGGGGTACCTGTACTTTCTGTGTGTTTCATCTGAATAACTGCCTGTTCCAGTAATTACAAATAATTAGGATAATACATCTGAGAATACCTCTAATGTTGTGCTTTGCTACTTACCTTGATTATGTCCATTTCTTAGGGGACATTCATTTTAGAAATTAAAGAACCTTTAATTTGAATTATTTCCAGTAAACAAGAATAACTCCTGTTAGGAATTTTTATCTAATACTAAGGAAGCATAGAAAATCAAAATCATTGAGTAATTCCCGTGTTTCAAGAGAAGAATGATTCTGCCTGAATTAAATAGTTATACAGTCTACTAAGATTTTTTAAGTGGATGTTTAGAATATGCTTTTAAACATAATGAAGTTACCAGACACAGAAGTGTACTGGGTACATGATATCCATCCTGATGTATACACAACAGCTTACTATACATTATTTGCATATTATATGAACACACCTCTATGAGCACATATGCAATAAGAATAGCATATATATATTCAAATATGTCTTTGTCATTAGGTGTAGATACGGTATTTTTATTTTCTTGTAGGAATGTGCATGTTCTTTAACAGCTAGTGCTTTAAATAAGACTAGTCTATCACTATGTAAGAATATATTTTTATGTGTTCTCTTTTTGCTTTTTTAAGAGCCATAAAATGTAATGTTGACATTTATAGTACAAATGGCTGCAAATATTAATAAAAAGCTCAAATCTTGAGTTTTAAGTAGGGATATAGAAAATAAAAATTCTCTCTCTTCTTCTGGATTTAGCCTATAAACACTAATGAAAAATTTACAAATTGTGTATTAGAAAAACAAATGTAAAAAATATTTCTTGCCCTAAATAAGGAAGGAATGAAATCTACAGTTTGGAAGGTTTACGTAATGATCCTGATGAGATTTTCAGAGTATACTATAAGACTAATAACAGGGGAAATATTTGTATTCCAGAATAAGTAAACACAATCCTTCTGTGTTTTTGTTTTTGATTTTTTTAATTATTTCTGGTTTGAAAGGTGCAGAAGGAAATAAGCACAAAACTCCATAGATTTGGAAAATGAATTCCTTTCTCCACATCATCTTCAGCCCATTTTAATGTAAGACTGAGAAAAAGACCTGTCCTTTGAATGTACTTGGGTCTGGTTGCTGTTTTTGAAAGCAACTCCAAAACTTGGCTGACCTCTATCCAGATGCACTCTGTCACTATCATTATGTCTGCCATGATGCCTAAGCAACAAGTCCTTTACTGCCACCAAAGCAAAGTCAAATATTTCTTATCTTTTTCATGGGGACAGTAATTTTTTTGAGAATTTTGGCATCTATTGTTTGGAGAAGAATTGAGTAGAATCAAATATAGTATTCACAGTCTGTAACACAAAATCAAAAATAAAAACCATAAAAAACAAAACTTTTTTTCCCCTGTGTCTTTTGGCATAGATCAGGGATAGTCCATTATTTTCATGGGCAAATTCTAATGTATGATGGGATTATTTAAATATATTTTTTTTAAATACTCTGAATTCATTTGGCTTAGCAATTCAAGATGTAGGGTATTGAGTAAATTACCTAACACCTGACATTTGATAAAGCAGAAATAAATTAAAGAGCATTAAGGTTATCTAAGTTGTAGTGCTTAACACAGCAAAATTCTTTCCCAGAATTTTGGTGATACTGTTTCTTTCCAGGAAAAATTGGACCTACAACAGTTGTCACCTCCTCAGTTCAAAGAATTTCTTCCTAGAATGATGACTTTCTCAGTGTGTAAATTCCTCTGAGGAATTTTGGGTGGATATATTCTCTCTACAACTGAATTTAATGTCTTTTATGTTCATAGAAGTAGTATAACATCATAATAGAATAGGTTGTGAATCCCTATTGTGCATAATTCCCACATTATAATTTCAGTAGACACATTATGTTTGGCACTTGAATGATGGTTATTGCTACACTGTGGGAAAACTGAAATGAAAGAGTAATAGAGGCAGCCTTTTTGGAAACTATATTATTCAGTCGAGTTTGACTTACAAGGTTTTTGACATTCTCTAGTTCTTCTGCCTTCTGGAAGCTTCACAGTTTTTTATTTCTTTTGTTTCCCACAATGTCATGGTTTAATCCTATCCAGTAACTTGACACCACAGAACAACTCACTCAATTCCTGGAGTAGGATGGAGAAGAGAATCAGAAGAGTGAAAATGAGAAAACCTGTGGGTTGAGATAATAACAGTTTAAAAGGTAGAGAAAAAGCTGGACATGCAAGAAAAATAAGGAATTCATGCGCCAATTCCCATCAGCAGGTCAGTGTTCACACATGTCCAGGAAAGCAGGGATCCATCACACATAACAATGACTTGGGCAGACAAATGCCATCCCTCCAAATGTCCCCCTGCTCCCTTTCCTTCTCCTTTTTCCAAATTTATATTCTGAGCATGACATCATATGGTCTGGAATATCCCTTGGGTCAGTTGGGTCAGCTGCCCCTGCTGTTTTCCCTCATAATTTCTTGTGCAGACTCACTGGTGGAGTGGGATGAGGAACAGAAAAGACCTTGAGGCTGTGTAAGTTCTCCTCAGCAGTAATGAAAACAATGCCATAACACTGTGTTATCAACAACATTTTCATAACAGATGCAAATCACAGCCCTATACCAGCTAATGTAAAGAAAGTTAACTCTACCCCAACCAAAACCAGAATACACAGAGACAGGTGCATTCTCCAGTGTTATTTTTTTCCCAGGTTTTTTCCAGGCTTGTTTTGTTTTGCTTTTTTACATGAAAAATTGTTTTCTTCAGTCCATCAGAAAATTACCTTTTTTCTTGAAACTCTATTCTAAGCACTTTTTATAGAATATTCCCTAATTTTCCTAAGTTAAAAAAAAAAGTTTTTTTCATTCTTAGTAAGAGAAATGTAGAAATGTTATAGTGTTGAAAACCTGAAATTCACAGTGTCAATACAAAAAACATTTTACAGATTACTCATATTTGTGTCCTATGTTGAAGCCAAGCAAGGCCAGTCTTCAGTTCTAGCCAGAAATAGTAATGGAAACTTTAACTGTTTGAAAGAGTCTGAAGAGTGTAAAAAAGTAATTATCTACAATAATATCAAAAAAACATTAAACCAAGAAAGATAGTTCTGTATTCATTAAAAAAGTGGAGATGAAACTTGATTTGGTCACAAATTTTTATAAACATCAAAGTGCAGGCTGACGGTTCAGCTCTTCCTGTTCTTTTTGGGACTGTGGATTCAAACTTCCTGAAGTGGAACAAAACCTGATGTCACAATTTGACTCCATGTTCTGGGTCATCAAGAAACTGTGGAAAGCTCACAAGTCTACTTTATTCTCCACCTATGTTTTTAAGAGAATACTTATTTTAATAAAAAAGGACTCAAATTAGTGTCAGTCTCTAAAATGAGTTTCACAGAAATGTAATATCCTATGAAAGATATCAATTTCAAATACACATTTTTGAGGCAGAGTTGAGTGATAATACTTGTTTCAGCAAGTTACTTGAAGTGGATCACCACACAGATATCTTGCTTAGCATTGCAAATTCCTTTTCTGCTGCTGTATGCATAGTTTGAAAACATCAAGTAATGACTGATTCATTGCTTACAATTCTAATCTTTCTACTTTTTTGAGGAGAGGTGGTCCTTGGGGCTGATTCAATTGCTACTCATATATGTTACTAAATTTATTCCATACACATTTTCTGACCAGTCATAAGCAATTGGAGATGCTTTGATAGATGCTTGTGTAATGTTTCCTATGGTTAGTGCAGTTCCTTTGTTCTGTTCATCCTTAAGAAATAACCTGATATTCTTGTTTACTACTTTTTGCTTTGGTGTGTGGAGTAATTTGAAAAAGAACCTTCTCACTCTGACCTCACTCCCTTAAAATTGCCAATATTTTTTATCTACTGGATTGTTTCAGGATCCTGCTATTCTCTAAAGACTATATATTTTTTCCTAATATACATTAGTTTTTGCTGAATAGAACACAGTACCCACATTTCCCTTCGGTTCATCCTGTTACTGTCCCTATCTGTATGCCTCCTACATAGAGGACCCTAAAAAATTATACAACTGGGAGAAAGAAAATTAGCAGGAGAGTCCTTGGATTTTCATATCAGCTTTCAATCTACTTGTTATCACTCATGAAATATAAAGCAGCTTTAAAGATAGTAGAGAATTCTATACAGCTAATTTTTCAGTGGGGCGTAATGTTCTAAATGCTGTTGTGGACTGGAGCTTTGGATCCTACATTTGTAGGAAATTGTTTATTAGACTGTTCTCTGTGTGCTTTTTAATTATATTGGTACGTTTACAGTGCAGTCTACAGCATGAAACTGTGCCATATTCAGACTTATTAAAATCTATTTCATTTGTGAAGCAGGAAAGCAGATACATAGCTTTTTTTCTTCAAAAACAAGTAACTAGCTTTTGAAATATGCTTTTCTTTTTTTCCTTGGAGTTGTTACTGCTTTTAGTTATAACAAAAAATAAAAGACCATTTCCACCTTGTATTAGTGTGTTGTTACATTCGCCTGCTATTCCGTTTCCCCTTAATTGGAATAGTTGAAATTCATCCTTGTATGTCCTAGAGGAAAACATAGCCAGGAATTTCTTTTGATGTATTTGGTAATTTTTTAGTAAGTCAAAAAGCTCCAACATGAGATGTGACAGCTTCTGGGGTTTAACTGAACAAATTTCCATAATAAATATTTTCTGTCTTTTCTCTTTATAGGCCCATGAACTTTCTATGTAAGTTACCATGTTCTTTGTTAACAAAGAACTACAAATTCAAAACAGCAGGGAAAAATATTATACCAATAGATTTTTTAAGAGATACACAATTTATTTTTAGTAATAATATAATTTATTACATGTTGCAGCTATGCTGTTCTTTAAATATTGGATTGCTTCATATTCTATTTTGGATTTTTTTCTCATACTCATTGGAATGTATATTGTTAACTTCATGGAAAAAATATTTTTAAATGCTAGTAAGACAAGCAAAAATTTGGTGATGTCATTTAGCATAATTTTTTTCACAAGGAAATTACTACCATGTTTACCATGTGGGAGGACACAATTTTGTCAAAACACTTTACAGCTGGGAAAAGTGAAGTGTAAAATGTGATTTGCTAGTTTAGCAATACTTTTATTTCTTCCATGAAGAATGTATAGGTATTCTAAATATTTACCACGGCCATTAGACCTCTTCATCCTCATCAACACAACCACTTGTCATCTGCTTCATCACATTTCTTGTCAACACTTTTGGCCTTAGGGTGCAATAATATTGAACAGTTAGCATCAAATGATTTTATGTTTTTCTGACTGGTTAACAGTTTTAGAGGGTACCCTAATACCTTATGGCAATTACAGTATCTAAAGCTGAAAAAACATGCAGAAAATGAAAGCATCTGTTTCATTAAAATAATCAGGTCAAAAATAATTTTAGTTCAAAGGCAATAAAAAGTGACATAGAAAAAGATAAACAAAACACAGAGACACAAACCCCATAAAGAACATAATAACTATGACTAAAACTCCTCAATCACTTCAGCCACTAATTGATGTACCATTAAGAAACTACAAGCAAAGGTAAGTGTTGGATTTTTTTCATTTTTAGGTAAACAAATATTACATTCACTAAAAAATACATTTTAATTGAATCGTCACTAAGATCATCTCAAAAATAAGATACTAATATGTTAGAAAAAATTCAAAATATGATACATTTTTTCTTTATAGAATCATGGAGTCGTCAGGGTAGGAAGAGACCCTAAGGTTGATCAAGTCCAACTGTCTACCTATCACTGCCACTTTAACCCCTAAACCATATCACCCAGAAACAGAGTTTTAAAATAAATCTTGTTGCTTATTATCCATAGTATTATTATTCTCTCTTAGGGAATATCACTTGAGGGTCTGCTTTGTATAAAATATTTAATTCAAACTTATGATACTGCTCACAGCTGGGAGAAGGTTCTCTGTCACAAGTACTTTGAAATACTTGAAGTGGCAATCTTACTGGAGAAGTTGTAGCAATTTCCCTTGGAGGAAAGTATTTCAGAGAGCTATAGTGTCTGACAACCAATTTTTTTTTTGCACAGTGGGATTGCTATCAGCACTCACAATCTTTTTATGAGTGTAAAGGACAGCAAAGGCAGCTGAAGCACACTGTCATTCTTGCAATAGTTAGCTCAACAGGGGTGGAGAGAAGTCCAGAGATTCTGCTCAAGACTGTGTGGGGCCATGTAAAGTTATTCAGAGCATAATCTCTGGGCAAAAATCTGCCTTGATCTGTCAGAGGACTTGACCCAGATAGAGATCCAGAGGAAATATGCTATTGCAGGTCTTGAATTCCTGGTGCTGAGCAGCCTCACACAAGGAGGATGTGCTCTGGCCACACTGCTGAATTGCCATGAAGGGAAGCAGGAAGACATGGACAGATCGTACACCACGCACCAACTGGGAGGGCTAAGAAAAAATGTATAAGGTCTTCACAGAGAGTCTGCTGGGACAGGATCCTGAGTCCATGGTACAAGGAAGGCTGGATGTACAAAGTAATTTTTCCAAAGATAGCAGTGGATGTAGACTCCCAAAGCAGAGTTGTCTGGAAACTTGAGACTTTTAGGAGCATGAAAGATCCTTTTCTAGCTGCAGCTCTATGCTTCAGGACCTGCATTGCGCAGAAGAAATTGATGGTTGCAGACAAAACCTGTCACAGCAGGCGTCAGAGTCAGAAAAAGTCTCAACCAAATGACTGCATAAAAAGAAAAATCCAGATGAAACTCACTTGGACCCTCCTCCAGGACCAAAGCAAACCAGACATCAACATGTCTTATATGTTTTGGGAGACCAGATGCTTGTGGGGAGCTCAAACCTAGGATGTTGCAGGAAGACTCAAGATCTGTCTGGCTCTTGAAGCATTGTTCCTTGCTGCTTAGCTGTGATGTGCACAATTGCACTGTCAGAGAAGACATGAGGTGTTATCAAGAGTGGTTTCATACCTTTTGGACTGAAGAGTAGCAGGCCTGGTGATATGTCAATAATGGAATGACAGGGGAAAGAAGGAACTAACGTATCCAGTAGATTAATTCTGCACAGGACCTGTTTCAAACTGGACTTTGGCTTTTTTATGGAACCCTGAGTCTGACAAGGATTGTTGGGCAAGGACAAATGCATCTGACAAGGAGGAGCATAATTATATTTAGAAAAAGGGTTTCCAACCTAGTGAGAGATCTTCAAAGAAGTCACACTAAGGAATGCTTCTCATAATCTAAGTGCAGTGAAGGTATCTCAGGCAGTGAGGAAGTTAGGTTGTGAATACCTGTCATGAACTCATTGATACACAATGGAATTCACTTCACCTAACTATTCAGGTATAGAAGATAGACGTCTCCTAAGCTGGTCTCTCTAGTTTCTAGTTTTCAGATTTCCTTGTTGTCGTCTGGATTAACACTTGGTTAGGCTGAAATCTAACAAATCACATGCATTTCTGTTAGATAACCATATTCTTGAATATTGCTTATTTGGGAGTTGTTCAGACAAGTTATTTCCGTGTCTATAGAGGCATATTCACCTTCTCAATGGGCTAACTTTTAAACCAGGTTGTCTAAATAGGCTATGTTTCTCTTCACTTATAACAAAAATAATCTAAATGATTATTTTAACTGTAGACTTGTATCTTACAGATAATTAGATGAGTTCCACCAACATTGTTCCCCTAATTTCACAAGTAAGTGACACAAAAAAAGGACACAGTAGTCAGTCCAGTGAAGACCACTGCAAGTAATAGAAGAAAAGAAAATTAAAAAAAAATCATTGCCCATCAACAGAGTAAAGGAGATCAAGGCTGTTAGACAAAGAAAAAGGAACTGAGGCATGACTTATTCTGTATCTAGTTTTAAAAATCCACTTCATATATCAAAATAAGAGGGGAAAATATTTAGGTATATAAATGTATGGCATTTTGTTTTGTTTTCATTCTCTTGTTAAAGCATGAAAAGCAGAAGAAATAAGTGCAGACGCCTGCATGTGAAGACAGTTCTGCCATTCATATTACTCTGAAATATAACACTAGTGTTCAGAATATGAATATATTCTCAAGAAAAAAGCTCTCAGAAAAAGCAAATGAAAATGCAAATATTAGTCCATGCAGAGAGTGGAGAGGAGAAGATCAACAAAATTCAGACTGAACCCTTATTGCAAACATTGATTTTCTGTGAGATAAAAGTGCTAGGTGAGATATTTTTATCTTTCTGGAAGGCCCTAATTTTCTGGAGTACCTAACATTTACCTGAGCAGATGATGTGGTAACAGCATAACGAAAAAATCAAATGAAATGTTTATTGATGAGAAACAAAAATTAAATCTGCTTTTCAAAGTAAGAGATCATACATCCTCTCCTTTTCCTTGCCAGGGAAAAAAATTAAAATCTAAGATTTAAAATGTATTTAAAGTAAGTAAATTCCTCTCTCATCACTCCTGTGATTTTAGTAAAAAAAATTTGAATCAAATTACTTTGCTCTCGGGGGAAAAAATGGCTCTTTTTTTCCAAAGGCCTATGTGATTTACATATCTCACTTCAATATATGGGATGTTCTGCTCTCAGGTGATAGAGATAAATGTATTTCATTATCCACAAAAAAACCTTTCATCCTGGAAGAAAATGTGTAGGGAGTTCAAGAATCTTTGAATCACTTGTCTGCTTTTCCAAGTGGAAAACTTTCAACATTTTAGTGCTTTCAATACTTTTTCCTGATATTTCAGATAAGGATGTGATAATCCTTTACTATCAGTTTGTATTATATAAGAACACTCTTAAGGATACTTAGGTAGGAATTCCTCTGTGAAAAAAGTATATCTCCAAATATATATCCCTTCTCTAAAAGTAGATCTCTGTATTCAGTCCTAATTTGTGTGCCTCTGAACAAACAATATTGATTCTGAATATTTATACACACTGGCATTTAAAACAAGTAAGTTTTCATCATCTATATCGTCTTAGGACATTAAAGCAATAGCAGCAGGGGCATATGTCCCTAGAGCAGGTAGCAGTTCAGCTCACTTAAACCCACCTCCCCACCTCTATTTCACTTTGCTGTAACTCTCTCTGTGTCACTGTCCTCTGTTAAAAAGATCTCAGATCTGCACTCCTCACCTGCCAAGAACTCTGCTCAAAACTAGTTCAAGAAAAAAAGCCAAAGAACTCTGTAAAGACAGAAGAAAAAAAAAATAAAAAGTCTCTTTCAAGTTGCACTGGAGGTAGAAACGGAACTTCCCCATATCTACAGGTCATTGTCAGAGCATCTGCCACCTCTGTCCCAGAGGGCACATGTGAAGCCCAGCCAGCTGTGGAGTCAGTGCAAGACACACAGAACACTTCTTCAGGCACATGGCACACTGGGAACATGTAACAGGAGGCAAATGGGTAGGAATGGAAAGGGTTGGTGTAATTGGAGTTGAATGAATGTCCCTATTAACCCTAGACATTGCAAGTCTTTCTTTTTTTCCTATATTTCTTTTCCCTGCAAAGGTGCTCTCATATGTGAATTTATATGGCCTTCTATGAATTCATATTCTCATATAACTCAATTTTATGAGCGTTTGGAGGCAATGAAGACTAAAGTAATCAGATGAATTGAAAATATAAAGAACATTTTAGAAAATATTCAATTATAAATATGTGTTTATTGCAGCACTAATTTTTGTGCTGACAACCATTTCAGTTTAAATAAAAACTTTGCTGGCAATACTTGCATGAAAACATAGTAGATATTCAATTTTATTGCCTTTACAATAAAAACCTGTGCAGACAGTCTGCAATACCTTTTGTGTTATGACTCACTCCTATTTTTTTTTAATCTTGAAAAGAAATGATACATCGGGTGATTTCATGACTGTTGTTGCTACCTCTTAGGCTCTGAACTCTTAAAAATACTTTTCCTAATAGCCAACAATGACCACAATCATATTCTAAACAAATTTGGAGAAACTGCTTTCTATAGTCCCTGAAAGCAGGATGATTGATTAAAATATTTCTGCTTTTACCTTTTGTAGAAGATGTTAACATTTACAAACCATGTCTTTTGCTTAAGAGCAATCTTTTCGCAACTATTTTTCTTAAGATTGCAAGTTATTTTTAATTCTCTCCTTTGTTCATTTTTGGGTTATTTTTTCATTTATTTATCTGGTTTTGATTATTCATTTACACACATTTATAAATTATCTGCAATTATGTAATTATATGCCTATATAAGTACTGTGGTGAAGATAAGGAGCGAGTTCTTCCCAAAGGAATGAGTGACTTCTCTGCTGAATTATGCAGCCCAGATTATTTTTTATTCCAGGAAAAATCCAGAGGGAACCTTTTCGTCCTTTTCCTCTCTTACAGAGAAAAGATGTAGACTAACCTGAGTCTTTTTCGTTCATGTAAAGGAAAGTTCTCTTAAAACAGGCCTAATAAATCAAAAGGATCATAACACTGCCAGACTGTCTTCTTACTGCTATATCTTTTAAACAGTGGCTTTATGATTCCATGGATTTCTGGAGATATTTCAAATGGAAAAATCCAAACTTAAATGACACAAAACATTATTTTAAATATTTGTAGTATTCTGCCAGTCCACTAAATCAATCCTTAATTTTCACAAGATTTTTTTAATTGGTTCTTACCCACCTAAATATTTAAATGTAAGATTAGCTTCCATTATGTATGCAAATGGCACATAAATAAGTTCATGTAATTTACATGATTACACATTTTTAAGTGCTGAACTGGGGAAAAAAAATCCATGTTTTCCCAGGTTTGATGTGATACAAAAATAATTCAGTTTGATTTTTCTGTGGCCCTTTCCATAAAGTTTCAGCTAAATATTTCATAAAAGAACAGTACTTCATTAGTAGAACAGCCTTTCAGTTGTGAGGGGAGAAGACTTTGTGTCTCAGGAAGGGACCATGAGAAACAAAAATATCATTATCTTGGTTTCAGTGTTGGAGACTCTTGAGAAGAAATTTTGATTATGTAAAACATACCAGGACTATGATACAAATGCCTGAGTTGTCCTACCAGTTAAATCATGCTGGGGTGCCAAGGGGGGAGAAATTGCCAGACTGGCCCACAGGCACCAGCAGCTGTCCCTTCGTGGGTTCCGAGCCCTCCCCAGCTGAGGAGGGAGGTTGCCTCGGCCACAGCTCAGGAACAAAGCAAAGTCTCAGGCGCCAGCGAAACAGTGTTGCTAAAGGAGGGTCAAGAGGCAGACAGATTCCAGCAGCGCGGATTTTATTGGAGGGAGGGAAAAGGGATGCAGACGTGGACGAGGCTGAGGGAATCCGACAAAGAGGAAGGAACTGAACAGAACTTATAAAGGGTGACTGGGGAGGGGAGGATCATCCCGCCCCCGGGCCAATATCAGAACCACATAACATAACAGACACCATGGGCTAGCAAATGAATGGAGAGCTTGGGAGGGGACAACTGAGGAGGTCCAATCACCCTGGGTGCTGAGAGGAACAATCTAGAATAAGGGAATCGCCAAGGGTGATGGACAACCTAGTGGACAACCCAAAATGGGAGGGGATGAGGGACATAATGAGGAAAACAAGGAGGGGCATACATAAATGACACGAAAATTGCAACAAAAAGGCGGGAAACACCACAGCAACAGAAGCTTGACATTATGGGGACTCGGGAAAATGGGGGGGGAAAGCCTGGGGTGAGTGCCATCTTGGCCCATAGAAATCAATTATGTTATAAACTAAAACAATTTTAACTCTAAGTACAGAACTGAAGTAATTCAAACAACCATCCTCGCAGCCCACACGCTGCCACAAAATCATACCTCCATGAGTAAAAAGATGGACACTTTTCCTGAAGTCCATTTTGATTTTCATCTGAAAATAAGGTGTTTTTCCAACCTAAAATACATTGTTCATGCTTGAGCTGATAGGCAAGATAGGGTAGCCAGTGGTCAGAGAAGAGTCTGTGTACTACTAAGGCAACCGGTCTGCTCTTTTTTTGTCACGTTATATAACCTACATCTTATGTTCATAGTAGAGAGCTGAAAAATATGAAAATTTACTGTGTCAGTGTTCAAGTCTGAAGGAAGAAGACAGGATGGAAGAACATAACCTCAAAACATATAATTTGAAATTGGCTTGTAGTCATTCTCTTGCATAGATCTGCAAATATCAAGGGCAAGACTTACTATCTTGATCTCCTCAAATACAAATAAGAAAAGCATGAACAACTGAGTTAGAATCTAAATAATAAAAACACGAACAACATACCATCATGAATTTCAGTGACAGAGATGGCCATTCTGAACACTCAGCTCCAGCGCTTTCTTTTCAAGTTCATAGCATACGTAACGTATACCTGAAAGGCTTCAGGAAATCATTATTTGTTTAAAGACAGCTCAGCTCATTTTAGACTGCAGGCACTGGTTGCCTCCTGTGGAAGTTTTTCCACTGTTTAATAACCATCACAGCTAGGAAAATGCACCTTATTCTAAGATTGATTTTTTTTCTCATTTCAACTTCGAATCACTTAATCTAGTTTCGCTTATGTCAGCAATGTTCTACCACACTGGTATAGCATCACTTTGTCTGTGAAGATCAAGCAGTTCTCAATGTTATCTTTAGTGAAATGAGTATTTTACGTATTTAGGCCACACATTGTAAAGCATATTTCCTGGTTTTGAATGACTTGCTTAATTAATACCTAATACCACAAAATATTCTCTGCCATCTGCATGGTGGTTTTACTGTTGGCCTTGGCATGGGATACAAATACCAAAAAAAAGGATACTGACTGCATTGATCCATAGGGGAATTCTAAGTGGAGAAGCACTTAATTGACAAGAAGTCTAACTATTTTGAACTGGCTAGTCTGAATAGACCTCACAAGAATCATTTTGTCCCTGACTAGGTAAGGTGTAATGTGAACACATGTATGTTGTTTTGATGTATGACAGTAAATGCTAATTGTTGGTTACAAAGATTTCTATTACTAGTCAATCCTTCATTTGATCAAGTACTTTGAATAACCTGTCTTGGACCTGGTCAAACAGCATTAAATGAAGAAAAAAAAAAAAAGAAAAAAACCTTTTTCAATATATTTTTTCATGGCTGTTTTCCCTTCTTTGTTGTTTAATGAATGTTTAGATTTTCCTTATGTGTATTCATTGATGTTCAAGGAAATATTGAGATGTCTAGGAAGAAGGTTTAGGAAATAAATATTTTATTCTGAACTGCTGTCACTGATACTCAATGACTCTCTTGTCACAGTGACAGTTTATTTTCTTCACAGAACGACATATTCAGAGAGTGAGGTGAGATTTTTCTGTCATTGTATAATAGAAATGTGATATAGGAAAAATACTTTTTTGGAAAGAGATTGTTCTTTTCTACCCAAGTTCTATTGTGAGCAATTAGCTAGGAAGAAGATATACATCTGTTGCAGAGCAAATATTCCTTCATTCCAATCTACAATTGCAGTAGGGAGGGAAAGTTCAAACTCTTATCCTTTTGAGAACAAAATAAAAACTATTAACATATTTAAAACTATTGACGGTCAATCTAATTATACATAATTGCAAACTACCACAGAAAATTAAAAGGAATTATTCCTTTCTTTCTAATTCCCTCCCCCCACCCCACCCCGCAGCAATACTATTTTTTTCTAATGATAGCAGGCTCACATAACAAAAAGCTATTTTTCAACCCCTTTAAATATGTTGACACAACTTACCTAAGATGGAATTCTAAGAGATTTCTGAATTAAGAACTCTACTTTTAATAAAAGCTATAGAAACCTGAAAATTAAAATTAATATAAGCCATAAACCAGATTATAATGTACATAGACCAAGTAGTCTGCTTAGTAACACTTCAGCGAGGGTGTCGAGCCATCCATATAAAAGACATGTTCACATATGCACTGTGTCATATATCCTAGCCCAAGCACTGTAGTTTGTCAAGATGCTCTTTTTCTAGAGCCTTTGGCACTGAATTAAAAGTTTGATAACCATTACTGAACTACTGCAAACATTCTCTAACAGTTACGAGTATTTTGAAAATGGTGTTTATATTTTTGTTTGACTGTGGAGAAAGACTAGGAAGCAAAAAGTACAATCATCATTTGAAAATAGGACTATTTCATGGCACTGAATCCTTTTCAGAAGTGATTGTTGACATTACTTATACTGTTTGCTCTTCTTTTACTATTTACTTACTGAATAGAGGAGAGCTCGATAACATTGAAAAAGTGGTAAATTAGTCCTTTCCTTATGATTAACTGAATGTACTAAGAAACAGGAGTTTCCATGTAAGAGAGCATACTAGACAGAGAAAAATGTAATCCCTAATTAAACGCTTAGGTCAAGCAGAGATGTTTCTGTGAAAAGTGGGCTGCTGGCAGGAGGGGAGACAGAAATAAACTTTTAGGTATCATAAGGGAAGAATACGTACAGAGGAATAGGTAAAGTAATTTGAAAGTCTTTCGGTTTTCTTATCTTATTGTTAACTTTGAGGCTTCTCTCCACAAAGAATTAACTGCTTGAATTAACGTTCCAGTAACAGTTGAGTTCCAACATATTTACCTTTGTAAGTTTTGAAATCCTTCAAGAAATGGGTCTGGACAGATTCAAAACAAGGTCTGATTTGAAGTTCTGTCAGTGAAAGTGATAATAACTCTTATCAAAAGATTCCCTATTACACACCAACAAATTATACTTCATTGTTGCTGGATTTTGCTGTGTTACTCCAGGGCTTTCAATTTATCTTTCTCAGATTTTTGGGGATCAATATTCCCTGAAAACAGTTTATTTGTGTAAGATTAGTGAATTGTCCTGAAGACTATCAAATAGGAGTATTCTGAAAGATTCAGTTCCCAGAATATTTGAATTGGTGTGTGCTCATTCTGGATTAAATAAAGGTCATAAATAAGAAAAGAACATTTATTTCTTCAATTAAATTACCTTTTCACACTATTGTATTATTGTTGGTAATTTACCTGCAAAGAAGAATAAAGATTCATCTTAGCTAAATGCATTTACGAGACGTTTTAATGCATAAAATTTTTGTTACAATTGTCAAACAATTTGCTGTAGCATGTTTTTGAATATAAGTTGCCTATAAATAAACACAGCTTTGTACTTTAAATGAAAAACTTTTGTATATTTGAGCCTGTAGACAATCCCTTTTTCACCTTTAAAAGTGATTTTATTTAGAACAAGATAGAGTTTTGTTGGCTGTTCTCCTATTCAAGGCTAGACACAGTGAAACAGATCTTCTTGGCATAAGTTAACACAGTTTCTTGAAAAGCCATTCTTTTACTAATGTGAAGTAGAAAATAACTTCTATTTTTCACATAACTTAAAACTATTTTTGGTGTAGAATTTAAGGAATACTTCAAAAAGGTATATTGCATGGGGGTGCTTTTGAGGACATTGCTTATGCCCATTATAAGTGCATTTTTTGTGACTAAATATCTTTGAAATATTTTACTGCCCACATAAAAATACACTGATCAAAATATCTGAATCATAGTTTAAATCAAGGCTACTTTGATGCATTTGCATATATAGATATTGAATCTTTTAATGTTATCTTTAAAAAGATAAAACTATAATCAGTAAAATACCGAGCTCTTGAAAGACTTCCAATGAAAGGAAATGCTCAATTATAGAGTAAATATTATCATTTTTGTCCACATTTTATATGGCCATGGAGACAAAAAGAATAGATGAACTTGAATACTATATAGTATATTGGGCTTGAGTATTATACAAACTGTCATTCTTAGGCATAAGGAGGTAAAACAAGTTTGATTTAAACCTTAACTTCAGTTTCCCTATTTTTATGGATTTAAGCCTGGCCATTAATGCCCTTTTTGTGATTTAATTTCTTTTACAAATAAATTTAATTGCTTACTATGTCGTATAATGTTCAATAAAGCAAAGCAATGAAGCAAAAAAGTAGCAAGACCTCTTAAAAAGGCTAAAATGAAACTTATGAAGACAAGAGTGAGTAATACCTTGGTGCTAATTACAGTGGTATAGCCAGAGCATATAAACAGTGTGAAACCTCATTAAGCTCGATTAAAATGTGGGTTTAGAATTTATCTGGTCAGACACATGAATAAAAAAGTGTAGTTTTATTACCCTCCACTGTCAACCTTTGCTTCTCAGTGGGGAATACTGTCATAGGGTTGGGTTACCAAATAATGTACAATGAATGAAGGTTCCCTTTCAAGCTTTAAAGAGCAATAGACCTTTTTTACAAGAGAAATAATATGTGCTTTGATGTTTGTATACCTTTACAAAAAAGTTATTAATAATAATGTTTGAAATTAAAAAAAATAGAAAGGAAACATTTAGAGATATTTTAAGAGTATTTGAGCAGAAATTTGGAATTTCGCTTGTTCTGTGGCCTAAAAATTTCTGTATTCTCATACATAAAAATACACTTTAAACATTTGTTTCTCTGTCAGTCTCTGCAAACTATATAGATAGGTCAAGATCATTGCACAAATAATAAATGACAATTATTTTTATCATTCTTTTTTTTAGTAACTGAGTGGCTCAGTTTCCCTGGGTAAATTAGCCATATGCTAAAAAAGTTATGACTGCTCTTATTAACAGTACATTATTGTGCATTAAAGATCTATTTTCTCATTTAGTAAATGTGATGAGACACTGAAAAAATGGGGCAATGGTCAAAGGAAATGGATGTGTCCTCTGATAAATGTTAATGAGAACACTGATTGCAATAAAATAAAGGTAATAAATCAAGAATATATGTCCCCCTCTTGGCAAGGCATAAGCATATGTTTAATTTTAAATAACTAATTCAACTGATTTCAGCAAATTTAGATTACAACCTCTTTTCTGCACCTTCCTTTCTCTTCTAAGGGCAGGCAAAGCAGCTGACTCCCCCTTCTGAAACTAATCCTACATTTTGTTGACAACTGCAGTGATCTGCTTTTGTCTTTGAGAGAACTAGTCCAAAAACTGCAACGTCATATAGAGTGCAGAAAAGGCCAGTGTTATTCTGAGCTCCAGCAGTAATTTTGAAGGTATTGGCATTCTTCCAGCTCCTAGAGACTCAATGTTTTCATTTTTCTAAAGGTGTTAAAGATTTTGATATCTGAATATGCCTGGATATACCTGCTAGGACATAACTCAGCTTTCAGGCAATTTCTGTGCTTTATATTTAGTGCATTAAATTGCAGTGTATGAATTTATGGAATAAACCTGCACCTTGGCCTGGTTAGATTGCAGATATTACATGAATATGAATAAAGGAACTAATCAAGTAGTCAAGTAGTCAGTTAGTACTTAATGGCAATTATTTTATGGCAGTACTTTTAAATAATGCTCAGTCTTCATGTATTCTAGCTCTACATTCATTTTAACCGGAAATAAACATGTTTTTTTTAAACATAACTAAAGAAAAATATTTTTTTTATTCTTTACCTCTAGCTAAAAAAGTTTCTTATGCTTCTGTGCAAGAAGGAATGACTAGCACTAGAAATTTCAAGCCTAACATTTATCCAAAGGAGATTGGAATATGGGTGGAAAGCATGACTTTTCTGTACTGACATTAAATGTCTCTGGAGTCAAGAATAACAGTGGGAAATAAAGCTAATGTATAAAGAATAAGGCTTAACAGTTAATTTTTTATTTATTTATAATGTCCTTTTTTATTTTCCCAAAGTATTCAGGATCAATATTTTTAATAAGGGCAAATGTTCATATTTGGTACTCAACTAGTCTGCTTGAGACCAACTAACTTTCAGAACTGTAGAAGTCTGTAGGTGTATAAATATTTATATATTAACATATTAAAAATATATGCAACCATTTTTAAAAACTGTCATGCACATTTTTGAAAAAAAAATTACAAAACCAACAGCTTCACTCCATTTCTGGATCTCCACTAAACATCTCCAGGAACTAAGACAGTCTCAGGATATACTGCATGAAAACTGCTTGAGGAACTATCAGATTATAAAAGGTGGTACACATCAATATGAGGTTCTTCCATAATTCTGCAGTTGTTGAGTCAGTGCCACCATTAGTTAAAGTACTGAAATCTAATATTGACACTGTGCCCAGAGACAGCCATACTGACACTGAGCTGAGCTCATACCTGCTGTTTGGAAGACTGGAGTCTAACTATAAATCTTCTCATCTCTCTCTGACAGTATATTTCAGTATTATATGTTCTTCCTACTTTGTGGCTGTACATATCATGAGTAAAAATTCTGGATTTATTTCTGAGAGAATTATTTTATAGATGACTCTTTTTTTAGATGTTGATTACAGTTACAATTTAGTTTTTAGCATTTTTCCTATCAGTATTAAAATTGCTGGGTATAAGTATGCTTCCTCATTTTTAACAAATACTTCTGCCAGAAAATAATATTAAATTCTTTTAGAATTTTTATGCTGCCAGTCAACCTTAGAGCTGCCTTCTCATAACATTAACCATATTAAAACAAAAATGAAGAAGAAAGAATTTAACTTTCACCTTAAGGTGCTCTAGCATCAGCAATGACTGTTGAAGCCAGAGAGTGCAGGAAAAGGAGCCCCTTCGGATAAAGGGAGAAAGAAAAAAAAAAAGAATCCAACCTTTGCACTGCCACTGTGTGTTAAATGTGGGTGGAAAATGAGACAATGGAAAATAGAGGTTTGGTCTTGCAGAGGTCTGAACAGCTTCTAATGGTGCTGACTATGGCCCTTTAGCCATTCAAAACATCGGATTTAAGAGAGGTCCTATAAAAGGGTTTTGGCTGAAAGTACTGCATTTCTAAAGGTTACTGGCAAGCCAACTCAAGATAATTTTTTTTTTATTACATCTGTTCCAAAACAGCTTGTATTTGATCTCTGTTATTCTCAGAGCCCCAGAGCAAATCTGTGTCCAGGGTATTCCATTCACAATGAATCCTCTAGCCACAAAACTGCATTGTGAAAAGTAATTTTCTTTTGTTTTTCCTATCATTTTTCTTTCTGTTTAACAATACAACCTGATAGATAGGAACACTAAACAATGGCAAATTTTTCCCCTTCGACATAGAATCTTAAACATCACTGCAAAGAAATGTTTGGTTCTTGCTTTATCATCACAAATAGAATCTGGCTGAATGCGTGCATAATCAATGCAAATCTTTTCAAAACTTCTTTGTGAACTATATCAATGCCCTAAAGTTTAATAATGAGATCAAAACATGAGAAGCTATGCTAGTATCATAAACAATGTCACTGATGTTTGATTTCCAGATCTTGTATTCATCCCACCATCACAAGTAATCTCCACATGCTTTTCTAATTTTCCCACTCTTCACCAGTGTGTAGGGTCATAGGGTCACTTGCTCTCAAAATTCCTGCAATAATGTCAGTTTTTTTAATGTCAGTCCTACATGAATATAATATTTGGTAGGAATACCAACAACCTGCTTTTCCTTAGTTATAAATTTAAAGTGTATAGATGCGTATTCATAGCTAGGATTGTTAATCCAGGTAGTGCAATTTATTATTATTAGACAATAAAAATGGGTAGAATTTGTTGGGTTTTGTTTTCATTTCTTTAAGCAATGTCTGTATTTGTTTAGAAGAAAGACACAGTATGCCTGCAGTGTAATAGAAGAGGTTTGCATTCTTTATTCTGTTTTTATTTTTGTCTTTGTTTTTTTTCTTTTCACAGAAACAACCTTTACACCACAGTTTACAATTAGTGAATATACGTATTAGCAGCAATTAGACCCAACTAATTATCTTATCACAGAGGAAAAGGTTAGAATTAAGTTTCTTCATTGGACACCTGCTGTGTAGATAATTAAGTATCCCTATGGCTTCTTTCATTACGGCATTCAATAATAGCTAAATACCAGGGAAACTAACCATAATCAGACATGATTTGAGGAGATATGAGGTAGAGAGAAAAGATAGAGACAAACAATGTATTCAAAAGGAGGTACTAGGGTGTAGATTTTTTGTCTTAAATGCAAACAGTCTCAGGTAGAGCTGTGGAGGTAGCCAAATAGTACCATCATAAGGTAGGTGCACCTTAAAACACAGAGACAAGAACATTCTGTAAAGGTGCCTTGGGTCACACGGGGGGGGGATTTTTTCTGTCCTGTCTTACTGTATCCCTCTGTCCTTTCCTGATAATTAATCCAGTGGCAGAGTCAGTATCTTTGTCCATACTCTTGTGCTATCCTTCCAAAATAATTTTTACTTGATGCCTATGTATAGATTACTTGTTTCTAATTAAGCTTCCCATTTTCCCCAGAGAACTGAACGGAGATGAAATTTGCTATAAAAATATAATTTACCATCTATTACAGACTTTTTCCAATCCCATGGTCATCTAATATGTACCAACTTTAAACTCCTTAGAAAAAACACCAGTCCTCTATACATATATCTATACATATACATCTGCTACACAGCTGAGCAGCACACTCAGCTACCCACAATGATGCAGGTCTCACTAATTATAAGATTCCTGAATGGTATATTGAGATAGGCAGAAGTTTTTGCATATTTTTCTAGAAAGTGAATCTTCATACCTTAACCCAAGCATGAAAGTTAAATAGATGAGGTCTTTTTCTGATAGTTTTCAAAGACACCAATGTCTTTCCTTTCCCTGAGTAATTAAAACATCAGTGATAGTTTGCTTGCTATGCACCTAAAAATTATGTTGAGGTCAAGTTTCTAAAGTATGTGTACTGAACCTTACACACAGTGAGAACAATGTATCACCATTCTAAGCTGATATTTTATTCTCCAGCATTAATATATATGAATAACAACAATAATAATTCACCAAAATAACTAGAAGAAATATTTTCGGGTAACAGTAATACTATCTGATAGCTTCAGATTGGATTCTGCTTATTTTACTTCATTATTATAACTATTTTCTTAAATGAGGATAAAATTATGGAATCTTTTAGGCTGGAAAATACCTTCATGGTTATCGCATCCAAATGTAAGCCCAGCACTGCCAAGCCCATCACTAAACCAAGTCTCTCATTACCACATATGCATGTCTCTTAAATACCTTCAGGGATGGTGACTCAGCCACATCCCTGGGCAGCCTGTTCCAATGCGTGAAGAAACTTTCCATTGAGAAATTTCTCCTCATGTATGATCTAAAGCTCTTCTGAAGCATCTTGGGGTGACTTCTCCCTGTCCTGCGGCCGCGCGTGGCTGAAGGCCCGGCAAACGCGCCACAACGCGTGCCAGCAGCCTGTTTGAGATCGGAGACCCGAGTCTGACCGGAGCCCTCCCCACGGCAGTGGTGAGGATGGCGGCTCCGAAGGCTGGGCAAACAGCGGCAGGTCGCGAGTTGGTGGCGTGACGAAGGAAGACGGGAAGCAGCCAGAAGGTGCAGCAAAACAGGGTTTATTGGGAAAGGACGGGTACCGGGAGGGAGAAGGGCTGCAGCCAACTGGCCCCGAACCTCCCACAGGGGATGATTGATAAAACCTCCCCAGTGGGAGTGGCCAGTCATTAGGAACAAATCACAATACACGACATAATGATTGACACATAAGAGTTACAAATGAGGGACTGACAAAGGAGGGGCCGACCCATCTGCACCAATCATCCTCCATCCCAGGCTGAAGCTTCTGGAAATTAGGAGTGGGTAGAGGATGACGGACAGATGGGTCGCTAAGCAACTAAGGTGGGGAAAACCAAGATAATGAGCAAAACAAGGCGGAGGAAACAACACATGGCGGGAGAAACCAGGGCAACGAATGATTGACACCTAGCTGCAGGAGGGGGGGAAGGGGAACCTGAGACCGAACTCTATAAAATAACTTTTCATAAAACCCAAGTAGAACATTAACACAATTCAAAGCACAACACACCACAACATCTCCCCCTTTTTTATACAATAAAACAAAAAAGAAACATGAGAGGGATGGCAAGTGAAACTGACTGATTTAAATTTCCCATTCAGGAATTTGAACGTTTTCGTAGATTTGATCTGGCTCAATACTTTGGTCAACTCTCTCCACGGTGGGGAGAGTCTGACAGGCCATTTCTACATATGCAGCAGCCTCGGGTGGAGAGGTGGAGATTGAGGCCGCGTTCACTTGGGGGTTTGTGGTGACTTGATTAATTAATTTTTTAACACAAGACCACAACAATATAAAACTGAACACAACAGTGAAAATCACAAACAAGAAATAAACAACGTCTCTTAAAAGAGAAGTGGCCCAACCCGACAGTCCGGATCCCGAAAATAGGTGGTAAAGCCAGTCTGAAGATTCCTGCCGAATCTCGCCAAGCTGTTGTTGCATCTGCCGGATTTTTCCCCGCACGTCGCTGGCTTTCGATGTCAAGTTGAAGCAGCATAAGTCTTTGAACTCCTCGCACGAGTGGTGATGCAGAAGGACGAGGTAGTCAATCGCGGCCCGATTCTGCAAGGTCGCTTGCCTGGTAATCTGTTCTTCTTCTAGAAGGTCACTCAACGCGGCTGAAGTCAAATTTGCTTGTTTTTCGGCCCAACACTCTAATTGGCCTAATTCACCTAGAGCCTTACTAGCGGCAACCCAGGGCAATAATATGGACATCGCGATTCTTTTAGACCGTGGCCAATGAACAATTTCGGAATCGCAATGCTGATCGAATTTTTTCAAACTCCTTTTCGACCGAATAGCACCATCTGTTGAATTTAGTTCGCGCCAATTATAAATTTGGGTCGAGTTGGGCGAAAACAGCGTCAGCCGGCCGATGGTGCAAGGGCCTCCTACAAGACGACCGGGGATGCCTGCCCAAGCTCGGTCTCCGCAAATAAAAAAGAACCCTTTAGGGAGGTACCGGGGTAGCAGGTTGGTAGTGGAAGGGGAAAGAACAACAGCCGTGGTCTGGCACCAAACCTTGGCGGTAAACTTAACCTTGTGCTGCCGCACCGCGACTGAAAATTTAGAATGAGGAGGAGCGTGTTGAGGATTAAACTGAAAGCACAGTGAGGCAGGGGCGGAGCCGAGCAACTTAAATTCTAGGGGTTCGTCCTTAATAACAGAAACCGATTGAAACGGGGGGTACTTAAATGTTCCTCCTTTTAGATAGTCACGATTAAAGTAAAAGGGGAAATCTTGGGGAAGGGCAGGGATCCCAACCAGGCAAGTTCCCAATGGGCTCTCTGCATCACCACCGTGCAGACAGATGTCTTCTCTGCCAAGCAACTGCGCGAGGAGTTTCCAGATGTTATGATCCGGCTGTGAGATTGGCCATAGAGCTCCAGGTGTCATCAAAGCTCCCATGGCGAGCAGGAACTCGAGGATCCGGACTGCGAGCATGTTGACTGAGATTGGGCTTCTAAAAGAATAAACAGAATAAACAGGATATCATAAATTTGATGTCGGATCTCAGGGGGAAGGGTCTGGATCGAAATCAAAGGTAATATCAAGCAGGGACTCGGAGGATGATGATAGGGAGGATGGGGGCTCTCCCTTCTTCCGCCGCCTCCAACTCGCCACTCTGACTTGGGGTGTCTGTGGGGTGGCGTTTCTTGTGCGGGGGACAAAGGGCCTG
>JAWWEY010000001.1:60373483-60427522 GCA_035582745.1 Loriotus luctuosus | reverse complement strand
GCAGGTCGCGAGTTGGTGGCGTGACGAAGGAAGACGGGAAGCAGCCAGAAGGTGCAGCAAAACAGGGTTTATTGGGAGAGGACGGGTACAGGAAGGGAGGAGGGCTGCAGCCGACTGGCCAAGAACCTCCCACAGGGGATGATTGATAAAACCTCCCCAGTGGGAGTGGCCTGTCACTAGGAGCAAATCACAATACACGACATAATGATTGACACATAAGAGTTACAAATGAGGGACTAACAAAGGAGGGGCCGACCCATCTGCACCAATCACCCTCCATCCCAGGCTGAAGCTTCTGGAAATTAGGAGTGGGTAGAGGATGACGGACAGATGAGTCGCTAAGCAACCAAGGCGGGGAAACCAAGATAATGAGCAAAACAAGGCGGAGGGAACAACGAATGGCGGGAGAAACCAAGGCAACGAATGATTGACCTATAGCTGCAGGAGGGGGAAGGGGAACCTGAGACCGATTTTCATAAAATAACTTTTCATAAAACCCAAACAGAACAGTAATTTAAGGCACAATTTAAGGCATAACTCAACGCACCACAACACTGTCCTATTGCTTTCTATTTGGGAAAAAGAAACACACCCCCACATCACCACTTTTTGGGCTGTTGAAGAGAGTCATAAGGTCCCTGAGCCTCCTTTTCTCCAGGCTAAACAACCACAGCTGCCTTAACTGCTCCTCATCAGACTTGTCCTACAGACATTTCCCCAGCTTTGTTGCTCTTCTTTGAATGACCTTCAGCACCTCAATGTCTTTTTCATGGTGAAGACTAAGTGTGGGATTCAAGATGCGGCCTCACCAGTCCAAACTGAGTAAAGAGTTCAGGAAAAATCTGGAAGTTTCAGGATTATACTACTACAAATACAAGACACCAAAGTTCAGTTCTATAATTAAAAAAAAAAATCCCTCTGATATTTTTTATTGTCAGTCCACCATAATGATTTAAAATGAATAAAATGAGTGACCTTTGGATTTTTTCACTGTTAGTTAAGGATAACTTTGCATAATGCTTAAAAAAAATCACAACCCAACATAATCTCATTAGATTTGCAGTCAGAAGCAATTTCCTAAAAAGATTAAATATAGCCAGAAGCTACTGTGTGATATAAATTCCATTGAAGACAGATAAAAACTAAGGTCAAAACTTTCAAATCTTAGTTTCTAGGATACATGCCTATAAAATTTTTACATCCAAAAGAAAGTTACTTGTTTTTCAGTACTGCTCCACTAATTTTCCAAATTCAAAATAAAGTGAAGTTACCAGCTATGATTTCAGTTACTTTTCTATTCAGAGTGCATAGTTTTAGTGTCTCCTTTTTGCAAAAATTCACAATAATACAACATGATTTCTATATACAATGTGAATTGGACTCAAAAATTGGGATACCAGTTTAACACCTTGTCATTAATATTTAATGGCCGGCACCACTACTACTGGTTAAAATTGCACTTTATTGAGTTTGATAATCACTGTTGTATATGAGAGTCCCAATTGTATTCTCACTCTCAGTCTTTCTATCCAAAAAGTCCTACATAAATTTTGAAAGTAAAAAATCCATACAATTGGCCTAATGTTCCCTCTTTCTGAAATAGTAATTGATCTCGAATCATGCAGAGATGCCTGAATTTTTTCAGAATTAAATAGGTCTGTTCGTGAAAGCCCCATGGACATACCATTATGGTCATGCAGTGAAGGGGTTTAAAGAAAATGATAATTCGCCTGAAACACTACCTTTAGGATACAACATCATTTGATACTTTCATGTTCCTGTTAATAGATATTAATATGCCTGTATTTAACACCTAGCTTAAAAAAAATCTTGTTCTTCTACAGAGGCCATAGGCATCTGCATTGGAACTTAGGAAGCAGTAAAACAAAACAGTCCAGATGTCATAATTCTTAACCCTACAATACATCTGATCTTTCAATTCTACAACTGGTTTAAATTTTGACTAGTTTTTACACTGAATTATTTCAGCTCCTTCTCAGAAACAGGGCTCCTGAGAATAACAGACATATAGCTACTAGATCAAAATGCCTGAGTCAGAGATGACCCTCTGCTCCTTCCACAAGACAAACATCTCTTGATGAATGTTCTAGATCATGTGTAATGTGTGACAGCCACCACTATTTTAGGCACTCTCAGCTGCAGCGCTGCTATGAGATTCAGGCTTTGCCCACTGAAAAGTGAGTAAGAGAGGTACATTACAGAGCTGAAAGCCTGGAGTGAAGTTAGCAAGCATCATAGCAATGTCACTAAAGGGGTGGGCAGTTACAAATAATTACTCTATCCAGAGGTATACAGTCATACCACAAAAGAATTAGCCTTCATCATTTTTTAGTCTTCTGAAATATATTGTCAGGAAAAAAAAGGAAATACAGAAAATCTCAGTAGAGTTTATGACTACTCCATACTTCAAGCATTTCAATTTCAGTTCTAACTTTGTCTTGTTCCAACAGACTGTGTTCACAATCTTGACTACACACTGACCTTCTATTTTCCTATAAGTCTGTAATTTGGGGTTTGTGTTTTGGGCTTGTTTGATTTTTTTCCTTAGTAATCAGGTGATGCAGGTAACTTAATAACATCTTCATTCTTTAAACAATATTTGCAGTGAAACCATGGCAGTTTTCAAACATTGTTATCTGAACCAGTGAAAAGAATTTCAAAGAACAAAGACAGATTTTCCGTTTTGAATTACTGTTGACTGATTCTATCAATAGGTATGATCAGCTCCTACTGGAAGATTATCGAAAGTCTTTTAAATTGAAAAGAAATTATTCTGCTACATGTTGAGGGTCATTATCAGTTCCCACAACAACAAAGACTCTTAGATTGTTTCTACTTTGAAATAAAGCTACGAGTATAGAAGTCCAAGTCCTGTGTTTCAATTAACGAAGACAAACATGTTTCCTGGGGAAAAAACCATAATCAATCTCTAACTGACTGAAAAAAAGAAAAATAATGCAAATTTGCAGTACAACAGCTGTTCTAGGACACCTATATCTGTAATCATTCTTGGTTACCTGCTTCACGTTCTGAAAGTGGCTTATTAATAAAATATTACCAAACTACATGGAATTACATCAATTTTCTCTGGATTTCTGGAAATTTCTTTGTCAATAAACCAGTGAATTAGAAACAGGACTTTTAGTTTATATTTTTTTTATTATGTAAAGCATATTTTTGTGATCTTACTAAACACATCCGAAAGGTTTCTAGACAGTAGTTAACCCACTCCCCATATTATGATTCAGAGTTTTGCTAAATATACTACTCAAGGTGAAAAAAAAGCCTACAGTTAATGTTTTCAGACACCTTTGTCATACACTATTGCCTTGCAATAGTTATTATTATAGAGATCTCTTTACCAGTATTTCCAATAATCTTTCCCAATCACTAATTGGATTTTTTTATGTCCTTGCATAGGAGAGGACCTTAACTTAGATATCCTCCTTCTTCCTTTTGAGGACTGAGTACATGTAAGGTCTTGTGAAGGAAAAAACTAACAGTGTAAAAGATGAAGGACATTATAATTTGGTAAGCAATGATCTGACAAACTTAAATTCTATCCTAGATCACGAAAAAGCAAGGCCTTTCATGAGTTTTAAAGAATGTTCTGGATGGCTTTCTGAATGACATTTTAAATATTTCACTCTTTTAAATAAATTTGTTGATTGTAAAGATGCACAGTAATTCATTGATTGAAATCTTTATTAGTTTACTGCTATTGGGTCAGCAGGAAAGGGAAAAAAATTTAAGGACTGAATATTACATTTTGGTAAACAATCTCTATATCTGAAATTACTGAACTATTTGAAATGGGATGTATCACTTTAGGGTCTGGCTGTATTTTTCTTGTTGGTGGTGGGGTTTGTATGTTTGTTTGTTTTATGTTGTTGTTTTCTAAGTTCTCATTACAGCAATGCGTAGGAGATTTAAGCATAATTAGAGAAAAAGAAAAACAATTAATATTCATTATGAACTTCAGGCTTTCCACAATCTAATGACTGATAATAGAAATTCAACTTTAATTTTTTTTTTTATAAAACGGGTATCACAATGCAACAGCAATAAATTTTCTTGAATTTTTTACTTATTTCAAGTTCAGAAATTGCTGAGCAACTTTGAATCTTTTGTCTAATTCAAACCTCATTAAAAGCAAAAGCTTGCGAGTTTCAATACTATGTGTCTTATCACCAAGTGTAGTCATGGAATGTTATGTATGTAATCCTACAAGTATATAGCAGAGAAAATGAGATTACTCAAATATATTCTTCCACTTCAGTAAAATTCACATGAATATTACATATACAGCTACAGCCATCCTGTAGAAATAATAAGATTACAAGTAAGCTACACCCTCTAAGGAGAATAAGAAAAAATGTGGTACTCTACATGATTGTATTTCTTAATTCATTGTAAAAGACAATAGAGAACATTTTTTCTATAGTAATACAAGTGCAGAAGTGTCACTATTAATTCTTCATGAATCAGCTCTTGCAATGTGTTATCAACATATATAAGGAGGATAGAGAAAATTCTTTTTATTTTACCAGACAAATTGGAAAATATATTTTTAAAAAATAGATAAATTTTAATTATGTGGGGAAAAAAAACTTGAGGAAATAATTTTTTATGCTTCTACTAACTAGGAGAAATATTTTTAAAATTTGTTTATTTATCATTTCCTCAATGAATTAGCTAACCTATTCCAGTTAGAAGGAATTCACTGTGGTATGAATATTTTTTCTGATGCAGTACTACCTATTATAAAGACTTTATGGTATCTGTTTTCCCTAAATGCAACAGAGATAGTACAACAAAAAGAAAATTTAATTCTTACAATGTTAAGCTTCTTTCAGCTTTCAGTTATGTTAAGCTTTTTTCAGCTTTCAGTTAGCTCAGGATACAGTCTTAAAATTTTTCTCAATGCTAAGTAACACATATGAGTTCAGGTTGTTTGATCATTGTTGATGCCTTTTTAGGCTGTTTTTCCCTTCAGACCCAGAAACAGAGAAATGTACATTTCAGTGTACGCTTCAGCTGCATTTTTTCCTGATAGAAGGGGAATTATCAATATACTTTGCAAAATAAGAACAAATCTTTTATCAAAACAATGAATTAGCAACTTGCTGTATTGCACATAAGAGCCCTAAAATATAAAAAAAAATACCAATGTAAATAAACTAGCTTCTAAAAGATAGTATAGATTTCATATTGGTAATTATTACCTGGAAGTCTTTAACACTGTCTGAACTAGGTCCTTCACCATTTCTGTAAAAAGAATACAAAATTCATGTAAAAAACATACAAAGATCTACATTTGTCTTGGTAGAAACTGATCACAGTATTTCAGGAAATGAAACTGCTAAAGGAAAACCAATTATGAATTTTTAGATGAGATAGTTCAGGTGTTCACAAAATTACCAGGTTTAAATCATAATTATGATCAAATCATATCTATCAAGTTGGAAAGAATTTTTTTTTCTTTAAAGAAAAGGTAAGATCGCAATAGAGACATACTTTTTCAGGGATTAACTGGACTTAAAACCAAAATAATGCCAGGAAGAGAATTGATTTAGAGATTCTGAAAACCATTGGTTTTGTTGATGTGACTTCTCAAAACATATCTGGTTTGTGTCTCCCACCTTCTTTTCCATTGGCTAAATCAAATACAGGGTGGAAAGGTTAAAAGATGCTGCAAGGTATGCTAAAAGGCCAGTAAATTTCCATGGTTAACTGCAGAACTCTTACTTGAGCCAAAACATAAAGTTATTGTAGCTAAAGGTCCAGGAATAACTAATCTGGTAAAGATTGGGCACTCTAAGGTGCAATAAAAAGAAGCCCAGTAGGTTAGATAAGTTGCAGAAGGTGACATATAACTTTCAGACCTTAGCTAGGAGCACAAGAGATCAACAGAATGATGAAAAAAAAAAACCAAACAACCAAGCAAAAAATCATGCAAAGAGTAACAAGCTGAAGGCTCTATTGATAACAAAAAGCTCCTTTACCACAATCATCTTGGAATCATCTACCCAGGGAGGTGGTGGAGTCACCATCCCTCGATGTGTTTAAAAAAAGACTGGATCTGGCACTTGGGGCCATGATCTGGTTGAGGTGTTAGAGCATGTGTTGGACTCTATGTTCTTAAAGGTCTCTTCCAACCTAGAAATTCTGTGATTCTGTGATCTTGTTCCTCCCCAGAAAAAGTTTTGGATGCTGGCAATTTTTCCTCTGAGAAAGTACACAAAAGGACAATGAGAAGGTGGATATAACTTCAGAAAGAAGAAGTGGACACAAAGAAGATATTTCTGTAAAAAAAATTAAATCTATTGGTATTGGTGTGGTTGGTCTACACTGATTATATAATTTGGACTAAAACACTGCTGTAAGATTAATTGAACTAACAGTAAATACTGCATATTAACAGTGTATTTTCCTTTTCTCAACCTTGTATTTTGAAGCACACAACACACCTGAGGACCTGAGATTTCATTCTGAAGTTTACTTGAATACCGAAAGCAGCGCTATACTGTAGGCACACAGTTTGTGGTAATTGGGAATGGAGCTGCGGCCGAGCCTCATCCCTAATGGGCTACAGCTGTGAAAAGCAGGTGAACAGCATTGAAGGTAATGAGACCTGGGGTGCCAAGGTGCACTGACCCTCATCCCTAATGTGCTACAGCTGTGCAGGGCAGGTGAGCAGCATTAAAGGTAATGAGACCTGGGGTGCCAAGGTGCACTGACCAATCACCAAAAGGAATGGAAGGCACACAGATGCAATGTGTGAACATGAGGGGTATAAAAGGCTGGGCTAAAAACCAAGGAGGGCTAATGCCTGAAGCCTTCTGGTAAGGTGTGGTGTTGCTCTGCGTGGGTGAGTGCTTAAAGCATTCTGAAGTTGCTTGGTGATACTCTGTGGGTTGTAGGATATGCTGTGAAGCTATATTAGCATCCCTGTCTTTCCTGAGACAGGTTTAGATGATCACCTCCAGCCACATGGAACAAAGAAAGCCATACAAGTGTAGCTACTTTATAAGACCTTGGTTTTCTTTCCAGGTGCTAGTTCACAAAGTGTTGAATACAAATATATGGAAGAAACATCTAGAAGTGATGTCTGTACTCATACGTTGCAACTTTCGAACTATATCCACAAAGGGCTGTCCTAGATCTTGGATTCTACCTAGCTTGGCTTCTAAAATGATAGGGAAATTCTTAAAGCTGAATATATGTTGCAAAGGTTTGCATGTAGCAGCTCTGTATGCATTTTACATATGTAGCTACATTATATGTCTATATTTATATATACTGTATGCAAACATTCAGCAATGAAATTAGAAATCACTCTGAATAGAAATGAGCAAGAGATGTGACCAGTTTTAGATCTCAGAATAATAGTTTGTTGTGTTGTTGTTCATTAGCAATAAACATTGCCAATTATTATTGCTACATATATAAAAAGGTCTTTAAGACTTAGAGCTTAAACCAGCAGTAACATGTAGCTGGTACTATATAGTCAGAATTTATAGGTACAGCTCTTAGTTCTCTGACATAAAGACACCATGTCTGACAACTCTTTGATAAGGGAAGCTGGAAATAAAGCAGGATTATTAATTCTATCCCATCTTGAGTTTCTATTCACTGATGTTTTATGTTCCACAGATCTCTCTTCAACTGAAATGAGGTGATCTTGCCTGTTAAAGTAATCAAATGTGATCTTGTAGTACCTGTAGTTCTTAGCGTTTTGCTAAATACTCTTCTTACTCTACATTCCTGCATAGAATTTGCTGCTTGCATATATTTTCCTGAACCCTGCTTGTGGACCTATCCTGCAAGTCTCCTTTGCAGTAACATTTTATATATACTGCTAAGATTATATATCTTATGTTACAGAATTATCAACTGCTAAATGTACTGGTTTGGTTTAGTGATGTCCACATGTAAGACAAATAAATATTAATTTTATCTTACTTAGCTACCCCTATGTTATAGAGACAACAGTTTCTGGTTGCAGTATTGAATGTAATCAGTTTTTCTCTAGCCTGCTCAACCTCTGGTGCTGTGTCTCTAGCTCCCAGTTGCTCAGTGCATGGTTTTAGTGGCAGATATGAAACGTATAGTTTTAAACAAAAATATCTGGTGGTTTGGTGACTGCGGTAATCCCCTGGGATGTGAAGAATGCCACTGCAGAAATTTCAGTCCAGGTTTTCTTATCTCCTAGAAGATGTTCTCCTTGAAAATTTATTCAGAAGCCTTTGATTTTAAGTGAAGTAACTGAAATAACAAAGCACAGAGTTATGAAATGCAAAGTACAGCTTGTTCTAAGCATACTGAATACATTAAATCTCTTTTGCATTTTGTTGTATTTTATCTAGACATTTGCAGCTGTAAATACATGCATGCTCACAATCTTCAGTTTTAGGGTCTGTAGTATCTTCAAGTGACCAAGCAAGTTTGACAGTGTTTTTCTATACCATTCTCCAGGAATGAAACATAAATTTCATTTACATATCCTTTTCATCTATAATTTTTGTTGCGTTTAGAAACAAGCTCTGATTTTGAGAGAAACTGCACTGTTTTGAGCCTGATTCTGAATGCAGTATTTTGTATGTGGTTTTTAATATTACTAAAAGAAGAAATATTGGATGCTGAAAAAATGTATGTACACACACATATACATATATCATAATACAGAATGTTGAAATTAATGCAGGCTGACTGAAAATACCATCATATGCATTAATAATGCATGAAATAATTTCTCTTGAGGTCTTAAATTATGTATTCACAACAATATTCAGGGAGATTATTTGATAGATACATTACACATAGCAGAACTACCTCTTTTAGCAAATACTTTCTAGCAACTCTCACCAGTCGACTCTCTTCGTTGTTGTTGAAACAACTTTTGTGTGTGTGCCTGCAGATCAGAGTATAAATATTTGGGTTTCTCAGAAGATTACAAGGATGAATTTTGCCACAATTAGGAGGATAATAATAAATTTAAAAATCCAACGTGCGTTAATAATCTTGTGACTACTATGAATATAAAATAGGGGTGTTTTTTTAATTTTAGCAAAAGAAAACCCCTGACCTACTATTACTAAGGGTAAAAAAATAAATAGCTATATCTGTCAAAGATTAACCCATTCTGAGTAGAATTTATTTTTTTATGTGTTTTGTATCTAAGTAAGTTTGGATCTGTCATGGCTATCCTTTCTCTTCATAAAGTGAGAGCACTGCTAACTAATTTTGTGAAGTTCCTTCTTTTTTTGCTCCTCAAAGTTTGTTTCTTAATGAGGCAATAACAACAGTACTACACAGCAGAATTTCCTATTATTCAATTCTGTAACTAATTCTTTTCATCATATTAATAGAGACAAAGAAGAGGTTTAGGCTAGTGGTGTTTGGCACCCAAAGGGTTTAGCAGGCAGAGGTGTAAGTTTAGGCCCAGACTAAACAGTTTGCTTGAGACTAAGAAAAGCAAACTCTGTGATCAGGAAAAGAAATCCAAATTGACAATAGTCGGAATTTAAAGTGACTTAATTAGATACTTTAAAATGTTACAAAGAGACTTTTTTTTAAAGAAACTAAACACTAGAATCTGCACATTGACGACAGATGCGAACCTAGATGAGTGGTCTGAATTAGATGCCTGATTTTAAGGTAATGATTTTAAGTTGATTAATGTTGGGTGAAGAAATGGCCTATTTCTGGTATACCTAAGCAAGCTGGTCTTTAATATAAATATATGTGAGTGTCTCAGGAAACATCCACAAATGTTGGTGTACTTCCAGTAAAAATCAGTACTAGCTTTGTAACAAAATTTTTACTGATATACCTGTACAAATATAATGCTTATAATGTTTCTTTTGTAATTTACCGCACAGATTTTGTGTTTAGCTTTTTGGGTTTTTTTTCTGAAATACCAAGTTTCTTTACACAGGGATTGACAGTCAGCTTCCTTGCTACGTGTTCAAATAGAGCCAGTTATCACTGAGAGCAACAGTGAACTGAAAGCAAGTCAAGAAGACTTGAGACATCTTTTAAGGTCTTGGTGTTGGAAGTCAATTTTTATATATACACACTTGTAAAAAAATATTACATGAAAATTATGAGGCACATTCATAAAAGAACATCCACAGTTCATAACCCTTCAGTAGCAAAAAAACCCTAAAAAACCAAAAAATATCTTTCACTAAGCTGTGTGAAATTCCTTATGAATAACTGAAAATAAATATTAACAACTTTTTGATTGTGAAGCTCCTAATCACATGTTCAAGAATTACAAAATATATACACTTTGGATAGTGAACTGCAAACAAAGATCACCTGACAGTTATTTTTCAGCTCATTTCACATAACATTGACAGCATTTTCTATCAGCTATTAATGGTTGTTTAACATGTTTGCAGCATGAAATGTATTATGAAACTATTATGAATATCTAAATTTTGCCTATGTTAATAGCTTTAAAAAAAAGTAGCTTTAAAAATGAGTGTTGACGATACTGGTTAATTTTTAATTATACTTTATTTGTAAACACTGTAAATCTATGATAATAGCTAAGTTTTCTTTTAGCACCAACCTAAAATTATCCCTGAGAAAAGGACTATTCAAGTTCTTTCCCTCTTACTTGGATAAAATAGTTGCTGAAGGATCTTCAGGATCTTCATTTTTTGAATCAGAGGCCTCTGTTACTACCAGAAATAGCACTAATATAAAAAAAAAGAAAACAAAAATCAAGCACATTGTCACTGATATAATTAAAAATAAGAGATACTTTCCTTTTGGAAAAAGGAAAAGTTTTTAGTAGGCCTGATCCATGCAGTAGAAAAGACCAAGTTTTGTTCATAGGTGTTGGTCTAAGTGGTAACTCTTCAGATTGCTGCAATTATTACTTTGTCTAGAAAACAGACCAGTGCCTCTTCTTGGTGGATGGAAAGGATTACCAGTGTTCCCAAAAGAAGGATGAGCACATACAATTAATGTCAAACTATTATGAAATTATAAACCAGCATAATGTTAGTATTGTTCAAAATAGGCATCATAAAGTGTGGGAGTGTAAGAAAATATCTTGTGACAAAACCGGGTTTATATTTCTTCTCTCTTCTGTAGCCCTCTCTGAGTATAATCTGGTATACAGTGCTCTTGATACAAAAAACTATCATGATATAAAAAGAAGAAGATTTTATTAAAAGACACTTTTTCAACAGTTTATATACTTGTCTTGATATTAAGTAAATTTCAGTTTCCAAAAGTCTTCCTTTGTTTTCTGACACATAAAGAAGTTTCTAAGTTCAGGTGAAATCCAAGAAAGTATTTTAGGTAGTATAAAAAAATCCACCCCAAACTTCTGTAATTTCTGCTTGTTTACAATAAGTCATTTTGTGATACAGAATATTAATTAAAGATTAATTAGGCAGCAACAGTTATTGAATAAGAGACATTGTAAGCAATTCTCATTTATATTATGGAGTTTATTTTGAAATATGAACTGCAATGGCAACTAAATGAGGGCTTATTCCTCTTCTGTTATCTGGCTGAGTTGAAATATTTAACTACCTTTTGATTCCTAGAATTATTAAAATTGGACTGGAAAAATGACCACTAAGTTGAAAGTGAGACTGAATTCTTAAACCACACTGGTCTGCCGCAGCAGCATTCAGCCTGACTTGACCCTCAATTACCTATCCAGCATTGTATCAAGAACATCATATAAACTATCACAAAGAATGACATGTACCAGCAAGTGTGAATGGACACTGATAGTCAGTAATAAAGCACAACATTGCCACTCAGCAGAGTAAAGTTAAGTTTTTAATTGAAGTGTCCAACTGAAGGAAATGGATAAAGAAAATCACAAAAATCAGACTCTTGTGGAGAGATGGGTTAGAGAGGGTCTTGGTGAGATCACAACAAGGTAGCAACATGACTACCTTGATGCTTTTCCAATCTGGGCCATGCTGATAGGGACCTCAGATGCAGCATCAAGGATGCATTGGGGTTAGGGTAAGGGCTAAAGCTAGGGTTAGGATTCAGACACTCGCAGAGCCTACGACTTCAGGGACAGCTGGACCAGAAAAGGAATGCCAAAACTATCATGGTGGAGCACCTCATCGGCTGCCTCCACACTTTTACAAACTGTGCTCATATATGTGCTCAGTTTCTTTTAACTTAGACCAATCATTAGGTACCATTTAAGAGAGTATTGGAAAGTATTAAGAAGGGAATCAGCTACATTTCAGAGCAGGAGTTTCAAGATTATAAGAGGAGACAAGACTGCAATTTAATTCAATTAATCAATCAAACATATTGAAGTTATCTCTGAATGCAATAATCTCTGAAATAAGTCTTCTTAGCATTATATTGCTGTGATTGCACATTCTTTTTTCAGGTTCAAGAGGTCATGGTATCTTTTAGTATTCTTGAAACTATTTCAGTACCTGAAAATATACTTTCCAGCCCTGCCTCTTCTTTGCCTTAATGAAAAAGAATAGGTTGGCAGCTAGTTGCTTTACATGCCATAGGTAACAGGAAAACAGAAACACCACAGCTTTAAAATATAGTCATAGGAATTCACACTGTTAAATTCACTTACTCTTATTTATTTATTTGGCTTTTGAAAATGAATTAAAATATTGATTATGTAGGGCTTTTACACTTAGTGAAAATTTTCTGTTTTGTTGTAGTTTATTCTTCTTACGACTTGTAAAATATACAAGCAAATGCTGGAAGACAGTTATTTTCAATTCAGGTACACAAATGAAAAATATGCACACATATGCACAGAGGAAAAATTGTATCGAGTCACAAATATATAAGGTAGAATAGATGCATCTTCGGAAAGCGCGTGCCTGCATTCCCTACATAGTCAATGAAAATGAGTATTTCTGAAGACTTTCAAGTGAAAACACTTCTCATTTTAAATATCTATTGAAAGGAAAATAGCAGAGGTGAAAGTTTTATCAATAAATCTCAAATCTCTAAAAGACAGCTAACTTTAAAATATAAATATCCACATATATATATACATATATATATATATATACATGGTCTTAACTATCAACATAGAACTTTTTATAGCACTCTCCAGAGGCTACTTCATCTGACCTACTTAGGGTATTCATTTGGTCTGAGATAAATAGCCATCCTTATGTGACATTCCTGAGACTAAAAAAATTTCACCCAGGATGCCAACAATATAAGAGGAAGTCAGATGCTGAAGTTTGTCAGAATAGATCTTCTTTTTATGGAGTAGTATTATAGCTACCATAAAACTACATTCCATCAACAGTGTCTTCTGATAAACTTAAAGCACAGCTGAGGGTGTTGAAGGTACACTAACATTAACTTTAATGACTAAAGCCTAAGTCAGACCACAAGCAAACAAACAAGGCTTAATAGAAATTATCGGAATTATTTATTCAAAGCTCAATTTATTGTATAGAGGGTAGGGAGGGAGGGGAGGTAGCTCAGTATTTTTAATACCCTATTTAACTACTGCTAAACACATGTAAAATGAACCAAACCTAGAATGTATGGAGTACAAGGGCAGAGATTCACAAAGAATTTAGGTCTGTCTATTTAGCTTGAAAAAATAACACAAATACTAAATGCATTGTTATATTATCTCATGAAAAATTTTACTTTTTAGAATCTCACCCAAGTGTATCACTTTTTGACTTGGGTCTCCTGTTGCCCTTTCCTCAGTTTTAAAATTAGATAAAGTGCTCTTCTTTCTAGAGAGCTTTAACTCTATAAAAATGGAGGATCATCAATAGTACATCTATTTTTTTCTTTTTTTAATTTAGGGTTAAATTTTAATATTCTTTCTAAAATTTTGTTAATTCAAAAACCATTTGGGAGTTAATGTGTGTAATTTTCTTCTTTACTCAATTCATTTAGACAATTACAGACTTCCAGGATGTGTAACCAATCCTTCTACAGATAGTTGATTTCTTTCATTCTGACAAGGCATGTTTGAATTCTTTTAGGGCAAAAGATTAGACCAGATGCTTTTGATTGTACAAGAGTGCTATGAAGAGTAAGAGATGGGCCAAAAGTTTGTAGCTCACTTGGATAGCTGGTTTTTAGAGACATGGGTCAGTGAGAAGAGCTAAACAAGGACAATGCTCATGGAGAAGAGATCCAGCACCAAGCAGCCAAGCTGGACAGCAGATCACAAGACTGTGACTGAGAATGTGTTACTATTTCATTTCTTTCCAGTTCAATGGCCTTGATACTCTCCTTTTGTGAAATATCCGCAGTATCACACAATATTCCAGAGAGGAGTACCGCAACATTCACCCTGATTGCCACTTCTGAGCAATGTGCATAATGCATAAAGTATTAGCACAAACAGGTCTTTTCTTCTTCACACACCATCCATTTCTGGAGGGGGTTTTTAAAAAGGCATGAGCTGTTTACCAATACTGATTTGATTTTTTAGGCCTGTGCATGCTAATTATTTTCACTCACTTTAACATGATATTTAATGATACATTAGTATGGTATTAACATTGGTGATCGTCAACAATATCTTTCTACTGGTAGAAATCTATGTACATTTATTTTTTTGCAACATTATGAAGCAATTGAGATTGGTACCATTAATTTCTCATGGTTTACGTTTCCATTATCAGATTGAATTAGTCAAACTTTCAGTGCAAAGGAAAACAGGCAAAACCCCCTGGATTTTTCATTTAAGAGGAGGAAGGGGTAGGAAGAGAAGACAGCCTCCTAGGAAACCTCCAATATTTTTGTATTATTTCCTGGAATATCCAAGTGGTGTAGGGCATCCCATGATTTATAAATAGGAATGAACAATGACTGATTTAAGTATTTTCAACAGCTGTCAGAATAGAATTTAATTTCAGTCTTTAGGTTACATGACTAAATATCAATGTAATGTGCTCAGTAGCAGTGATTAGTCTATGAAAGACAAAGGATTGATCTATTTAGCACATTTTTTTCAAGAAAATTGTTTTCAATAAACAGTAGTTCAAAAGTGAGAAATACTGTAGATTTATTGAATGCTTTATGCTAACAAAATCCAGCAAAAATATAATGTTTTCTTCAATGAACTTAGAATCAGTAACATTTTTATGGGTTTTAATATTAAGTGCTATGCTCTATGGATGTTTCACAGAAGTATTTGCAGTTTCTCCTTAGGTATATTAAATGATAGCTCCTTGTCCATTAGAATATAACATTTAATTGAAAGTACTTTGAGGAGAAAAATAACTCTAATATTATTCTGTGTCACTCAAATTCTTTGACTTCTTCTGTGACTAATAAAGGCACAGTAATTAGAAACAATTTACATGAATGAACCCCTGATTGAATAATCTTATATCTCACTTCTTGTATGTAAGATATTAAGGATGAAATCCACATATTTCCTTTTCCCTTCCCCTTCTACTTCCCTTGTCTATTTTGTTATCAATTATGTTTTTATTAACATGGGATCATACAGAGATCAAACTGATCTGATTAAACTGCTGATCAAACTAATGTGTTTTAATATGGAAATAGCCTTCTAATCTACCTACATGGATCTAAGTATACACTTTGGGAAATGTAATTTTTTAAACTACCTCAATGTCAAGAGAAGTTTTACTAAAGGCCAAGAAAAATAATTGTATTGAGGTAATAGCTAAAATTGCAAACATGTAAGAAATTCCTTCTCTTTTTACAGTTTTGTAACTGAAAGCAGAATTACTAACTCATAAATAGATATCATTCCTACCAGAGGTAGAAAATAGTACTACTGTCTCTGGTAGCTACCCACGTTCTTTACATTATAGGTAAAACTCTGGAAAGCCTTTAAATATGCTCTTATGAAGATATTGGCTCAGCTATAGAAAGACCACATTCAGATTTTTTTCTCTGATATTATTTGTTCCACATTTCTCCCAGGATGAAACAGTTCTCTGCCTGGACTACTCTTCTTGAATAGTATTGGTAGGTAGGTTTTGAGTTTTTGAATCTATTCCATCTTTTGAAGTTGTTTTGTAAATGAAAAATCAATATTGAGTTTGGTGAGGACAAGAAGGAATAGAAACCATGACTTTCCAATGCACAGTTTTGAATATTTGCCAGGTAATTTGTTCAGCAATTATGGCCAGAAAAAAATTATTGTTGTATGTTAGATACTAGAAGCCAAAATATTGGATATTGTTTTTCCTATCACATTTTTTATTTACAACCTTGAATTCTACTTGTTTTAGAATAGTGTTTGGTTTGATGTAAGCAGTATTTAATCTGAATTCTGCCATAATCTTTTGCCATTAGCAAAAAACACCAAAAGGATTCAGAGTCCTTTCTATACAATGCATTAGACAGAAATCTTAGAATCTTTAATAGATCTCAGAACTAATTTAGGAAAAGTTTTCTATTCTATAAAATGCATGAAAATAGAATCATTGTTATTTCTTCAATTGAATAGAATCATGAACTTTGTAAACAAGATTAATAGGGACTTTATTTTAGTGTTATATATAAACTTTGAAAAGTAGATAATACAGTAGAATGTCATTAATATAAATGTAAGTATATAAATTCAAACATATATATGTTAGAAATGGATGGCTGGACGTGAAAGAAAAAGAGAGAGAAAGAAAAAAAGAAATATAGAAAGAGAGAAAGAAAGAGAAAGAGAGGAAAAAAAGACAGAAAGAAAGAAAGAGAGAAAGAAAGAGGGGGAAAGAGAGAAAGAAAGAGTAAGAAAGAAATAGAGAAAGAAAGAAACAGAAAGAAAGAGAGAAAAAAGAGTGAGGAAGAAAGAAAGAGAGAGAAAGAAAGAGATAAAGAAATAGAGAGAAAGAAAGGAGGAAAGAAAGAAGGAAAAAGAGAGAAAGAGAGAGAGAAAGGAATAGAAAAAGAGAAAGAGAGAGAAAGAGAGAAAAAGAATTTAAGAAAAAGAAAGATATAGAAAGAAAGAGAACAAAAGAGAAAGAAAGAAGGAAAGAGATAGAGAAAGCAAAAGATAGAGAAAAGAATAGAAAAAAGAGAAAGAGAGAGAAAGAGTGAAAGAGAGAAAGAAAGAGAGAGAAAGAAAAAATAAAGGAAATAGAGAAGGAATGAGAGAGAAAGAGAGAAAGAAGGAAGTAGAATAAGAGAGAGAGGAAGACAGAGAAAGAAAGAGAAAGAAAGAAACAAAGAAATAGGGAAAGGTAGAGAAAGAAAGAAAGAATGAGAGAAAGAGAGAGAGAGAAAGAAAGCAAAAGAAAGAAAGAGAGAAAGAGTAAAAGAAAGAAAGAGAGAAAGAAAGTAAAAGAAAGAAAGAGAGAAAGAGAAAGAAAGTAAAAGAAAGAAAGAGAGAAAGAGAAAGAAAGCAAAAGAAAGGGACAGAAGAAAAGAGAGTAAAAGAAAGAAAGAGAGAGAATGAGCGAATGAAAGAAAGAGAGAAAAAAGAGAAGGAGAGAGAAAGAAAGAGAGAGAGAAAGAAAGGAAAAAAGAAAGAGGGAGAGAGAAAGAAAGAGAGAGAGAAAGAGAAAGAAAGAAAGAGAGAGAGAAAGAAAGTGATAGAAGGAAAAAGAGAGAAAAAAGAAAAAGGGAGAAAGAGAGAGAAAGAGAGGAAGAAAGAAAAAGAGAAAGGAAGACAATGAAAGAAAGAGAATGATAGAATGAAAGACAGAGAAAGAAAGGAAAAAAGAAATAAAGAAAGAATGAGAAAGAATGAGAAAGAAAGAGAGAAATTGAGTGAGAGAGAAAGAGAGTGAAAGAAAGAAATAAAAAAGAGAGAATGAAAAAGAGAGAAAAAAGAAAGAGAGAGAAAGAAAAAGAGAAAAAGAGAGAGAAATAGAGAAAGAAGCAAAGAAAGAAAGAAAGGAAGAAACAGAGAAAGAAAGAGAGAATGAGAGAGAGAGAAAGAGAGAAAGAAAGAGAGAGAGAAAGAAAGAAAGAGAGAGAAAAAGAAAGAAAAAGAATGAGGGAGAAAGAAAGAGAGAAAGAGAGATAGAAAGAGAGAAAGTAAGTATGAAATATTGGAAGAAATTGAGAGAAAGAGAGAAAGAAAGATAATTCCTCCTGTCTGCCATTTTTACCCTATGGAATGACTCCCCTTTGCAAAGAAGATTTGTTTGCAACATTATCATTGTCAACTCAGCTTTTGGTTGCACTTTTGAATAGTCATTGCTGAGGTTTTCTGCAGATCTATCTCTATATATTCATGTCTCATTCTGTTCTTCTGCTGGGCATCATATCTGCAGTTTCTGACACTGCCCTTGATGTTGAATGCTAATTGCTGGCATTGATGTGAACTTTTCTGATAGCTGCTCTGAAATCAGATGGTAGTAAACACAGGAAACAGAACAAGTGCATAACCATTTTTACTGCAAGGCATTAACGACATAATTCTTTCTTTAGTCTGGATTTCTTCTTGTTCTTGGTGAGTTTTTTTGTTTGCTTGGTTGATTTTTTTTTTTTTCTTAGAAGGATATCGTGGCTTAATTCTTATTATAATGAGTCCTTTAGCTGGAGCTCCATTAGCTGAAATTTATTCACATAAAGGGAATCATTCAGCTTAGTTATCTTTCAAGACTAAGAAAGTACATGTAACTTAGCAATTACTCTCACAAGCATGCTTGGTATAAAGTGCTTAAGGGGAAACACAAATAAAAAAAATAATTGGCAATTTAAGCTTCTTTATATTCTTATTTGCACAATAGATTGAAAAGAGGGAATGACGTTGGCAAACTGTGCTGGTTTTGGCTGGAGTGAAGTAAATTTTCTGAGAGCAAGGGGAGGTGGGACTTTCAAAGATCAAGATGATATGTAGCAAGGAGAAACTACTGTGCTGAATCTGTGACAGCTGTATCTGGAAAAAAATCGATCATTTAAACAAACATATTCATACTTCATCTTCATGTGTAAAAATTGTTTTATCAAAACTATTTGCAATTTTACCAGAAAATCCATAATTTGGTGTTTTTCTAGTTAGTGATATCCAGTAATTCTGGAACTCTAAATTTATATATATTTATACAAATAAATATTTCAAGGCTATGATTAATTCTGATCTGTGCACAATATTAATAACTTTGTCATGAAAGCTAAAATGAATCAATGGAATCAACTGCATTATTTCCAGGAAAATTTAGAAAGTACTATTTCCATATTCATAAATTAAATATGCTGGTTTTGTTCTTCCTTGGTATTTTTGTTTTTTCTTTTTTTTCCTCTGGGAGACTTTTACAACACTGGTGTCTTTATACTAGATACCTTGTATTAAATTATATAGTTAGATGATGTTGTTGGCATTGTCCTGCATGAAATGCCTATCTGTACTAAATCAGTAGTTTCTTGAAGGATTACAGTATTTCCTTGCTTGAAAAATAAACTTTTTAGGAAAAATGCATGAAAAATTATAATGGAAGAAAAATAAGAACAATGGCTGCTTAAGCAATTTAACAATCACATACAAATTCAATGCCATCCTGCCAAATTGTTACAGGATATGACATAATCAGAGGAAATTACTTTATAGGCATCCCATGAAAAACCTGAAGGTCTGTATACATTTAAGACCTGATTAAAAAGCTGGTTTAGCAATGAAGGTAAATGTGAATATTACTGTTGCTAATACTGAATTTATTCTACTACAAGGAGCAGGCACATGTTTGAAAAGGGCAGATGGTGGAAACAGACATTAAAGTTTCTGGAAGTCCTATCATTTCTACCATATCAATGTAAATCTAAATGTAAATATATGCTCACTCACATTGATACAGTTATATATGTATGTTCAAGCGTAGACTACAGATTTTGCATATGTATGAAGTAATATTCAACATTCGAATATAAAAAATATCTGATGATTTAAGGTATTGCCTGAACTGGATCTAAGTTCTGTAAAACTAAAGCACAAAATAGAAAAATAACACTTTCAATACTTTCATTTAAAGTTATCTCTCTGTAGATTTAAAACCAGCAACTAAGTGATTAGGGGAGAGAGGCGATCTTTACATTGAATCTAGCTGCTCAGATACAAAATTACACACTGTTATAGTTTCACATGTCATGAAATTTTGAATGTATTTTAACTCTCTTTGAAGAAAACTGAAAATATGACAATAAACTGAAAAGGTTAATCTAATAGCACCTATAATTTTAATCAGTGTGGCTAGATAAAATTGTAGAAATATAGAATCATTGAACCATTAAAGTTGTGAAAGGCCTCCAAGATCATAAAGCCCAGCCTTTATCTGAACACCATCATGTCAATTAAACCACAGCACTAAGTCCCATGTCTCATTGTTTCTTGAGCACTTCCAGGAATGGAGGCTTCACCACTTCCCTGAGAATTCCCTTTCAGTGAATATATTCTTCCTGATGTCCAACCTGAACTTCCCTTGCTGCAGCTTGAGGCCTGTCCCTCTGGTTGCCTGGGAGAAGAGGCCAATCCCCACCTCACTATATCCTTCTTTCCTTCAGGGAGTTGTAGAGAGCAATAAGGTCTCCCCTGAGCCTCCTCTTCTCCAGGCTAAACACCCCCAGCTCCTTCAGCTGCTCCTCATAGGACCCACTCTCTAGACCCTTCAGCAGCTCCAGTGCCCTTCTTCTCAGGATGCTTCAGCCCCTCAATGGCTTTCTTGAGGTGAGGGGCCCAGAAATAACCGCAGAACTTGAAGTATGGCCTCACCAGCACCAAGTGCAAGGGGACAATCACTGCCTTAGTTCTGCTGGCCACACCAGTGCTGATAAAAATACCAGTGGCCCTCTTGGCCACCTGGGCACACTGCTGGCACATGAGTGTTGTGGTGTGATGTAATAGCCCGTCTCAGTTACCCCTGTTCTTTCCCCAGGTGTGCCAACAACCTCTCCCTTCCCCTCCCTTGCCCCTTGCTGAGTGCTGTCCATCAGTCTTGCATTCCAGAAAGGGCATTGTGTGATTGGTGAAGTTCAAAAGATGCCCTTCAACCCTGGGGGACATTGGACCATCCAGGTGTCATTTGTCCCCTGAGACTTCCCCCCTTACCTGGTTGGCGGGATCCCTACCCCTTCCCTCCCCCTTTCCCTGAGCTTAAAAAGACACAGCAACCACGCGGTTCTGCTGTTCTGTTGGAGCTGTTGCTGCATTCAGAGGCCTGTGTGCCAGGAATAAAGCTCTGGATTGAAACCCCCCCTAGCAGAGCCCGACTCCTTTTTCCTTCACCTCGCTTTGAATCCTTTCTGCCAAAGGTAAACTTGAGCTCCTGCTGGAGCTGGACTTGTCCCAGGTGCCCAGCTGCAGCATCCAGCCAGCCAAAGGTGTCTCTGTGGTGAAACCACCTCAGCTGCCACCCTTGGTCAAGCAGCAAGGGCCAGACGAGCCCAGGCACGTTCCATCCGGCTATATTGGTATTTAATTCCAATAGATGAGTAATTTAATCTGTTGGAGATTCCTAAGAAAAAAGCATGACTTGGGAACATTAATTTGGGTATTGAATTGTGAATTCTGCTAAACGGTCTACTTTGCTTAACTTAGGTTTCTAGTTTGCAACACAATTTCAGCTATGTAATGAACAGAAATTCCTAAATTAGGCACCTCATTTTGGCATACAGGTGGGGGGACAGGGCAGGATGAGTTAAAAGCCTCAACAGGAAGATTTATTTATTTGTGGTAGGTACTGCATTTACTATTTATATGTACCTGACTGTCAAATCACAGCATACTGAAACCTAAAATAAGAAAACTGAGTCATAAAATGTTTCCAATAAAACTTATTAAAAGCATATCCTTTTTTAAACCAAATTTTTGCTCAGGATACTGTAGTGGTCTTTTCTTAGGTACAGTGTTAGACAATGTAATAACATATGGTGAAAGTGAGTTTAAGTTCTCCTTTAGTTAAAATTGTTTCACAGGTTCTTTTTTAATAAATTTGGTGTTGAAGAAATAAACCTGTTGTGAAGTAGGAGCTGCCATGACAGCATAGAGCAAGGCATCACTGTGGAACAGTATGGAACATGGTTGTGACCAGAAACAGCTGGAAGGGAGCCATGGTGAGCTCTGCACATTATTTTGTGTGACCACTTCCATTGGTAAAAGCAGCAGAACAAATGGTGTCATGAGAATCGGCATGTGCAAAAAATGTGGCTTGTCCAAAAGCTTCACACAGTTCCAGTCAGGAAATAGAAATTATCCCTCACAATATTTCTCTGTTATGTTGTGGAAAGCTTATCCTGTATTTCCCGTTTTTTGCTCATGTTCTCAGTTTGGTTTCCTTTGGTACATCTGCAGGTCTCAAAACAGATTGAAAATATTTACATTGCTTGTCTCCATTCTACACTACTCCAACAATAATCTACTACTTCAACATTAATTGTCTCCATTCCACACTATATTCAGTTTTACTGGGAATCTCTCTCTAAATTTGGAGGCTGTACAGAGTTGATTTTTATTGTGTATTTTTGTTTGTTTGTTTTCTGATAGAATTCAAATAACATGACATGCCTTTGAGTTTCTTACTGTTCAGTCCCATACAAAATCTATGAATTTCTGACAGCTTTGTTCAAAAAGAGAAACACTCAACATTTGGCAGATCCATAGTTAACTAAACCCTAAGTTATATATAAGTTTAAAGATCAACATGAATACACAAAGGTAAAAGTATAACATATTCTCATGGTTTAACCCCAGCCAACAACCAAGCTCTGTGCAGCCAACTGCCCACTCCCACACTAGTGGGAGGGGTCTAGGGAGAGAACCTGAAGGGTAAAAGTCAGAAAACTCATTGGTTGAGATAAAGACAGTTTAGTAAGAAAAGCAAAAGCAGCACACAAGCAAAGCAAAGCAAGGAATTAATTCACTACTTCCCATGGCCAGGAAGCTGTTCAGCCATCTCCAGGAAAGCAGACACCCATCACAGGTTGTGGTGATTTGGCAAGACAAACATCATCACTCCAAACATCTGTCCTACTTCCTTCTTTCCCCACTTTATATATTGAACAAGATGTCACATGGTCTGGATTATCCCTTTGGTCAACTGGGATCACCTGTCCCAGCTGTGTCTTCTCCCAGCATCCCATGCACCCCCAGTCCACCCTTTGCCAGTGTGGCAGCACGAAAACCTGAAAAGGCCTTGGCTCTGTGTAAGCCCTGTTCAGCAATAACAAATGCATCTCTATATTATCAACTTTGTGTTCAGCACAAATCCGAAACACAGCCTCATACCAGCCACTGTGAAGAAAATTAACTCTCCCCCAGCCAAAATCAGCCCATATATTCTGACTCTGCCTGCCTGCAGTTATTGACAGGGGCACACAGCAAGCCCTGGAAATTTTTCTGCCTATAGGCATGGGAAAAAGCATACAGCAAGCTGCACATTCTGCCACATACTGCTGACTTCAGATAATTGTAATACCAGTTTGGGAATATGGGGTCTGAGGTTTCAAAAAATGAATCTAAAATTACCTGCAGTGTTGACCAACTTTTCTCTTCAGGCAAATAAGAAAGGACAAAGGCCAGAAAAACAGAGAGCAAACAATAGAAGCAGAATGATGGCAGAGCAAAGAAGCCAGAGAGAAGGCAAATTCATACAGCTGGACACAACAGGGAGAGTACTGGTTTATGAAAGAGTCCCATATCTGCAGAATTAACACACCGTGTACAGACATGTGAGCCATGAGAACGCTAGGTTTGAGGGACAAGCAATACAAATGAAAGTTCTCTTTGGAATAGAAAGAAAGCAGCTGTGCAGTTGACAGAAATGTTTCTTTCTGATGTATTATGCTCTTTCATAAAAAACTGCTTCATCGAATATAGAATGTGTGGTGCTATTCCACCATGATCCATGTAAAATATTAACACAAAAACATCACATGAAATTTTTTCTGCTGTGTTAGTTTCACTGTATGTAAAACAAATTAGTTTCCCTTTTATGATTAAGAATGAAGAGATTCTCCAAGAGTTAGAGATCTATGATAACACTTACAAAAGAAAAAGATATTTTTTTAATGAAGGAAATACAATTCAGCATGAGTTTAAAATCTTATCAATAATGGCCAAATCACTCTGAAAATACTTGCATGATGTATGAGTAAGTACATTTAGTGTTAAATGTATATTAATAAAAACCAAACCAAAACACAAGACTTCAGGAATTCAATCTATAATGATATGCAAGATATGCATAAGGAAAATAAGTGTTTAAAAGTGGCAGGTTTCCCCCCCCCAAATTAGCTGGAATTCTATTGAATTTGTGGAGCTACTTTTTCATATTTGATCTGTTGAGTATGCTTAGTTTTCTAGAATGACCAGTTTTATCACACTACAAATAAGCCTACAATTTTTAACATGATAAAATCAGATTAAATATTCTCCACTGTACTTCTCCTCAGTCATATAAAAGATGCCTATAATCTAAAGTATCATCTGTGGGTTTAGTCAACTTCAAATATTCTCATCCCATGTCCTCAGTCACTTAAGCCATTACTTTTGTTCTTTTTATGTTTATGTTAGTTCAGCTATCAGATTGTTCCTTTAAAACTATACAGAAAACTGTTTTTAGTTTAGAGATGTTGTTATGAACTGTCATCTGCTTACTAATCATGAGACTAACCTACCCTCTATTTCATCCTTTTCTGAGTCTATTGATTATTCTATCGATCTGTTCATCATGTGCTTGCTCTTTTGGACTTATAACAGAATGTGCCTTTTATTCCTTGTTTCCTTAGGTTTGCTTTAGACACAAGCAATAAAAGCTGGCAGTGTTCCTATTGTAAAGTCAACCCTTTAGATTTTATTCTGTGATTAGTAATTGATCACCAATAAAGATTGTTTTATCTTTGCCTGAAAGACAAAAGAGATTAAATTTGAAGGAGAAAACCTGTGACATTGTCACTGAAAGAGAAAGAAGAAAATGGAATGAGGTGAGAACACTCTATTGAAAATATTTATAACACCAGCATTTAAAATGGGGTCTTGGATGTCATAAACTATAATTTAAAATTATGAAGAATTAAAATTATCCAAATTTGAACTATCAGCTACAAGTCATATATCAACACAATCTTCTAACCATAGTAAAAAAACCTGACTAATTTAGTATGTACCAGGCACAGCAGATGCTAAATGGTATAATGTAAATAAAATACATGGGAAAAGAACAGAGATAAAATATATAGTCACTGATGCTACAAAAACAGAACAGGAATGCCTTCATATGTTGAAAATCCCACAGAATTCATGAGTGTGCAGAAAGATCTTGAACTTAACCAAATAGTCTCTGAAACCTTTTTCCCTTTTCTTCTCAGAGGAGATATTATTAATAACAAAGTTTGAAAATATAAATGTTCAAACCAGAACTTGATAGGAAAGCTACTTCCTTTAAAAATGTATCTTTTTTGGTTTAAGTACACTAGAAATGTTCTTAATGATTTCTACTGCTGCTCAATGCATATGGTAAACTTTATGAAGCTTTTTATCCCCTATCCTCTTTTGAATCTTTCAAATCATAACTGGGTTTTCTGGTTTTTGTTGAATAGTTGCCTATAGTTTTGACTGTTAGCTCAGTTACTTTCAGATAGCAAAACATCAAACAATCTGGCACTCAGATAACATAATTAAGCCTAAAGAATCTTATATGATGTAAATCCCCTATCTAAATATTTGAGAAATAAGTCTGAATAAAGAAAAAAATGTGATAAGAAGAAGAAAAAAATTTTTGTAATTATTGAACTTGAAAAAAATTTTGCATCTTGAATTATACACTTCATACATAAATGCAAGATCAAGCATAATGATATAATACTTATGGTTTTGACAGCTTCAGAAAATTCAGTCTCAAAATTTTTACTCAAACTTTAGATTCATCTCAATGAATTGATTCTTTCCAGAAGGATGAAGTATTTTTCACAGACCATATATTTCAAACCCAAAAGTCCTAGCCATTAAGAAATAAAAACAGATTTTGGAATTTCCAAACCATCTTGATTTTTTCATCAAAGAGAAACAAATTTCACAGGCTCAGAAATCCACTGGGAGAGTAAAATTCAATGGAGTCTCCTTTCAATAATCGGCAATAATTTCCCATGGACAGTTCCAAACATTCAATTGTTGACAGAACCATTACTAGACAATTATTTTTATGTAACTTTAGCACAATTTAGTTCATAAAATAAAGCTATAAATAGGTGCACATAATCAATAGGATTAATATTAATCAGTTTTATATTTCAAAAATGAATAAAAGAAAGACACTTTTAGCAGCTTTTCTGTGTTTACTATGTGAGCTAGTCATAACAACAACATGGAAGAGTTAATTTTTTTCCCTTAGAGGAAATAATCCAGTTTTTATGGATATACATATATATAAACATACACATACACACATGTAATGGTTTATAGAAAACTTGGTGTGATCTCCCAATAAATTAACCATGCTTCTAGAGGGTTGGTTTGTATGTTTCTTTGTTCGACAGAGATTTTACATACCCTAAACAATCTACTAGTGGATTTTGTTACTTTAAGAATCTTAAAATAAGATTATGGGTAAAAGGGTATTTGATACAAAAGCATGGGGTTTTTTTTAAGTGGATGCACGAATTTCTGATTCAGCAGCACTACCATTTCTTTGCTGGGAGGAATTTTATGCCCACAGTAGTAGAATTTTCTTCCCTAGTCCTATAGTCAGCTTCCTTTTCTTTTTAAATGATTCCTGCAACAATAATCTTCCTTCCCATGAGATCCATCTGAAGGCACAAAGTAGTCTCCTCCAGAATCAGCCTGGGGCTATTGATGCACTGTTATTAACCAGAGACAGATTACGATACAGAAAATACACAGCCACATCCATACCATCATACCATGTACAGTACATGAGAACTGCTACAGGCTGGAACCAGCTCAGTCCAGTACAAGCTCTGGTAAATCCTGAGGCCTTGTGGTGTCAGCCAGTGTCATGTCTCTGGCCTCTTACCAGTAACAATAAAGTGATATTTACCGGGCTGGAGCCTGCTCCTCATCTTTACCTTCTGTCAAATACAAACATAATTTAATACTTATAAAAGGTCACTGATATGGAAAACATGAATAATCCCACTAAAAGAAAAGATTCAGAGACTGATCCTATCCTGTCCTGTTTTTTCACCTCTGTATCTCAGTATCTTATATCCAAAGATCTTGTGTTCTTATGCTCTTATTAATTTTTATAAGCCTCATCCTTCCTGCTTTTACACAGTGAAATCCTGATTTGCATTTGCTTTGACTTTTGGTCTTTTTCCTAGTGATGTTTATGTGGGTTTTTGGGGAGCTGACTTTAACTTCCCTTACTTTCCTCATCAGTTCAGTCTCACTCATTGCAGGCTCAAATTTCCACTGAAGTGTTCCATTTGCCATTCTCCTGCTTGTCCTCCTCAACAGGAGACTGACATGAAAAATCTTGTATCTGGACATAAAACAGAGAGAACACCTGGCACTTAGAACACATTGCTGTCATGGGCAAAAGAGAAAAATAATTTAATTTATTGTCAATTACTGGAAATAATTAGTGGTTTGAGTATTGGGAAACAAAGAAAACAAACAATAAAACACATATTTTTGCCACTTTTCCAGGCTTAGCTTCACTCCCAGTTTCTGCTTCACTGCAAACAACTCAGTATCTGCAGCACAGTGGGTTGGGGTCAGGACATAGTTTCTTTTTTCGTCTTCTTCCTTTTCGAATTTTTCCTGTGCTCCAGGATTGGTTCTCCACAGACTGCAGTAATTTCAGATGTGTACCAGCTCAAGCAAGGTCTTATTCATGGGTCACAGTCCCTTCAGAGGACTGCTTGCTCTGCCTTGGAATGCCATTTCCTTGGTGAACTGACCACATCTGAATAACATTGCTGCTTCATACATAGCATCAAACAAGTTTTCTTGAATTCAGAAGTAAAAGCTGAAGTAAAATATAAGATAAAAGAAACAGACATTGAAAACAAAAAATATATGCAAGAAGGCAGCATTTCAGAAAAAGAATCCAAATAATGGAAGTATTTTGAAAATGTTTATTGCTGAACAGCTTTTTTTCTTTAGGTTTTACAGTTTTCGCTGTTTAAATAAGGAGTAAATGTATTCCAGAGCACTTTCTATCCTCAGATCTTTTTATAAGCATTACAATTAATTGTCTATGATGGGAGAAATATGAATGTAAGCTAATACTGCATTCTCAAAACTATCTCCTGTATATTCAGAAAATAATTGGAATTTACTTGTTTGAATATTTTTTCTTGTTTTCTTTCGAATTTAAAGGGGAAACAAAAAAAATTGAAAATTAAATATTTTCTCCCTGTCTCTTCTTGAAGAAATGCTGAAAAACATCTGGCTGAAGTTCTGCAGAGTTCTAGTAATATACATGTATTTAACCTTTATTGGTTTTCTGAAGTTGTTACATATGCATTAAAAGAAACTAATCAAGACAAACTTTCATCACCTGCCCTCTGGAGATTTCCCTTGTGTATTATTAAAAGATGCATACAGTGATGTATTTGAGGAAAAAAATTCTGTTGACTGCTTTCGTTTTTTATCACAACACTTTTTTTATACTTTACGAGACTTTCAAAATGTACACCAAAAGACATTTGTCTTATTACTTATGCAGTGATTTGCAGTTGTAGTTGTGATTTTAGTGGCAGAAATCAATATCGCTCTTGCCAGCTGATATTAGAAATATTACATGAAGTGATGAATATCTAAGGTTTTCCTAGAAGTTCTTTTTTTTCCTCTCCCAATTAACACATAAATCATTCATCTATACATTTTCACATACATTTCCATAGCTGGCTTTGTGCTAAATGTTTTCCTAGCATCTTCTGTCATTCTTTATTGCTTTGGATTTACATAATAGTCCTATATTTCAAAGATATTTGAAGGAAAATTCATCTGTGTCAAGAAAAGAACTTTCCATCAGAATAAGAGGGTAGTTGAAATGAAAAAAGTCAATCCAATGCATTCAATTGAATTACTAATTGCATTCAGACCTGACTTGATTTTCCACACCAGGAGCTTGTGTTCAGCTGTTTCTGACCTGAATTTTGAGCTATGCAGAATAAATAACCAAATAAATAGTCACATTGTAGCACTTTTTAACCTTTCGCTAATTGCATTTAGACTCTTTTGTCCACTTTATTTTTGGAGAAAGAATGCATTTTTTAGCAATACTACAATGTTAATGTATACAAAAATGAGGTATACTTTACCTAATGATACATTTAAATAACATTTTTTAATTTTACTAAGATGTAAGCTGATGCAGGATTTTGGAAGTTATTTATTAAAACTATTTATGCAACAAAAACACTTAAAAACCATGAACACAAGACACTTCTAAAGTGTCATCAAAGTAAGATAAATAGATTAGTTTTATGATGGTGTCTGTTTGGGTTTTTAAAATTCTTGTTCTGTATTTATTTCTTCCATGCTGAATATATATCCTAAAAATTATTCGCGTGCTGCATTTTATGTTATTTCTGATCAGCTGAAGACTTTTTCCTTTAAAATAAAGTACCAAAAAGAGCATATAATTTGCTCTTAACTCCTTTAAACTTTAATGTGAATATTTGATTCTGGATCATTGCTCTATGAATCTTTTTGAAAGGTAACTTTCTGTTTCAAGAAACTGAGAGCAATAATGTAAATGTCACCGAACATTTCCAAGTGTGGTTTAAATTGGTATTAAACTGAAGAATAAGGCAAAAAGTAGGGCTAATACATATAAGATATTTCAAAGGGATAGTTCAGGAGATAAGCTGTATATGCACAGCACAGTTTGTCATAGGTCCTACCTGTCATTACGAAAGGGATTTGCCTAGAATTGTTGCTAAATGCCTGATTAGATAGAGACAATGAACATTACTAACATTGATACAACACAAATTGCAATAGATTTTGAATGGAACTTATTTCTGGTTGCTTGTTAGCTATTGACTTGACAAAACTTGCATGAAAGTGGTTTGACCTAGGTCTGTTGTGAAAGCCCTTATTGTTATCTGCATTCATAACTCGATTGTTCCCTATAATACTTGAAACTCTTTGCATAAATACTTTGGAAAAAAAATAAAATATTGTGCCTTTTTCCAAGTATATTGATACAGTATTTAGTGTGCAATTAGCTGTTGTAATAGTAAATAACAGTACTATTGCAAGATGCATTCAATTAAATTTCATACTGTAATTTCAGGCATATTAAAAATTTCAGACATTAGCAATTTTGCGTTAAAACAAAGGACAAAATTATTAAGGTAATAATGTATTTATTGTACCAGTAGTCTTGAAATTGTATTCAAAGTGATAAAAATGATGAAAATCAGAACTATGGGATATTACTCTTGCCCCAGCAAGCATGTGCTTATGCACAGATGCACAGATGCATGATTCCCATTAGATAGTTTTTAAGCAATATACTTTTTGTGCTGTCACCAAAGACATTCTTGAAACTTCTGTTCACTCATTACCTTATTCTATGATCTTCTTTCCTTCATTTTCTTGATCTTACTGCTGATTATTTTTTTATTATTGTTCTGTATATCATATTGGATCTAATATTTTCTTTTCCCCTTTGATTCTCCTTTAAACATTCGCCTAAGGGACTGGACTATAGCAAATACTGTGATTCTCCAAAGCTTAATACCACAGGCAATCAGTATAATAGAATTTGTTAAATTAAATATATCAGGAACATCTGGCAAATCTCAAAGTAACACGGTTTCATATTTATTAAATAACATTATATATTTTGGTTTTATTTTTCACAGCACCTGCTCAATTCACCATCTAAGATATTTCCTTTGTTTCATCAGGAAAAAAAAGTAGAAAATATAAAATAGAGTAAACCCAGAAGAAAAAAAGAGCATTTTTAAAGAAACTTAATCATCATTCTAATTCTATTCAATATTATACTATCTTCTTCATGTAATTATATAAGCCATCACTATCACCATAACATATTTATTTTTTTTTAAACTTAAGATATGAATGGATGTGAATAATAAATATTCCTTAGTAATGATGGGCTTTAGGTACTACTCTTACAACATATACTGTATATTAAATTTGTATGTCTATTTTTATTTATGTAAAATTGAAACAAGGCTATGGAAATTTTACCAGTCAAAAGCCTAGAGATAGGAAAAAATACATACATAAATAAATTACTTAATAAACCTGAGGTTGGTTGGAGTATAGATTCATGTGGGTGATATTCAGCCTGAGAATTGAGCAAACACAGATGCCTACAGTTCCTCCTGCAGGAGAGCACAAGCTGACTCCATCTGCCCACGAAAAAAGCAGGTCCAGCTGGGGAATCCTAAGGCATGGGACACAGGCATAAGAGTAGCCCAGAGACATGGGACATGTAGTAGGGTGATACTCCTTTGAGCAGCAGCGGGGTGGGGCTAAGGCCTTTCAATGACATTGGATGTCTTGGTGTGGGTTTCTAGATGACATATATTAATGAAACCTTGACAGGAATCTGGCCTTTCGAAAGTAAACACATGGTCAGCTTAAGAAGTTCCTTTAGGATTCTCCTATTTGTCCACTAAATAATAAGTGTAAAGGAGTTTAATACCACAGGAGTAGATATCTCCTGAAATTAAACAAAAAACAAAAAACCCCAACCAAACCGGAATAACAACAACCAAAAAAACCCCAAAACCTAAAAGACTAAAAAAAAAACAAACAAAAACCCCCACAACAAAGACCTAGACCCCTCAAATTTGAGAAATGGCTCTGGGTCTCTTCAATGTGATTAATTCTAAGAAATAAACACTTAAGTGAAATACCTTGTCTTCTAGAAATACCTGGGTTTCTTTGGTTTCTGCTTCATTGAATCACAGAATCATAGAACAGTTCAGGTTGGAAGGGACCTCAAGAGATGGTCAGTAGAATATTTTGCTGGAAAAGGAGCCAACATAAGATCACCTAGCTCCCTGTCCAGTTGCATTTTGAAATGCAATGCTCTGACAAATCCCATGTGAGGCCAAGTGAATTACTGGCTTCTTACTGTAAGCTTCTTATCAAGCTGAAACTTCTCCAAGTGCAGCTTATACCCATCAACCATTGTCCTATCTGTGTGTCTCCTTGTCAATAGAGAGCCTCCATCCTCTTTGTAGGAAAGCTTCAAGTACTGGTTCCCCTTGAAGTTTCTCTCCTATGAGGTGAAATTGCTGTAGTTCCTTCAGTCTTTCCTCCCCAGAGGGATCTCCAGCCTTTTGTTAATCTTCTCAGCCCTCCTTTGTAACCTCTGAAGTCTGTCTCCATCTTTCTTGAACTGCGGGGACCAGAATTGGAGATGGTAATTTAGGTGTGGCCTGACAAGCACTGAGTCTCTCTGCCAGTAATACCCTTGTAGATATAGCCCATGATCTGGCTTGCCTTTTGTTGCTGCAGTATCACACTTGCTGACTCGTGTTCACCTAGTTCACCAGGAGCCCCAGGTCCCTTGCAGCAAGGCTGCTCCCCAGACACACAGACCCAGCCTGCAGTGGGCTCCTTGGTTATGACCTCCCAGCTGCAGAATCTTGTACCTTGTCAATATATCACTGTCCAATAATCCAATCTGTACCTTGCCAGTTTGTCCAGGACAAGGCTGTGGGAAGCAGTGTTGAACATTTTGCTGAAGTCCAGGTAAAAAACATCCATAATCTCCTGACAAATCAGGTTAACTAGGCATAATTTTCCTTTAGTAAAACAGTGCTCCCTTTTCCCTATCACCTGAATCATTTGATTTGGAATAGTTTTTAGGAAGACTCCTTACAATACTTTTTCAGGGAATGAAGTAAAACTAATGGGCTGTTTTTTCCCATGCCTTCTTTTGGGCTCTTTTTGTAGATGACATTTGTTCTTTTTCTGTCATGAGAACTTCTCCCCATCTCTAGGATGTTTCAAATATAGGCAATGACCTTGCAACAATATCAGTCACTTGTCTTAAATCCTAGGGGGAGATTTTGTGTCGGTTGAGGTCTTGCAAGAGACCACAAACCAGTCCTTCCTTGACTACTTGTGTGTTGACAAGTGCATTGTCATAGCTGCCCGATCCTGTGGTCAAGTATTAAATCAATATAATTCGTAATTCTTGCAATATGTATAAGCATGAAGTAATAAATTAGAGCTGCATCAAAAGGTATTCCAATTGTTACATTACTACATTCTCCCAAATATATTTTATTTAAAAAATTATACATATATTCAAACAGTACAGCATCAAGTGGGAAGAGATACGGAAACTAAATCAGGACTTTGACTTTTCCTTTATTTTGTTACCCTTAACAACATTTTTAAAGTTTTAAAACTTTAAATTATTATTTTTAGCACCTATATGAGGGAGAAAAGTAACTGTAAAAACATTAGATATTTTCCTTATTTTGCTCATCTGAGTGTAGGTGAAGAGAATAAAGTGATATAAGGAAGTAGCTAATTACTGTGTCATTCGTATACTTTGCTAAATAAAATCTAAAGCCTAGTGTGTTAAAGTATTAAATGTAGAATCTGAACATTTATCAAAATTTTGGAGCCTAAAATAACCATTTTGGGCATATCTAATGTCTGAATACGTAGCTCAGAAAAAGGAATAATTAAGTAAAGAAATTTTCTTTGCACTCAGCATCTTTAATTAAGTAGTCTAGAATTCTGAGTTTGGATAAATTATGCTTTATGTTGTTTCTCTCTGAAATAGCCCACAAAGATCTTTAATAAGGACCACAAATTGCAGCACTGTGAGGCATTCTGCAACACATAAGCTACCTAAATGTGTGAGACAAAGTCATAATCTTTCAAAACCTCATCTACCATAGTATAATTACATGATTACACCTCTGAACTTCTCATTTCATCTTACTTTAACCTGTTAATCAAAAATGTTTTATAATAGAGATGAGTGATAATACCCCTGCATTTTGGAAGGTTACTTGAATTTTAATAATATTCCGGTTTTCAAGGTTCATAACATATTTTCAATTTACTATAGTTTGACCTTGGCAATGGAAGTTTCTTTCTGTCAGATGAAAGTGTAAGGAATGTACCTTGGTTTTCTACAGAATAAGTTATAAATAAGAACTATTTTCCCTTTTAAAAAATGACAAATAAAAGATAAAGGTTAATTTTAAGATTATTTTAAATATGTCTTAAGGAAAATTGAAGACTATTACTGGACAAAAAAATTTAAGAGTTTTCCTGACAAAACTGTATATACAATACCATTACAAGTACCCTTTGCAAAGTATAATTATGTAACCATGGTGAAGTATTATTAACTGACTAATTTTGTATCTGTGAGGCACAAAAATGGATGAAATTAACCAAATTTGGATATAAAATTCAGAAAAAATAATATATCACAATACATTTTATATTTCAGTTCAGATCAGGACAGGTTAGCTTTCAGCTTCAAATAAATATAATGAGTAAGTAGATATGGAAATAACAATTTGATCGGAAAGTATACCTCCAAAAGATATGGAAATAACAATTTGATTGGAAAGTATACCTCCAAAAGTGAGGGAAAATGGGATTCACAGTAGTAAGTGCAAGCTATGTTTTCCTTCCTCTCCAGGGTAGTAAACCAGTCAAAGGAGGGGGAAATGCACAAAATATTTTCCTTCATAAAAGAAATGAAAAAATTTATATATGTTTTTTTTAAAGTAATGATATTATTCTGACTTCATGGAACTAAATCAAACAGAACCTGTTAGGTCAAGATTAACACAAAATGAAACAGCAACAGACATAAGCACAGATAGCTTGTTAAAAGTCTTTGATAGATTCATGGAAAAATGGTTAATTTGAATATACCTCTCTGTTTAATCTGGAAAACAGGATATTTTTTCCTCAAGACTAAAACTAGTATCAAAGAAAACTGCAGAACCTCAGCATTTTTGAATTAAGAAATATGAAGTACAGAAAGTAATATGTATTTAGATATGAATTAATTAATAAGTCTATATGTGACAGAGAGAAAAGATTGAGCCAATGAGACAGTGTCACAGAAAAACAGTGTGGGTTGTTTTTTCTTTTCCAAATAGAAATGTGATTAACTCAGATGAGGAAAAAATGTAAAAGGCAAGTATCCAGAGGCTATGTGCATAAGTGGATTTTTTTTTATCACTTCATACAGTATTTTTTTCGTTTCAGTTGTTGCTATTTAAGTTGAAGTGAGAAACTGTTCTTTTACTCTTTGAAGCCTTTTTGTCAGTCACTGACACCATATCCTGGAGTGAAAAGGCTTACATATGTTGAAGCCAGTTGGGCTTGTTATGATAAAATAGAGAGTAGGAAAGGAATGAAGAAAGATTTTATTATATTTCAGGATGACTGAATCATAAGATTTCATAGTGGGTGAGGTGAAGTATTGTCTGATGAAGAAGGAGTATTTGAGATGCACTTATAGGGAACTTAAAGTAAGTCTGCGAAAATGACAACCACCAATAGCAAAGGAGATTCAGAATGAGCTGTATCTAAAATAATGAAATGCAAGAGAAAAGATTACTTAGAAAACACATGAATTTATTCTGTGTGATAAGACATCAGTCATTGTTAGTGGACCGCCTTCATTATCTTTCCTGGAAGATATGTTTTTTTTTAAAATATTTATATACACATACAAACAGAAAGCTCATCAACTAATACTTAAGAAAGAATCATAACATTTTTAGAAGTGTTGATCTTCTGTGGTTGCTGTTGCTTTTGATATTGATTTTACAGGTGAGCTTCAACTTTTAAATAGTTCCCATTTTCTGAGAGTTACACTTATATTGATCAACAGAAAAGGACTTTAACCACCAGGCTATTTTCCCCCTGTGATTATATTTCTCTACAATGTATCTAAAGATTGTCACGTTTGTGTTTAATCCAGGTGTTGTCTTTTGTATCATGTAGCTTACCTTAGAGTTACAAGTTGTAAAGCATCTTTTCCACTTCTTGATTTTTAAAGGACATGAGTTGCCGTTTGAAGTAGGCATTTAGAGAAATTTGGCACATGGTCTCGAAAGCCACCTTGATAGTATTATTTAGAGTTAACTGACAGAACTGGTAGGTAGAAGCATCTATCTCCTGTGTCTCTTTATGTTTTAAGATATGTTAACTAGTGATAGACTTTGAGAATGTATTGTGTTTGCATGACCAGGTTTTGCTCTACAGAAGGTGCTAATAGTTTCTTCCATGTCCAGCAGAACCAATGCCAGCCAGATCCAAGGTGGATGTGCTGCTGGCCAAAGCTGGAGACAATCAGAGATGATGAAAACACCTCTATGATAAAATATTTAAGAAGAAGAAAAATAAATTATTGTGCACAAGTAATTGCTCTCAGAGCAAAGTGGAGTGAGAATATGTGAAAGGAACAACCCTGCAGACACTGGGGGCAGTGAAGAAGTGGGGGAAAGAGGTGCTCCAGGTGCTGGAGCAGAGATTCCCCTACAGCCTGTGGTGCCATGGTGAGGCAGCTGTGCCCCTGCAGCCCATGGAGGAACACAGGGATGCAGAGATCCAACTGCAGCCCGTGGAGGGGACCAACACTAGAACAGGAGAGGAGGCTGTGAACTCGTGAAAGACACGTGTCAGAGCAGATTTCTGGCAGAGCTCTGCAGACCTGTGGTGAGAGTAGCCCACCCTGGAGCAGCTTTGCTGTCAGAATTTGTGACCCCGTAGGGAATCCATGCTGTAGCAGGGGAAGAACTCTTCTCTCTGAGCAGCAGAGAAACTATGTGTGGTGAACCAGCTGTAACCCCTGTTGCCTGTCTCCCTGAACCTCTGGGGAAAGAAGGCAGAGCTAAGAAGGAGGTGCGGTGGTGTATCCTCCCCCCACTCCCCTTTTTCAGGCCTTTCACTCTATGATCTAAGAACTGCTCATTAGGCCTTGGCACTTGATGAACAGCACCTGGGCTGAGCTCCTCTTGAGCTTATTGGAAACATTGGAAACCACAGCTAATGAGCTCCTGTAATGAGCTCCTGGTTTTTTTGTTTTTTTTTTTTTTCTTCTTTTTTTTACCTGAATAGAATAGCATTCTTGGGCTCACACTTTTCAAAACAGCTGTTCATCCAAAGTGTGGCCATGAAGAAACACGGTTATGACCAAAGCCCACCCTGTTGCAGCCTATAAACAGCAGTCCAAAATGAGAACCTTTGAGATCTTCTGGTCCACAACAGTCAGTGTTGTCACTTTATACTGAATCTGCTTTTACTGATACCTTTCCGGTGATTCTTTTAGTGATCTCAAAACACTAATTTGTAACAGCTGGGCGAAGATGAAGCAATATCCTGCTCTGAGTTTTTTAGTAACAAATTCAATTAATATCCCAAATTCCAACCTGTATTGTCCATGATGGTATTTGGTGAGTGATACGTCTTTGGGACATTATCTCAACCCATGAACCATTCCTTATATTTTTTCTTCCCTGTCCAGTTGTGAAGGGAAGTGGGAGAGTGACTTTGGTGGATACCTGACATCCAGCCAGGGTCAACCCTCTAGGAGTGTGAATGTTGTGAAGCTGTATTTTACGCAATTCGGTTTTGCAAGACTAAGTTCAATCATATTAGAAGTAATGTATAAAAGTCCCTGAGATTCAGATGAGCACTGCACCTTATCCATAAGGCAGTGAACCTCATTTAATCAGAAGGGAAAAGTTGGCTACCTAAGAGAATTTGCAGTGTAATCACTCACACACAGGAAATTGAAGGTTATTCTTATGATGATTTTTCTTTTTGTCATACAGATATTAATCTTAATTAGAGAGAATCAAAGACTTCATTTCTATTCCCATACCAAATATTAAGTCAATGGATATCTTAAAACTACGCAATCGCTGTGTAAAACAGGAGATTGCAGATGAACACTGGTCACCATTGCAAAGACATGGAATAGTATGTCAGTTAAATACTTACATTTAAGAAAGTTTTTTACTGAAGATGATTTAATGAATATTCTAGTGTAACTGATTTTCACAATCCGTCCTATCCTCTTATCAGACTCTATTCCTAATTACTTTCTATTCTGTTTGTGTTGGGGGCACAGTGAGTGGTTCACTATTAAACTTCAGGATTAACAGGGAGGGAGATGGAGGCCAGCATCTGGAAAGACATAGCCTGTAAGCTGGAGACCAGGTGAAACACCCAAGCTCTGGGCATGGAAACTGAATGATCTGAAAGCCAGTGTTTGAAGGATCAGTGAATGTGTCTGGGCATCTGTGGTTAGGGTTTTCAGGTGAGGTGAGAAACGAGATCTTTGAGTCCATTATCAGAAGGTTTGATTTATTATGTTATGATACATATATATATTATACTACACTAAAAAGAAAAAGCAAGGGAGAGTTTCCAGAAGCTGCTAAGCTACCTAAGAATAGAAAAGAAAGAATGATCACAAGCAAACTGGCCTTCAGACTGCAGGAGCCAGCTCTGCTGTGACTGGTCACTGAACCAAAACATCCACACCAGACCAATCATGGGTCACGCTGCTGCATTCCACAGCAGCAGACAATCTATTGTTTACCTTTTGTTTCTGAGGCCTCAGATTCTCAGAAGGAAAAATCCTAAGGAAAGGATTTTTCACAAAGAGAATGTCTGCGACAGGCATCTGACTTGGTGGTGGTATGCATACATTCCGATACGCAAATTTACTAGTGGATAGCCCTAAGGAGGAATAAGGTTGGCCCAATTTCTGTTGCTCATGTTTATTTGTATGCTGTTTATGTATGTGGGTGTGCCTGTAAAAGTTCTGTCCACCTTTTCTTGTGTGCTTCTAGGTCCGTATAACGTATATTTATTGGGGCAAGCATTTTGTGAATGCACCCTCAGCCTCACTGCTGACAGGAAACAAATCTGAGAGCCACAGCAGACTCTCCACCAGCCAGCCAGGAAGGGTGGTATCTCCTGAGTCTTCAAGTCAAGCCTAGGTTTTCTTTCTTTTTCAAAGACAACCCCACCAAAACCCACAAAACACCACAAATATGTATCTCTACCTTAGTAGCAGAAGGAGTTTATGTAATAGATGTAGATATAAGGTACATAGTAGGTGCGGAACAAAAGCAGGACAGGAAGTACATTCCAATACTAAACACTTATTTTTCATATTGTTTAGCTCTTTTCCATATTGTTAACTCTTTAGCAATTTCCTGACTCTGGTTTTGATTATTCCATTTTTCCATCTTCATGCACATCTGACACAAGGAATACTGGCTTTAAGTATCATGGATTCCAAACATTTTACTTTTGATTTTAGGTCTGGGGATCAGATCATCTTTAATTTGGTAATACAGACAAAGTCTTACAGGCTTAATTTTTAGGTGGCTAAAATTAAATTAAGTGAAGACATATAAAACTGTTATTTTATATCTGATTAGCCTTTTTAAGGTCTTTGTTCTACTTCATATTGTGGCCTTAAGAGGAAAAAATAAAAGAGGAGCTGCTAAGAAAATAAAATCTAGGTATTTTTCTGAAAGATCATGGGGAACCTATAAACTTCGTAGGCTTTCTACTTTCTCCACAAATAAAAATTTGTTTTGTCAGAGTTTCTAAATTAGAAAAAAAAAGCCTACAAACTACTAATATACTTTATTTCTCAATATGTGTGTGTAGGTGAACTGGAAGGGGATGGAGGAAAGAAAATATACACAAAGGTAACATTTCAGAGGAAAAGACAAACATTTCAAAATTGAAAATGGAGAAGGAAGGAGTCATCTTTCTTAGATATACACAAAGAATGAATACCATTTGGAAATAAAATAAAATATATATGTGTGTCAATATGATTGAAAATCAGAGAAAAATTATCTTTAGAAAGATAATGTTTGAACATTAAAATATCAAAATATTGTTACCATTGGCTTCAGTGAGGGTCTGGAATTTACACAGAAAAAAAAATTGAGATTCTTCATGAAGTCAAACAATTTCTAGATAGCTAAGATTAGAGGAAGTGATATAATTAAATAAACAGTAAGTGGAATTGCTAATAGACAATAAGCTCATTCAAATTTGTTATTAACTTGAACGTAAATATTTCAGATGTCATACAGGTCAATGAATTCAATAATAAAACAAGCAAAAATGTAGCTTTATCAACTACTTACTGTAAAAATGATGTGTCACATCCTTAGATTGAATTGTCCTGTACACAGATAATTTGAATTCTGAGGGTTCCTCTGCCTTGCATCTGTGGAAGTTTGGGTCACACAGTATAGTTTTTTCCTTCAAAACATATTTCATTGTCGTCTAACAACAGCTAAAACATGTATACCTTAAAGGGCATAAAAAAGGAGAATGCTTTACTGTATATCTGTAATATTTTCACTAGAGAATTTAAACTGAAATATATGGATAAAATATCTTAAATTATATATCGCTCTTTGAACAAAAAAATAAGTGAAAGAACTTCTGCATCCTTTGAATTCAGGAGAAAAGTTCAGACTCTTGCATGCTATTCAGGAACTGTCCATTACTAAATGATGGTTAAACAATACAAAGAACTTGGAAAATATAATGGTTAGATAAAGTTATTCATATGTGAATAGCACATTATCATCAACTGAATAACAGAAATAAATATCATTTATCATTGTCAGTCACTGGCAACTTGTGCTCAGTGTAAAAGACTGTTGATTACTGAATAATTTTGAATAATTTTCAAATAAAGCTTTACCAACATAGTTTATTCTCCCATTGAAGCAATAGTAATTTGATACCTTATTTTCTTGTTACTTTTGCATATATTTTATATCAGTCTATCATTGTTTTTAATTGCAAAGGCAAAACTAGTAATGAAAATTGTGCAGAAAATCAATAGAACTTTGAGTCTGAATTCTCTTTAGCATTAAATAACTTCTGTGTGGTAAAATAAGCCTTCAGCTTCCTAGGAAGCAAATTAATTTTCATGATAGTTAGAATCTTCCTGATAATACTTAGAGAAAAAACATTATTCCTAACATAGGATAATTTTTTTTCTTATTGTGCATAAAGGTAAATGTTCTTTAATACTTTGTAACACCTTAGGAATTTAAACTTACATGTGATAATAGCAGTGCCTTTTATTAACTGAGTTGCTGTTCAGACTGCCTAAATTTTAAAACTTTTGGATCATCCACACCACTTCCAACCTGAAACACTGAAGATCCAGTAGAGAAGGATCCTTCATTAGAGTATATGGATAACTTTAGAATTTTTAACTCAGGAAAAAAAGCCAAAGTCAGACATAGTAAACTACTATTAATGAGAAACTTTGTGTCCACGGAGAATGTATTTTCATGGGGGCACTGGCATTGCGCCAGCGTCAAACCATGACACTTATTTAGATGGTGTTTTCTTTAGATTTCTGGAGTTTCACTAAGTTGAAGAATATGTCAATCAAGTCCTAAGACATGTATTGAAATACTTAAGAAAATGTGAGAGGTCTACTCCACTGCACATATGCTTTTATTTATAAAGTGGGAAAGGTCAGTGCCTGAGAAGGACTTAGGAGCACTCTCTACTCTTGCTGCAGTAGAGCTGCCATGCTTTGCAACCCTTTTTCATGAGTCCTGTAGATTTGCAGTGACTAAGTCCTTAGAACTGGGTTGTTGATATAGGCAGTTGCAGCAAGTTGAGAGGCAAGTATGTGTTGAAAGAGAGGATTGGTATCCTGATGTAGTCAGGCAGTACAGCCTAGAGGTATGCAAGATTTAATCTGTTGAGTTTAATAAGCAAGGCTGAAGAAGTAACTTGTTAGAAAAGAGAGAGTGAAGACATTTTAGCCCTTTCTTTCTCTCCAGCAAAAGCTAACCATCCAGTTGAATGATTCTTAAGACCTCATCAATACGGAAATAAAAATAGACAAAAAAGATTAAATGCAATTATGAAAGCATAAGTACCACAGAAAATCCAAATTGGTAGCTTTGTCAAGTCTGTTTTGTAATCCCAGAGGTAATTCATCTAGTCATTTTAATTTGCATCCCGCATGAGACTTTTAGACACTAATCACTAGACAGAGTTATTTTGTGTTGTTTTCTGATTGCAGGCAGTGCAATTGGTAATGAATTACCAGCGTAATTCAGATTGTCAAGGAAAAGGGAGCATTTTTATTATAGTATCTAATTCTATTTGTTCAAATAGCTCCAAAGAGTATGTACAACTAATATATAAATCTGTCCCAATAGCTGCCCTTATTTATCTAAGAAACAGTCTAGAAAATAGAACATATGGAAGTTTTCTTTCCCAAAATTCAGGGTCCTGACTTTGCCCTATGCCTGACCCACATTCCTCAGGATTGTAAACTCCACCAGTGTATGATTATGATCAGCCCAGGCTGCCTCCATTACTGTCATCACCAATTAACTCAGCTGCATTGGGGATCATCAGGTATGGTATCACATCCCTGCCTGCAGGGCTGTCTGTAAGCTGGTGTAGGACGTTACCCTCCATGCGTTCCAAGATTAGCTATGCTATGTTTTTAGCAGGTGCCAGGCTGATTGCAGTCCCCCAGCAGGACAAGTATTTGCAAGCATGTTACCTCCTAGAGCTGGACTAAGAAGGCTTCAGCAGCAGGCAGCTTGAAGTGGACACCAGTCAAAAGGCTCCCTTTGCTACCTGAGACTCTGATTCTTACCCATAAGCTTTCAAACTGTTTATGGCTGTTTTTCGGAGAGCTCTTTACACTATCCATGTCTTGATGTAGCAAGCATGTCTTTGCCCTTCCTTCCTTTCCTGTGCCTTCTGAACAATCTGTAGTCATAGATAGCCTCACACCAGTCATTGGATTCATCGCACCATGAATGGTGTTTCCATCACTCCCTGGATAGCCTTGTCCAGTGCTTGACCACCATTTTAGTGAAGAAGTTTTTTCTTAATATTCAAGCTAAACCTTCCCTGACACAACTTGAGGCCGTTTCCTCTCATCCTGTTTCTTGTTACTTTGGAAAAGAGACCAACACTCACCTTCCCACAACCTCGGGTAGGTGTTTCAGAACAATAAGAATTTCCATTATCCTCCTTTTCTGCAGGCTACAGAATCCCAGTTTTTTCACCATTTCCTCACAGGATTTATTCTCTAGATCTTTCACCAGCTTCATTGCTGTTTTTTGGAAATAACCTGTCTTGGCTTAGGGCCTGATCACATATATTCAATAAGTAGCAGGGAAGACTGCAACAGCATAAAACCATCAGGCAAGAGCAAGCAAGGAAAAGTCACACCTTAGTTACAACTTTCTGATTGATGAGTTCTCAGGCCTAAATACCCAAACCCTAAGGGTAAAACTATACAATATAGCTGTGGGTACTAAATGCTTGACTTCAGATCTATGGAAATGTATAATCACAAATTATATATAATTTAGAATATAATTGTTAAAAAAGTGAGAGTTTTGTATTAGTTTTTAGTTCAAAAAGAGAAAATTGATCAAAAACTTTTTTTGGTGTACTAGATTTATCCTTTACTATAATTAGAATATAAAGAGATAGACAGATGCCTTATGAGAGTGATGGCTTATGAAAGACATAAAACACTTCTGTAGTAGGTTATTATCAGAGAATTAGGATTTACAGAACAGATCTTTTCTAATGGCTTGAAGTTATTTTTCTGTTTTATGCATTTTTATTACTATGACTAACAGGATTAAACACTTCATGATAAGACTTTCAATAGGCTTTTTTTCATTATTTTAACACCAAATATTTTTAATACTGTTTTCTTTAGAGATTTTGTCATTAATGAATAATGACCAACAGCTTATATTCACTCCCTATAAAGCACTATGCAGAACACTATACAAGGAATACTCTGTTATCTCTCATAAAATGTATCTGCAGCCCTACCTTCATACTTTTAAATATAGATAAATTTATTTCCTAATAAACTGCATTCTGCACATAGTCTGGAGTGATATGTATCACATTTCTTATGAAGATCAAATTGGTAATTCTTAAATTTCTTAAACACCATCTAAATTATTTTTCAGGAATTTTATACCTACGTTCATATCACCATCTTTGACCATCTCCTATGTAGAATACATATCTACTATTTAGAATACATACATATTTATTATATAAATAAGTTTTTCTAATGGTACTGAGGGCACAGAGTTTTTGCCTTTGTTGCTTTTTTTTTAAATTATTAAACAAAAATAATTTACATGCGGTATATAGTCTCTAATTTTTATAGAAAGTTAAAGAACTAGCCTGTCAGATTTTTGTGAAAGCTTCATCTAAAAAAATACAAACTTTAAGTTGCAGATGAGAGAATCAATATTACTACTGTGAGTGTATAGAATAATTTTTGTAAAGAAAATAAATAACACTTACAATATAGATAAAACAATGACTTAGTGAATAAGAGCAGGAGAAAGTAATGTAAGTTTTACAGTGGAGATTATTATAATTACCTTATATTAACTAAGCTAAAAGTCAATGTATGTTTCACCACCTATTTTCAAATTATTTTACTAATAAATATCTATTAGCCATCATGTACAATATATGGGCATAATCTGCATAGGCATACAAATGCTGTTTGTGTAAGAAATGTCAAAAATTGCAACTGAAACATGATAGATTTTTACATTAACTTCTGTTGAAAAGGGAGGGCTCAGATGTACTAAATTAAGTCAGTGGGGACTCTCCCATGAATTTCAGCTGGAGCTGAAAAGACAGTTCAAAGTAGGCACATGAATCACCCCGACCACCAAGTGACCACTAAGACAGCAACATCAGAAAGATCAAGACACTGTCAGTAATAAAAAGGAGGTACAAGCTGACCAGAGCTGAGGAAAAAGTAGCCAAGTAAAATTCTGTTCCTCATTCATAGGAAATCTTTTTTTGTGAATTCTGATGATTACCTTTTCTCTTCGTGCTTCCCTGAGGAAGCTTCCTTCCTGATATAAAATCCCTGTTGTTTCTGCTGTTCTGTAAGCACTCCATTCTGAAATGCTCTTTGAAAACATGAGCTCAGTTTTTCCCAAAGTTTCCCTCTCCTATGGTGGTTCAGACTGTATGCACTAAAAAAGACAAGCCCCTGACTTTGCAGTAGCCTCCTCTGGGTGCATAAAGCTATCCATTAAAATAGAGATACACAGAGTAACAAAAAGTCATGAAAAATTTTTCATATCAGTTACTTTCAAAATTCCAAATTCATTTTATATTATAGACAGTACTATATTAGATTTTATTTATAAGTATTTAGTTCCTAGATTTCAAAGCACACTTATAGATAGCATCCATGACGTTCTACTGAAATAGTTATGTAGTTATTTAATTCTTTAAAGTTCCTGGAGAGTCCTCATAAAAGAACATGTCTTAAACTGATTAACTACTTAATCTGCATTGAAATACCTTTATGCTGTCCAAAGTTAGGAAAAAATTGGTTTTGCATTCTTAATCAACTTTATTTTTTCCCATACTAGTATTGCTTGACATTTGTAAATAAGGCTATTGTAAAACAGAAGATATATATTCTTTAATAACAAAAATGTTGGTTTTTATTTATTTTTAGAATGCATAATTCAGAAGCTATTTTAAGATGCAAATTATTGTAGCAAAACATCATGGGGCCATAAAGATTTATAAGCTGTTAAATGATCTTCAGGGCAGAAGCAAATAACATGTAACACCTGGCATAGACAGTATGTTTAATGATAATACAAATCCTTTATGGTACATTACCACCTTCAGAAATGAATAATGTCCTAAAATCATTTTCACAAAAAGTTACAGATGAGGGTCAGCACATAATGTAATTGCACTGAACAAAATCAGCAAATAGGATTCATCTAACTCTTGTGTGCAAGCTCTCTTACCATTAATATTCCCTAACAAACAGAATTTAAGGTGTGTTTGTGATGGATGATATTTATTTTTTGAGGATCTGAACTATTTTGCTATTTATCAGAATTAGAGTTATAATGTATTCTATTCCTCATTATGTGCCTAATTAATTTGCTGTATTAAAAATTCATCTTACTTTGTTGAGATCAGGCAAGCCAAAACCTTTTAATTTTATTGTGCTCAAAAGATTAATTTTCTTTGCTACCATAAGGATTATTAATTTATTCATATTACCTGAATCAATCAGAAAATCAGTTCCCCTCCCCCCATTTATTGCAAAGCTAAAGGGCTTCACTAAGCATTTGCTTTCCTGCAAATTTAAAATATTTAATTAGCAGGAGTGGTGCTATATTGAGCTAAGTATTATGAACTTTTGCAATACACATAGGGTATAAAATGGCTTTACCATGGAAGTAAGACAGCAAAAGGTAATGTTGAACATAATAATTTTAATGAAACCCACTAAAATGTTGGGTTGGGTTTTTACTTTGAAAGACAGCAAAGGGGTTGTGAAAACTGGTCAAATCTTTCAGATTTTTAATAATGAATTTTTTTTTTCAGTCTGTATCAAGGAAATAGAGCAATTAAAATTCCTATGATAACACAGTGGAGTCAAGAGTTTTGAAAATGAACAAGTAAATAAATGATTAGGTGAACAGAATATATATTGTCAACATTCAAAAGACTAAATAATTTTGGCAAAAGTTGGTCTTTGATAAATACAAATATTCAGTTCCACTATATTCTTTGAAAGAGTTACACTATAGATGTATCTGAACATCTATAATGTAACTCTTTATAGAATCTTTTTATATATCAGAAATACATATCTACTGAAATATGTAATTTCATCTTCAATTGAGGATTTTTTAATCTGTTAGAAAATACTGTAATTTTACAGATTTTTAGATGTTTGATTTTTTTTGTTATTAATCAGACTTTATGAAGACTCTCTTCTCTGACTTCTTTGAATAGTTCAAGTGTAAATATAGGTAATTGTTTTAGATCTACATTGTACCCTTTGTAATATTCCAAATCCTAATAAGAAACAGAAAAAATTGCAATTGCATCAATTATTTTCCCCCTTTTACTCCACTATAGGATGTGCTGTATTTCACATGAAAAATTTATTTATGAATAAAAAATATATAACTTTCTACAGGCTATGGGCACATATTAAATCAATGTTCACACTTTTTACTAAGAAATATGATGGCTAAGGTGTTCCATTTATCATTGACTCAGAACGAGATTTATCTTGGCAAACATTTACTGTCTTTAGATTCGATATGTAGCTCAAGACAAACTATGTTGATTAATTCCATTTCAGAGTCAATGAAAAGAGACTGAAGATACATGACCATAAGATGCATGGAAAGAATAGCCATTTTCAGGTGTACTTTTTCAGTAGATCACTTAATTTATAGGAGGATGAAGAGAAGAAAAACAAAACCTCTCCTTCAAAAGTGACCTTAAAAGCATATCTGCGTGACAACATAGGTCAAAAAAGAAAGGATCCATGTGTGGAATTAATGAAGTCTTAGAAATTCATGAGATATTCAAGAAATATCTGGTGAAACACCAGTGATGATAGTATTCATGCAAGTCCTGGAAGTTGCCATTGTCCTGAATTTTCTACAACATAAACTGTCACTAAAAGATTTCTCTATGACCCTGCAGATTTTAAGAAAGCAGCTATTGTATTTCCAATATGTATTGTAACTCTTAATAAAATTTGGTTTTCTGTGGATTACTATTCACTTCAGTAGTAGATCTGTAGTAGATCCATGGTAGTAGCAGATCCATAAGCATGGAACTTAACCTGAATGTTTGTCAACTTCATGATCATGATTGAATAATAAATGCAAAGTATTGCAAGAAGTTGAAGTGCTTCGTTCTAAAGCTTTCTGAGTCTTGTGTGAATTACTTTTCTTTTTTTAAATATTCTTCAGACTTATCGCCCATAAAAGAAAGGGAAAAATGAAAAATAAATATTCATTTTGATAATTTTTTTTTCCGTTTTCAAGTATGTCGAAAAAACCTTCTTAATATTGCTGTCTGGATTTTGGGGAAATACATATTCTGTTAAACGTGTGTTCAACTTTTTATCCAAATATTTTTATTAGTATTTCACTTTTTGTCTATAAAGCCAATCTTATTATCATGGAAATTTTTTAAATAATCAAAATCTGCCAAAATGGCCTTATCAAGCAGAATTATTATACAGGGGCTAAAGAAAACGCAGGTGAAACCAACACCCTGAATCTGTGGAGAAGAACTGTAACTCTTCAGGAAAGTGAAGTGCAGGTCCAAGAAGAATGAGTCCCAGACCCTAACTCATGCAAAGGCTGTTTCATGTAAAATTGGTACAAAAAGAGGTGTTGATAAGAAAACTCAGGCTCTACATTCAGATATTTGGATGAATATTCTGACTTTTGGGTGACTGTTAAACTACTCTCTCCAAAGAGACTCCAAACTGCTTTCTCTTAAACAACAGTATTTTTTAGGCGATAAGGTCCCAAATAAAAATTATTCTTTAAGAATAGGAGATTCACAGGACTGTGCTTCTCAGACTGCATCTATCCCAGTAAACCTAAAAGCCAATCATGGCCTTGAACACTGGCATACTCCTGTCTGACTGCCTACATGCTTTTCAGAGTGTTTTTCCCACACCAGCTATCATGCTCACAGAAGAGCTCAGACGTGGTCTGGGGAATAACAAACTTACTGCAAATAAGGTGGTCAAGGCCACTCTGCTGTGAGATGGAAGTAAATCTATCCCCCCAAATGTGAATCAGCCTTTAACACACATGTGGGGGCAGAATAAAAAAGTCCTGGCCTCTTTTACCACATGCAAACACATTTTAACAGAAAAAAAGACAAAATTTTTGCATCCTATGCTAAGGACAGGCATAAACATTTGCCATTTTGTAAAAACACATCTTTAAATGTGTGCAAAAGTTTAAGGTCAAAAGCTGATTGATTACACAATTACAGATTCCCATAATTAAGCAGCACTGAACACAAGTGTTTAAGAATCTAGTTCTAGATTCTAGAATCTAGCTGTAATTTCCATATGTAAGTAGCTTCAGTAAACTTTCTAGACTTTTTTTTATTTTATTTGATAATCACTTTCAGCTTATTTTGCACTTGCCATAGCTGAAATACTAGACATTACACTTTTGTGGAATTTATGTATCACTTAGTTGACATTTCCCCATCAACACGGTAGATGTTAAGAATGAGGTTTTGCAACGCTTGCCTAAAAGCATGGATCATCTGACAGCATGGGGAAACCAAGCATAGATAGGTAACAGTAAAAGTTTTTTAACTTGTAGTGGTACCACACTACCTTCTCAATCCTGTATGTGGTTATGGAGTGGGTGTCTCCAGGGCCCAGTTCTATTACATATGTTAACTACATGTTATTATAAGAAAATTTGCATAAATGTATCTCTGAATTTGAAAAGTTTATTATACAGACATCTAAGAATTACTGCTAAAGAAGTCCTTGTGAAACATGAATTAGTAAACTTATCACAAAACCCAGTCTTCCAGGTCCTTATATAAATTGCCTTATATAAATTGAGAGTATCAATTCTCTGTTCAGTCAGGGATGATTTTGCAGTATGGTACTCCAAGGGGTTTAATTCCTACCAAACCAAACATACCTACCTTCATAAATCCTTTATGATCTTTTCTTGTCTAAAGCTGCATATACCTCATACATTCCTCTGCTCTGCTCCATAAACAATTCATAGAAATAATGTACAAAACATATATGAATTGTTTGGTTGTTTTAATGGTATTAATATATTTAAATTCTACCAGTAGATTTTAATAACTTAGGAGTGGTGTCACATATAGGAACCTACAAGGTAGTGATATACAATTAGAAGGATTTGTGGTTTTTTGTTCAATCTTTATAGCAGCTCTTAACTAATTTATATGGAAGGTACACTTTTTGGGTATGTATTTTAATGCAAAGTTCTTTTGATTTTTGTTCAAGTTAATGAAATCTATCTTTCCAGTAGTATTTGGTACATTCCGAAATGGTTTCTATTGTAAAATTTCATCACATACAGGCATGATTGGCTATTAGTAAACAGATATCACAAATATACATACACATATATTTTATATATACAGAGTAAGACTAATAATAATCTTAGATTAATACAAAACTGTAAAAAACCAAAGACATTTCAGATACAGTGGAGCTTTTAGACCAAATTTAGATTTTCTAGTAAACATATGTGCATATATTCAAAATCATAAATCCTATAGTGTTCTGTCACCTTCTACTCAACAGTGAAGCACAAAAAAAAAAGTTGAATTGAGAGATACTTTAACTAGAAGTTTCCTTAGTTTCTTTGTGATGTGTTTCTTGCTTCTGTGTGTAACAGGGCTTTTTCTGAACAGGTTAGAGCTCAGCAGTCCTGTGAATAACCTGATGTGGCTGAAGTATACAAAATTTGTATTAGTATGAGATACTTTTGTAAACAGCTATTGTAAGTATACATATGTGTGTGTAAACATATACAGAGATGAGTTGATCTACTCTAATTATTAAAAATAACCACCAGTTAGAAATTCAGAAAATGGTGCAAACAATAGTTTTTGTGTTTTTTCTACCTGAAGAAGTTTTACCATGGACATACATGTTATGATAAGATACTGAAGGTTACTATCAGTTTTTCTACTGCAGCTTGCACAAGACCCAGCAAAAAAAAAAAAAAAAAAACCAACAAAAAAACCCACAAAACAAAACCAAAACAAGACAAAACAAAACAAACAAACAAAAAAAAACCACAAAGAAACAAAAAAACAAGAAGAAATGTAGGGATTAGAACAGTTGATATGAAAATAGAAGAAAAAGCACAGGTTTTACAGACAAATTCTACTGGTTAAAACACAGAAGCTGCCCAATGAGTTGTCACTAGGTTTAGGCTTCCACCCAGTTTGGTAAGGTCTGTAACAACTAAAGCTACAAAACTGTGCTTCTTTTCATGTTTTCTTTGTATGACTCAATGATTCTTGAATTATGTTCTGCACAGTGGAACCATCCTAATAGACTTAGTAGCTTACCCAATGGTTAGCGCACTTAAGTGGAAAATTGAAATATGATTTTTAATCAACTCATGCACAGAAAGGAGCTGGACCTCTATCTCACTCTTTGTATGTAATTTTTATTTAACATAAAGGTACTTGAAAAAGCAGGCAGATTCACCACTGGCTCAAAAAACCCTAAACAATAAAACCACAACAAGCAAACAAACAAACCTGAGTTTTGCTCAATTATTTGAAAGACCGAAAGTAAGTGGATAACTGACTTTGCCTGGAAATTACAGACTCTTAATGATATCTTTTTGTATGTCTTCTGAGTGAAGCTTTCAAATGGAAGACTTAAGCTTCGTATCTTCACCTAAAGCACTGTGAGCATTAAATCTAAGCATATTCTTGCTCAGTGTTTTGAAATATCTGGCCCATAGTCAGTACCTTTGATGTTTCCCTTCTGACCCACATTTACTATTAATGGGTATTTGATATGATTAAGCTTTATTTTAGGCTATAGTCTTTACCAGAGTGAGTGTAGTGGAATTATATCTGCAGTGTGGCAAGGTGGCTTGTCAGTATACACATTTATCAGGTGTAGTGATAAAGATGCAACTTACAATTTTGCTGCAGCAGTAAAATCCCCTGGGTGATGGCAAAATGTAATGACATAGATGCTGAGTGAGGCAGTGGCACCTGGGAATAAAAGGATAGCTTTATGAAGGGAGAAGTATAAAAATGTACACATCACAGTGCTTTTGTCTCTGTAAGAAATTTTTTGAAACTGCTATCAGGGAATGCAGTATAGAAAAATATACCCCTGTACAAGATCATAAAATTAACAGCTATTTATGCTGACAATTTATATTTTTATGGTGTCTGACCTTCCATGAAAGGAAGAGCAAGCTATTATTGGTTTAAATCAAATATACAGAAACCACTACTATATTTAAGATATTTGAAGATGTAGGTACAATTTTATGTGCAGTCATCATTTAATTTTAAAAGTGAACTAATTGAATCAAACATAGATAAAATCTAAAGCCATCCAGATAAAAAAAAACAAAACCAACCAACCAACCAACCAACCAACCAAACATTAATCAGTGCATGATAATTCAGATTTTCCCAAAACTTATGTTGGCGGTTTTCTATATGTGAGGCTGGGACAGATTCTAGAAACATAAACCACAAAATTTACATAATAAAGACCAAACACACATAAATTGTATAATATATTATTTACAATGGGTTATGTTAATTGTATGTCTCTGAATAAACTTGTCAAGGATGTCTTATGTTATAAAAAGAGTAATTTGCATTATCTTATAAAATAGCAATATTTTCCCAGTTGGTTATATTTCATTAACACAATATGCTCACTTGAACACTTTTAAATGACATTTAGGAGGAAGACAAGATTTGCAATGTTGAGACTTTGGTTTTGTTTTGAGTTTGGGGTTCTTTTTCTGTAAAAACTGCAGACTGCAGAGTGGTCAATTTCCCTTATTGAAAACCATGTAGGTTTTGATGATAACTGACAAAAGACAAACAATTTTAATGAAACAGCAAAACAAAACAGGATTTAAATTTTTGTTATTTGATTGAAAGAGTTGTCTGGCTAAAGTAATAAACTTCAAAAGCTTTTTTACTTTTTACCTCTTTTGTTAAGTTTTAAAAGTACAGTTTTAAGAAACAGATGCAGCTCCAATGGTATAGTTAAAAAAAGAGTACTGTAATACATGTAGCTTTGGGGAAAGATTCTTCTGGATACTTTTTATTGTTCTATATCCCATCAGAACATCTTCTGCTGATTTCCCTGAGGAACAGTTAAATTGAAAGCCTGAATGCAAAAGCAAACACCTTTTGTTACTTGTATGAGGATAAAAGTTCTATACATTATTCTCAGCAATGTTGTCTTTAAAATGTCAATCTGGGTAATTTCCAGTAGTGAAACTACTGTCCATGTGGTAGTCATAGATCTAGTTAGGAGAAGATGACAGGTTTTCCAGTACTGGGACAAGACATGTTTTAGTCAGAAGAATATCACAATTGTGCCTGTTCATCACAGCAAATGAATGGCTTGTTAACAAAATGTCGCTGCAGAGTTTGAGAAGCCAGCTGCCAGAAAATTAGAAAAGGACTGCCTAAACCAGGCATACAAAATATGGATGTTATTTGCTCATGGATTTCTTGATTGCTTCCATATTTCCTATTTCTAATAATTTTGCCTAAACAGTTTTAAAGAAATTATTTTTCCTTTGGGATATTGTGGTTTTTTAGTTTGTTTTTTTTTGAGAGAGGGGTTCTTCTACAAGAAAAAAAAAATGTTCTCCTTTACATTTTACTTTGTAAGCACAGGGAAAACTAACCTATGTAATTATGCTTGCTGGAAGGTTGTTCACATTTCTTGAAACAATGAAGTGTCATGATAGCAGTGTATCACTTGGAAGATGCAGAAGGAACAATTTTTTTAATAACCTGGATGTGGCCAGAGGTAATCTCACATTGCAGATAAACTGCAAGGCTTTGGTTTCTGTTTCATATCAAAACCACACTCCTAAGATTTATAGAAAAAGAAGTCTTGCAGGAAAACTATCAAAATCTTCCATGTAAATGAAAGATAATTTTAATGCTTGCTTCTGGAGTGCAGGTTAAACAGCTAGTGTGTTTCAAATTGCAGTAGCTGGCTTTTTGTGAGCATTAAGTACCAAAGGTTTTTTATTTGTTAGAATTTTTTTCAGTAATTTACTGTCATTATAAGTGAAATGAATTTTAAAACTATGTACTAAATTTGCACTGAAAGGAGAAGTAGCGAGAAGAATGAAAATTTTCATGCTCTGGCGACAAAACTCAAGAGCAAAAATGTAGTACAATGAGCAGATAGACTGAATAGTTTTCAGAATTTCTGTTGTAAGAAGTCATGAATAGTGGACAAAAAGCCAATAGAAATAATGGCACAGGGAAAATGGAAAAGACAATCAATAGGAAACAAGCCCTATTAATGTAAAATTACAAAAAGAGTACTGTATTGAGGACATGATTTCCTGTTTTCTATCTGTTTTCCTGGTGTAGCAATGATTAAAAAAATAAATTTAGAAGCATCCAGAATCAGAATTGAGAATTTACTGAAGGCATGTGTGTCGTGGTTTGAGGAAGTGGTTTTTTTTTTTTGGAAGTGGATGGTAGGCCAATTAGGTGTTCAGATTTTAATTGACACCTACTTTGACCATTGGAGA
>JAWWEY010000001.1:60349431-60367606 GCA_035582745.1 Loriotus luctuosus | reverse complement strand
CCACCAACTCCAAACAACCAAACTGGGCCAATCCAGGCAGATCTGTTACATTCCACAGCAGCAGATAATCTGTTGTTCATGTTTGCTTCTGAGGCTACAACTTCTCAGAAGGAAAAATCTAAAGAGAAGGATTTTTCATAAAGACATGTCTGCGACAGAAAGTCAGAGATAGCCGAGACTGTTCAACCTGGAGATGGCTTATTTAGCTGAATTTTTTAAAAACTTACTACCCAAAATAACTTGAATGTTAAAGAAGATGACCAATATACTTTAAAGTTTCTTTGCCACTGTTAACACAGTTGCAAGTATGGCCTGAAATTAATACTGAATTCCACTGCAGTTTTCAATATTTTAGCTCTTGCTCTCCCTGGTGGATCTGCTCCAACATTGCGACACTAATGCCTTCATAAATCTAGATTTTATTGTAAGGAAAGGTTAATTAGCACATTTTCTTCACCTCCTGTAAAAGTCTATATTTATGACAGTGATGTTTTTTAAGTTAAAAGAAAATTCAGCTACTATGAGCCAACCCCCCAGCTAAAAGACCTTAGATTTAAAACTTACTATAACTTACAGTTCAAAAGACCCATATAAATTACTATTTATATTTACTGGAACAATTTGGCAAATTAAGCAGACAATCTGAAAACAATTCACATTAAAGCAAATTAATCTCTTTCCTTTAATAACTAATGAAAAAATAAAGGAAAAAATTATCAGAGAAGAAATTAAATTTGTAAGTGCTTTTTTTTTTTTTAGTGATTAGAGAGTTATTATCTATAGATTCTGGGATCCTATGAGGCTTTTTCCAATGTTTTGTGAAAAGAGGAAATTTTTTTCCTAAGGCTTGTGAATCAGGGATAAACTGCATACATAGTAAGTGTTTTTGAATTTCTGTGTTTCCTTACCTAAACAACAGCTGACTCAAGGTCTCTGATCCCTTTTTTCTTTTTTTTTTTTTTTAATATTAACTACTACATAAAGCAACACATCTTAAATTAGGAGAATACCTAATACCCCTAGCAGAATACCTGTTAGAGTTCTGGCATTTATGTATGTTTCATTAAACCATTTCACCACATCTCACCTGGAACATAGATTGCTGGTATTCTGTAATGTTACAGTATTTTTTGAGCGTGTTTCCTTAATAGTGACAACACTGAATTCCTGTTTTGTCATGATTGAAGATACTACTAATTTCACAAAGAATTGTGTGTTTATACCTTTGCACAGAGAAACATGACCTTCCAGCATTTACTATTTTGCTTAACTAGTCATCTTAGAATCACAATAATTAAGAGTTGGAAGGGACCCAGAATGATCATCAAGTCCAGCTCTTAAGTAAATGGCTCATGCAGGGATTAACCCCACAACCCAGGTGTTCCTGTCACCTTTAGAACCACGCTCTAACCAACTGAGCTAATTTTGAGGTCACATCATTCATAAACATGCATGTCTGGAAAGCAGAAATCCCATGAACAAATAACATTGGTCTAGTAAAAGCAGGTTTAAGAAAAAAAAAAAAAAGAAAAAGAGAAAACACAGTAAAAATTGGTATGGTTTGAGAGAAAGGAGGAAGCAGCTTCGGAGGAGACAAAATTTGATGACACAATTTTTTAAACCTTTTGGTTCTGGAGTGACATGAGTCATAGAGGTTACCAGTTTACAGCTGAGTGAAGCAGAGATAATAACAAATTAATATTTCACTGTTAAACAGGACGCTTGATAATTTTTGTGAGCTTCTGAGACCATTCCTATAGTTACACTCAGGTACCTACGGAGAAATTTTTTTCAAGGTCTCCAACACAGGCGTGTATGCAATCAATAAATATTTATCTGGAGATTCTTCAAAATTTTCTGTATTTCAGATATTAAGTGAATGAAAATTTCAAATCATATAATTTCCTCAAGATCTTTTCAGCACCTTTTGTTTCATTTCATTAATGAACTTCTGTGCAAGTACAGGGTATTTTTCTAGACAATGATTTATGCAGTATTTCTGCTTCTGACAGTTGTAGGTAAAATAACTATAAGAAGAAAACCCAAAATGCAAGAGAAAGTAATCATTGCTGTATCATGGCAAGGTAACACTTTAAAAACAATTAATTAATTCATTCATTAAAATAGAGATCCTTCTTGATAGAACACTAAGAAATCTCCAGCATCATGGTCTAAAAAGACACTGAGGATTTTCCAACAGCTCTATCAAGACTGATAATTTTTTATTTTCCTTTCTATTCTTTCTTTATTTTCTGGATATAACATGCATATTTAAATATTGGACCTCTTGCATTGGCATTATTATTTCAGCTCCCTTCAGAGAAAATATATTTCTAGTTTTAAAGCTTTCATACATATTACATTTTAAATGCAATCTAGTAGCAATATATAATTCCTTGTTAAAAAAAAAAGAAAGAGCAATTTAATATTGTGTTGGGCAACATATGAATACTTTGAAGAAACTTCTTAAGAAAATCCTTGGAATAATTAAATTGTCAACAGCTAATAGCATCAAAACCAGGTTTTGCTGTTCACCATAATTGCCTCAGCAGGAAAAAAAACTATCAATATTGCTTTCTGAAGTTCAATGCAGTTTCCATTCAGTGCACTCTTACTTTGATTTTCTAATATATTACTTTGAAACTTATGAGCTGAGACACTCATTACTTTCGACTACAAATGGCTGCAAAATTGATGGGAAAGCTGATTTAGACAGCACACTCAATAAAAAGCCCCTTTTACGATATATTAATGACAAAAATCTTGGTGACCAAGGATCCATGTGTCTTTCCTGCATAATATCAAAACAGAATTCTATTTTGTAGTTTTTGCTTCCCATGGAGACAGAATTAGACTTGAGGATTATAGTCATGTCTCCAACATAATCATATTCACTTTAAAACCTGTAGTACACACAGAAATATATCTCAGAATTATTTAAATACTTATCATAAAGGTGTTTGTGTATGTTGGAAATAGAGTAAAAAAAAGGTGCAAATAGAAAAATTAGACATGAGAAACTAAAATAATAAAAATGCAGAGGCAGTTTCTGCACATAAACCATAAGTATACCAAAGGTAAAATGGCCAGAGACTCAAACCAATAAACTAATATTTATGCATATTCCAAATAAATATTTATATATTATTACACTCATGTATTCTCAATCAGCTAAAGCAATCAGGATGTTAATAGGTATAAGGAACCATGAATTTACTGTAGAAGATGATTTGCAAAACTTATTGAAATTAGATTTGCCTAGCTTGTTTGTAGAGAGGTTCTGTCTCTGTAGAAATATTGAATCTTAATGTCTGAATTCATCCTGTGAATAATCACGCTTTTCTCCAGTCAGAAAATGTTTTAAATGGTTTTTAAATATATAACTGAATGAGCATAGCTTATAAATGGTATCTTAGAAAAGAAAGGCCTTATTACCTTAAGTATTTCCATAGTCATTGTAACTGGAGTATTATGCATATGGAAAAGAAATGGCATATTTAGTTTAACGATGAAGAATATAATTTTAATTGTTTCTATTCATTGGAAGAGTAGACAGAAAGTTTAATACCTGTACAAGCAAAAGGAAATCACAGGAATATTCCAAAATTTTCATCCCTCAAAACATCCTCTAGAAAATGAGCTATTTCAACTATGAGCTATTTTGGTCCACCCCTTGAAGGGTTGCTACAGAAGGCAGAATGTTGATGTAGAGAGACAAAATATGAATTTTATATGTTTCAATAAAAAAATTAAATCCCACCTGTTCTTGCAAAAATACTATTTTTTGCCTCTAAAGGAATCGAGACTGACAGATAGGTTTATACTGATAGGCTGAACAAAACCTTTTACTGCATATTATCTCTACTATTTATTTAGGCACAAAACTTACAGTTTTACTGTCATAATCAATATGTTAGACATAGATATCCTGGTGAAGTGTTTTTTGATATATTCATATATAATTTATAATTATAAGCAACCATATACTTAGAGTTTCAATTATATATGCACACAAAACTTGTAGACCCTTAGAGTTACATCTTCTATTCTGAGGCTAAATTTCATTTTCAGTGAATCACCAGGTATACAAAGTCTCAATGTAATCAGTGAAGAACGTCTAGTAATCTAGATTTTGGCCTAAATACTGGTGAGTCACTTCCAGGGAAATGATGACAGATACTTGTCTTTTTCCATTGGCTACACTGTGGATTTTCTCCACCCTTGCATAACATCATATCTTTAAAAGGATTATAAGGTGTGGGTAAAACTAAGGGTCTGAGCTTTACTCCTTCAACCAGGTTAGTTAACACATATTATTTTATTCCAACAAATAAAACAATGAGGTATAAAAGAATTTACTTGTAATGATACACCAAATTTTTGGTTTATTAACAAATATATCAGTTATAAATGACTGTTAAAACTGAGTTCAAAAAATGTTAGTCATACAACATGTATAGAACATGTCTACTCTGATTTATTGCTGCAATTTTGTGATAAGGATAATTATTAATTTTTTTTAAAGCACAATATTATTACCTTTGAATTAATTTACTAGGTTTTGAATTTTCTGAAGCCTGATGTGCATCATAAACACACAAAACACAGCATTTGAAACATAACATTTGGACTACTGAAATTTACTGCGTTTGTTTGTCAAACCTCTAAAGTAATTTTGTAATTGCTGCATATATTGCAAAAAAAAAAATCAACCAAAAAAACCCCCAAAAAAACAAAACAAAAAAGCGAAGCAAAAACCAAACAAGAAACAAACAAAAACAAAAAAAAAAAAAAACCCCAAAAAGCCCTCTGCTAACCAAAAAAAAAAAAACCCCAAACCCAAAACTACCCAAAAAGTATTGAGGAAACAGTCTATTGTTTTTCTTCTATCTGATTCTTCCCAATAAGCATTTTTTTAATATCCACTATAAACTATCATATTTACTGCAGTATTAGGAAGGATCATTACAAAATTATGCTAGAGGATTATTTGTACCAAAGAATTAATCTGTTAACAAAAGATAATACAATTCTTTGAATCTAGCCAGATGGCCTATGGTTCATTTTGTCTTTCAGTCCAAGACCTAAAAATTTCTGTATTCTTAGGCTTTACTTAATTTGATTGTTCATATTCTACCTCTTTATTTCTCTTCTAATGTATTGTTTGTTTTTTCCTCAAAAATAGAAGCCTCTTTAGCAAAAGTATGATAAAATTGAACAGAAATTTCCCTATATATAGAAACAGGTCATGAAATGAGCATTTTTTTCTATAAAACAGGGTAAGATACAGATAAGAGGAAAATTTTTTTCAGTATGACATTGTCAAAACTCAGGAAATGTTCAGAGACATTGTGGAGTTTATCCTTGGTGATACTCAAAATCCAAACAGTCACAGCCCTGAGCAGCCTGCTCTAGCTGACTCTGATCTGGGCAAGGATTGAACTAGCAGATGTCCTTGTGTCTCCTCCAAACAAAATTGTCCTGACTTTATATCCATGGAAGTCTTTGCTTTGCAACTCTGCAATGCCAGAAAGTATCTTGAGGTAGGGCAGTGAGGGATGTATCTTTACAGAGAATGCCCCATAAGGATCTTGGATAATGGTGTTGAAAGTAGCATTCAAATTAGCATGAAATTTGAAGCTGTAGTAAATATTAGCAAATATTCAACCATATTAAAAAACTTTTAGATTGTGTGTGCAATTGAGAAAACAGACGATAAAAGCAGTTTGGTATAAAAAAAAATAATTTAACAACAAGCTTCTAAGGCTGGGCAATTTTTATGAAAAGAAACTGTCATTGAGCATAGTGATCTGAAAAAGGTTTACATTGCTATTCTGAAAAGAAAAAAAACAAAACAACAGACAACAAACGCAACCATTCTGCGAATGACAAAGTGGGGGAAACAAACTGTCACCTTGTTTTGTTAGCGAGGGAATACTGATTTTAAACTGCAAGCTTTCCAGTTCTACAAAGTAGACTTAGTCTCTTAATGTCAACATGCCAAATTAAAAGTTAATGTTAATACTATTATTTGTATGATGCTCTTGCAGACTTGCTTATCTCATAATGACTCATTGGCTTTTCTTTACTACACCATGACTAGATAGGGAAGTGTTATGAATAGAAATGACAGTAAACAAGACACCAAGTGTAGATATTAGAGGGGTTTTTTTTAGCCCAGAAACTCTGAAGAAGTCAGAAATCCGAAGTCTTTTTACACAGCTGTCAGAATTAGTTCTTCCCCTCTATCCTACACATTGTATACAAAGGTTTGTATATATGCATGTGCATACATACACATTGACTTATATAAACCAGCCCACACAGGTACACATAGGATTTTGCTTTTATTTTGCTTTTCTGGGACTTATTTCCATGTCCCAGAAAAGTAATTTTCTAGGACTGTTGTTCATTGCAAAAAATACTAACAGACCTCAGCATCAGTGTCAGAATCCAAGTCTCTGACAAAGTACTTCACCCATGGATGGTGTACTACTTAATATCAAATTCACTTATATTAAAGATCACTGATATTACACAGTATTTTTGATTTATGTGTGATAATATTTGTGATAGAGAGTGATTCAATGACGCAACAAAATGCATGTTACACTTAACAAGATACAGCAATTGCAATATACAGTTAAATCACTGTAACAACGGGATTCCCATTACTGGCCTTCATGATGTGCTCACTCTCACAGAGCTGGGCAGATCCAGTCACCAGAGGGGAACACATGCCTTGAAATCACCTTAAGCCCCTTGCTCTCATCACAGTTCTTGTCCTACTTGTGTAGTTTTATCCTCTATGTTGGGTTGGCCCGTGTACAGACACTTCCTCCATGTTGGTCTGGCTAAGTAGGGGAGACATCCACAGACTTTTGAGTCTGAATAAACAGCGAATGAACTCAGGGAGAAACATTTACAGCAGCAATTGATACACCCTAAAATAAAAGCCACCCTCAGACTGTTGTCACACAAGCTGTTGTTGAACATAGAATGATGTCACTGATTTCAGCAACAATATATCTGCCTTTTTCAGATTAAAATTTGCAAAACCTTCACAATGTAAAGTAGGCAATTGATGTAATGCAGAAGAGTTTTTCCAAGCAGAAGGCTAGTCTGACAACTTGAAAAATCTTCAAGGGGAAGGAACTGTTATCCTTTAATTGAAAATAGAATATAGCTTTATTCTACCCTGATGTCTTCAGAATCTGTAGGCATATGTTTCAGAAAACTTCTTGTTTCTATGGACAGCTCAGCTACTATTATATATATAAAAAAAAGGCAATTACAAACAATCATACAAATTACTAAGCTATGCAGCATGTCAGCCCAGAGGCCCGTCAGTCTAGCAGTCTGCCTCAAACAGAAGCTGAAAGAGGATTACTGTGAAGCAGCATAGTAATAGGACTCACATGCAGTGATATTTTCCCAGGCCATTCTGCAACCCTCCAGCAATCTGCAAATTCACAAGCCTGAAGTTATATTTTTGTTTTCTAATGACTATCGAGGGAATTATTTCCTCCATAAATTTATAATAACCATAATGCCTTGTGACAAGGAGATCTACACCTTGATTCTACACAGTGAGAAGAAGCAGTTGGACCAATTTCTGCTATTTTTTTAATAGTCAATAGCTAGGTCTGTGTTACTATGTACTACTTCACCCAGCACAGACCTCTATCCCACTCTATAGGATTCCTAATTAATTAATTCAGTGTTATTGTCCTTAGCTACTTTTCATTCCTCTTGTAGAGAAAAATACTTTAAAAATTACTTGCTACATTCATGCAGATGGTAGGACTGATATACTCTGGTGGATTTTCAAAAGAACTGGTTTAACCCAAAAGAAAGGAAGTGATTCTTAAATCCAGATGAATTTTTTGGTGAAACTACGTGAGATGGAAACTTATTCCAAACTATTCAATGAAAAATGAGAAGAGAATAAAAGATGCTTTCTACAACACAGTTCTTATTTTCTTTATAGCTCACGCTGTCAGCAAAGCTCAAATAAGAATAAAAGATTCTCTTCAGCTTGTAATGGAGCTGTTTGTCATTTATTTTTTTCTGATGTTATTTTCAATATAACTTTCAAGCATACAAGTAGCTACCACAAGGTTAATCACTCTATTGTGCTCAGGCAGCTCGTTTGATGTTGCACTTTTTCATAAGCTATCTATATGATTCAGAAGTTTAATTCCCAGTTACATTAAATGAAAGAGTCCTGTGAAAGAAGACAACGAGATGGTTGTCATGCCCACAAACAAAACTAATTTTTCAGAATTTCTACCCATAACAGTTACAATTCTTTTCTTGTGTATATGAAGCTTTTTTTTTTCTTAGAGGCAATTACTATTTAATTATTAATATAAAATAGAAAATATCTAGAAGGGGAAACTAAGACGTATGTACTCCCTATCTGTAATCTGATGAGTTTGGCAATACCTGGGTTATGTGGGCTGGGGTTAAGTTTATACTTTGATTATGGAGGCAAAGTTTGAACCTGAGGCTATGCTGTGTATTTTATATTGCTGAATAAAACAAAGGCAGGCATTAATCTGTGGCTCCAGACATAAGTAGCATGGGTAAACTCAAGTTTAAACTAAGTAGGACTCAAGTCTTTTAACCAATTGGAGGCACAATCCACAATATTGTGTCATTAATCCAAATTTCATCTCACTTCATGCAGTACTGATACCCTGGCTCTTGATACATTGTCCTTTGACCAAGATCATTGTAATAGACAAATTGCCAACATTCTGCCTTTTGGAATCCTGACCCTTTACTGATAGCAGCAGCATGGTCAGAATGCCATCCACATTATCCATGTGGTGTGATACTCTCAAATCACTCTGGTGGACTTAAAAGGCAGTGCAACTCATATGTGTATTAAAGAGCATTTTCGTGTTTGGCTGCTGTTGCCAGATTACCAGGATATTGAGTGTCCCTGGCACTCTGCCAGAGCCCTAGCATCACTTATGATCCTGTATTTGTCAGCTGTGGTTGCTCATGTTGTTGATCGCCTTTTATACTGCCTCAAAAAGATTTAGTCTTCTTCATACATGTTGTCAGGTCCCCTTACTCTTCTGACCAGAGGTATCTAGTCATAATTGTTATTTTCAAATATTTTCATGAAATGTGATGATTCTGTTGTATGCATTAAGCAGTACTTCTACAGAAGAGGACATATGCTGAGTGTCTTAGGGCAAGACTCCAGAATATGTGAGAATCCATGAGGGTACAAAGCATTCTGACATTAATGGTAGAGTACTTGCAGAGATGAAGGGGTCACTCCTATCGCAGAGGCATTCTGTTGCCTTTTGGAAGCTGTAATTGAAGGGAACTGTTTTCCAAGCTATGCCCATTATTTTCTTGGGAAAACAACTGAAATGAGTCGATGAAATTAATCAGTGTGGAATATCCGCATCCAGTGCTGGTCTCATTCACTGACGCTCTTTTTCCTGCTCAGATCCAGTTCCAATGTTCAATGGTGTCACCAACACCCCAGAGTGGTTTAGTGTCACCAAAAGAAGTAATCTTGTTCTCTTCAAAACCTCTTTACTCCTCTACTTTCAGTAAAGCTCCTTCCCTCATGCAACTGTACACCTTAGGCCCAGCTTCTTATATGTTTTACTGAACTTCCTAAAAAACATTGTCAGTTTTGATTCTATTAGGTGGCTTTTGTTGCTTAGGGATTTTTGTTTTCTTTTTATATTGGACATGTTGATTAAGGAGAGAGATACTACCACAAAATACATTTTGAAACAGTTTTTTTTTTTTTTCTCACCAAGATGAATTTTTAATGGGTTTCTTTGAGAAAAAAAAATAAAAGATGTCTGAGTTGCCCAGAAAAAATGAAAATTACTCTGCATATTGCTTGTCTCTTGAATTTTAAGAATAGAATATAGCTGTGGAAAAGATAAATTACTTGCTTACATCCCAGCTGGAGTTCATTGATTTTCTTTAAAGTCTAAAAATTAACCTTTAAAGACACAGAACTGTACTACAGCTTAGGAGAAAGGCGCCTCTTTTAGGGATATGGCTGTTAACACAAGAAGAGCAAGTAAAAATGGTTTATGTCATAAGGAGTAAATACTGTAACTGTGTTTGTGTCAGAAAAGAACATCATTTACTGCTAATTACAAAAACTGAAAACCAACTGACAATTTTTTCTGCATTTATTAAGAATTTATTTAAATTCTTTTATCTGGTTTGGAATGAAAGAACGGCTAAACTACACGTGGTTAACATTCACTGACTATAAAGACAACTCCTCCTTCATTAATTATAGCTGTAAAATTGAAAGAAAAACTAAAGAATAAATTTTATAGCATGTGAAATGAATTTAAACAGAAATAAACTCTTGTAATTTTTTTAATAATTTTGAAGAAAAATATTGCTATTTCATACAACAACAACATTATATTTTTTATAAAATATATTTCAGGATTTCAACTTTCTGCAACATGTCCATTAAATTTAGTTTTTACTTTTCAAAGATTTTACATGAAAGAAGAACACGGCACTAATATTTTTAGCAAAGCATTAAAGATTCGCAACAACAGAGGAGTAAGGATTATTAAATACTAATTATAATTGAGTACTTATTAAGCATTCCAAGCACCACTAATATTTCTAACACATAAGCCAAACTCTACTGATGTTAATTACATTAATCATCTCATTATCTTCTCTGGGACTGGCATAAATGAGTTAGGCAATTAAGGTGGTTCCTTTTTTCACAGATATATCTGTACAACATACAGATTAGTACTGATGGGTGTATTGAAATAAAATCCCTTTGCTTTTCCAAATAGCTTAATTTTATTTTCCTATGGAGAAGGAGAAAATACTATAGTTCCACAGTAAATGAAATACAATTTTCTATTTAAATTAACTTTTAGAAATTCTGATTTGCTGGAGGTTCTTTTTCCCACTTTTTTCCTTTTCTTAAAAAAAAAAAGGGAAAAGATCTTTGTAATGAAATTTTCTAGATTAAATTGTAAATCCTTAATTTATTCTGCAATACACTGAAGAATTTATAATGGGAAGCAAAATAGTATCCTATACAGCTAAAAGAAAGAAAAAACCCACAGCACAGAACATGAAGATATTGGTGGTAAAATGACCCACGATCACTCAATCCATCAAAATGTTTTTTAGCTTTGCTTGTCTTTCAGGATGCCATCTAATTTTTGCAGATTTTTCAATGCTTTTTGACTAACAGTTATGTTTTATAGGCAGTTCTGTATGTTCATGAGTCTCTGCACAAAACAAAATATTGTCAATTTATAATTTATAATTCAATTTATAATTTCAAAACAAATATTGTTAATTTACCGACAACTTTGTCTGTGGTGGGGTATTCATATGTATAAAAGAAATTCCAAAAATGAGTGAAAGATTATATCACAGGACCAGGTTCTAAAGAAAGACCATACTGCTGCTATTGTTGTAGTACCTTAGCTGATTTAAAGACAAATAAGTCATATTTTATATAGCCCTGACTTTTCACATGCATCCTTCAGAGGAAAAAAAAAAAAAAGAAAATGAGAGTATTGTAACAATATTCAAATTTTTCAATGACTACTGTTTAGAACTGTGACCACTGTATAGTCTATTAGGAAAAAAGATCCAGCAGAAGAAATATTGCAATAAAATAAAAAATGTGAAGCTTCTCTTTTGTTCATTTGTAATTCAACTAGATATATTTTTAGAAAAAATATCCAAACCTGTCTGTCAGTAGTCCACCTGCTTATTTCTGCTTTTGATATATCACCTTACAGAGGTAATTTTTCTTTTTTTCTTCTACTTTAAACTCTTTTCTGCTATTACTTGTTCATTTTTGATATAGATATATATTCTTATATATATTCTATACATATGAATTTCAAATTATTCTGTAACTTTCTTTGGTTAATTTGCAATAATTGAGTGCTATGTTTCAAACACTTTCTTTTTGTAATGTAGATACTAGAACTGGCCATGTCATTCTATTATTATTTACAGCCATGAATAGTGAAGTACCTTCTCATTACTCAGTAGTACTGTCTTTATCCAATCTCTAATCTTTGCAAAAATCACATTGACATAGTCATTTCTATTTCATTCAGATGGTATTGGTTTCTTTGTCTTATTTCAGATAGTTCCAGAAAATGTAGGATATGTTTCTTTTCCTGTTTGAAATTTAAAAGCCCATAGGAAACTTCTGTTGCTAAAATGATTATTTCTCTTCAGAAGAAACAAAGGCTACTCTTAGAGAGTGCATCTTTCAGTTCTCTTGCTTCTTACAGCTAATATTGCAACATAAGTGAGACCTTTGAATTATAGTATATTATTAATGTGTTTGAGAAAAGTCCCTTTGAAGTCTGATGAAAAGACTGCAGGGAGAACCTTTTATAATATTTCTTGTATGGATTTCTCTCATAATAATTGATTCTTGTTCACAAAATGGAAACTTCTTGTTGCCATGGTTAATACAGGTTTTGCTGTCGATTTGGTATCAGTCTTGCTGAAATTTAAAATTGTGTTTTACTGATGTTTCATGCTGTAATGTTATTATTACCACAAATCTGGGGTCCTGAGTATGGATCTCTCTGTCTTAACGTTATGCTGAAAGAAGGAAACTGTCGCCGACATTTCTTTTTGAAAAATCCTCTCTTAGGATTTTCCTGCTGAAGCTGAGAGTTTCAGCAACAAGACATAAACAATGGATTGTCTGCTGTTGTGGAATGTGACAGGGTGTTCTGTGATTGGTCCCATGTGGATGTTTCAGTTCAGGGACCAGTCACAGAGTGCTGGCTCTGGCAGTCTATCAAGGCCAGCTTGTTTGTGATCATTCTTCTTTACTTTCTTTCCTAAGTAGTTAGCAGCTTCTGGAACTCTCCTTTTCTTTTTCTTTTAGTATAGTTATAATAGATGTATATATGATAAAATAATAAATCAAGCCCTCTGATATGGAGTCAAGAATCACGTCTCTTCCTTCACCCCAAGAACCTTGTGGCAATGCCCACATAGAAGGCTCCAAGGATTTAATCTCATAGGTATTTTTACAGGTTTCTTGTTTATTTTTCATTTTCTTTACTACAGATTGAGGATGCAGAATTAAAAGAGACAAAAATTGAACAAAACACCAAAACCACCATAAAAATGCTCACTTGATAACCATCAATAATGTGAATTTTGGAATAAAAACATACCTAAAGTAATTTGGTGCTGTAAGAGACAGCACAGAGAACCTGACATCTGTGATGAAGCCTGTAAACTACCTGCTACCTGAGAATTTTTTCTTCTCATGTTTCTGGCATCCCTCAGTGATTCCTTCTCTGATCATGGCACTGTCTAATCTTGCCCAGCTGCTGGTATAGAGAGGACAGGGAGGAAGTTGCAGTATTGGCTGACAAAAGAAAAAAAAGAGAAGAGAAGAGAAAAGAAAAGAAAAAAAAAAGAAAAGGAAAAAACCCTCAAATAAACCACATTAGTCAGCCATATCAACTTCCTAGAATAAGAAAAAAAAAAGTTAATTTGCTCAAAGGGATAATTCATCCTGCTTTTAAGTCTCCCCAACTTTTGAGCTGTCCTTTCCTCTGCCACCCTGCAAGGGCAGCCTGTTCTCATCAAGAGGTGAATGCCTTCATCTGACTGCTGGGAGAATACTCTCACCCATTTACCCCAATCTTCTGTAATCCTGGAGCTCTGGTCCTCTGCCTGAGAGCTTTTTAAATTTGTCTGAACCAGAAGCAGTTAAAATGAAGGCTCTGACCCTCTACTGTACTCACTGCTCATTGCCTGAAACCCAGGCACATGTAGGGGAAACACACGATTTCTACACACATACAAAAATTAACCCAGCATATCTACATTTATTTGCAATTAAGTGCAGATTTGATGAATGTAAAGAAAAGTTTTATTTCCTTTTTCTTACCCCAGCCACTAAAGGTATTCTGACGACAGGAGTTAAGCAAGAGCATCAAAGAGACACTTTAAAACATATGGGAGTTTGATGAGAGCCAGAGGGAAGGTGGAGGTTGCCATGTGAATAGAAGAGAATATTTTCAGCAGGAAGGGCCCTATAACTTTCTAGTCCAACTGCCCGACCAGCTCAGGGATGACCAAGTCAAACCATGCTAAAGCATTAGCACAGGGTACCCAGAGCAGCTGTGGCTGCCCCTGGATCCCTGGCAGTGCCCAAGGCCAGGCTGGACAGGGCTTGGAGCAGCCCGGGACAGTGGAAGGTGTCCCTGCCCATGGCAGGGGGTTGGAGTGATACAAGACTAAAGGCCCCTTCCAACCCAAACCATTCTGGGATTCCATGATGGACCATCTCTCTAGGAAGGCTGTACCAGGGTTTGACCAACCTCTCAGTAAAAAATGCTTCCTAATGTCCAGTCTGAACCTCCCCTGGGCAGTTTTGAACCATTCCCACCCTTCCTATCACTAGATCCCAGGGAGAAAAGGTGACTCCCTTCCTCAGGAAGCTGCTGCAGGGAGCAATGAGGCTGTGCCACAGCCTCCTTCTCTCCAAACTAGGCCAGCCCAGACTCTTCAGCTGCTCCTCACAGGATATTCCTTCCAGCCCTTTCACCAGCTTTGTTGCCCTTCTCTGGAAGCATCCAAGGGCCTTCACATCTTTCTCAGATGGCATGTCCAGAACTGCAAGCAGTGCCCAAAATGACACTGCAACAATGCTGAGCAAAGCGGGACAATCCCCTCCCCTGACCAACTGTTTTTGCTGTGTGTGATGCACACCAGGATGCGGTTTTCCCTCTGGGAATGCCATGGCACAAAGGATGTCACAGCTTCCTGCAGCTTTAGTTATTCCCCTGATCATGTGGAAGCCCTCCAAGCAACTTGTGTGAAACCAGCAGATAGTAAAACCAACAAATAAGTAAGACTTTGCTGAAGATTCTTCCAAAGTTTCTCTGAAAATTTAAATATACTAATTGGCCGCTGAAATTATTCTGGTTTAGGTGATCATATCACTTCCAATATTTAACTCAAACTCCACATTAATTCAAGAAGTGAACATAAGGCTAGAGTCACAGACTAAACGCCTAGCAAAAATAAGAGTTTGAAAACAAGAACCGCGGAAATTCACTATACATTTACATTCATTTTTTCATCCAAAATTTAAGACTTGAACAAGACAACAGCACTAAGCAAAACATGCAAAGCCACTTTGTTATTTAAACTAGAAAGCTGATATTTTCTCTAGTGAAAACAACTGTTATTTTAAAATAGGAAAAGGCAAAAATGTAAATAGCACCAGGTCAACATCTTAATGACACAAAAAGGAAGCAAGCTGGACAGGGTATAGAAAAGTGGTATAAACCCAGTGTTCACTAACCCTTCTACAAACACAACCTAGGCTGAAACAGCATATACAGGATTCAAAAGAAAAATTCCCAGTTTAAGTAATCGTAAATCACAATCTTCCTCTTGGCACATGCCAGATTTTATGAGAGCTATAAATCTTTAACATTATTGAGAAAAAGAAAGGTCTTGAAGACATACATGCCATGTGTATTAGCTCAGAGAAACTAGATTAATCTGCAGCAATAAAAAAAGCCAATTCTACTAAGCCTGATTAAATATTTAGGTCATATTATTTCTGCGGCAGAATTTAAAAAATGCACAGCAAATAACATCTTTCCCTGAGCTTGAAGACTTAATCACTGTATTTTCAAAAGGCAGTTATGTTACAACACGACTCTACAGGAAAGCCAATATGAAAGTCTTTAAAAGAAAAATAAATGAAAGTATAAGCTAATTAAACTAGCACATGTTAATCAACACACTGAACTACCTCTGTACACGTGGGCAGAACGTCACGACATGCATTACTGTTCATGTTTGATAATTTGAGTTCTAGGAAGTCCTGTTAGTCACTACTCCTCTGTTCCCTAAGACAAACCCAAGCAAAATACATTCTGTACTCAAACACCAAATATATGGTAACAACAACTTATTAGATCATCCACTCCATGAGAATTGATTTCTATTCTGCCTGATATGTCACAAATTAATGTTATTTCGTAAGGCACAAAGAGCTGAAAGGCAAATAATCTCTCTGCCTGTATCAAGGCCAGGTTGGACAGGGTTTGGAGCAATGTGGTCTAGAGGAAGGTACCTCTGCCCATTGCAGGAGGGTTGGAATGAGATGATTTTTACAATTCCTTCCATGGGCCAGTCTAGGATTCTGTGATTCTTGCAACAGCAAAATACATCACATACATAATGCAAAAATAGAATTTTGGATTGAACTTTTCATTTGTGTTTAGTACACTGCCACTGATGACATGATGAACTATGGTACTGATGAATCACAGCAGAAATCCAATTGCCTATTTGTATTTCAGTACCAAGAACGTTTTGAAAGACCAACATGCCCAGGTCCATGGAAAGATGTTCTGGGCTTCTTTGGGGCGAGTTCCTGCCACTGTGGTGATAGCACAGTTAAACTGCTTAAGAAATTCCTCATTTTTCATGCAGTTTAAGTATTTTTTGAATTATTATTCTTACATTAGAGTCACAATTAAGATGAAAAAGACCTTAGGGGATCTCTAGCCCAACCTTCTGCTCAGAGCAGAGTTAAAACTGTATCCACACCTGAACAGAGGTTTATCTGGTTGTCTCAGAAGCCTCTGGGGGAGAGACTCTACAACATCCCTGTGCTGCTGTGCCAATTCTGCCATGACCACAAAAAATTGCATTTTTCCCTCAGCCTGGAACCTCCTGACCATTCTCTCTCATCTTCCTGCCACACCCTTCTGTATAAAGAGCCTGGCTTCATCTTCTCAGCAGCCTTCTCATACACATGGGAATGCTGCTCACCCTTTCTGTGACTCCCCTACTGTGGCCTTACCCCAAAGCCTTCTCTCCTCCAGGCTAAACAAGCCCAGTGCCCTCAGCCCACCTTCCCACACCAGCTCCCAGCCATCATGCAGCCCTCCACGGGACTCCCTCCAGTCTGGCAGCCCCTCTGCTATGTCTAGGGGCCCAAAACCTGGATGCAGTTTTCCAGATGTGATCTCACACAGTGGTCTCGTATGGGCACAAGTGAACACACATGACACTCTTGGATGTGCTTTACCAGGCCCTGTGGACATGGGTGTGTCAGTTCTCAAGTAAGCCTGACTTGATTCTTTTCCACTGCTGACACTTTCCTTCTTCCCTGATCCCCAGCTTATGTCCTCTGCTAAGTCACATTCTCATAGATTTAGAAAAATACTTCATTCCTGCAGGCCTTCTCTTCAGATGCAAGAATCCCTAAATTTATATCTTACATCATAAAGTGATGACAGGATTTTAAATTACATTACTGCAAAACAGCAGTTTGGCGGCAAGGGGTCACCAAGGGGTTAAAGGTGCCATAACAACATAGAAAAGGATGAAAATTATTTAAATGCTTAAGAAGCGATTATTTGTGATAATGTGTCACAGATGTAAGTTCCCATGCCCTGAAGCAGCACTCTGTCACAGTACTGGCCAAATGTACATGACAGGCTTATGAGAGGAGTATTATCTTTATGCATGAAAGTATTTTTAGTGAAGGAGGGCAAGGAAATGAAAGCCAAACAAGTTCTGGAGATGTCTTATAGACTGAAAACAAAATGAGAAATATATGAGATTCTTCTACAGAAAAGGCTAAATTACTTCTGTACAGACGAAGTTCTATCAGAAGAACAAAAGGATTTATATATTAAAAGCAGACAGAAATAACTGATGACCCATAAGCAAAAAAGATCTAAAAGAGCTCAGAGGAAGTGTCTATTCAGTTCTGATGTTTCAGACAAAGGCGAAGGCTTTAATCACCCAGATGCACTGGTTACTTGGAAGGCACATATCGCCAGCAGCTTAAGAGATGCTACTATGGGAATGTTGTTTTGGAAACCTCCTGCGCTTTTATCCTTTGGCTAGACACTTGTGATAATTCACAGGCTCTGCATGGGATTACAGGGATGCTACGACACCCTCATTAACACAGGCATTTGCATCTCCGTCTGCCTGAACCTGGAAAATCCTGCATCAGGAGACAGCGGCAACAGAGGGCACGGCATGCGAGGGCAATGGTGTCTGAGTCCCACTGCCCCACCCACCCAACATCCATCCACCCATCATCCATCCATCCATCCATGCATCCATCCATCCACCCATCCATCCATCCATCCAT
>JAWWEY010000001.1:60336284-60349331 GCA_035582745.1 Loriotus luctuosus | reverse complement strand
TAAATCAAGCCTTCTGATATGGAGTCAAGAATCACATCTCTTCCTTCACCCCAAGAACCCAGAGGGAACCCTAACAACAGGAAACAAACCATAAGAATTGGATATTTCTTAAGTTTTGTAATTTTTTTCAACTTAAATGTATCAACATATATGTATTTAGTCTCATATGCATAAAATTATTTTGTTTCAGCTGTTATCGTTTAACATTGGTCTTACAGAAAAAATAGAATTCTCAAAGTCTTGTGGGATTTTTAACTCCTAATAATTTGGGTAGGTTTACTTTTGCCTTTTACCTTTTTTTTTATGACATTCATCATTATTGAATATTTGAGCATCCAAACCCAAATATTTCTGTTTCCAGATTATCTCATGAACTTAAATGAGACAATGAAATTCATTGTTAGATAGAAAAAAAAATTGAAAGGCATGATGACAAAGAAGAGCAGAGAAATGAAGATTAAACAAATGGTATCAATTAATGCATAAAGCTTTTTTGTTCAGTAAATAGCTTTTGTTCAATAAATTCTGTAGCACTTAGTCCACAGACCCAGTTTTTGAAAGGGTATAAAGTAGCTGATGACACATTCTGTTTCCCCCCAAAATGTGTATCCTTTATTAATTAGCTTTGATCTACGTAATATCATCAACTTCTGGTATTTGGAGAACAATTTGGCCTTATGTCTAATTACTGAAGTATAAAGCAAAGAGTTTACTGAACAAGAGTGTTTACTAAAGATATTTGATGTTTAAACCATTAGCCTTTAATTATGAAAACATTAATGAACCAGTTCTGATGTTTATAATTGATTTTCAGAAGAAAATCCTCTGAGAGTTGCATTTAAAGGCTTAGCTCTTATTGCCCCTGCCAGCATTTGGTCCAAAGTTCTGCAGCACACTGTGGTTCTGACACAAACATCAGTGGTGATTTCTTCAGTGTCTCTTGCTTGTTCTTCAAGTAATGTTAAGATATTTGGCTTTTTTCCCTAAGACATTATAACATGATAAAGAAGAGCTACTCAAACAAAATTTTCCATTAAAAATCTCAACAACGTATTAGTGAAAAATATTTGTACAAATTTAAAGAAAAATAGATAAATTATATATTATATTCATTTGAGCATAACAACTTTCTCCTAGAAAACAAATATTCCTAAATTTTGCTATATGGTTGAACGTTCAGGTGTACATTTAAGGTCTTTAACTTTGGGATGTAATGGATCCATATTTGCAAATTTAGGAGTTTCATGTATTAAGTAACCATCAGGTGGTTGCTCCTAAAGTAGCAGGGACAAGTGTTGGTTCATGGGGATTCATAAGCAGAGTGTAATATTGGTCACTTTAGCTTCTCATTTTCATTGTTTTCTGCTGTACCAGGAGGTGTTGCTTTGCCAGAAACCAGTATTTTTCTGTTTCCTATTCCTAAAACTATCTGTGCATACCACTGAACCAGGATTTTAAAATTTTATTTTAAACCTAGCATATACAATTTATACACAGTCAATAAAAAAAAAACAAAAAAGCAAAAAAAACCAAAAAAAACCCAAAAATCCAATCGTTCAATCATTTTGAAATTTTATTTTATTTATGGTTGCTATGATTTAATCCCAGTCAGCAGCCAAGACCCACACAGCCACTTGCTTACACCCTCACCAGACTGAAGTGGAAGAGAATCGTAGGGTAAAAGTTAGGAAACTCCTGGGTTAAGATAAAGACATGCACACAAATAAAGCAAAGCAAGGAATTAATTCACTTCTTCCCATGGGCAGGCAGGTATTCACCCATCAAATGTAACACTGACTTGGAAAGACAAACGCCATCACTTCAAATGTCCCCTGCATTCCTCCTTCTTCCCCTCACTTTATATACTGACCATGATGCCATATGGTCTGGAATATCCCTTTGGCCAGTTTGGGCCACCTGTCCCAGCTGTGTCTCCTTCCAGCCTCCCATGCTCAGCAGCAACAACATCATCTCTATATTATCAACCCTGTCTTCACCAGAAATCCAAAATACAGCCCTATACTAGCCACTGTGATAAAAATTAATCCATCCCAAACCAGCCCAGTGAGCTAAAATCTCAGACTAGAAGAGTAGAAAGAATAGGGTGTTACCACTTTGTAGAGCTCTGAAATACTGAATGAATATATCTGCACAGTGCTTCAGCAATCCATTAAAGCACCTGAAAACCAATGGCAGGTGTACTAAGAAAACACTTGTTTATTGCTATTCTTCCTAACTCATATTAATTTCATTTCATGTCATCCATTTCACTTTAGTTGGACATAGTAGTTACATGGGTAAATACCAAAATAAGCCCTACTAGTAATGAAGTCTGTCAATGTATTGGTAATGTTGTATTTTATACACCCTCAATAAAGTGCATTGAGAGACCAGAAGTTAATCACTTTGTAAAATAAGCCAGTGCCACCTTGTTTGCAGGTGCTGTGGCAGGCTGTTTTCTGGTTAGCCAGTGGCAACAACCCCAGGCACAGCCTGGCTCTGCACTGTCACCCTGGTGAGAATCCAGTCCCTCTTTGGTGGCTGGGGTTATGCTTATCCAGGGACAAACAGTTCAATTGTATGGGCACAAACCTTCCTGTGGCACTTGGCTTCAGTGTCAGAAAATGGTCCTGGACGTGTTTAATCTATTAGTCCTGACAAATATGATTAAGTACAAAAGAGTAGATGTATTTTATTCCTTGAAATGGGCTTTAAAGTTAGTTGAGTTTAATGGAAAAGAACCTTTTAAACTTATTGGCATGTAGAAAGGCACAGAGCAATTTCATCTAAATTTAGATCTCTAGCAGCTGCCATGTAAGTTATCCTGTGCTCTCATTATGGCCAAAGGAGAGGAATAAATTCCTCCACATTTAATTTATGGTAGCTGTCTATCTTATAACAACATGAAATTTCTTCTGTAGATGTTTCTTTTCCTCTCACTGATTACAAAGTGATTCTTGTGCAGAATCTGAAGGTGAACTTTTAAAGCTCTAAACATTGCTTTGAAATTAATCCTAACCTGAATTAGCTTTCTGAAGGTAAAGTACTGGGAGTTTTTTCCTCAGATGTGTGACAATACCGTTCAGTTTCTGCTGTTTCCTGTGGTAGGAAGTGAAAGTTTGAAACTGGGTTCACTAAGCAAAAGATTTTAAAACTATTTAACCTAGAAACATATCACAGCTTATACTCTACTTTTTGTTCGCTTTGTTCACCATAGGTCCTTGAATCAGGGATTTTGAGTAATTTAAAGAGCATACACATAAAATATTTATCATCATTGTGATTATAAGAAATACTTGTATTTTTATAGAATAGGATTTGTATATAGAATAAAAAATATTGATAGAGTCATGAGAGCAGATATATATCTGTGGTAAAACTGTAAATGGTTTCATTAAAAAACTTAGCTCTGGCAATTTTTTCACTTTTAAGTCAGACTGAAATATATATAATTAGATTTTGGATTATTTCTCTACCATTTGTAGGATCAGATAAAAGTATTGTCAAAATCTAATGATCTTATCATTGTGAGAATCTGAAATCAACATCACCACCTTCTCATCTTTTGACTGAGAATAATCTCTATACTACTATAATGGTGGAGTAAAAAGGCATACCAGTAGCACATAGTGTGACTTTTCAAAGTAAAAAACAGCAGTGGAAAAGCAAAGAAAATGGAAAAGACTAACCATACATTTCCACTTAAGGAGATACACATGAATAGCAACCAAATTTAGCCTAAGCTATATTGACCTTTTCAGAATTTAATTAAGGAGAAAATTTTCATATCTTCAAGACTAAACCTTCATTATTAGATACTTAGATTATGAATAGAAATATATTTTATTAATTTTTGTTGTAGTCTTATGGTCTCATACTTGAACTCTTCTTGAAAACTTGAATTTTCTAAATTAAATATTTTTGTAGAAGATGTTTAATTTCCTTGGTTTTATTTATGTTTAATTTTATTAATTTTTTATTATTTTGTTTTTGTGGGTTTTTTTTTGTTTTTTTATTTTTTTTTATAATTACATTAGCCCACTTTAGAGTTTACTGAACAGTAGAAAAATCATAAAATAGGTTGGGTTGGAGGGTACCTTAAAGATCAACCAGTTCCAGCCATCATGTCATAGGCAGGGATACCTTTTATTAGATCAGATTGTTCAAAGCTCCATCCAGCCTGACCTTAAATATTTCCAAGGAATAAAATGCTCACTCCTTTAGAATCTTTAGAAATTGTAAACTTCTGAAGTTGTCAAAACTCAAAAAGTCCCCTAAAACATCCCTCAAAGTTATGAACTAAATTCCTTAATATATCAACTGACTCTATAGGTCCTGGATCTGTGTTTGAAGGTATAGCACTATTCTTTACCTCTCATAATTTTAAAATTTCTTTTTTCTGCACAGGATTGACTCTGGGATAGTCTCAATTATTTGACCTCTTTCTACCAACTCTGCTTGCCTGCCTGCATTGCCAGTGCCTAAAGCTTGGCAGGAATTAATTAAACTCTAACATAGAATTGAATTGGAAAATTTTTGCCTTATGTAAATTGGATTAAAGTGATAGATTCTTGCCCAACTGACTTTTCTGAAAATCTGAAGTACCACTAGAAATATTGTCAGTCCCTAACTCTGCATGCTGTGTATGCAAAAAATACCATTTTACTTTCCCCCAGTAGCTGTTTGAACCTGGCTGGATGCCAGGTACCCAGCAAGCCACTCTATTACTTCTTTCCTCATCAGGACAGGGAATACAATGGGAAAAAAGCCTTATGGGTCAAGATAAAGGCAGTTTACTGACACAGTAGTGAACTTCATGAGTACACAAACAAAAGAAAATAAAACCAAAATTTTATTTTCTTCTTCTTATCAGGAAGCAACATCTGGCCACTTCCTAGAAAGCAGGACTTCAGCACGTGTCGTGGCTGCTCCAAAGGGCAAATGCTGTGAATGACAAATAATAAATTACTCTCCCCCATCCTTTTTCCTCCTTTATCTCAGCTGTTATTGTTGAACACATCATACAATATGGAAAACCCCTTTAGCCGCTTTGATTCAGTTGTTTTGGTTATATGCCCTCCCAACATCTTGCCCACGCACAGACTTCCCTGAGGATGAAGTGCTGGAGAAATAGAGCTGAAGTTGTCAGCCCTGTTCAGCAGGAACCAAGCACTGTGGTGTCACTAACACCTTTTCCAGCTACCAATGCAAAGCACAGAGCTGTGAGAGCTGCTGTGGGGAAAATGAACTCCATTTCAGCTAGACACAACACACCCAAAATTAAAAAAAAAAAATCAATTAATAACAATAATATTAGAAATTGAAATAACAACCAAAAATACTGAACTTTTATGTTCTGTATTTATTTTTGTAGACATCCTTTTCATGCTTAGAACTGATCAGAACTCTTAATTACTTTTGATAATTAGGCACAGACACATGATATGTCCACAGACAAATTCTGGGGCTTTAAATGGCATATAGGATTTAATATTGATGTTTGCTATGGATTTAATAGAAAGAGAAAACCTTAGAGTCCTTACTAAGCCACTTCTTTCTAACAGGATTAATGAGTGCTGGACTTCATTAATTTTAAGTATTTGCTCTGAATTAAGTGCTGTCTTTAATTATTTAGCAACATAAAGCTAGTATAGGGTCAGATTCACAATAGTCCTTAAGCAGGAAAATTTCTCTTACCTTTTTGTTTATTTTTTAGATTTTTAGATCCATGTGTATTTTACCTGCCTTTTTTTTTTCTTTTCTTCTTTTTCAAATGTAATATTTCAAAACATAAACTCAAAGAATTATACTTTAGGGTTTAAAATTATTCCATTGCCATGTGAGAATGTAGTTTTATGTCACCTGACCACATTTCAACTCATTTCAGCTGGCTTTGGATTTTCATCAGTATAAGCGAGGACGAATTTTGACCACTGTCTTTGCTGATTATGGTTTATTGTAAATTCATTCTGTCAGGAATATGACAGCACTCTGGAAGAATCTGAAGGTTGTTATGCTCTTGCTGATGCTGGTGTGTGCAGAGGTAAGGTTGATTACTGTCTATGTGGAAATAAAAAAAGTAGAAACCAATGACATCCTGAAAGAAGAGTTGTGGACAGAGGTCTCTCCCCATGTGTAGTGCAGCAGTCACGTGCCTATCAGGACACTCAGAATTATGTCTGCTAATGATTAGAGAAGATTACAAGAAGCATAACAAATCTTTGAAGTTGTTACAGTTTTTATAAATGGGAAGCAATATGATGAAACAAGGAATTTTAGAGAAGCTTAATCATTTTTGTTCTTGTAAATCACATTTGCTTTTGTGGGCAGGGTATTTCATGGAAATTATCCCATGGTTGTAATTTCAGTAGTTTTCTTTTACTTTATGGTGAGTATGAACAGAGAAGTATCTCAAGACAAATTTCCACTCTTTTCTTTATGAAGGGGAAGAAAATCTTAGGGGACTAGAGGCCCATCAGTCTGCCACACTCGTCTGAGCTATGCCCTGTTGCAGTAAGCACAAGGAAGTGAATAGGAACACCTGAAAAAGAAGAAGCAAGGTCCGTTTGATAGCCTTCGAGGGCGAGAAAATATGCTCTGTTGACTTTGTAATGTAATTAAAGACCAAAAAGGTGGGACAGAAAGCCTCAACAAATCCAAAGACAATAGCCAGTTGTAGGGAGCAGCTGATATGATGCAGAAAGCAGCTACCTAGAGGGACATCCACAGGCTGGAGGAATATCATCACATTCAGCAAAAGCAAATGGGAAGACCTGTTCTTGGATAGAATAATTCCAGTGCAACCATGAAGACTAGGCTTCTACTGGTTAGAAAGCAGGCTACAGAAAAAGCATAGGAATGTGAAGGAGAAGAAGCTCAACACAAGTCATCAATAATCTCATTTAACAAAGAGAGAAAGGCAATCACCTGCTGGACTGTATTAACAAGATGGAAGCCAGCTGCCACCAGGTGTCACCTGAAGTACTGAGCCATGCACTCAAGGGTTTGCAGTACAAGGAAGATTTTGACATGTTGGAATTTAATCTAGTATAGTGCTATAGGGCTGCTTGTGGTGTTTGAGCACTGGACATGTCACTGAGATCAAAAATGACACTGGTGGTATTTATCGAGCTGAGACAGCTAAAGGTAGACTGTCAGGGAAAAGCTTTCTCATACACACACATATCATTGGGGGCTGGCCTACTTTGGGCTTGGATAGAGTTAATTTTCCTCCTAATAGGCAGTACAGTGCTGTGTTCTGGATTCAGTATGAGAATAATGTTGATAGTGCACCAATGTTTTTATGTTCCTCAGTAGTGCTTAAAATAAGTCAAGGAGTTCTTCATTGCCCATGCACTGCTGGTGAGCAGGGACACAAGGAGCTGTGAGGGAACATAACAAGGACAGCTGATCTGATGTGGTCAAAGGGATTTCTCACACCATAAAACATCAGGCTCAGTATGCTGACTGGTAGAAGTAGGCCATGAACTGCCTGGGGACTGGTGGGACTGGTTGGTAGGGGTGGTCCGTGGTATTAGGCATCACTTGGGGTTTTTGTTTTCTTGAATTTTCTCTTGCTCTTTTTCTCTCTCTGTTGTTTCTATTTTCATTGTAATTATTAGTAATATTGTATTATATTTTACTTTATTGTATTTCAATTATTAAACTGATCTTATTTCAACCTACAAGTTTTACTTTTTTTTGAGTCTCCTCCCCATCCCTCCAGGTACAGGAGGAGCAAGTCAGTGGCTCTATTTCTTTCTGTTGTTGTGATTATTTACAGATAGATATTATAAGGCTATGTGAATGAAAACTGTCTGCTCTTCTAAGGACACCTGGTAAATAACCTTTACAATGAAAAACCCAAACAAACATACAAACCAACATCAAAGAAACCAACCAACAAACCAAAAACTAAATAAACAAAAAACAAATTGCAGAACAACAGAATTGTTTAAGATGGAAAAGGCCTTAAAGGTCGTTGAGTCCAACCTCCTTCTACAGAACATCAGGCAACTTGTTAGAATAGGGTATTTGGGTAATGCTAACTACTCAGAGATTTTCACTGTTGTATGCTTGTTATACACAATTGGTTTTAGTCCTTTTTCTTTTCTATCCCCACCAGTAAATTTTATAATTTTCACCACAGGAGCATCCATTACTTTAACTGGCAACAAATACCTGTACAAAATACAAAAGAAATAACAAATGCAATATTTTTGAGTTGTTTATTGGACATTGTATCAGCAATAGCAGTTAAAAAAATCCTTTGATACTCTCACTTGCAATCCCATTAAATACCTGTAAATAATAAAACCACATTAAAAATATTGTAAGAATACCTTATACTATTGTTATGATCCAACCAGTGAGAGGTGATTTTGCCCAAATTAAGACACAAGTGAAAACGCATGCTGAAATCAATAATATGGATTTTATTTAACAGTAAATTTGAGACAGAGAACTAGAAAGACATAGAAAAGGGGTTGGGGATGCTGCTAAGATCAATGGCTAGCACTATGAATGGTCCTCTGAGTAGGACCAGTTGCTGACTCAGAATATTTTCTGCTCATGTAACGCAATGGTGACCACAAACAACCCCTTTTTCTGATCAGCATACCTTCAGTAGAAGTATTCCCTAGACATGAAACCACTACTTAGCAGGAAATATATAAAACCAAGAGAAAAACAAGGAAAAAGCAAACCCCAAAAATACACATTTTTAAATTTAAATGTGATGCCACTTTTAAAATTGCTTAAATATTTTCAAGACAACCATTTTAGTTTGTTTCATTCAAGAGAAATCTTGTTTTCCTTTCTTGAGGTTTATACTCCTATATCGTGATCTCTGTCAAAGAACCCACTCTTCGTGACCAATTTTGGCTCTGAAATCTTTTAAATAAAGCTCAGGACAATTAAGGTTCTGAGAAAAAAAGCAACCAGAACAAATGTTTCCTCTTTGTATTTAAACCCTCAGTGGTAAACACTAAAAACAAACACCCCTGAACAAACCTTATAATGCCAAGATCAACAGTGGGAACTAATCTTTTTTACTCGAGTCTCCTATGTTCAGATGTGTAAAAATAACACCTCAGCTTCAGATCACAAGCCTTGTTTCTTCAGAAGTATCAGTTCATAGGTTATAAGTTAGGAATCAAGATACAATGTGTAACAGACTCTGGACTTCAAAGAACAAGGAGAAAAGCAGAAATAACCAGAGCAAGGGGAAGGGCAGACCCTTTAAAATCTCAGGCACATATAGTTGTTAAAATATATTAATCTGTTACTCAGACTGTGTCAGTTTGTTTCAAGCCTTGGTTTGACCTTTGAACCGGTTAAGTAAGTAGTTTTTGAGATCCTTCTGCTTAGAAAACTATTTTCTGGAGGCAATCCTGAGGGAAAAATTGCATGAACCCTTAGCAGACTATTACCTTGTACAAGACCTTTCCCACCTCCAAAGATCACACATCCTGAGAGCCTAAAATCTGAGTCTATGGAAGCACTAAATGATTAGGGAAAGGAAGAAATAATGTGAAATAAGCAACTGGTAAATATGATTTTTGACATTAATAATAAAGGGCCATAGATTTTGTACTTATAAGGCAGTGGTGGGCCTAAGGGCTTGTCAGGGTTTGTGTTTGTCTGACCTGATTTTAGACATTGCCTAGGGGTCCAGTGACCATTGCCCCAGCCTATAGCTAAAAATCTATGAATACTACGTATAGTGCAGACATCAGAAACCAAGTGAAAATGTTACTGCTTAGTAATGGCTGGTGGAAGCTGCAGTGTACGTCTCTCAGACTTTAGGTGAGCATCAGACTGCCCCGAACACCCAACTCCTCCTACAGAAAACTCTTGGTGCTGACAACCCACTGTTATATGCCAGGACATCCATGCTTCAGAGAGATGTGACCAACCTTTGGGCCTAGAGAACTTAAAGAAGTAAGAAAAACATCAAAAAGAAGGTATAAATATTTACTTTTAGAGCATAACAATTTTAAGTATTTATAAATTATAAATATAAAATTATAAAATTAACTATATATATATATATATATATATATATATATATATATAAAATTATAAATGTTGACTGAAAAAGCTGACATTACCACAATGGAACCAAAAAATAAATGTGGTATTCTGATTTGATTGTTAAGAATTACAGACTAACAATTAATATCTGCATTCCACTGTTTAACGCCCCTGACAAAAAGACAAAATTTTATTATGTTCACATAAATTCCCCATATTTCAGTTTTTGCCCATTGTGTCTCATCCTGTTACATCTAAGAACCTGGTTCTGTCTTTTTTGTGCCTTTCCAGCAGTATTTAAACACCTTGATCCCCCTGAGCTTTCTTTTCTCGAGACTCACCAGTCCAAGATCTTTCAGACTTTCCTTGTATGAGGGATGTTTCACTCACCAAATCACCTCCAGGACCCTTCTGTGGACTTGGTGCAGTGTGTGCATGTCTCTTGCAGCAGGGAGCATAAACCTGGACCCAGCACTCATGATGAATTTCCCCAGTATGAATTACCTTCTTGTCCTAACATGTCTGGAAATGGTTTCCAGAAAAATTTCCTCCATTATCTTCTCAGGGGCTAAAGTAAGGTTAATGGTCACGACGTTCCTGTAGTTTTGATGTTTTACTCTTATGCATCCTCTTATGTCCTAAAAGCAGAAAGCAGCTCCAAAAGATTTGGTATACTTTCCCTTTTACAGCTAAAGCATAAGTACAGGTGAAAAATATGTACAAAGCATATTCTTTATTGAAGATTTTGTTAGTCAGAGTTACAGCCTGTACCCTATACCATGCCTGGAATTCTTTAGAAATACAAACAAATTGTCTACTTTCTTCTTCTACTTAAAACAAATGAAGTGATAATTGTCGTATTAATTAGTACATTCACAATTTCATATGTGAACTTGCAATGTGATATCCTTTTTTAAATTCCTGTTATCCCTTTTTAAATTCCTGTTGTACCTTGGTCATTTTAAAGCAGTATGAAATCTCTGGGAGTTTTCTTCCTTCTCAAATTATCAGCATTTTGGATCAGATATTTTTCAAAATCTTTTAACATCTGTTTTACTAATGTTTTCATACATGTATTAACCATAAGTAAGTATGGTAACAGAGCATACATTGCTAAACATACACATTTACAGTTCTAGAGTTCATGTTTTCTTTATCTGAATATATCTTTTCCTTTTTGAAATATCTTTCTTTTAGCCATCTTTCTCTGATAATGAACTTTTGATACTTTTCCATATTTATGCTATTGGGTTTTTATTTATCTTCCTCAAATTATTTTTGGATTCATGTAGAAAGTGATATTAAAATAAATAATTTTTTTTCTGAAAATTTTACAAAATATCCTTGAAAAACCTTCGCGCAATTTTTCACTCTTTTAATCTTTTAGCCACCTTTTTCACATTTTAAAAATAGCAATTATATAAATAATTAAGCATAGTAAAATAGTAGTTAATTTTAAAAATGTAGTTTTTTAAATAACTACATAATTCCTTTGCAGCTTTTTCTACTACCTTACAGTTTACTGTGGAGAGTTTCACATGAACTGTTTTTCCCCTATGAGAATTTTACTTCTGAGTAAACGATGAGAACTTTTTCTTTGTTTTGTTTTGTTGTTTTTTTGGTTGTGTTTTTCATGATATTATATCTCAGTGCTGTAACAGGAGAAAAATTATTCTTTTCTTGTGGTAGCCTGATTAATTTTTCCAAGAAGCACTTTATTGATGACATCTAATTTATTGCTTGTATCTTGCATGAACATTTACCCACATTACTTGGAGTAATTGAAATCTCCTTTACAACTTCTCATCTCCATTAGACACAGATGAATAATGCCATTTCAGATGCCCTAAGGCAGTGGAAGCTTTCACAGGGAGCCCAGAGGTGTGACATAGGTCTTTAGGGCAATATCTGATCCTCTACAGCAGCAACTGGATACCACAGTGCTCCCCCCACGGAAATGTCACTAGACACCTTTCTGCTAACAACTGAACTGTGCCCTGTTCTTTGTCTATAACAAGATTCTTCATCTGAAGCTGGGTAAGTCTGCTAGAGAACATACTTTGAGTTCCTTCATTAGAACAACAATCCAAGCATGTCTTATACACTCCCAAAGTGAATATCCACTCGTAAAATGCCACTCAAAATCTACTCTCTCTGGGATGGCATTACATATGAGATTCAATCACTAATTTTTTTTAAGGACTTAATGCTTGAAGCAAATCCAAAAATATCTTATAATTCACAGTTCTATTAAAATCTATATGAAGTCCATGGTAGTGTTGACCCACATTTGCAGCAATTAAGAAAATAATACAATTAACATCAATTTCAATTAATTTCACCCTGGTTTCCTACATATAACACAAGTCCAATTATTTTAAGTTTCTTTGAAGTAGGAAAAAGCACATTATCCAAGAAGGAAAAATGCACAATATGGTTACCACATGCAGAAGCAGTCAATTTGCATGGTACATAGCAAAGCTTATGGCAAAAGCTAAGATATTAAAAACATTTTCATTATATTTCTAAATTCACTTTTATCTTTAAAGGTCTGCTTTCATCTCTTGGGATAGTTGGACGGAAAAAAAAAGACAGCCACTGTACATCAAAATTATGCTTAGCTGTAAACTACCTTGTAATTGTATCTGCGAAAATTAAAAACAACTAAATATTCTTCACATCTTTAAAACAATATTGAAATTATGTTCTGTGAGTTAAATCGAAGTCAGAGAATAAGTCAAAGGTAGCAACAGGAAGTGAAAATAGACTCTAGATAAGATATAGCAGCAGTTTAACTATGGAAGTAATAGCAACTCTGTTGACAAGCTTCAGCACACAGGCTACCAAGTATACTAAAAGGTGGTTTTGAATACAGTCAAGGGAAGAATGCAAAATATTTTTTAAGACTGAGATAATTATAAGCATAAAAATATATAGGCGATCATCCTGCAATTTTAATAATAAATAAAACTGCATATTGTTTATTCATAATGGAAGGGGAGGGGAGGGGAG
>JAWWEY010000001.1:60300083-60336001 GCA_035582745.1 Loriotus luctuosus | reverse complement strand
GAGGAGAGGAGAGGAGAGGAGAGGAGTGTGCAAGTACAGCTGTATTAATTCAAGGAAAACAACTGTCTAGAATCTAATCTCCAACATTACATATCATAGAAAAAATGACTGTTCCTGCACAGCTTTTTCTACATTGAGAGTAGAAATGCCTACTAAAAGAAAGGAGCTGCCTGGCTCTTTCTTACTCTTTGAGCCAGGAAGTCATGGAGATCATCACCACCATTTCCACAGCACCATCACAATCCCGAGACTTACCACTGTTGCTGAACCTGTGACTGCTGCTGATGCAGACATTACAGAACTTACGCTCTCACTCCTGGCTGTCCAGTCTTCTGCTTATTAGATAAGAAAGAGTAGATGTGCGTTCCCTCGTCACAGCCATGGGTTTTTCTTACATCTCTGTCACCTTGCTTTTGGGTATGATGGTTACAACAAAAGGATGTGTGAAACCTCCAGCTCATGTCAGTGTCTGCAGCTGCAGCCCTGTTTAACCTTTCTCTCCTGACACCAGCTTGAGCTGTCAGCTCTTGACATGCTCCAATGGCTGCACCCTGTCCTATCAAAACCAGAGAATCATAGAATGGTCTGGTTGAAAGAGACACTAAAGATCATTTAGTTCCAAACCCCCCTGCCATGGCCAGGGACACCTGCCACTAGACCAGGTTGATCAGAGCCCCATCCAACCTGCCTTTGAACACCTCCAAGGATGAAGCATCTGCAGCTTCTCTGGGCAACTGCTTCTTCTGCTTTACTACTGCCTGAGCAAAGAATTTCTTCCTAACATCTAACCTAAATCTCTTCTATTTTAGTTTAAAACCATTCCTCCATGTCCTATCACTCTCTGCCTAATACAAGTTACTTTCACCTTTTTTATAAGCCCCTTTAATAATGAAGGGCCCCAATGAGGTCGCCCTTCAACCTTCTCTTCTCCAGGCTGAACAATGCCAGCTCTCTTAGCCTGTCTTCATATGAAAGATGTTCTGGCTTTCTGATCCTCTCTAGGACCCTCCTCTGGACTCACTCCAACAGATCCTTCCTCAGCTGAGAGCCCCAGAGTTGGATGCAGTACTTCAGGTAGGGTCTCCCGAGGGCAGAACTGAGGTAGAATGCCACCTCCTTTGACCTGCTGTGGAAAATCACCTCCTTTGACCTGCTGATCTTGCCTTTTTTGATGCAGCCCAGAATGTGGTTGGTCTTCAAAATCTTAAACAGTCAGTAACATGTTTCTACCTGTTTAGAAAACTGTCAAGGCAATCAAGTCAACTCGTTGTTAAAAATAAAATGGGGGGGACTAGATAGTCAAGAACATGCACATCTTCCACCACAGAAGCTACTCTTTTGATGACAAGGAGTCAGATTAGTCTTTACTAATGATATTGCTTTTCTAAACTGGTAGCTGTTTTTGCACTATGATACATTAGATGAGTGGTAAGATTTAGCAGTACAACAAAAACAGGACTCAAAACCATCAGACTTTCAACACTACCCTCCCACAGTGCATTGAGCCATGTCAGTGGAATTTGGCAAAAGTTTAAATACATGTTACTGCTATCTGTAATGTTCCAGGAACTGCTTGGAAATGACAGACAACATCTTGGGGACAACAACAATAAATAAACTAGCATAAACTCATTATGCTTGTTCCAGTTAGATGACATTTTCAACAAAAACCAAGGGTTTATTTTCTTGTTTGTTTGTTTTACTGAGATAAACTTGTTTACACATAGCCTTTCCAAATACCAAACAATTGTTAAATAATGAAAATTAAAGTGATTGAGATTATTTTTGAAACATTATTGTTAGCTTGCTCTATGTAGTATTTTCATTTGAGTTGTAGCACAGTTTTAGTACAAAAAGAAGTGTTGAATGTATTGGTCTACATAAAAAAAAAAAGGAAAAAAAAAATTATGTGTTTCCTTCATCAATGTTAAACATATTTTCTGATTTTCACATATTCTTCACAGTCAGTTTATACCCAAGCTTTTACCTTCAAATACAGCCATAAAAAATGCAAAGATTGGTAATGTACTTTTTGACAGTTTCCTCTTTCTTAGCTACTGCTCTGTAAGCATTCAAATAATGGTGAAATATTGGTGATTTAAAGTAAATATCTGTCTCTCTCAGCCTTTCTTTTTCTGTCTATCACCTCTTCTTTGTCACCCTAACAGTTTTTTTACTGTACACTGAAAGTACAGCTCTGAATGCATAGTGCTTTTTATAAAATCACCCCTCTTAACAATTTATTATAATACTGAAAATTTCTTTGCCAATGTATGCATTCAGGTATATTTTTATATACTCATTCCAAAATGAGATAGTTTTGCAGAAGGAATGAAGAACTCAAGGCTATATAAACTCCATGGGGAAAAACTCAAGGGTACAATTGTACAAACAGGTAAAACTAAATTTTTTTCAGTTGTCAAATGGGAGATAGTAAAATCATGAATATGCTAGTCTAAACTAAGAGAAAGCTCTTTTTCTTATTGCATTTGATCTAGTTTCAATTCTAATATTGGAACCACAATCCAGGAACTAATTTTCACAATACTCTCGTACTATTCAATACACTTCTATACAGGGTAGTTTTGTATATCTTTGTGTGTATATATATATATATATACACAACTCTTTGTATATAAAGTCTTTGCATAATAAGTTTTAGGCAAATTGCTGTCTTTTATGTTGTTTGGGGAGCACTTTTTTACTTCAAACTGTTTCCAGAACTGTATTCACTTGTGCGTGCTGGAAAAATGAAATGCAAAACACACTTGCCTGTTTTCAAGTAATGTAGAATCAGAATTCCTTTGCCCACATAGATATTTCTACACTTGAACTGTTCTCCATTTTTATATTATTTTTATAAATAATAGAGAGAAATATGGTTACAACATCAAGATTAATCTTATCAGATAAAGTCATCTACTCAGAATGAGCGTCTAGACATGCCATTTCATAACTATTGCCTAAAAAGACAAACAGAGTGACTAGCTTGTATATAAATATATACAATGTAAGTGTTGAGGCAAAAGGATTTCCATAGAGTACATCTTTACCTTGAAGGAAATAAGGGAAATTTTAGGTATAGTTTTAATGTGCCTCAAAATAAAGACTCTTTTTAGCAACGAGAAGCAAAGTAAGAAACTCAAGTTTAATAATCATAATCACAGATTAAGGAAAAACTAAGGATAGATTCAAAGAAGATGTGTCTCACCTTATTAAAGATAAAATTTAAAAAGGACTGTAGTAGAAGCTATAGTTCTAAATTTTCCTACCCTCCTTTTCTTTTTCCCTACCAGTCTTTTCTATAGCTTCTGTTAGAGAGCTTCTCTAAGTGCAGGGAAGGAAGCAGTGAGAGATATTTTCAAATATAATGAGCTTGCAACACAAACCAATACCATCTTGATGGAGGTGGATAAAAAGACTGCAGATATCTCACACCATTCCTACTACAATCTCTATTTACAACAGTTCATGCTCTGCAATAGATATGTTAGGTGCTGTAGTAATATTTTCAGGAATATCCTGGATGGGAAGCCACGTTTCAGGCTCACTGACTTCAAAGATTAGTTGTGAGTATAAAAATAGCATCATAAAATAGAGTTCCATCTATGCTTATCTGAACAGAGAAGCTCCGGGGTTTTTATGTTTGTCTCATCATTAACTTCTTACCTACTCAAATGCTCCTTGAACCATTAACAATATAAACAGACCTAGTGAAAAAATGGGTTGACTACAATTCCAGGGGGAAAGAGAGAAGTTGTCTGTAAGAAAGCCCCTGAACATCTCACAGACTACGGTAAAACACAATTGTTCACTTACGGATATACTTTCATATCATACCCTGTGATACTATAAAAGCTGGGAAAAAACACCTCTTCTGTCTCAAAAACATATTCTTTAGATATGATTTCATTACAAAATAACATTTTTTGAATTACTTAAGTGCTCTAAGTACTTTTGAAATGTGTTTGTCTGAAGAAATCTTTCTGTATGAAACAAAATGTTACAGCAATGTGGGGACGACCAAGAAAATGTTTTTTGTGTCAATTCTGAGTCTTACTTTTTTCTGCACATTCAAACTCCATAAAAACATAAAAAGTGAATTTTATAATTGTAATAAAAGAAATGTGCATTTTTCTTAGACTAACAGCCATGGGATTCTGTTCACAGAGTTTTAAAGGTAAAAATATGAAAATACTTTATCATCAAAATAAAATAATACAATTTTTTCTTTAAAACTCATGAAATTTATACAGTCTGATTTTTATATTGATAATATCATCAAATTTTGAACATCTTCATTTGCTTTTTTCACCCTTGCTTGCGATCATCAAAGAGAACATTTAGAATCTTTATGAGCAGTTAGAAAAACCCTTTTTTTATCTACCACTGAAAATGACTATTTTTACAATTGCTATGTAAGTGGAAATATACATCCAGAAGGGTGACATAGTGTTTAGATTCAATTATTGAGAGATGCTTCTGTCCGAATCAAGGTGGAAACAAGACCATATGCCAAAGTCAATACTTTGACTTTTATTAAACAATAAAGTGTGAGGTAGAGACATTGAAAGAAACAGAAAAGAGGTGGAGGGGACAGGAAAAGGGAGTGGAGGAGAGAAAGAGAAATAGAGAGAAAGAGAGAGAGGGAGAGGCTGGTCATTGAAAACTTTACAACATTTATAGATTTTAGCAGATAATTAATGCTTATTGGGTACATAGTTCTCTTAGTCTATTGATTAAATGATTCCCTCACTTCTAATGCTAATGAGCCCCCCGCTCAGTTTTTCTCTTTTTCTGAGCCAGTGGGTTTCTTGGTTCAGCGGGCTGTGAAGCCATGAGAAAAATCTCTGTCCTCCAGAATTGCCTTTTACCCAGTCAGAGCTGGTTTCAGCACAGTGGCTGAGTTGGCTTTCCTTTTGAGCCCTAAATTCTGCATTCTTTGTGTCCATTATCAGTGATCCATTCCTCTCCTCCAGCTTTGTTAACTTCCCCTAGGTCTGAGATAACACCCCAACAACAGTATCACCTTCATCTTATCTTGAGTTCCCAGCTGTTGTAGTTTATCTTCCATCCAAGTTTCAGGCATCCAGAGAGGCAGATTTAGGGGAGCTTCCTTGGTCATTGCTCGTCTTAGACATCATCTATCCCATAACTTGGGCTGATCTTTGTTTGGCCAGTGATATTTGTATTTGCAGTTGCTTCTTTACACAGATTTCCACAGAGGGAATTGTTGTCTGGATGCATGAACCAGGATGTGCTACCCAGATCTCATCTCTGCCAGGTTAGAAACATCCTGTCACTCCCTCTGTGCTTAACCCATGGTAACAATCCTTCTTTGGCCTAAAGTGTTTGAGACAGGCCACTATGCTCTTACAAAGTCCTTACACATGATCAAAGCAGTTAATGAATTAAAAAAGGGTGTTGATTTTTGAGCTTTGAAAATTTACAATAGTTATCCAAACATAAAAATGACTTTCATATGGAAATAAAACATGTTAGACTATCCTTTTCACTGAGTGAAAATAAGCAAGGAGATGAAAGGTTGATTACAGATTTTTTTTTAAATTCTTATTTATTTCCTTCTCTTCCTGGAGGGCATAAGAAGAGATGGAAAAATTAAAAAAAGAAAAAAAGAAGAAAAAATCTTTAATCAAACAAAATTCTGAATAATTTTACTTGAATAAAAGCAAAAAAAAAAACAAAAATAAAACTAAATGCAAGAAATTTAGTCCGTATGAAAAAAATCCATGTGATGATAACACAGGATAAATCCAGATAATCTAAATTTGATTCAAGCATGTATGTTGTCAAAAACAATCAAAGATGCAAACCATCTAATCTGGCACATTCAACATAAATCTACAAACATATGGAGCTCATATCTTAATTGAATATTACGTATAGTTCTAATAATCTAGTGGTTAGGGTTCATCTCTAGGGATAATATCTTGAACCCCTGCCTGAAAAAATACAGACTTTAAAAGCCAACATAATTTTTTCAGACCAGGATGACAAAAGCAATGCCAGAATCAGCTGAGTGAGTGGGGGGGTGGAAGGATATAAGGATATTATTTTTTTTTTTTTTTTAAGCAGATCTCTGTTGAAAAGCAAATTTGAGGCCCCAGGTGTGAAAATGAACAGAACAGCAGCAAAAAAAGGTTAATAGTCTCTAGAGATATGAGCTAAAATAGTCTTCTGAAAGCATGTATTTCTTAGAGTTGGTTGTGAAAGCCCAGATTCCTATCTGGGGCTAGACAATGAATTATATCTGGAGGACTTCATGTGGTGCTAGGATGCATTTGCATTCTTCATAACAACAATTTCGAGTCTAACTACTACAACAAATGCCTGTGTCAGGAGACCATCTACCACTGCTTTCTGTCTCATTTACTTAACATAATAGGCTGATTCAGGTAGTATACTAGTTTTGGCTGGGAATTAATTTTATTCACAGCAGTCTGAAAGGTGCTGTGTTTTGGATTTTTGACCACAAGAGTCTGGATAACACAGGGATGTTTTTAGTTATTGTTAAGCAGGGGTTTGCTCAGCATCTAGACACTTTCTGCTTCTTACACTGCCCCCCCAATGAGTAGGCTGGGGAACACCAGAGGTTAAGCAGGGATGCAGCCAGGAAATCTGATCCCAATAGACCCACACATACATCATGCTCGGCCATAAACTACAGAAGGAGAAGGAAGAGGGGGGACACATTCAGAGTTATGGCCTTCACCTTCTCAGGTAACCGTTACACCTGATGAATACTTGTTTTTCTCAGAAATGGCTAAATATCTCCCTGACAAAGGGAAGCAGTGAGTAAATTCCTTGCTTTGCTTTGCCTGCATGAGCAGCTTTGTTTTACCAGTGCAACTCTCTGTGTCTTAATCCATGGGCCTCTCCTGTGTTCTGCTGGAAGGAAGTGAGCAAGTGGCTGTGTGAGGCTGAGCTGTCTTCAAGGGTTAAGCCACAAGATGTATCTTCACTCTACACTCAGCTACTTGAATTTCTAATAGAGAACAGTTCATAGTTCTAAACAGCTCTCTAAAAACTGAAGATTACCAGAGCATCCAGCTGTTTATTCTTCATGACAAGATTCTTATTTAATAACTAACTTTAGTGAATTTGGTGAGCAAGGTATCTCAGGTCTTAAATGAAATTCGGAGATGCATAAATGAAATTCAGAGAGGCTTTTTTAAATTTTTTTTTGTATAAGCAACATGCCCAATTGGGTTTAGCAGTCTGATGTCTCATTTTTAAAAAAAGTTTGTCTATATGTTTGCATTATGAGGCACACTGCATAAAATTTTAAACTTGCATTAATTCAGATGCATTTTCTAACTTAAATCATCTCCTTGTGCCTTGAGTTTGGTCTTTAAGACTTTATTTTCTTTGTTCTAATAGAGTCTTAAGTTTCTACATAATCATTTTACTTGGCATTTTAAGATAGCACTCCATATATTAAATGAAAAGGAAAAAAAAGGGGAAAAAAACCCCAAAACCACAAACCTCAGAAAATTTCACATTAAGATTCACCAACAATAATTGTAAGATGTTCAGCAGGTATCATCAAAGCTGATGCCATTTAACATATTACCAACAAGCAAGCTTGTCACAATGGATGTAGCTGCAAGGATAACATACACTACAGGAATATCATTACAGTTCATTTCATTACTTCTGTGCAAACAGTGCATATCTAACTTAAAACAAAGTTCTCCTTTGAAATGCGCTCTTTCCTATGAAAAAAAAATTGGGTATCTTATGAAGAAATACATCTTTAAATTACTTCTGTTCTTTCTCTTGAACTATAATTACCAAAGGATTGCCATGAAAAGAGCTAAAGGCTATAATTAATATTATTCTCTTTTTCTTGGATGAAGCATTTAAATACAGTGCATTATTTCATTGATCTCCCTGTAGACAAAGTCATTCCTATCCTTTTTTAGAAACAAGTTGCCTACCCAATTTCCCCTCCTTATAACTTTGAACAGCGTGTTCTTTTGCAGTTCCCAAATGTTCAGAAATACTTGCAGAATAACAATGAAATGGAAGACATGAAGATTGCAATCATGTTAACATTTTTGACTGGATTTTTCACAGATAGTGATTAATAATTATTTTCTGATTCTTCTTGTACTGATTTAATTCATCAAAATTGACCTGCTGAAGGTTCCAGAGATTTTCTTGGCAACAGCTTCAGTTCTGTAAGAATGTAGAGCCAAATTAAATAATCAACTTGCGTATTAAATAATCAAATATTTTCAGACCAATTTTGCCAAACCATATGTCCTTCCTCTTTGTTGTAATCTCAGGAGCTATAGGAGCTGTTTAGTTTGTTACATACATTTAAAATATTAAAATGGGTCAATTATTTGAATAAAGTTGTTGAGGTGTTTATTTTTTTCTTAAAAAGAAGTATAAATCTCAGTAAATTTAAGTAAGATTTGAGAGGTGTCTCTTAATACTACAGTGGTTACTCCTGCTGCAACCCTTTCTCTTGCTGTATCCCACCAAAATAGCTGCCTATTTATATAAATCATTTAAATGGATTTAAAATTTGCCTTATTTGTCTATTTCAAAATACACCTGTTTCTCACTTTAGCTTATTCACTCATCTGCAATAGCTGTAAGAGCTTAGTATATTGTATTGGGGTTTTTTGTGTGTGTGTATATATAGGTGCATCACAGATATATCTTAGCTTGTGCAAAACTCTGAAAACTGGGAATAAAACTGTTGCTGAGTATGAAAGCATTGATGACACGCTGACATCAAAAAATAAATAACTTATTTGTCCTCATCTAAATTTTGTAAAGCCAAAAACGTGCTTAGTAGCTTAGAATTCTTCAATGCATAGTGGATGATTCAGCTGGAAAGGGAGGATGTATGTCTTCATGTATATAAACATATATACAGATATGTACACATATGAGTACTTGTATTTCCAGAGAACTCTGTCAACTATTACTTGAACAAAAGTGCTTTGGCTTTTTTCTTTTTTTTTTGTCTAGGTTATAACATTATTTTCAGCTTGCATTTGCAGAAGAATCAGGGCCCAAAGATTGTTAATTGAGTAAATTTCAGTCATGGTTATACACAGTTTAAATGACCTAGTATAGTGCACTTCACAAAATCGTTTTCCCTAAGAGTTATTTTAGACTGGATGAATTATTTGTGATTTCAGATTTTTTTTTTCTCGCTACTGTAGCCCACAGAATGGAGAGAAACAAACTGGAAAAACACTGCACTGGGAAAAAAAAGAGAAAAAGAAAGGGACCGAGAAGGAGAAAAAAGGGCATTTAAGAGTGAAGGAAAGAAAGAGAGAGAGAGAAAGAAACCACATCAGAACAAAAATGAGCTCTTACAGACTTGACCCCAAAGTCAGATAGAAAAGCGTGAATTGAAGAGCATTTTGCTAGAACAACTACTACACTCATTCAGATTGAAAATCTAACATCAGAAGAAAACCCTGCTTTTCAGGTACTTTTAATAGTGAAAAGTACATATTTTCAATATATTCTATAATGAACAAAGTGCCATATATTTAAAATAGAGTTGATATACCCTGTCTACTTTAGGAAGCTGATATGTTCTTTTGACACTAATAGCTATGTTCTTGAAATGCCTCTCCCACTATCTTCTGTTACTAACTTCAATAAATGAAGATGTTAAATAATCCTGTAAAACCTTAACAAGACTTTGTATAAACACACGGTCATCTTAGAATTAGTAGTGTGTGACTGTCATGACATAATATTGTTCTATATTTTCATTCAAGAAATAAACACTTTACAGCACAATTTATGCATACAATTTATACAACTTTGATGCTTTTATAACATACTTGTTAAATATACAGATGAAAAATAAAATTGTCTTAAAAACCCAAGATAATGCTGATATTTTCAGGAAACAAGTCCTGTGATAGAACAAATTCCAATCACTCTGTGATTAGTATACTATAAATATTTTCTTAGACAATCAAAATAGATGTCATTAAAAGTCAGTATCTTCTTTAGTTTGCTATTACACATTTCTAGATTAATATTCTTAGAGTGTTAGCTGAAATTTCTCATTGATATGCCTAGGTACTCTGACCTTGGGATGTTAATCTGAACACAAACATTTATCTCTGCCTTGTCACTGTTTTTGTTTGTGTCTTATGATCAAATCTCTTAGATGGGTGGATATCCATCACTTTGCTGCCATTGGCTTGTGTTGATTTATAGATGACATCTCAAAGCAATAGTTGTTTTGAACCGTTCAATGCTTCATAAAATAAAGCAAGAAATTTCATAGTACTCCTGTGCTCTGGTAGTAACTACAACTATTCAATATTTCCCAGTGTGATTTATCATACTGTGGAATAATACATTGACTTCTCCCCTCTTTTTCCACTGCTTCAGTCTTGTATTAGCCAGTAAGATGCCATGTGGTGGCTATATACCTAAAAGAGAAAAGCATCTAAGTAAAATTCCTTGATAATCTTGCAAAAATTTTATTAATGCTGTTATGTTTTGGAAGCTGTGAATTTTCAGCAACATTTTGTAACATTCTATCCAGCAGAGAGGAGAATGTAAGCCTTTTCAGTTTTCACAAAAAACAGTAACAAATGTCATAATGGAATAAAGGTAAAAATATATTTGAATACGAAGGATAGGGAATTTATTTCTATATATATTTGATTTATTAGAGAAGATCAAAGGGAAATCATATTAATTAATAATGTGTTATTAAAAAGTTCTCTCTCTCTCTTCCTCTAAGGAGAAACTAAAAGACATTTTTAAGAAACTGTGTTATCAAAGTAGTCTTTTCCTTTGATAAATATAGTGAATAGATTAACCTCTTAATTTTTGTTTATGTGATCTTATTACCAAATACTATTATTTTTTATATTTCATTTCAGAGTTTGAAAGTCTGATATATGAAATGATTGGTCTAACACGCTCTGTAACTGAGGTGCTGTTGCAGTAAGGAAAATTATAACTGGTATTCATTATGTGAATATGTGTATAGCAGGTTTTGGGGGGTTTTTAGTTGAGATTTCAAGTATAGGGTTTTTTTTCTTGTGGTAGTAGTACTATTTTTTTTTTCCCCTGCAGATTTAAGAGAACATTAGAATCTGCATCCTATTTCAGTGTTTGACCTCCCTTATGGTCAACATTTTCTCCATATATTAAGTCAGAATTTCCAGTCTTACAAGCTGTTTTTTATTGTCCAACTCCTGAACACAAGTATGTAGCACCAGGTGACATGATCATTCCATCCTCCCTTGAGAGCAGCAGGTTCCTTCTTTACCCTCATAAACAAATCCATTTTTTCAGCTTTTCCTCATGCCTCTTGTTTTTTGTATTACTGAGGAGCACAGAGTCACAAACAGCATCAAATGTTCATTCTCTTTTTGTCTAACTGAGCTATTGTTTCATTGCAGAAGGTAAACTGGTAGGTCAAACATGATTTGCCCTTGAGTTATCCACTCTGGCCAATCACATTCTTGTTTTTTCAAGTTTGATCTGCCATTAAACTGGTCTTCCTCCATTCAGTTGTCCCATCTGGATAGCTAAATTCCTCTTATATTCCTCTTATATTCCAGTCTTAGAGATGAGTGTGATATTAGGTCCTTCCAGTGTTCAGGAACATTTTGTTTCCTATTGGTTTTCAAAGACCATAAAAAACAGCCTTGAAATGTCCAAATGCATTGGCCACACCTACTAGTACCCTTGGGAACATGCCTCCTATCTTCATGGTCCTTAATTTGTCCTGCTGCTTCAAATATTCCTTAGCTGTATTATTCTTGATTGTAAGTGATGTTTTATTCTTTTTATTTAAAAGGAACTATCTTTGGAAACTGGAACTGACCAGTGAAAATTGGAGGAGGGAATAACCAATCAAAACAAGTAAATTCTACTAAGTATCTTCAGTTTTTTCTTATATCCTTTTTGTCACTAGGTACACAGCTTTACTGAGTAGTGGGCCCAAATTTTTTTTAAGGTGTTTGTTTGTTTTCCTTTTTCTTTTCAGCTGATAAACTTACAGAAGCCCTTTCTATTGACTTGTGTATCCAGTGCTAGCTTCAAGTCCCTTTGAGATTTGACTTCCCAGTTCTACACTTGCAGGTGTTGTCTCTAGTCTACCTGGGTAATTCACTCTCATTTCCATTTCCTACATACTTGCTTTTTCTGTTTGTGTTTCTCCATGCCAGTCTTCTTCTTTTCACACTGGACACAGCAAAGGACTGCTCTTGTTCTTTAGATAAATTATCTTTAAAGATCAACTTGTTCTGCTTGGATCCTTTGCCCTTCAGGAAAGTGTTCCAAAGTGGTCTGTCAAGGTAAATCTTAAAAAAGGACAAATTTCCTTGAGGTCCAGTATTTCAGATTCTGCTATTTCTTCAGCAACTTCTCTAAAGATTTCAAGTATTGTCATATCACACTTGTTTCACATCCCCAGCCAATTTTTCCTTGTTTGTAATTGTCGTGTCAAGCAGAACATCTCCCCTGTCTGTTCACTCATGTCATTGAGATGTGTCAAGACAGCCCTGTCTCCTCATTTCCCCAGCTGTCCACCATTTATTACAGCACCTATTTAGGCAACTTATCCCATCATGTATCTACAGTGCCAGTGAGATTATGGCTGTTCAGCTGTATATGAACCTCTAATTCCCCATTCTCTTCTTTCACTGTGTGAATTCCTGTACAGGAAAAATGTATGGGTCCAGTCTCTACCTTGCAGAAGGAAATACTCTCAGTTAGGAAATGCTTTATACCCTTTCCCCCACAAAAATTAATTCTTCAAAACATTGTGCTTTCCCCATAGTCAGATATCAGCTACTGCACTGAAAATTACTTACAGCTGAATGTAGCAGTATTTTATACCTGCACATAAACTTTTCTTTTTGCCATTCCCTTGTCTTTATATATTTGATTCAGAAAACTATTATACATTACAACTTCAGGTCTGTAGGGCTGGAACCCCACTTATGTTAAATATGACATATGTAAATTATTCTCAGGAGAAAGACAATTACACTGAACTAATAATATTTTTTAGGCATTATATTTCATGAAAATAATTTTACATTTTGTGGAAACACTACCTGTAGCATTGATTTTTCATTTGAATATGTGATTGGAAGAGAGAATGTAAATACATAGTATAGTGACTGGTGTACCGCTAAGGAATTTTCCTTATATTTGCAATGTTTTATTTACAACTCTGATAGTTGCAGAAGTTTGATTTCTCATTTACATTTTCCTTTCAGTAGATTTTAGTAATGTTTCAGTAAACATTTTTACTAAGGTTACTGAAGGTTTGTGGGTTTATTTCTGTCAGAAAACATTAATATTTGAAATTCTATAGTTGGTTCACAGCAAAAATATAAAAAGATAAAAATAATTCTGAACTTTTCAAGACATTCAGCTGAGCTATAAGATCACTAAATTGTTCTTGTTCATTGAGGCATGCGATAAAAACTGATGACCTTGATTTATATATTCTTGAAATAGCCCTTTCCACCTTAATATCCATCCATCTTAAGGACAAGAAGTTCGTCCATGATAAAACATAGCATATGCTCCAAGGTGATGCTAAATGTCTAGGGAGACAACTGTAAACTCTGTCAGTGAGGTATGGCTATGGCAAATCAGGGTGTTCCTATGCTTTCACTGGGTGTCATTTTTTGTTATACCATATCTTCCTTACCCTGCCTTTAAAACTTTCATCAAAATCTATAAAAACCTTGTGTGCTTTTCTAATTAATCATTTGTGCATTTCCTAGATAACAGGTTGGCACAAAAGTTAACAATTTCCCTCTTGCTCTTTCCCTTCACTTTTATCACTCACCTTTTCTTAATGAAACTGGATCAAGTAAATATTTTTTCCTTTCATTGAATGACACTCAACTCAGAATGATTACTTTAAATAAGTTGTAGCCAGCATTGGGGTGGACCTCAGCTATACTATTTGCTGTACTAAGTGAAACTAAGCAGAATAGTTTTCTTTAATACACATAGATTAGTGAAATACAAGAAAAGTGTTTGAATAAAGACATTATTCAACCAGGTACATTATTAACGTACCAGGAGCTATGCTGAGAAAACTTTAGCAGCGTGTCTTACTGCATCTTCCTTATTTTGGGATGATTACAGTCAGACATCTTCACAGAAAAATGTGGAGCAACGAAGATGTCAGACTATTGTTAGGATCTTGCTGCCAGCAGGGGTGGAAACATTAAGGCAGGTTTAGAGGCAGTCATGGCAAAACGGCATCTTGACCAAATGCTGTACCAGCAACAAATTACTGCATTTTTTCTCTCTAGAGGGACTTCCATAGCTCCACATAGATTGAAATTTCCTCACTAAAGACTATAATTCACCTAGTGTAAAAGGAGTCAACTCTTTATTGCCAAATCAGATGAAATATTTCTAATGATGCACTCATTTTATGAACTGAGAAGTGCAAATGGCTTCTTCACTATTTTTCAAAAGCTTATTGCTTAGCCATAAAAGGAATAGACTCATAGCTAATACCTGCTGATTATGCAAATATCACTTCCTATCACTACTTAGACATATCTCTAATTCATGTGGTTTTGCGCTACCAAAAAATATTTCCTCCTAGTTGTTTATATGTAAGTACTTATTTGAAAACTCAAACAGATGTGTAAACAGGTTTGTTAGCACTCACTGATGAAGCTTTGCAGATGCATTTGTCACAACTGCGAGCAGATAAAACAGGAACATTATCCAAGCAAATAGAACATCACAAGAATTACACAGAATTATCGTCATTTTGTGCATCAAAAATAACTAGATATGTGTTTCACATACAGAAAATACTTAGGAGAAATTAGTGTATAAAGCTGCAGAGAAAGCCCAGCTGAAGTAATTTAGAGACTGTAATTACCTCCACATTATTGTTATTGTAGTTCTTACCACATACCATGAAGCAGAAAATAAGAACCTCTGACTCAGAGAATACTTGAAAGATATTGTAAAGATTCCCCACAGTTAAGCTTTGTGTACCACCTCATCAAAAAAAAAAATAACCAGTAAACAGATAATAGCAATCATCTGAGCATGCTTTTGAAAGTAATGGTAATTTTAAAGGGGCGTTTTTATACCTAAGTGCGCTTTTAGATATACCTATAATTGGTGTTTTATTTGTATTCCAGTTTATAATCTATAGGTTAACCATGCCTGGGTACTTGTGGATGAAGAAACAAACCTAAGGAGTTTAATCACTTTAGTACCTTGTACATTCCATATTTCAATAGCAATCCACAGTCAGAGGACAAGTTGAGCATAGTGACAAAGAATGGCAGTTAAATACACTAAGCAAATCAAGAAAATCACACTTAATTAAATTTGTTCAAGTTTGCAGAAAAAAAAAAGCCAAATCAGGTCACTGTAAAAGCTTTAGAATATTTTATTGCACTCCCTCATTTCCTCCCATCAGCAGTAATTTCCCTTCATTCTAGCTGACCTTTCGTTCTCCTATTCCCACCATCATTCATTAGGAGAATTTTACCTTAAAATGCCACATTTCTCATAAACAGAGAAAAAGAAATTATTTACAATAAGCCTCTCCTACCATAATACTTTTATGTTTTCTATTTTTATTTTAAACTAAAAATACTTATATATTTGTAAAAGAGTTGTAAATGTTTTATTTCATCTAGCAGAAAGAGAACGTTAATGCTTTACTTTGCAAAGCGAGTGTATATGCACTGTGCAGCAGCTGCTGTTTACTACTTACCATGAAATCACTCTGTTTCTCAATTATTCCAACCTGTTAAAATTAATTGCTTTACTGATTTTTTGGTGAAGGAAGGATGCTATTTGTGATATCTCATCTAAGCAACAAATTTAAGTAAATTAGTTGTCTAATTATCTTAATCACTGGATACCACATACTTAGAGAAACAAGTTCTGTGCAATTTAAATAAACATAAAACTAAACTACAATTATTTCACATTAATTCTCAAGATCACTCTTTCGAGATGTAGAGATTCAGGAACTTGATAACAAATACAACACACTATGTTTCTGTACAGTTTCACATAGAAAGCTTTGATATTTTTTTTCATTGGATGGAAAGTCAAAATATCACCTTTTCAAGGTTATATTTTTCTAAAGAATCTGAGAATAACCTCTCTTCAAAATTAATCAGTCCATTACAGCATTAACCTTTTTCTCTTGAAGCAGCTCTGAGTCTCATGATAATTGTTTTTTTGTCACCATTTCCTATATTTAGATTTGGATTCCTAAACAGATTACTTTTCCTATAGTATCTCATGGCTATCTGACTGCAAAAAAGCACACGAAAAATTTATAACAGAAGATGTATCCTGACCAGCAAGACTATTTAGGAGAATAGGTACAATAATATGCAAATGCAGACCTTTCAGATTACATAGCATTGGTATTGATATTAAGGTGACACATAATTAAAAATCTGGATTTATTGTGACCAGACAATTATTTGACCTTATTTGAAAACAATTTTGGACAAATACAGCATGAAAACAAATATATTTTCATTTTTGCTCTCAGTTTATCTCAATTCAATTATTCGATTATTATCTAGGGATGTATTTTCTGTTCAGGAAAAGAAAATAAATTTACGTAAAATACTTCCTAATCAGTTTTGTTAATGGGCAAATGTATTAGGTTTCCTTCACAAGGTTTTGGTAACGAGGTGTCTGCATGGGTGTCTTCTGTGAGAACAAGCTAGAAGACTCTCCTAAGTGCGATAGAACCAGTTCCAGCCACCTCTAACAGAGACCCATTCCTGGCTAAAAGAGCTGGAGGTCAAAAGAACTTCAGTGGAATCTGTAAAATCTCAGAATAGACGGGGTTAATGTGTGTGTCTCGAACACCAAGAGCTGGATGTCTCTAGAACCAACCAAGGGTTGCTGGTGATAATATGCCATGAGAAAGAAAAAGATGTGAATATTGATGGGGATCAGGGGATGTAAGGCAGCACTTTTCCGGGACAAATGTCCTTGTTCTAGTGAGCACAACACAGTACAGTGCAAGTTTTCCCCATTCCTTCCTTCCTTCCTCTCTCTCTTACTCCTTGTTTATTTCTAACTCTTTTATCCAAGACCCACTACTGTATGCTTATGCAATAGGTCAGGGACTAACATACTAATTGTCATGTTAAGTATGTCATTTCATAATAAAACTCTGCCTTTTTTTTTCCTTTTTTTTTTTTTTTTTCAGATCCTCTGAATTTTGTTGTTCCTTTTAACCATAAGCATCTAAAAATATTGAATATTCCCTTCCCCTTGAGGGTAGGATGTCACAGTAGTTCCTCTAGAATGAAAGATTTAAGAAGAGGGTAAAAAAACCGCTGCACAACAGCAGACAGGAAAGAAAGAAATCAGAATATATGAGAGAAACAACTCAGCAAGACAGAAGGAAGAGGGAGGGGAGATGCCAGAATAGAAATGCCCCTGTAGTCTGTGGTGAAGACCATGGTGATGCAGGTTGAGCCCTGCAACCCACAAATGATCCTAGACTAGAGCTGGTGGATGTACTTAAAGGAGGCTGGGAGGAGACACAGCTGGAACAGCTGACTCTGAATCACCAAAGGGATATTTCAGACTGAAGGGATATTTCAGGGCATCATGTTCAATACATACAGTGGGGTAAGAAGGAAGGAGAGGGAGTATCTCTTGAGTGATGTTGTTTGTCTTCCTGAATTATCATTATGTGTGATGGAGTCTGCATTCCTGGAGATGGTGAACACTTGTCTGCACACCCATAGGAACTGGTGAATGAATCCCTTGGTTTGAGTGCCTGACTTTTGCTTTCCCTGTTAAATTGTCTTTATCCCATCCCACAAGTTTTCTAGCTTTTTCTCATCCAGTTCCCTCCCAGTTTTCTCCAGATCCCACTGGTGGGGAAGTGAGCAAGTGGCTATGTGGTTCTTGGTTGCAGTTAATCCATGATAGATGTCCAGACATCAGACTAAGGTATTCTCCTTAGTGTCTTTAGTTCCAAAACCAGCACCCAGACATAGCTTTTTTACTTTTGTTTTTCAAAATGAGAGGTCACAGCAGATGTTTCTTAGCAGAAGATTTAGCTTAAGGCTATCAAATTGATTGCATTCAATTTGTTTCCCTATATTTTGTTGTTTTCCTCTACAGCAACTTTAAAATTATCCTTGGGAATAAAGACAGAAATACAGTAGCTCTTTTTCGATATAATGAAAACACTACTGAGGTTTCATCCTAACTTTCCTAATTTACTCAGAGTCCAGTCTATGTCTGCACATTTAACTCACTGCAGCTGTAAAATCTTGACAATGAAGCTGCAGTTAGTTCAAGCAAAAACTTAATAAATATTTTTGGGGTTTTTTTTCCCAAATTCTAAAAGTAGAAATTTAAATATTTCTTTTAATTCTTACTGTGTAAAAAATAAAAAATCCTTGTTTTAGCAGCGCTGTAAGAAACAGTCATACTCACACAAGCCAGTGCCAAAATTGCGTTGACTTTGAGGAAAAAATACTGTGTCTCAGCTAAACAAGTGATCACTTGAATGACTCCTTGGGCCAGTCAAGGGAAAGAAAACCAGGATGCAAATTTATGCAGTGATTTAAATGAATGACATGCCATTGTCAGTTTAGCAGTTATCTTCTTCATCATGTTAAGATGATGTAAAACATAGCATATAGAAATGCTGAGATAGCTCACATTGAGTAGAAACTGTGTTAATAACTTTAGGTTTTTATATACATATATATGTAAATTACATAATTCTAGTAATTTTAAAACATGAATTTTAGGAATTTTTAGATCTACCATTACAATTGCTTCCCCTCCACACCTTTCTCCATAAGAAGAAAAAATAACCAGTCTCCTCTATTGAATATATCCAGTTATACCTTTATCGAATTAATTAGATGTTTGTGAACAGCAGTTCTTTAGGGATGAGTATGTTAATTTTAGGATGACAGTTATTTACTTTTGTTCTGTGTTTATGTACTTGGTGGTGATAACTAATATTCCATTCTGCATTATCTCGTCAGCTCAGCTTGCTAGAGAGCATTTTGATAAGGTAAACCAACAATGAAACTGAGCTTAAATTAAGATTTCTAGCATAATGAAACTCAATATTCACAGCTCCTATTCCATGACTGAGATCCTGCACTCATTTTAATGCTATTAAAGTGAGGGAGGGAAAATGCTGTAGAATACGGAATATTCATGCTGAATTGCTTTCAAAACTGAGAAAGCAAACCAACAGCGAAACTGAGATGACACAAAATGTTATCTCTATATTAAATATAAATGCTTTCAATGAACTTGCTTTTGGTACTGAAGATAATATTGATCTTTCAGACTACAGACTTTCTTTGAGTGCTATTAAGAAGGAAAAATGTTAAAGATCGAAGGGCTATAATTCTCCTTTTATCTTGACTTCAAAACTGCACTTTCTTGTAGGAGTGTGGCACCTGATGCAGACTGGTACTTGTTGGCCTGTACAAAATATCCAGCAATAGAATGTGATGGAGTCTCTCTATACCTTATATGTAAAATGTTTGATATGATTTTCTTTTTTAAATTTCTGTAAGGGATTTAAGAGATTAGTTTGTTTTGTACTGGGACAAATGATATGTGGCAATTTAGCCTACTCAATTCAGGTCCACAACCAAACAGACACAATAGCAGAGGGCTTAGTTCATGCATAGGCCTCTGGGGACAAAAATTGCACACATATATTTTTGAACATGTTTACACATTTATGTTTGCCTGTATATTTACCTAAGAGGGTGGAGGTAACAAGATACATACTTTTCTCCTGAAGATGCATGTTTTTAGAGGGAAGAGGCTTTGACAGAGTCTGTCACCATTTTTGCTCTGTCACCATTTTCAGGCTGTACTAAACATCCCAGTGTCTATCTGATGTTCACACTTGCGCATTGGCCAGCTCCATATAAAATCCATTGAAAAGTCTTAATTGACAAAATTCATAACATCCTGTGAGTGTTGAATTTTACTCAAAATATAATAAAATGGCTAGAATTGTGATTATTTCAAAGTATGTTTTGAGACCTAAAGTCTAGAAATGTTGACAGAAATAAAGACACAATAGTACATATAGCCAGTACATACATACCAAGTTGCTTTCTTACTATTTTTGCTTTACTACCATTTTATGTTCAGAAAACAACTGTAGAGTTTATCATTGACATGATTAAGCTCTCTTATTTTATTTTCCCACACCAACTTGAAGAACAGCAGGTCTTTTACCTTTAAAGATGCAAATAGAATGATTTACAGAGTCAGCACTTTTGTGTCTCTATAATTTTGCATATCTCCTGTTGTTTGGTTTACCACAACCATAAATTAGATATAAAGGACTGAAATTCGAACTCCCCATATTATGACTTATTTTACTAACATAGAATTTAAAATTTCACACAGAAGCTACTGTGGGCAGCTTCTCTCACAATAATTTTGTTCTTTTGTAGAATAAATATTTGTGAAAAAACATGAAGACTAGGTATCACAAATTGTATTAAATGTATAACAAATACATCTCAGTCCCTGAGCAACACTCTGAGCTCAGTCTCTGCAGACTCCAATATTGCAGTATCAACTCCAATGCATTTTCTTCAGACACAGAATTGACCAAACTACTCAGAAATTGAAACAGAAAAATAGAAGTTGGGAAGCTTAGGATCCCTCATTAAATTACAGATACTGCAGAATTGTCTGTGTAGGCAATATGAGTGTCCTATGGGGGGGCAGGGGGAAATGAGAAAAGTCTTTCTTTCTTCTGTAACGAGCATCTTTTATTGTACACTTCATAAAACTCTTAAACTTTTAACTTGAATTCTGTTTTGCAATGTGATGAGTAGAGGATTATAGTACTTCAGTGCAAATAAATTCATGTTTTATAGAAGACTTGCTTCTACTAAAATACTAGGTCAATCCCACGTGCTATAGCTTAATTTTTGCTCAAGATAAATAATTTAATTCATGTAATCCAAAACCTTGATGTATTTTTCCTCTGTTCTGCAGCCAAACTAACACCAATCTAATATAATTATTACTTGAAAGAGTTTGTCAATAGCAGATTTTTTGTTTCAAACAGTGTCAATAGGAATCTTGCATTCCAAATTAGAGTGTTTGGACTGTACTATGAAAGCATTCAATGTCATTCAGAATGATCCATCTCTTACCTTATATTTCAAGTGGTTTTTTTATCTCCTCTAATTGAGATTCCCTCCTGTGTGTATCCATTTACTCTTTATGGAGTATTGGAGAGGTTAAAGAGACAAGCACAGAAGCATATAAACAAATAAACACATTCTGAGACAGTCCAGTTAAAATATTGGAGTCTCATCCTTCTGGCAGGAGAAAAGCCATCCTTGAACGGTGTCAAAGTCAAACATACATGAGTTTTTAGTTTCTGGGTAGGAAATACACTTGATGTTCAACGGAAACTCTATTTTAGAAACTAAAGTTTCCCTTCCACAAGACAAGGGCAGCTATATCATGAAAATACAGATCAAGAGTTGAGTCTGGTGTGAAACATCAATGAATACAGATCAAGAGTTGAGTCTGGTGTGAAACATCAGTGGATCAGCAATGCAGAATTGATGATTATGAAACAGTTCTCAACTGAGAATTACAAGTGTAAATGAAGATTCACAATTAAATCTAGCTGATTGATTAATGGAAATTTTTAACAGTTTGCAAAGAAATTTTTAATCACCTGAAGCATTGCAGTCTTCTTGATCTGAATGACTGTTATTTAAAATAAGTCTGAATAATATTTCTACTTGATGTGAAGGATAGTGAAAATGCATTATTATGTATTTATGCTACTACTGTCTTCACATTGGGGGACAAAGGCTAAAGACGATTACGTCATGAAAACTCATCTAATTTGTACTATTCTTTGCAATGGTAATTCTAAACGTGCTTTGTTCTTATTTATTTGTATTTCATAGAATCACAAAATCAGAACAGTTTGTGTTGGAAGGGATCTTAAATCTTTCTTTTTCTACAAACCCTGCCATGGGCAGGGATATATTCCACTAGACCAGGTTTCTCAAAGCCCCCTTTACATACTAGGTGACTGCTAAAAGGTCTCCCTGGGGACTTTTTTTTGTAGGCTGAGCTACCCAGTTCTCTCAACCTATCATCATGTTGTCAACTTATTTCAAAAGTTCCCATACCTTCTTGGTGATTTCTCATGGGCAATTCCTTACAGCACAACCAACAAACTCCAACTCTCTTCACAGCACAACCAACATACTCTAGGAAACCCAATCTTTTATAGCACTCATCTTCATTGGACACAGCTGTGGCCTGTTAAGGGCAGGCTTGTTCCTAATGTTTAGTAATTAGTACAGCTGAAACTCCTCAGAGGTGCGATTACCTTCTGCACTATTCTCTTAGATTCTATCCCCTCAGATTATCACAGTTCTGCAGAGTTCTGATCCTATTTGTGGCCCTCCTCCGGGCTTGCTCCAGCAAGTCCCTGTCCTTTTTATGCTGAGGACCCCAAACTTGGGTACAGTATCCCAGGTGGGCTCTATGAAGGCAGAGTATAGGGGGAGAATCACATCCCCCCACCTGCTGGTCACATTTCTTTTGCTGTAGCCCAGGATGTGATTGGCTTTTTGGGCTGCAAGTGTACATCGCCTGCTCATGTTGAGCTTTTTGTGCACCGCCACACCCAAGGCTTTCACCTAAAGGCTACCCTTAATCAATTCTCTGCCCACACCTTATTTATGCTTGGGACTGCCCTGACTCACATCCAGGACACATAGAAATTTTGTACATGAACACAAAGAAATATGAGCTAAATGTTGTATATTTATATCCTGTATGTATGTGTGATTGACATTTCTTCTGTCCTGCCCAATAAAATGTATTTTGACTGTATATTTTGCACAATAGCTAAGTGCTCAAGATATGGAAGAAAGTAAAAACTTTGAAAAGATACATATAATGTTTCCATTAATTTTTTAGATGAAGGATTAGAATTCAATATAAGAAATAAAAATCTGATTATTTCCAAAGAGTCTTCAAAAAATGAATTGTAATCCTTTTTCTGCCACTGACATACCATTCGTATTTAAATAAGAAAGAGAAAAAAAACCCCAGGAACTACACTACTATTTAATATTTTGCAAAGGATTTCGGATGAAATATCAATTACCATAAATATACTAGAACGCTGCTGCTGTCTTGAATAAAACCTTCTATATGACACAAGAATTTGTTTTCAAGCATAAGTATAGATAAATTGTCTTCCTTATAATATTTTTTTTCATGTTTCCTTGCAATATTATTGAACTGAAGCAAGTCATCCAATTAGCTGCTTTATTCACCTATGAGGTAGCTAACTAGCATTCATTTTTTTTAAATTTGCATTTGTCTTTGTGCTGAGGCTCCAGTCACAAATTAACAAATCTTTCTCTGGATCTCCCACAAAGCCTTCGAAAGTAACTGATGAATTACCAAAGAGAATAGCACAACCTTGGACTCTCCAAGCAGATATCTGCAGTATGAACCTTTATATAAGAAGTGGAATTAATGGCCAGGATGGAGAAGCAGCCTTTATCATTATTCATGTCAGAAATTTAAATAGAAAGTCCTTGATACTTTTCTTCAGATCACAGTACTGCCTCAAAATCTAGCCAAAAATGAGAAGGGACATCAGCAGAGCTGTGCACAGCTGTGAATCTGGTGAAGCAGCTGGAAAATTCGCAGCACTGTGGAACCTTTGGAAGCTTATTGTACTTGCTGCAAAATGTCTCAGAATGTTATGTCTGTCCAGGACAAGATGGACCAAACATGTATCAGAATTGTTCTATTTTTCATCGTATAAGTTTTTTATTTGAAGAAAGAATAGTTTGGTAACAACATCTTTCTTTCCTTTTAAGAAGTTCATTAATTAAATTATTTTAGTTTTCAAGTAATTCAGTAAAGCATCATGAAAAAAACATATCACACGAATCCTCCCTCCAAAAAAAAAAACCAGAAAACTGACCAAACAAAAACAAACAAAGAAACAAAAAGACAACAACCTAAAAAACACCGCTAAAAAACCACAAAAAAAATCCACTATTTCAGACCACAAGATTTCAGGAACATAATCAAACTACAAAATGTATATGATAATGACATTTTTTTGCCTAATTACAAACCAGGAAGCTGCATTTAGGCCAGACTCTCAGCACAAGATCACTTCCCTCTTTAGAGTGTACATGTATTTATTGAAAATGAATTTGTACCCTTTTTCAAGGTCACCAACATACACTGTCCATATGTGAAAAAAGGCTGACTTTTTAGCAGTCTTTTTGTGACAGGACAAAGAGAGATGGTATTAAACCTACAGAGGGTCAGTTCAGAGCAGATATAAGAAAGAAGTTTTTCCAATGACGTTGGTGAAAACAAAGCAACATGCTTCCTGGAGAGGTATTAGGTGCCCCATCCCTGGATATATTCAAGGTCAGATTGGACAAGGCTCTGAGCAATCTTATCCAGTTGATAAGGTTGCTTTAGTCCCTGCTTTTTGCAGGTGGAGGCTGAACCAGGAGATCTTTAAAGGTCCTTTTCAGGCCAAACTGTTCCATGGTTCTATGATCCTATAAGGAAAATACACACAATTCTCCTATATGCAAAGAACTTCAGAACTTCAAAGAATATAGTAAGTAAATTCTCATTTCCTAAATAGTATTGTTGAGTATTTTCAACTAGAACAAAAGTTTCAAACAATTCTTGAGGAGACAAGGGGAGGAAAGGAAACTAAGTAGAAATGGAACAGCTTTATTTTTTCCATCAAAAACATTTAATCTTATTCTGTGAAGGCAATTCCTAAAGGAATCTTCTTGTAGACTTCAATAAAAATCACACTGAACAGGCAATCAGTAAGAGCTGAATATCAAAGAAAAGACAGCAAACAATCTGTTCTAGTGTTTTTATTCAAAAATATACTTTCTTTTTATCCTAAGTTTCTTTTTAAATTAGGCTGAACAGTTCTAGGGAGCAATTTGTAACTCATATCAATTTAAGATATGAGCCTTAATGTGAAGTTCCTTTCATGAATCTCCCCTTTCACTAGCTACACAAATATCTTGAACTAAACATATGAACATAAAATCAGTAAAAGATTAAGTTAATTCCCTTATTTCATAGTTCTTGATTTCTTTATTGACTTGTAATAATAAAAATAAGTAAAAGAGACATATAATGTTAGACATAGTTCCTTACCATTTTCTGCACAGTTTCATGGTGATATAATGAAGAATTTTATTTATTTATTCTGTACTGCTGAATACAGGTTTTCTCGGCTGATTATTAGCAGAAACAATGAATATCATTCCACTATCGTTGTTCTCAAATGTATGTTTGAAGATGCTGGATCCAAAGAAAACTTTCAAAAGACAAATATACAGCAGGATGAAATGGACTTCAGTATCTTCTCTGCAATAAAGGTGTACATAATACTTTGCTTGTGACCGGTATTGATTTTCTCTGATGTGTGACATCACCTATCAAATACTTTTGTGGAAAAGAAAAAAAAGTAATGCTTTATTACTAGCTGAAAAGCATGGAAAACTGATCCAATAATCTCCCATTAACAGAAAACAGCATTTCTTTCATCGATCAAATGAGTCAGAAAGTAGATCTGGTTAGTACCCTTTGGCACCCATTTGTTCTATTTGGTTTTACATAAAATCTGAGGGAAAATATATAAACCACGTTTTAATTAGATTTTCTTTACTTCTCTGATATAAGTAATGCTTAATGCTGAGAGTAGTTCTGTATTAAGAGAGGTTCTGTAAATATAAATTATTGAGCTACAGGTGAAAACTAAAAAAAGCTTAGTTTATATGTCTGTATTTTTACATACTGAATAACAGCATTGTTTTTGAGAATAGAGGAATAATAATGGATTTCATGGTGGAGGAGCATTTAAAAGAAATACTCAAATCGTGAGGAAGTAGAAGATCACTTTGATGGAGAAAGTGTAATCCTGGAAGAAAAAGGAAGCTTTTAAAGATAAAAACTAACAAAAATTGTGTGCATTTAAAAAAATATAAAGGAAATGGTTATGCACATAATGCAGACTAAACTACTATAAATCTCTTAGATTTCAAATCCAATGGTATAAATGGGGTAGAAAAAATGCAGATGTAATTTCTAGCCCCTGTTGCTACAAATAATCTCCTGTATTCTTGAGACAAACTAAATACTGATGTGTTTCTAGTTCTATCAACAAGTATCTTAAGATTTAAACAGATGTTGCTGGGTTTTTTGCCCATTGGTGCCAATACTCATTATAACTTTGCCCAGAGGAGTAAGGGAACTAATAGAGTATGTCTGTAGCATTAACTTGCTGAGAAATGGTCCATCTATGCCAGAGATTTGCTTCAGAGAACACACTTATATTCGGATTTTTCCCCATGGTGCTCATCATAGATATCCCAAATACCTATGAGTCACTGAGGAGCATAGATGGTATAAAATACGTAATGCACTGGTTTGCATTGTAGATAATTTCCCAAAGACACAAAGCAAATCTAAAAGGGTTTATATGCATACATTTTTAATTACAAATTTTTACAGCTTAAACATATTGGATTGCAAGCAAATCAAGGTTCACTTACTCCCCTATGAGCCATCATAATAAAGAAGTAAAATCTTTTTTTTCCCCACACACATTAAAAAATTACATAAAAAGCTCTTATTCCAATGATAAAAAATATTTTTATTACTCTATGTTGTTAAAAGTATTCACTCTAAAAAAAAAGTAACTTGATTTTCATCAGTAAATGGATGAAGAAGAATGCAACAGATCAGTGATCAACTTGGAAAATTCAGAGAAATATACAAGTTTAGGAAGAATGACTGTGAAATTGTACACAAGATCCATGGTAAAACTCATAAAAATAAAATATTTGTGTTAGCAGCCTGTGGTGTTTGGAGGATACACATTTTCTTCTGTATATTCTTTTGCCAAATATGTGCTGTGATTTAGTTTTGACCTGTAAGAGTCTGCACAGTTTTGGAGAGTTTCTATAAATGTGAGGTGAGAAGTTGGTTTTTTTTGTAAATTTCACTAGCAAAAGATTGAGGTAGGTCAATTGTTTAAACATTTTGTTTTAAGGAAAATAGCATACATTATCTTTGTGTCCTTTAAAATCACTTTTTAAGTTCTGTTCATGGATTATAGATTTCTGTCACTTCTCAGATAAAACATCCCATATAACTCAAGGATAGCAAATTCATTCTCTTACAGGTTTTGTATATCTCCTGTATATAGGCTGCTTAGAATGCTTTCACATAAACAATAAAGCTAATGTATAGTATTTGTATCTTATTTGCCAAAAATATATAGGGTATCTTCAAGGCAAGTTTATCGATGTGAACCTACATCAGGCTCTTTCCATGTGCTACATGGATTTGCATCCTTTGTATGCCCAGGTTTTCTTGATGTTTGGAAACTTTAAATATCCTCTGAGCAGACGGGTAAATGTTCAGAAATTCGAGGTTAAAGGATACCATGAATTCAACCTGCATGCAAATTCCAAGTGGCCAGTGAAAGTTTTAGAGAAATCTGAATACATTAATGGAATTTGATTTGTGAAAATACCTGATGTCCAAAAACTTTTATTAGCATAAGCTTTAAGAATTCTTATTTTCTAAAGAATAAGTACCTTGTAGACATAAAGGTGAGATGAAACTTTGATTGATAATTGTGTAGGGCCAAGACCAGACACTATTTTGCAGAAAGCATTCTACTGCTTCAATTCTTAGAAAACCCTTTGTCTTTCGCAGCACATCTCTGAAAATTTGCATGTCATAGGCAAATCTTTAGCTCAGAGTTCTAATAAGATTGTATATGTAGCTAAAAGTATGGGACATCTTCTTGAATATTTTAGAAAAGACTTTTTTATTTTCCTGTCCAAAAGATCATTTCTATTTATAAGCAGCCCATGATTCCTTTTGGAGGAGACCTAGTATCATGGACATCTGTTACAATTTTAATAATTTCTCAGAGAATAGAAGTATATAGGATCTTAATAATATTCTTGTAAAAAAATTAAAATATATTAAGGATTCTGTCCTTGTCCTCGCAAATTAACAGTTAAATAGGGAAAGAGGCTCTGAAAAATTAAGGGACTTTCTCTTTTTTGTGCTACTTCATTTTTACCAGACTTAAATAGTACAAGTTTTGTTAGATGTAAATGGATATCCAGGAAATTACCCAAATAATCAAAGTCCAGGCCTTAATACTTTAAGCCATTCCAAACTAGTGTCTAAGACTAACCGTGACACTGATCTGGTACCTAATGTTACTGAGTTGTTGCCTTCCAGTTCCCTTCTTTATTGCTAGGACTTAAAACCTTTTCATTTAAATATTTACTTTTAAATTTCTTAGAGTCACTAATGATCTGCATCCATGCAGAATCATTTTTTTTAGTTCAATACTTTCTGTTCTTGTTCTATTGAAACCTATGTAAATAAGCATTTCCAAGGCTTCTTTCTCAGTTCCACAAAGTTCTCAGTAAACTTAAACCAAGGTCACACTGCAGTTTTACATCTAACAATGCCTCAAGAGATGTCTCAGAGACAGCTGAGATACACCTGGTGTTATGCCAGTAGACACAGAGAATTGGATTCCCCAAATACCATACATCAAAATGCTACCATATGAAAAGATCATGCATCCAGACAGCCTGGGAGCAGTGTATCCTTCATGAGGAAATTGTAATAATTCACGAGGCACATGATTAACTTACACACTTTTAAGTTGTTACAATCAGGCATGTACTTCATCAGGTATTAAAAGCTTAGGTGCGGTCTGTATCTGGTTCTGAACAAAACTGCATTTTATGAGTGTCAAAACATTATTCCAAGGTAGCAACTTCCAAGAACAAAATCCCCAAAAACTCTTACTTTCTAGGCATTATTGATCACAACTACTATGCACTACTGACAACAACTGCAGTATTGGTAGAATTGTTCATTTTTAACTAATTTTAAACTAAGGAAAGTCTGGCATGTTCAATCTCCAGAGATGTAAACCTTTTTTCTGCCTAACCCTTCTCCCATTCTTCAAGGAAACTGTAATATTACTCCGGTATTAGCTAGTAATATATAATTCTAAAGGAAATATAATACTAAAAGAAGTGGAAGGGCATGATTGTCATATTAAGCAGGTCCTACTAGTGTCAGTAGGAACTATTTATTTGACTAAGCTGGCTATTTTAATCTGAGCTTTCTGTATCACGTGGTGCATCATGTTGTTTCTTAGCCTACCCACCATCTGTGACTGAATTACTTGCAGAGAATATTTTGTCCTTGAGAGAGGCAGGTTGGAGCAGTATCTATAGTTTGAAAACTCCAAGGACAGCAGGAAACAAAGCAGTTTCTTTCTTTCCTTTTCTTTTTTTTTTTTTTAACAGCTGAAATCCATCAGCCAGTAACATCAGGGATTGTGAGTAAAAACTGTTTAAAACTCTAAGCATGTGACCGGTAACTGTGGAGAAAGACTTGGAATGCCTACAACAAACTGGTACAAGCTACTTCAGAAAGAAGTGCTATTCTTTTCCTGCTCTCTTTTCTCTGAAGTCTGGCCTGGCTTCTACAAGTAGGGGCCTATGCTGGGAGTGAATAGTAATCATTCCACATCCAAGGCAAGGCAAAACCCTCAGAGGAGCTAAGGAACATATGTGAAAGCAATTGCTGTGACTCCTTTTGAAAGGTTACAGAACGCATTCCCCTAACACCCTGTCATTCTCTGTTCTGCTGACTAACATAGAAACAAGTGTGGGAATCAGTTGCTCCCTTCCATGCCCACCCCTCACACTCTGCCTTATGCTTTCCACCCTTTCAGAGCACATCAAAGCCCTGGAGTTTGTGACAGCACTTTGCTTGAGGCAATGGCTGCTAGCAGGCTCTCTCCTGTGCTCATGTCTTGTCGGACTGTATATTTAATATCTTTACACTGGGCAGAAAGTCCTCGAATTAAATATGTGTGTAAAAATATTTCTTATGTTGAGAAAAATATCAATAGATGTTATATGATAATTGTCACTCTAGTACTAGCAGGGATAATTGACAGAAGTCACTGGCCCTACTCCAAATGACCCTCTTTCCTACCTGAATAAGCAGAATAGTAACCCTTTTTTTTTTTCCCCACCCTCAACATTAATGTTCGTTTGTAGCAGTAAGCACTGAAAAAAAAGTAACCCCGTTTTAAGATCAAATCAGAACAAGTATGAATTGTTTCAAGTGGTAACTTTCTGCTTACAGAAAAACAATGTTAGCAGAACATTATTTCCTAAGTTTCATGTACTAGTTTATCCATCTTTGGAGAGACAAACTAACACATTTTAATGAAAGTATTTTTCATTTTAAGAACACAGAAAACATTTTTCTGATTTGTCACAGTAAATTTTAAGCAAGAAGCAAATTGTTTGTCTCCATCTATTTTAAGATTAAATTACAACACAAGATGTCATAATGTCTGTTATTCTAGGAAAAAATTCATTCAATGAATTTAATGGCTGAGATTTTCCTTGCTGTTTTGAGCCAGAAGGCTGTTAAACCCAGTGAAAATACTCCACAAATCACTAAGGAACTTCTTATATTTTTAGCAACTTGAATCTACAAAAGTGGTCATTGGTCAGCTTTTTTAGTTAGCTCTTATTGAAAAAAAATGAACTTTGGTACTGAATGTTAAAAAATAGTGGAACATGTATTTTTGACTAGAGCTACAGTCTCCTAGAAGATTGATGGAATTTTAGGAGACTGAAAAAGAAATGTTAGATGACAAAAAAATAATCATAAACTATTCAGTTGAAAAGTTCTGACAATTTTTGAATTAATTTTTTTTTAATCTTCAATTAAAAAGTCTCTCTTTTTTTTTTCTAGATTTTTCCGAGATCGATTTCATTTAAAAGCACGGGATTGCAATAGCAGGGACAATATGGAATACAACAAGAAGTAAAATAGTTTACCAGATATTAACTTTAAAGTTTCAATATTTTCATTCTGAAACAGAACACAAAAATAAAGGTATGTGCAGAATTTTGGAATAAAAAAAAAAAAGAAACAAAGAAGAAGTAAAGTTTCTGAGCATCCTAATGACAGGAAGGCAGGTATGTAAGTTATATTAAAACAGAAAGAAAGTGTTATTCAAGGCACTTTGAGCAGTCTCAGATTTCAAAGCAGTATTCACTATTCAATTTTGCATCTGACCATCTCTTTGGTACCTGACCTTGGGCCATCAAAACCAGAGTTCTGAAAGTCACTCAGAGATGAAAATGTAAGGCAAATAGATAGATAAGGCAAATATAGAAATAATTCTTGTGTGTTCACTAGCAATTTTAAACAAGACTTATTTAGAATCAGCTTACTGTTTTCTTATTTACACTTCTTAACCTTGTGTTTTTCTTTCATATTCATAAAACATTATTTTAGGCATATCATTGTAGCATGATGTTCTTTTCACAAATGTCATGACATTTGTCCTCCAGCTTGATTTCTATTCACTTCCCTCATTAACATTCCTGCTTGGAGGCTGTCCATGCTCTTCTCCTTATTCCTGTGCCAATTCCTGACACCTGGCCACAGTAACCTTTCAAATGGTTTAGGATGTGGAATTCCCTAGGTTTAGGATAATTTCAATATGTAGTTAAAATTATGTATGTTTGGGCAGATGCCCAGGTGTTTTTGAGGTTCCATTCTTACTTATAAATTTAAAAATACTGAACTGTTCTTACCAAATAGGACAATAGTTATTCAGAATTGATTCTTCAAGAGACACAGACACAATTTTGCAGAGGGACAGACACAGGCAGACATACAAGAGAGTTGTCAGGGTAGAAGGAACACCAGAGAAGAACATTGAAGAAGAGCAAAAAAGGTACCCAGATCAGGGCAGGAGGAAAAGAAGCCGCTGCAGAACAGTCAGGAGGCTGAGGAGGAAGCATGACTGCAAAGGGACTGCAGCTGATGGAGGAACACACATCACAGCAACAGAGCAGAACCTGCACTGAGGTCTAACTCCTGTACTGCCCCTCACCAAAGCAACTGGGCATAACCTGGGACACCAGGAATTAGGGAGGAAAGGTGTTTTCCAGATATTTGTTTACTTAAGTCTTATTTATTTTTCAGAATCGGAAACCAAAAATATGCTAATGGACAATTAATTAAGTTGATTGAAGTTCCCTTCTTGAAATACTTTTTTTTCTCAGGACAGGTCTTCAGCCCTTTTGAAATATTTTTAGCCCTTTTGAAATAAAATGTGTAAACTTTAGAAATGGATGTAGTGCTTTCCTTTCTGTGGTTTGTTTGTTTGAGTTTTTTTTTAGAAATACTGCTAAGATCTACTTTATTACCAATTATACAAATAATATAGTGATGAATTTGGAACAAATTGGTAAAATGCATAAAAATAGGATCACTAGATCATTATATTACATCATTTATGTAATCAACATAAATGTATTTACTGGCTATATCCATAATTAAACATGATTTTCATTTTCAGCAAATTACATTCTTAATGTGTAATACCCTCTTTGTCTGTATCTTATGGCTAGCATTTATTTCTACAAATTATAAACCTCCTCTTTAAATGTGTGAATTATTCCTTGATTATGTAAAAATACATCAGTAATGAATTAACAAGACTTTTTAAATTAGATACTCTCAAAGATATTAAAATGTCCTGTTGGTTGGAGTGTACTTTTACACTTTGTAGCAACATGATAGACTCCCCAAACTTGTTGGCCAAAAGAAAGAACTTGTTGACTTCAAAAGAAAGCAGATTCTTTTTAATCTAGCTAGTATTTATCTTATATTTACTCTAATCCCCTGTATTTATCCCATAAGCACAGGCTTTCAGATAACTTTTCTGGGTTTTTTTTTTTTTTTCTTAATGGGTTTGACCCGTTCATTCTTTTATCTGGTTACATTCAAATTTTTTTTTAAATCCCGCCTTACCTTTGGCCATGTAAACCTCCTGATGTACCACTGTTTTCATATCTACTGACTAATCCAAAATTCTAACCCAAATACATCATTTTATACGTGTTTTCTGAGACAAGAATAAAAAACTATCAACAGATTATAAAAAACATCTGTTCTGCTCGACACTGATAAATAAGAGGTGTGTCATATGAATAAGACTTCTGATAAATGTTTTCAGATAGGGGTCAAGGAATCTCTTTATTAAAGGCAGTAAAGCAGAATGATGCTCGGGAAATACCCCTTAAGGTAAAAGGAACTGCAGCCTAGTTAGCCAAGAGCATATTTCAACCCCAAATTTACTGTGACCTGCTGAAGAGTTCTCCCTGTAGTTAATTTTGTATTTAATGTCTGGATTTGATTTATATACAGACCGTTGTAGAGTTCTCTAACGAAATACTTTATATTTATGTTCTTCTTAAGACTGATTAGAGGTGAACATCTGTGCCCCACACAAATTATGTCATTATGAAATTAACTTTCAGAAACTCATAAAGAGATATGGTAGCGGCAACAGCTTTCTTATTCATAGCAATATGGTGACCCAGATATCTGACGAGCTGGAGTTGTTTACCTTTCTTCTTCTTGGCATGTATGTCAAACAATACATAAAGAAGTACATACAGAAATATGACAAACTATAAATTATAGACAAAATAAACCTATATTTTCACAGTATTGTTATATAAGGAGAATGTAGTAACTACTATACAAGGTGTTAGGATGTTTCCTAAGTTGTTCAGAAAACCAGACTACCTACGTGGGTCTACATGTATAAAGAACATGATTTGAGAGTTTGACCATATGTATAATTGAAAAATTAGATTTTTATCTACTTTATTTAATCAGAGGAATCAAGGCTAGGATATATTTGTCTTATTCAGCTTTGTAATTTGACAAAACAAAAATTCAATAGTCATTTATAAGCAGTTTCCCATTATCATAGAATGACTGCACGTGTGAAGTATGAAACTTAAGATGAAATATCCATCTGTATCACTTTAGCTCAAGCTGATTATAGAATGTTCTGCTTCTGGGAGCCATCTGATTTAGACAATACATGATGAAGAGAGAGAAATCTGTCATAACACTGCAGTTTTTGAGACCAAGAAATAAAGATAACAGTGGAGCAAAGTTAAGGTAAAAAATCCTGGTGACAATTTGTTCCTTTCAAAAGAAGTTTGTTTGCAAATTTCTGTATTTAAATGGCCACGTTTATCACCAGTTTTCAATCATTGTGACTTTCATTGATAGGGCTTTTCAGTGGTAACTGTGCCTAATCATAATATTATCATATAATAATTCAACATCTTGTAGTAGCACATGCACATTTTGCCTATTTTTGGTTTGGTTGCTTTCTTCTGAGGTATAAGTTATTTACTATCAGTGCTTCACAAATTCAGGTAATATTATCTGCTTCACAGAAGAATAAGTGAAATAGTCACAAATCTTTCATATGTCCCCACAGTGATTTCAGATGGGGTTATAAGCTAGCTGTCTTTTACCAAGGCTGACTACTGACTTTGTGAGACAGCAGGGTTTAATACTTCATCATTGAACAGCTTGTGTAATGATTTGCATCTACAAGATGTGTCTAGAACTCTACCTTTTCAAAAATAGGATTTTATATTTTACATTTCAGAGGAGAAGACAGTAAAAAAAATCAGCCCAACATTTTAGACTGACAAGATCTTGAATATTGTTCCTGGCTTTAACTCTTGCTGTGTTAAGAATTTTACAAAACTAGAAGGGTACATGCCAGAGTTTTTGACAAAGACGCACTATTTTGATGATTATTGGAGATCTTCCAAACCAATGTGTAACCTATATAAAAAGAAGACTCCCAGCAAAACATCTCACTGTAGGTGAATGAGAGTTCCCACAATTACCATAAGGTTTCGTCACACTGCTGTGCTCCACTGGGAAAGATTATTACTACAGAAGATAGAAAATAATGTCAGTTGTGTTAAGTCATAAATATATTTGCAGTACTCTGAAAGATGTGGCATAAAATATATTCTAAACTGAGTTACATTGTGTATGTATTGATGGGGTTTGGGAATTTCTAGACAAGAAAAAGCAGAACCTGAGGAAGAAAGAGTTCTGCTTTTGTGAATATGATGCCAATCATTGTGCTGTAAGCAGATGCAAAGCCTTTCTTGTTTTTGCAGATCAAGGAGCAAACATTGTAGCCTGTTGACTGCAAATGATTAAAAAAATAGAACCATTTATATAAAAGATTGTAAATAAAATAAAATATTGTCAAATAAATATCAAAAAAGCCAAAAACATCTGCACTTTGCCTAGAAATTGTTGTCACATTATTAGGGGGCTAAAGTAGAGTTTTCTTTAGGCACAGCATGGTCCAATAGAAAATTTTGCTTCCTGTGCATGGGCTCTAAAATTGTCTTCAAAGAAAAACTGAGACACAAGTAAAGAAATTTCTAAGAGCTGTCACAAAATTCCACTCTGCAGTCTGTATAAGCACTCAGAATAGAGATGCACAGTTTGATCCCAAAGCTAAGAGAATCAAATGAGTTGTGCATAGGGCTACACTACATGTGCAGCAAAAAACAGGTAAGACTTGCAATTTGATAAAGGCTCTTTTAGGAAGGACAGGATAAGGAGACTAGAAAGGGGAGCTTCCCTTCAGATAGCAACTGAGTGGATAGAATGAGTACATGGAGCACTGCCTGGAGTAGAAGGCAAATAGTAACTTTGAAAAAGATGTTAAGGTATTTAATTTAGGAATTGTGGGGGTACCAGGTGTCAGTTTCTCTGGGTCTGGATTGAAGGCACTTGAGATGTTAGTTCATGTTCGGACTCAAGTGTTTATTATTTCTTATCAGTAAAACAGTCTCATTACTGTGAGTTTGGCAGCTTTTCATTAGAAGGCACAAAAT
>JAWWEY010000001.1:60238982-60284465 GCA_035582745.1 Loriotus luctuosus | reverse complement strand
AAAAGGAAGCAAGGAGGGAAGGAAGGAAGGAGGGAAGGAAGGAAGGAAGGAGGGAAGGAAGGAAGGAGGGAAGGAGGGAGGGAAGGAGGGAATGAAGGAGGGAGGGAAGGAGGGAAGGAGGGAAGGAAGGAGGGAAGGAGGGAGGGAGGGAGGGAAGGGAGGGAGGGAGGGAGAAAGTGGCGGAAGGAAGGAAGGAAGTGGCGGAAGGAAGGGGCGGAAGGAAGGAAGGAAGGAAGGAAGGCAGGCCACCGATGGATCTCCTGAGGAGGATTGATTGTTTATTTAGATGTCTGTTGTTTGAAGTGATGGTCACAGTCTTGAGCCATTGGAGGTGGTTGAAAGTCCATGAAACCCAAAGATCAATGGGTTAATATATGTTCCAACTGAGTGGGAACACCCGGGTGCCTTCTCTGGGTCGGAGCTTTCAGTCCTCTGGTGGAAGATCTCAGAAATGAGTCTGGGTGCACATCAGGGATCTTTGATGGCTTATGACACCTCCTAAGACATGACAATTGCCTAGCTTGTGAGCTTAGAAGAACATGTCCTGTCAGAAGAGGTGAAAACCCTCGGGCTTGTGTGTGAATATGACCCTCCCTGGGGCAGGGCATGTGTGTAAGGGAGGACAACTACTGAGATAAAAAGCACTATCCTACCTCCCGGTATCGGCCTCTTGGGCAATTATTCGAGTTGTTAATAAATGACATTTCAATCTTTCATACCCCTCATTACAAGAAAGACATTGAGGTGCTGGACAGAAGGGTGTTCAGAGAAGGGCAAAAGAAGCTGGTGAAGAGTCTGGAGTCCAAGTCATAGAGTGGCTGAGGGAAGTGAGGAAAAGGAAGCCCAGGGGGTACCATAATGTTCTTTGCAATCACCTGAAGGGAGGTTGTAGTAAGGTGAGTGTGAGACATTTTGACAATGTCACATACGCTGTAATTTGCTCTGGAATCCTTTCTCCTATATTTTTCAGGGAAAATGAGAAAGTAAAGTTATTAATTAAAAACACTATACATTATGTACTTAGGTGATTTTGAAACAATAAGCATTTGTGTAAATTCCAACAGTTTTTGGGTAAAGGCTCAGTCTTTTGTTGTGATCCCTGCAAAAATAACAATTCATTTCAGAAAGAATGTAGTTAACCCAATAAGTGTATTACCAGAAGAGTAAATGTTTCTGTATCAGCAGTTAGGACATTTTATCATCCAATATCTGTAAATTCAATAATATTTTTTATAAAATAATTTAGAATTGCCCCATATTATTTCATAATCTTATGTTACAGTATGTAAGATTGTCATCTTCAAATTCTGTTCAAAAAATGAGAGAAGGAGTAAAATTAAACACTCAGCAAAAACTGAAATGCAAGCATTCATAGAAAATTGTATAAGATTGACTCTGTTTTATAACTAAATATTGAAAGTGTGAGTGCAAACCTCATCTGATTTTCATTGCAACATAAACTCAGTAACTTTAAATGTAAGCATTTGTCTTTGCTGAATGTTTTGTCATGTGTGTGACATGTAAGATATTTCTCATGCATTGTTAATTTCAGGAGCTATTAAGAGGTTATAGGTCTCATCAATTGCAAATAAGATATAGAAAAACAATATGATTGATTTTTTTTAATCTCACATTATTTTGTATTTCCTAAAGGAATATGTTTATATGTGTGTGGGAAAACTGATTTAAACAAAAAAAATATATAATGCAGGTTTTAAATGTGGAGGAAGATAAAATAACAAATACCCTGTAATTTTTGGCATTAAATTCTCTTCAGTAAACCATGGGGATCATTACAGATACAATAACTCCAGGATGTGCCTTGTTAAGTGGGAAGCTTAATTGGCTCTGAGCAAAGAGGAACATGCAGGGATGTGAAGATGAAAACATTTGTGGGGCACATCTTGAAAATAGTCTCTTACAGCTCTCAGTCAGAGATGGAAAGAAACAATTGCTTCTTCATGCTCTTTTGTCGATAAAATACTTGGCTCTAAGCTTTTCTATGGCTTCTTTATATTCCATTTTCCTGATGGTAGTGTAAATATATGGGGTTTTTTTGAGTATATTTATAACTCAGAGGTAATTTTTGGTCATAGAATCATAGAATGTATCAAGGTAAAAGGGTGCCATAAGGATAATTGATTCTAAATCCATGGTTCTCGTAGGAGTACCTAACACAAAAGTGTATGACTAAGCATTGTCTAGATGCTCCTTGAACATTGACAGGGTAAGTGCCATGACTAATTCTGTGGGGAAGCAGTTCCTGAAACTGTGGTTGTTGAAGTCGCCACAGTAAGTTCAGACAAATGATTTCCTGCTTTCTTAAATGTAATTTCTCCTTCCAGGGACTGCATTTTCCTTGTTGTGTCCTTGGCTGCCAAACCCAGCACACTAACCTCTGAACTTCATCTGCAGTTGCAATGAAGACATATACTGATGTTCCCCGAAGTTAACTCCACTCATTAGCCTCTAGGCACTTACTGGCAAAGATGATGCTCAAGGATCTGCTTCTTGGATTTCCTCATTGAACTTTTCTCTTTCTCCAAGTGTCCCGCAGTACTTTTGAGGACACGTTCTCATACCTCATCTATGACCTACATTTTGACTTTCATACATTTAAAGAGTTATTGTAAATTTGACTCTCTGCAAAGCTGAAGATGATAAGCCAAGCCAAAGACTGAGTTTGAGAAAAGTTTTTAACAGTTCCAAACAACTTCCAGCAGCCCTAATTCATGAATAAAATGAATAAAAGAATGCTGAGGGTGTTGAGTGTTTCTGAAAACCTTGATCCTTTTCTCTAAAATATTGAAAGCTTACAGGATATCTATAGTTTTACAGCTACATCAAATGCAGAAGGTACCATAAGAACTGTTTCTTCATATACTCCTACAAATCTCTCAGGAATTTAAGAGATTTCCTTGACTTATGAGGCTTTAAGTCTCTGGATAAAATATCAAATAAAATGCAAAGATACAGTTTATGAAAGATTGAGAAGGGTTATAAAATTTGATTTACTGTAAATAATTCATGATGCCCTTTGCAGCTCTGTGAAATCCTTTTTGCCAGTTCTAGTTTTGGTTATAAATACTCCTGCAATGAATACAGAACAGGATTATATTACACAGACAACAAGTTTTCTAACTGATTGTACATGTGTACTAGTGATATGTGTTTATTAAGAGATGCAGCAAACATTCTTCTTGAATGTATTGAAATGAAGTAGCAACAAATTTGAGATGAAGTTGAAAATAATGTCATACTAAGTTCAGTGAAACCCTCCAATTATGAATCACTTGCAGAGTTTCTTAGTTCTGAAAATTCTCAACTATTTTTATTACATGTTTTTGCAAGAATTTTATTGTGCAAATATGCTTTGTCCACCTAAGATACAATAATCTTTGCATATTTTTCCAGAGAAGGACTTTATAAATATATTTTTAAAAAGTCTGAAGTTTATATGTGCTCTCCTAGACAGTGTTCAACTACAGGAAAACACAAAATTGTTGTGAAAATTCAGAAACCAGAAACAATGTTGCTTTTGGAATATATATATACCATATTTTTGCACCTTGTGCTTCTTTTTAAAAGTTAATAATATGGACTTTTTGTCTTGTTACTTGTGATGTACTGTTGCCAAAAAAAAAACCAAAACAACAAAAAAGAAAGAAAAAAAAAGGTCTATATTTCTTGTCTTCATTTATCCATAAAAATTAAATAAAATTAGGAATTAAAAAGGCAAAGTTTAGAAATAACTATTTATAAAACCCCCAACAACTTGAGGGCATATTAAGATGGAAGAAATTAGAAAACTTGGATGAACTACTGAAAAACAACTTTTAATGTCTGATGTTATTTATGCCTTAAAGGGGTATTATGAAGGAGCAGGGAACACATGAGGGAACATGTAGCCAATAAAAATGGAGTGAAGAAGATTAGTGAACATATTGATAAAATTAGAGTGGTGGGGAAATCACTAGAAATGTGAAAGATGACCTAAATCCCTTAGGGTATACAAAGATGCAGATATGAAGAATATACTGCAGCATCAACATATATACTATATATACGTATAAATATGCATACAATATGTATAACAACAATCTGAAGTGCCAAAAGAAGGGGAAACCTGCAAGCTATGTGAATCCCCTTTTCCCCTTTTCTTAATCTTCTAGAAGCTGAGGGAAGTGAAGAGTGATTTTCAGTCTTAGAACATTAATCCTCTTGGGAAATTTCTTAGTAATACAAAATATTGCCATGCTCCAAGCAAAAAATTTCAATACATATATATTTGTATATATTTAAAATATCTATTCAAACAATACTGATGTTCACTAAAGGGGTCAGTGGAAGCAGCCCTGGAAGAAGTATGTAAAACAATATTAGTACTCGTGGGAAAATGTTACCACCTATACATTATAGACCCTCAATGAGATATATGATTGGCAGAAATTTAGATCCATCAGAACAGAGCTTCAAAATAAAAGTCTATCATCAGTGCAATACAGGATTTTAGTTCTTACACAAGGGCTTATGATTAGAAAACAACAAATTGCCTCATTTATATTCAAAAATATACCTTTTCCATTCATAACAGCCATATTTTGCCTCATGTTTCTTGTGGTTTTGAAAGGAAACACACTTTACATCTGCAAGGAAAACATTTCTAAAGAGTAAGAAATTATGTTGGAACAAACATGGATTTTCAAGAGTCAGGAAACTAAATTTTTAAAATTATGTGCTTCTGTTGATTATTTTCTCATTCATGGATGTGGTGATTGTGAAGGAAAACGGTGCCAAAGTTTTTAATACAGTGCGAGGTGCACTTGTCATTTCTGGTGCTGAGGAAAAAAGGGTAACTCAAGAGACACATGACAGAAAAATGGACACAAGTTACATAATTGCTAATCTATCTTCAGTAGAATGAATAAACCACATGCCAGATTTACATGTAGAACCTACATAACTGCAGTTGGTGTGTATAAAAGCCTCTTCCATTTTATTCTCCTTCTTTCCTCACCAAATCCAAGAAAGGTAACTGCAAATACTGCAGTTGTTAAATCCCAGAGTAAGATAAGGTAATAAAAGAGCAAAATTTATGGTCTAACCTGAATATGAACCTGAGCATCTGAAGTTGAAAGGTGATAGGCAGCTTTAGTATTTTATGCCTTACAATCAGTAGATCTTCCATTCAAAGCAGTAAAAATACTTAAACACCACATTTATATTTACTAAGTGCTAATTTAGGCCGATGCTCTGAATCATCCTCTAGGGGATCCTATCATACTCTGGTATGTAATTTGGGTGCTTAGTAAAATTTTTTGAGGTGTTGGATACATGACAACAGTTGATATGAATGAAAAATGAGGACACTGCTCTGCTAAATTTTTACACAGTTTCCTTCACCTTAGATTCCCTAGATTCAGCTGGAGGCAGTGTCCCTCAGAGCAGTGGTACACAATCTAGTAGAGGTACTGTGATAGAGTATACACCTGCAGTCCTGAAGCCTTTGTAAGATGGAAGCTTGGTGCTATCACCATTGGCAGTTGCACAAGAAATAGGAAAACTTGCCACTCAGTCAGAGTGCATTTAGTCTTTCTCAGAGGAAATACCAATATGTCTACTCTATATATATGCAAACATACATGCATGGGTATAAATACTGGAGTGAATTCTTTCTGTGTTCTGGCCATCATAGTAACACACCCTCTCTCTCTCTCTCTCTCTCTCTCTCTCTGCCTCCGAGGCTCAGTGTTCTGGGCGCCACAGGGGGTTTAAGGACCACTGCAGATGCAGCTCTGCTGAATGCCTTCTGCTCCAATTTATGAAAAAAAAATTACAGACTTGTGACAGAATGCTATGGGAAAGAATGCAGAAGGGTAAGAAAGATAAAGTTATGGATATGGTTAGGAGTGTTGAGGGAGACAGACAGACAGCTATCAGCTCAAGGATTCCAGACAGAAACACCCGTGTGGAAAAATGCATAATCCTACTGGAAAACAAAACCAGAACAGGGGTGGCTAGTTGGGATCTAGCTGTGTGGTTGCTGCATCTCCTGTGCCATAAAATTAGGCCTGTGCCATAAATATCACCATTGATAATCTCTACAGGGAACTATGGCAGGGATTCAGCAGCAGCAGGAATCGCTTCAGCAGCTGATGTCTGCATGGCCAAGAATGATCTTTAGGTACCTTTGGGCACAAGAATGATCAGTCTTTTGTGCATGGTGGGCAAGTAATAATTGTTATATCCTTAAGCTCTGCTGGCAGGGTCTCTGTGCACCTGGCTAATTATGCCCTGACAAACTGAACCAGAAGAGGGGAGGTAACATTTCAATGTAGTAAAAATGTCAGGTTTATGGGAAGGAGAATACGAAAGAGGCTGTAGTTTCTGGTGGCATGGGATTTTAATTTTTTTAATTTTATTGTAACTGGTCCCTTTTAATATCAAAAGAAAGAAAGAAAGAGAAAAAGAAGGAAGGAATGAGAGAAAGAGAGAAAGAGAGAAAGAAAGAAAGAGAAAGAAATAAACAAAAGCAAGTAGAACAGATATTTAGGTATGGCTTGGTACTGAGTCTACAGTCTTTACAGACAGTAGTCTAAGTGCCTTCTTTTCCCTTCTTCCCATTTCTTTTTAGAGTTCTTTTCTTTCTAGAAATGTTTGCGATTTCTGAACCCCTAAAATTTTAAAGGTGAGCATAGAAGTCTTACATATTGCACAAAAAAGTTTCTGCTGAAAGATGAGAGTAATCTAAGCTTTACCTATCCGGTTGTAATTTCATACTTTGAAAGTGTTGTACATTGAGGTTGCATACAAAGGATACTTATTTCTAGACCACACACAGAACTCGGATCTGTGTAGGTAAAAATTATTTTCCTTTCTTTTATAAGAAAGAAGTCTGTGTGAAGGTGAAATACTTTTTTTCTCAGTAGTCCTACCTTGTTTTCAAGGGTGATGCATTTCTGGTGCAAAAAAGTCACACATAGTACAGTGAAAATGTAACATGAAATTATGCCATTTCAGCTTCAACTAGACAGCCAAATGCAGAATGCTTTTCAAAAGTGTCATACAAAATGCATTTAAATAAAAGGCAGTTGGGGGGGAATATGCTTCTACTGTAAAATAAAATAATATAAAATAAAATCCTTATCCTTGAATTTCAAAAACTATTGCTGTTTCCAAGTATAAAGCTTCAGATACTATGTAGAACGAATGCCCAGTTTCTTCATAAAATAAATAATGATTTCTGAAAATCCTAAGATTATATTAGTGATCATCAAAATAAATAATGATTTCTGAAAATCCTAAGATTATATTAGTGATCATCAAAATTCTAAATAAGAATTGTATATGCAAAGGTTTTGTAATGACTTAATTTGTCTGAACACTACACAAACATCCCAGAGATATCAAACTCATAAGATAGATAATAAGAGCATCATTAAACCTTGAGCCTTTCACTTAAGGAAATAAAACCCTCAAACTCTTACTTTAAAATTCTGTCAATACACAATTACTTTTTAATCAGAAGAAAATAATGCTGATTTTAAAATTGATTTTTTCCTGATTTTATTTATAAAATAAAATAAAAAATAATAAAATAAAATAAAATGGTGTGGTGCTTTACCACGGCTGAATGCTAACTGCCAACCAAAGCTGCACTCTCATTTCCCTCCTCAGCTGGACAGGGGAGAGAAAATATAACAAAAAGCTCATGAGATAAGTGCAGGGAGAGTTCACTTACTGTCATGGGCAAAACAGATTTGAGATGGGGAAATTTAACCAATCAAAATCAGAACAGAACAATAACAAGTAAAACAAATGCTAAAAGTACCCTCCTCTGCTGACCTTGATGTTTGCACAATTCTTTCTCTTATATATTCTCACTCCTCTCTTTTGTGGTTGCCATTACCTTTGTGCAAAAATTTCTTTTTTTTCCCCTCTTCCTAAATATGTTCTCATAGAGTCAGTATCACTATTTCTGATGTTTTCAGCCTTGGCCAGTGGCAGGTCCACCCTAGAGCCAGCTGGCATTGTCCTTGCTGGTTCTGTGTGAAACTTCTGGCAGCTTTTCAGACACATCCTATAGCCCCCTTACTATCAGAACCCAGCCACACAAACCCAGTACAAGTGGCTCTTAAAACAACAAAATTAAATCAGATCCTTATTCTTAAAGTTTCAGAGTATGTTAGATTTGTATAAGAACTGATTTTTATCTTTCTGGCAAAAGTATCTCTTTCTCTTTCATATCTAATTCTGCTTCTTTAATGATACCATATATATATTTAAAGTTAGCAACCAATTACCATTTAGGAATTTTAAGCCTAAATAATTATTCTTCACCTTTCAATCCAAATTAGGCAGTTTTTCTAAATTTAATTAATAGAAAAAAGCCAGGCATATGAGGAAGAATAACCCCATGCAACAGTACAAACTGGGTGTCAAATGACTGTGATGGAACCTTGTGACACAGAAGTCAACCAACTTCCTTGGTTGCATTCCTTTTGGTTTGTTTTTGGTTTTTTGTTTTTGTTGTTTGTTTGTTTGTGTTTATTTGTAAGGGTTTTGTTTGTTTGTCATTTTTTATTTTGTTTTGTTTTTACTGGAAGGGTGATCAAACACTATCATGGGTTGTACAGGGAGGCTGTGGAGTTTTCAGTCTTCAAGATGTTGCAAATCTGTCTGGATTTGGAACAATTCTGTTCTGACTGTCTCTGCTTTGTTAAGAGCAGGTTGGACTAACAGGCAGACTTCAGAAGTCCTTTCAAACCTTAGTGATCCTGTGCTTCTTTGTGTTTTTGTGGTCCTGTTATTCTATGAAAAATTTTAAAATTAATGCTGAAGAGAAATTAGGCTTTAAAAAGCCCAACAAACCTATAAAGCTTGTTACACAAGAATCATCTTTATTAAGGAAACTCCCCCGTCTGACCATCCAGGAGCAACTCAGGCAGTCACTTTTGCACCTCATGAGCACGTTTGCACCACCTGAGCTGGGACTGAAGCCCCTCTGCCACTCACATCCCACACTCACACAATCAGACCAAGCTTCCTTAACAACTTGACCCAAGGTTTCCCATAGCAAAGTCTAAGATGTCCATATCCTTTAAATAATTTGTTTATGGTCCAATAAACAGATTTAAAAAACCCCAAAATATCAGCTTGAGCTGGGTGCCTTTGGGAAGAGACCCGAAACAAAGGAACCCCTGGGCTTTTACACCCTTACAATCTAAGTGCAGTAAACTGGAGGGGGGGTAAAGTCTGTGTTATGACATAGTTTTGCTTCCCACTTTCATAATCCTTAATACAGAATACTGTGTGTGTTATGTTTTCCCTTTAAATACTGTAAGTGATGGTCTTGTTTCTTACTGTGTTACAGGAAGATCTAAATGTGCGCTGACACATACCACACATTTGACTGTATGTATGCCTTCCTTACATGAATGTTAAATTCTTGTCATGCAAGATTGAAGTATCCTTAATTGTCTAGAACCCCAGAGTATCCAGAATCTATTTCTCCTCAGTCCATACCTTTAATGATAAAACAAACAGAGGTAATGAATGCTGGGTTTGCCCAGAAGAAAATAAATTCTCCACCCAGAAAAGGTGTGGTATCAATGAACTTTCTGGACATTTTCACAGAATCTATTTGATATATCAGGTGAAATTCAGCTTCTCAAAACAGATATCCTTGGATTATGAGTCTTGCCATGGCTATGGCTTTGATATTGGAGACTGAAAAGTAAAACTGGTGCTGAAAATTCTCTTGTTCTTCAATCACTTTTTCAGTGTTCAAAGCCCTGCAGCTCATTTGCACTGGAAATTCATGTTTACATATGCATACTGTATGTGCATATGTAAACAGTGAATGTTGAAGCATAAACTGCATGCCACTATATCACTGTGAGAACTTATATCTCTCTCTGAACTGGAATTCAGAACTGGTTGAGGAGGAGCATATAGCATAATACCAAAGCATTAGATTTGAACAAGAAATACATTAGAGAGTAATCTAACACAGATGGATCACTTATTGCTTACAAAAACACACACACACACACATATATATTTTTTCCTATTTCAAACATCTGAACAGCTGTGTTTATTTCTGTACATTAGCTAAATAGCTGTTTGTATTCAAATACTATACTGATCTGTGATTAGAATGTATTCCCCCAAGAGACTACACAGGGTTTTATTATCTGTATTTTCCTCTAAACTGAGAGGAAAAAAACCTCAAAAGCATAGATTTAGCTGCCCAATCTTGTCAGAAACTAAAAAATGTGTATCTGAATCAGGTAGCATGTGTTTTCCCTACTCTCCATTCCACTTTAGTTCCCATAGAGCCATCCTTTTTACTTCTCATCTATAGGTCCAACACATTTTCCCATCTGGCTCCTCGAGATACATCCAACACAATACTGTGAAAGTGGAGAAATGGACATGAACTGTGTGTGGGGTCCAGATCACCAGAGAACAACAAAGCCTTCAACCCATTTCCAGAAAGGTCTACAAGAACAATTTGTTATTATGCACATAATAACAAGTTTACATAGAAAATGAGAAACTTATCTCCAGGACAGGGAAAACTCATCTTTAAAAAGGTTCTCTCATGAAGCTTGGAGGCATCTGTGTGCCAGGACCCCAGACACCCCATCAGGTGGTTCAATGCTGGTGCCAGGATTAGTGATTTCTCTTTCTTCCTTTCTTCCTTTTTACTCTCCCTATCTTTAACCCATCTCCATCTCTTCCCTTTCACCCTCCCCCTGTCATGTACTTATACGAGGAGATAAGGGGTTAACATACAAATTTCCATTCATAGTGTATTATTTATTATAAAAGTCTTATAAGCTCTTGTGGACCCTCTAGCTTTTGTTGTTCCTTTTGACCATGAGCATCTATGAAACTTCCTATGCTCCCTTCCCCTTAAGGGTGGAATACCACACCTGGTCTAAAATATTTTAGGCCCCTAAGATATTTAAGAGCAGATAAAATAGCAGTTATAAAAGGTAATGCAAATCAAAGATGTAATAAAAGCAATATGTGACAAATTAGAGGAGAATTTTGATGTGGGAAAACACTGAAATTTTAAGTTGCTTTGAAAGAATTGGTATCCTATTCTCTTTTCCAGCAGTCATTCAAGACTTCAGTCTTTAAATAAAGAAAAAATCCCATCCATGGGTTGAAATACATATGATGCTGTTCATACTTTTAAAACAAACAAATGGACAAGAATTCAAAACTGAAGCAAATATTCAGTTCTGAGGACACATTGATACTGCTCTTTCCTTATTCATCACTGTTATTTCAGCAGCTTAGGTGTTGAGCTGGATTATTTTTAGAAGCTGACTACGAAATATTCTAAGCCCTACTTTAGAAGACCAAAACATTTCATGTTGTATTTCCCATCCTTTTTTTTGTTTGATTGGTTTTATTTCATTCCAGCTTTTATTTGGTGGCTGTCGTTTTAGTAATTGAAGTAATACTTGAAAAGGTATTTATTTTTGGCAAGCACGTGCCAAAACTTAAGTGGCATAAACTCGGTTGGTGAAAATGCTCTAATGGAATGATTATGGTAGATAAGTTAGCAAATGAATTTATATCAGAAATCATATTTCTATGATAGTACCATCACTCTCTGCATTGGTTAGAACTTCATCATTTTAGGACATTCAAATGTGGCACCACTGAACAAAATTCAAGGATGGATGTAGGAAAGTTACAGATTTTCTTCCTCCCCAGTGTTAGTAGAAAAGTCATAAATTGACTGAAAGTTCCAAGAGACCTTCAATTGCATTTTTCTCTTCCACAGAGTTCAGTCACTTCCAAACTTGCTTTAAAAACAGTGGAAAGGTGACAAATATGCCTTGTAATCTGGTGTCAACTTGAGCTTAGAATAAATGAACTATTTCCCTTTTCTCCCTTTGAATCTCACCTCTAGGCTAGATCTGCTGCAGATAAGTGCTTCAGTGCAAGTAATCTCTTAATTGCTGTAATTAAGCTAAATCAAAAATGTTAACAGCCTAATAATTCTTGTTAGTTTTAAATATAGAAAGGACACGTTCTCATTAACTTTTTGTTCTTACATACATACAAGGTCCTACTGTGGTGATCAAGGGTTAAAATAAAGCAGAAATATCTATTGTTTATACCTGATTTTAAATTCACAGAAACATTAAAATTCACAGGGTCATTAGGACCCCTGGAGTTTGTCCAGCCCAGTCTGGCCCTGTACAAAGCAGGGTCAGCTGGAACAGGTATTAGAGGACCATATTCGCTCAGGTTTGTGATACCTCCAAGGCTGCAGAATTCCACAGCCTCTGTGCAACCTGTGCAAGTGTTTGATCACCCTTATAGTTAAAAAAACTAAAACAAACAAAAAACAAAAAACCAAAACTCCTGTATTCTTGTGTTTAGATGGAATGAGTGTTTGCTTGTGCTGACTGATTCATGTTCTGTCAGTGATAGAACATCTGATAAGAGTTTGGTTTCATCTTCTTCATTCCCTCCTTCCTATCAGGAATTTATGAACTGTCCCTGTGAGACAGTCCTTTTCTCAGGGAGGAGGACTTGTCAGCTGCAAATCTCAACTCTCTGAACCATTTTCTGTATGTCAGATGTTCCAATGTCTGAATCATCTCTGTAGACCTGCTCTAGCCTATCCCCAGTATAGCCTGTTTGTCTTCAGCTGAAGAGCCCAGATCTGGGGCTGGAGTTCCAGTTCTAGTGCTTAGCACAGGTGAAAGAAAACCTGCCTTGGCTTGCTGGCAACACTGCTAATGCAACCCAGGAGACTGATGGACTTCCTTACCACATGATACAAAAAACCCCAGAATAATCTTGTTCAGGAAATAGTGCTTGACTTCATATTTCAGTATGTAGATAGTATCATGGGTATGTTTTTGCATAACTTTCCTGGTGCTCGCTAATCAATTGTATGTTTGAGTTCATTAAGATGTCAGTGAAGACTTTATTTTTTGTAACTGATTTTGGTTTTGGTGGGTTTCTTTAATCTTTGGTTTCTATGTAAAAGGATTTAAGCTCCATTTAGAGAGATTAGTTTGGTGATTAGAGAAGAGATCACAGACAACTGGGGTTTCCATCATCAGATAGTGCATAGATATCAGAGAGTTAAAACCATTAAATTATTCATTTAATTTTGTAAGTCGTTCTTTCTTTATCCATATAAGAACTGTGTTTCTGTATAACTATTTAAATGAATTTTAAATATTCTCTTGAGTCTTAATCAATGTCAAGTATGGAATTCCCATTGACTTTGAAAGTAAAAGATTCAGATTCAAACTGTGTAGGAATAAGAGGTGCATTTCAGACTAGAAGTTCTGAAAATTGTCAATAATTAAAAAACATATCAACAGAAGACTTTTGAATTATTCAAGTAAATCAAAGGGTAAATCAAAAGCTGATTTCCAGCTCCTGTATTATTCTCAGCTGCGAGTGTCTTTCACAGAATCAGAGCTTCCATCACCCTTTTTGCACTGTGACTGCCAAGAACAAACCAAGACTTGCAGAGAGAAACCAGGGCAAAGCTTTCTGTTGATCTTTAATTGCTTTAAGAGCTTTTGTGAAGCCATGCAGCATAGTGTGCATCTGACAAAAAGTTATGGAGCACAGGTCAGTCACTCTTTAGTTCTACTACATCATCTCTAAGCTGAATACATCAGGCAAAATTGCAGTGTATAAATGACATTGTCTATAACAATATATCAGTGCATTAATTTTCCAGTAAAAAATTTCTAATAGAAACTCTTTTGCTAACTTACCTGCAACTTAAGCACAAGGTACATTCTTGTGAAAAGTGGTCTTTAAGTGCTTTTTAAAAGTACTATTTCAACTACTAGAATGACAGCCACCAAAATACAAAAGCTAGATAGGAAAAAAAAAGGATGGGAAATACGACATAAAATGTTTGTCATTCCTGAGGAAGAGTTTAGAAATTTCTTATTCAGCTTCTAACAATAATCTAGTTCAACACGCAAGCTACTGAAACAACCGTGATGAATAAGTAAAGAGCAATATCAATGTGTGTTCAGAGGCAGGTATACACTTCAGCATTCTTATCTGTTTGTTTGTTCTCAGAGTATGAGCTGCAATATTGTTAAACAAACAATGTTGAAAATAATTCATAATCACACGCAGTGTTTAAGCTCTTCACTTGGGAAATATACTTAAAACATTGCAATTTCGATAAAACTCTTATCAGGAAATGGAGTGTATTTTGGTTTTTGTCCTAACCTCAGCTGGTAAAAACCCACTATCAAGGCCAAAGTCTATCAAGATTCCTGGTTTACACAAGGTATATATATAATGTTTGAATTACATACTGGTACAACCATAGTAGTAAATTGTAGTAAAAAGTTCATAGTAATGTATGTCTAATTTCCTGAGAAGTTTGTCACTTAGTCATAATAACATAATAGTATTATACAATATAAAGTGAGAAGATTAAACCATATAAAGCAAAAGCAGGAACCTCTGGGACACGATGTGAATGTATTTTAAGGTACTAAAATTGGATGCATCTCAAGGTACTAAAATATGAGATACTACAGAAAAGCAGTGCAATTCCTAATAGAGACACTTTGAAGGAGCAGCGCCCATTTTGGCAGAAAACAAGAGCTGTTCCACGGTAACTTAACCCTATAGAGCAATTCACATATTCACTTTTGGCTCAGGCACTTCTTTTAAACAGCTATTTTCTAGTACCAAAAGCTCTTTTGGGAGCTCATCCTAAAGAAAAAGGAAGGAAATCCTCATAACTCTAATACATGAGCTCTCTTGCCTCTTCCTAACTCTGTGGGGCACCCGTGAACTAAGCCAAGAATACACACTTTCTCATATAGACTTTTTTCCTGCCTCCTTTTATGAAACCACAAGTTGCTTTCTCTTAATCTTTTTCAGGGATTTCACAGAGAATGCAAACTGTCTTCAGCTCTTTTACAGGCTTTAGCAGACTGTCATCTGGACTGCAGAAGGCTGGCAGCATGCAGGCTGCTTTATAAAAAATAAACAGGTAGCTGCTTGGTGCAGTTAATAGCTTAAATGCATACAGTCAAAGAAATCTTGTTGTAAGGGTTTTAGGAAAAAAAACAAAACAACTACAAGCTATTATTTCCCCATTAAATATTACCTCTTCTCCTCAGAATTCCCCAGTAAACAGTATTTTACCCAACTCTACTTTAACATTCAATCTAGTTTACTAAGAAAATACAAATGAGGTTGATGCTCATTTGTCAAAAAAAAAAGCTATTTTTCTGGGTAGGAATTGATCATATGTCAGAGTTTCCTTTTTGTAATACTAATTAACTCAGTGTTTTGCCCTTTAAGTTATATGCTGATGACAAAAACAAGGATATGATACATTTCTAGGAGACAGGAGATCTAAGTGGATGCTGTAAAAATAAAAAAAGGATCAGAGAGAATTAAAGGGACTGGTATGCCAAAGAAAGAACACAGAAAAAGTAAATAAATTGAATAAGAAAATCAGGTAAAAAAGAGAAAAAGAGAAAGCAAAAACCTCCTCAACTGTAAACTTTGTTTGGTGTAATAGATGAGGGCAGTCTCCCAGGGGATCCCACTGACAATCTCCTTGGTTAGCTGGAAGTCTGTCTTCCTAAAGTTCAAGAGCCTGACTTCACTCGTTTTCTGACCTATATTTCTCATGACTGTGAACTCCAGCAATCCATGATTGCTGCAGCCCAGGCTACCTCCAGGCTTGACATTGCCAATTAGCTCTCTTAGGTTGGTGACCATCAAATCCAGTACTGCATTCTCTCTCGTAGGGCTGTCACCTGCCTTATGAAATTATCCCCCATGCCACAGCCACAAAGTTCCTTGTCTTGCCTCCATCTCTTATTTTTACCCAAAGGCTTTCTACCTGCTCATGGCTGTTCTTCATAAACAGCTCTTCATTGTTAATCCCCATGTAAGAGTAGAAGGCAACCCCTCCGCCTCTCCTTCCTTTCCTGTCTCTTCTCAACAGGTTGTAGCCATTGATAACCACACTCCAATCATGGGATTCATCCTGCCAAGTTTCAGTAATGGCAACAAGGTCACAACATTCTAGCAACATAGTGTCTTCCAGTCCCTTCTGTTTGTTTCTCTAGGATAAGCAAAACCAAAACCCCAATACCTCACACAAAGAATAAAAAAACAATTTAAAAAGTTACTTTGCTTTGTGTTTCTACAGTTAAATGTCAGGTATCATGAAAAGTGAACAAATTTCTGCCCTGGTTTGTCTCCAAAGTATCTCCTGAAAAATCCATCACTATTGGCTTTCAGTTTGAGTTATTGCAGTTTGGAAAGCTATATTGGTTGGTGGCTCTTTCTTTGTTTTTTTTTTTTGTTTGTTTGTTTGTTTGTTTTGCTTGTGTTTCGTATGCTTTTCTTTTTTTCCATTTTCATTACTATGAAGGTAGACATTCATTTAACATTTTAAAGATCTTCCTCTTTTTCCAGTTAGAGTTTCAAGCAAGAATAGTACTACACCAAGTAGCAGTTACTGTGCTTCAGTAAACCTTCTCTAACTTAGTAAGTTCTAGTTCTGGACTGTTTCCAAACTTTTATCATAAAGAAATTGGTATGGATCCGTGTAAAAGGAGGAAAAAAGGAATTACAAGGTTTTTCAGTACCATCTAGTGGTAAGAGAAGGCATATGTTTCAAAGCATCAGTCTCAGTAATAACAGTGATAGAAAGGTTAGCAAAAATAATATGAATCAAAGTGGTAAAAAATGTATAAATTAATAATAAAACGTTGTGCTAATAAAGAATTCAACCCCATTTTTTCTGTTAATATTTTTTATATGAGAGAAAATAGGATTTGATATCTAGGACCCCAGTTATTTTACAGGCATGAAGGAGCAGTTTTTAAAAGCTTGGTGAGCAGGTACATTGTCTGTTGCAGCCATGCAGTATGTCCATTCAAAACTTATTTTCTGATAATAGCCAACCAAAAAAAAAAAGAATTAATCCCTCTTTTTGCCTCCACTAGCCTTTAAATATGGTAATAGTGTTTGACTTTATATTGCAGACCCATGCATTTTCAGTATAGAACATGCAGACTGCCCAAAATTACAAAGGCAAATTAAACAGCAAGATTTCTCGTTGTGTCTTTTAAACAAATGTACAGCATTTGCAGTGATTTTTTTTTGGGTTGTTTGTTTCCTGTAATGTTTACCTAAGAGGTATTTAATTTAACTATAAAGGCATCATGTTGTTATTAATATTCACTGTTTTCACCCTCTGTAATTAAAAGCAAATAGAAAAAGAAAAATGTTAACCATGTCTGCTTCATGGTTGAGATAAGAACATTGTAGGGAGCATGCGACAGCATCAATCATGAGGACAAGCAGAGACATAAAGTGATCGTGTACTGCCAAATTAAATTAAAAGCTAAGACTGCACTGGGCAGAACCAAAATATCCTTCAAGAACAATGAAGAATAGACTTTAGAAAAATGAAGAATGGACTTTTCCTTTCATGGGTGATCTGACAAAACCACAGATTTATCCATTTCCTCTCCTTGTTGAACTACCTCGCTAAATAAAAAAAATCAAAACCAAAAACAAATAAAAGCATTTAATAATTAAGCAAATAATCATATTAAGTAGTTTTACAGGTGTGATTTTTAAAAATAAGGAGATTGGGGTTTTTTCTGCAGCAGTACAAACTGGGTTGGGAGAGAAAAGGGGTGGGGGAGGAAATGGATAACAGAATACTGTATCAAAACCGAGTCAGGATATATGATATGAAGTAAAGTAGATAAGTTTTAGTCTTGCCAGTCAGTTGAGACCTTGATTGCAAAAGATCTGTTCACCAAGCAGTCATCTGCTTTCTATAATCATCATCATATGTGGAGATGAGCTCTTTCAAAGACACTTGCAGGAGCAGACCACTTCCGAAAAAAAGATATACATAAACAAGAGCATACTGAAAATAGTCCAGCAAAGGACCACAAACATTAAAAGTCTGGAGCATCTCTCCTGTGAGGAAAGGTTGAGAGAACTAGGACTGTTTAACCTTGAGAAGAGAAGGCTCCGGGCATGCCATTAATATATTCAAATTCCTGAAGGAAGGCTGCAAAGAAGACAGAGGCAGTCTCTCCTCAGTTGTGTCAAGTGACAGGACCAGAGGCAATAGGCACAACCAGAAACATAGAAAGATCCATCTAAGCTTCAGGGAACACTTTATTTTTACTGTGGGGATGACAGAACTCTGGTACAGTCTGCTCGGGGAAGTTCTGGAGTCTCAATCCTTTGTTATATTCAAAAGCTGTCTGGGCATGGTCCTAGGCAAGCAGCTATAGGTGGTCTGCTTGAAAAAGATTTTACCAGGTGGTGACCTTCAGGGGTCCCTCGCAACCATTCTGCGATTCTGTGAAAGTGAAAAATTTCCGACAAATATCAGAAAGAACCTTCAAGTTTATGTAGCAAATGAATATTATTATTTATTTTTGGTAGGTAAATATATATAGGTATATATATACCACACAGTATTACCACATGTCAAAATGGCAATTATTAAAGCATCTGAAATTTCTTACAGTCATGCAGTCTATCTTCCAGTTGCTAAACCAGAAATATGACTGAGTGTGACAGAACTGAAACTCAGATAAATTTATCATGTTCCATTCCATTTTTTTTTGTCTACATGGCAGTAGCAAGCATTAAAAATGTTCCCACTGCTTAATATACCTTATTGAAACAAAAGATTTCCTTGAAATTGTTCTAGGTTTTTTTTACTTCACTTAATGTTGGTCTATTTCTTTAAGACACAATCTCTATGAAGTAATATTATTTATCTTTCTGCTAATGCTATAAAAACATCATATATAAATATATAAATATATATATATATATAAAATATAATTATACATTGGGGTTTTTTTTTGTTCAGTGAAGCAGCTGTAAACATATTTAGTTTTATTGAGGTTATTTAATCATCTTTCAGGTATTGGTTTTTATCTGTCTTTCTGAAAACCATTTCAGTTATTCAATGAATTCTTTCCAATTTGCCTTAATTTTCCCCTGATAATGAGAGATTCCAAAATAAATAAAAGAAACCTTTTTGTCCTATTTATTTGAGTGGCAGTTTGGTTTACTATGGTAATGTTCTCAGTAGTTGAGGACATTGCAGAACTTTATCTCAAGTCTGTAGATTCAAACCCTCCAGAGGTACCAGGCTGTATTTAGATAAATAAGCTCAAGCAATAGGTTAAGTATTTGTTATGTCTGTGTTTTTATCTGGTTTGAAGACAGCAAACACAGGATAGAAATGGTGCTGCCATGTTAGAGCTATGCCTGTGCTAATAAAGCCTCTGACTTTTTTCCTGAATGCTAGAACTGTTTCATTATGGTCTTTCAGCCATTTTGCAGAGACTTTTAGACTCATGATAGGAAATGTTTGAAACCAAGCATCAAACACCTGAGGGGTCCATTCTGCTACCCTTTCTCAGGCTGTAAACATATTTGCTTGCATAGGTGTATAGTGCATAGGTGGGAATAAAGAATGCACTGAAAATGGTTATATATATATGTACAGTTGTATGAATGCATACTTGCATGGTGGTTATATATACTTAAGGACTGAATGCCATATGAAGAGAATTAATAAAAAATTAAAGAATGATAAATCTTGTACTTGTCCAGATAATAGATTGTCTACACCTGGCAGGCTAACATAACCCTTGTCCTACCAAAACCACTGGTGTATGGAACTGCACAATGCCCACTGTGTAAGAAGGAAACCTGCAATTTTACCAGCCCCAGTGCCTTCCCAACTCAGCCAGGTCAACTGGAATATTGGGGTCCCTGACAACTATGGACCACCAGAGAGACCCCTAGGACAGAAAAATGCATGAGTAAAGGAGACTGGAAATATATTAATGATTTTTGGGTAAATAATTATCACGTGTATGTTTAGTCCAGGACAACCCATGAATATATATGTATGGATATGTATGTGTATTCACATCTCTCTTTGCAACCCTTGACTTCTGCTCCCAAATTTTCAGGAACATTCAAGAACATTAGGCTAAATTTCAACATTATGTGGGACATCCCTATTATAAAAAAAGTATTGGTATTTCAAAACTTTCCATCCCCATACAGGAGAGAATCAAGTGTCTAAAGAAACAGTATCTGTTTTTTAATGTCCTCATTTTCTAATTTTACTTGACAAAAGTATTAATTAACAATTCATGAAGTTCAAATTATCCTCCAAAAGCCAGATTTCCAAAGAATACTAAGTCAATTTTTTCACCTACGTGAAGAGTTTATCCTTCAGAGGAGTTCAGTGATCTGAGGCAGTTGATCTCCTTGTGGCACACATATGATGAACATTGAGACAGTTTCTTATAACTGCTTTGATAAGGTCATAGACTGTTAAATGCCCAGGAATCCAAATGGGAACTGTAAATAGTGGGTACCTTCAGAAGTCCTGTCCATGATTCTTTTCAGATTGATGCTTATATGCTAATCTTTTCCAATTGCTTCCTATGCTCATATCTTCAGTCCTCATTGTAATACATCTTCATGGTATTCCTAATCATATCAACATTTCTCTTTTAGTTTTCCTGCTGAAGACAGATTATTTAAGAAAAATATAAATATCAGCATCCAGACCATTTTTTATTCAGCATTAATTTCAGTACCTTTGTTTACTAACTGACCTACTTTCTTTCTGTTATTTCTTTTCTCTCTGAGGTATTTCTTTGTTCCCGTTGTCATGTCATCTAACATACATTTATTCCTTCTTTTATTTGAATTAAACCCAGAAAAGGGTACTTCCTGAAAATCATTGTTTTCTTCTGTATCACTGTATTTATTTTTCTTCAGAATTAGAAAGTATTTTTTTATGACATCCTGGTAATTTTTTTAGGGGGTTACTGTGCAGGAGAATTCCCTAGTTCTGCATCATTTATTGCTTACTCCTAATTAGAGTCTAATAGTTCCATGAAGATTTCTCTGTACTTGAAGTGTAGCAATGGCTTGTAGATTTGGTGTTTTGTGGGATTGGGGGGGGGGTGATGTTGATATCTGAGAGAGATTAAGAGGAGCCCATGTAGTGGTGAAAAGGTCTGGAACACCTTAGTATTTTACTGCATGAGAAAAAAAAAATCAAAATTCCAATCCAATCTATTTCTGTGGTAAATAATGTAATCATATCATGGACATATTTTTTTAACTTCTCTATTTCTAGTCCACTTTCAATATCAGAATAGTATTCAACATCCACTACAGAACTGGATAGGAGAGAAGTGATGACCTTGAAGGTAATGTACTCCAGCCAGTAAGGATGAAGAAATCTTTCTGAGTGGGAATTCTTGATTATTCCAAAAGCAGATCTGACATGAGGTTGTAAAATTTCCATAGGCATTCAAGAAACAGACACCCAGCGCATAATTCGTGAGATTTTCAGAATAAATAGAAGGCAATGCTGAAAGGTTCAGACACTAAATTCTAGGATTTTTTTCTCATTTTGAATTGAGAAACCTCATGGTTAAAGCTAAGCTGAATAAGGACAAGAATATACTCTCTCCAAGTCTCATGAGCACCCCATCCACTAATAGATAGCAAGTGCTGGGAAGCTTAATAGCGGATGACCAATGCAATGACAGTGTGAGTAGAAGAGCTTTGGAATTGCTATTACTTCAGTGTGCTCAGATAAGGCCTCTAAAGATGCCAGTGAGGCAGATAACAAGTGCTGAATGCCTGATCAGTCCCTTCTTCCTCTCCTAGTCTCCTTGCAGCTGTATCACCCAGATGCAAGAATGAGACTCTCCCCACACTCCAGTTTGAAAACAATCTGCACCCATGCATCTCCAGCCTTTTTCTGACTACATAGGGACCAAGGAAGGGCATGCTTTGTGAAAAGGAACAATCACAGGCAAGATCTTAAAGAAATGATACTATAGTTTCTTTATAAAATTACATTCCTGTTGAAGCGGAGACAGTTATTTACTAATGTCTTCCGTGGTTAGCTGCTTCTGAAGGGGTGCAACAGGGTAACAAGACAAATGGTCATGATAAAATTTTATACTACACCTTATCCTGTGTGTGCCATAGCTCTGCTTCTCTTTCAGCATCCTCTGACAAACCTCATTCTTTCAGTAAAGCATGCTGATTTTGCAACCTGTTCATTGTGTAAGTGGCTTTAATTGTAAGCAATTGCATATGCCTGCACCTGAAATTATATTTGCATATAAGATGTTTCTACTAGCAGAGTTGCTTTTGTTTTAATGCAGAAGTTCTTGCAATAATGATATAAAGTATGTTTGATGAAATATACCACTATTACCTAATGTTCTATTCTATTTGTTTTAAAAGTAATAGAATTTTTATAGGTAGGCTATTGGCATGGAAACACAATGACCGTAATACACAAAATATGTAACGTACAGAAGCAAAAACCTCAATTTACTATCCCACAGCATTCTGTGCAAAGAACAAAAAACCAAAACCAAAACCATGAAGAATCAGAAGGAAAGCAAAATTTGAAATAAACAGATTATTGAAAATAGATTTTGTGAGATTACCAGTTTCAATACACTCCCTTGGCAAATGCATACGTGGTGTTTTCACCTATAAGCATCATCTGCAGTTGTTTCAGAGTATTTATTTTCAGAATGTTCAGGTTTCTCATATATTCACTTTGTTGCTTTATTTCCAGCATATTTCATAACAGTTTTGAAACTTTGCCTGTTTTATAATTACTTTAGAATATATGTTTCCCATAAAATAAAAGCACTACGAAAAGAAAGCAATAAAACTGTTTTCAAAGATTTTCTTTTTACTACTTTAGTTTTAGTACCAGTGCATTACTTAAAATATTAATGCATTTTTAATACCATCTGTGCATTGGGAGATGTATCTCTTCTTAGTAAAACATTAGTATGTGATATCTGAAGCCCCACTGAAATCTGCAAAAAGTGCATCCAGGGATGCAGAGTCCTGAGATGTCAGGGCTGTACAACCACAAGGACTCCACTAATCATATCAATACACTGAAGTGAGTAATACATGTCCTTCATTGGACATGTATTCATGTCCAACGAATATCCTTCATTCATCTGTGCCTCTAAGCAAGATTTTGTATTTTTAATACTGACTATAAAAACTGTGGTTTCAGACTATTACACGAATGTTTTCCTCATATGTTGACCACAATGAGGAAATAGAGAATAACTTGTATAGCATACCACAGATATTAAATTCAAAAGAAGTATTGTTGCTGTACTCTGGTGATCTTGTTTCCATTAAGAGAATTAATCAATAGAGAGGATATCCATTTTTGCAGAATAATGGAAAACAAGTAATTAGTTTGAATTTTCTGTCCATAGTATGCTCAGAATTAATTCAGGAAGGACTACTTTAGTCACTGAAATTATTACAGTTAAACCAGACTAAGATACCTGAAAAACCACAAAAAAAACCCCAGGTATACATATGTTAGTAAATAATGTCTGTTTGAGTGATTTGCCCTGCTATATGTCCAAGAGTATAATTAGACAGAGGGATCTATCTCAGCCAGCTTTAGGAGCTGTAACATGTTCCACTGCAAAAGATGAAGAGAAGCAAACATTTCCTGGGAGTAGTTGACTTGAAAGTCTAATTCAGGGTGCACTAAATCATATATCAAAAGTATCTATTTCACTTCAGCAGCTACAAATTTTAGATTATTTGAAGTTTGCAATCTAGATCTACAAAATTATTAAAAATTTATTCCACCAAGGAGATTTTAAAATTTGTTTTCTTTTGTTAAGATAATTGAAATTCTTGTGATGAGGAATATATTCACAGTCCTAGAAATGTGTGTTCATCCTAAGTCAAGTGTTAGAAAAAAGGAACTTGTTTGCCAGGTTAAGTCTGTGCAATTTGTATTTACAGCATTTCACAGCACTTCTGACAAGTGATGTAAGCAGGACACTGCAGCCTGAGTTAGAGACTGCACCCGGATTCTGCAGGGATCTGTGCACACACAGATTGATGCCAAGAAGAGGCTTTTTGTCTAAAGAACCAGTGCTGGGACTGATGCCGTAGTGCAGTGGAATTAGTTAACAGCTGAAACATCTCTCTTCTTCAGCTCTCTCTTTAGGAGTAGATTTTTAATTTTATGAGAGCTTGTTTTAACAAAACATTAAATCCTCCTTTACCTCTCTTACTGCTTGTATTTAATAGGAATTTTCAAAAACACTGTGCATTTTAGGGGCAGAAATCTTTTGTGACTTTTGCATCATATTAACATGAAAAATTTTCTCTGGTATTTGTACACTACAAAATCTCACAGACACCTTCAAAAATCCCTTGCCAGCTAAATCACAGCTCACTATTTTAATCAGTGTCCTAAAGCCCAGATGTGGAAAGTCTAGTGTAAGGGGGGATTAGTACCATATGGTAACAGATATATGTAAACAGATTTTTTTTTAAGACCTCCACAGAACCGTTCCTACCCTAATAACTGAAAAATTGAGACAGATTGTTGTATCACTGCTAAAATACAGATAGATGTGAGAAATCCTCATTCTGTAACCATCAGGAACTTCTGGCTTGAGATGAGTGCAGCATTTCTGAAGTCTGGGAGCCCTTGCTGATAACTCATTGAGGCAGACCACCTCTCTGCTTGAGGAGATTTTGCTGTGTCTGAGCTGATTAGGGAGTGAGAAACCAAGAACTGAAAATCACTGATTGCTAAGAGCTCCTATCAGGTTTAACAAGGATTTGAAGGATGGAGGGAAGCAGTGTACATAAGCATAATCTCTTGGCCTTGGAACATAACCTAAGAAAATAAGAATTGCCCATTTCTGGTAACCCTTCTCAAACCTGAATGAGTTTGAGATATACATTCAGAGCTTGAATTCTGTCAGGCTTCTACTAAGACTTTTTTGTATGATTTTTTGTCCTTATTTTCTAAACTAGAAAATATCCCCAACTAAATATACAGTGTGCTTTGTTTGAGTATATAATGATAGAATTTATTAAATCCTATTAATATGAGGAAAAGCACAATGGAATGTGACTGGAAAACTAAATGTCTTTTTTTTGCCCCAATATTCTCTCATGTAATGAGAATTCCAGCAACAACTCAATGACTTTTTAATGTTTTTTTTCCTCTTTTTTTTCCCCCAGAAATATGCTTGTGAGTAGTAAATTGATACAAATACAGAGAGGCAAGAAGTAAAATAAATAGAGGACAAGAAAAGAAGACCAAGGACAGAAAAAAAGAGTAGAGAGGGTTTTCAAAGAGATGGCAGACAAAAAGAAGATGGATCTCAGAGAAGCAGTACTCCAAGTATAAAGGTAGGGAGGCAAGTGTTTCGAAGAGATGGTTATTAAAATTAGCTTTGGCTGTGGAACAGATGTTTATCAAAATACTCTAAATCCTGCTAATGAAGAAATTACAGAGTGACTATTATTTTGGGCTTTTTTTCCTGCTTTCCTCTTTAGTGTGTATGAAAAAGTGTAAGAGCAATATATACTATAACAGCAGAACCACACACTGTGGAACTTTAGTATGTTTGAGATAATGTGACCACCTGAAAAGGATACCAGGGCCACAATGCCTCTTGTATCTGGATTTTAACAGGTTAAATCACCAGAAAATATCAAACTGATCTGAACATTAGTAGATATTTTATGTGCATAAAACAACGAAAGATGTAATGGAAAAAGGGAAAACGTGAAAGCCTAGTCAAATAACGTCAGTCAAAAATAAAACAATACCTCCATGAAGGAACCAGGTACACTAGGGTACTGTAAAAATACTGGTTTTCAGTAAGAGATATAATTTAATTTAGAACTTCACACACTTTTAAATTGCAAATAGCTAATTTGCCAGCTTTCCAACGCTTCTTATATCCCTCAGAGTTATCTGTGAATTTTATGGTTCTGTCTCCTCTTATCCCTAAATCTTCAACATATTTGAATATGGTTTCAAATTCTGATAGCCTGTATTCATTATGAGACCCTTAAGTGTGTTAGTGTTTCTATTTCTATTTCTGAGTTAGCTTCACAAAGGTAAAACTCGTCATAGAGTTTTCATGGAGATATAAAGACATATGATTGCTTTTGTGGAGATATTGAAACTGTTGCAGAAAATAAACGGTCACTTATCAGTCTTAAAATCAGAAAAAGAGCCTATGCTGACAACATTCCCTTGAGTAAAGAGCTCATTCTGATCAAGATAAAGAGTACCATTGTATTTCGCAGTTGTAGAAGAGACAGCTTCAATATATAAGGATACACACAGGGAAAGGGTCTTTGCCTGATGCTTGTTGACATCTCCAAAATATGAAAAATAATTCACAATATTAATAGAATCTTTATAAATTTCCTACTGTTACTTCACATACATTGACTTTTTCCCTGTTAAATTTAATAGTATATAATGGATAATTATAGATTTTTAAAAGATTTTACAAGTCAATTTCCTGTGGTTTCTTTCCTTCAGTTTTTCTTCCCTATTTCTGTTTTCCTCTTCAAATCAAGATATTCAAATATTTGATTGAATATTAACCCATTTCTACTTTTTGAGTGGTCTTTCTTGAAATGTGACAACACCTCTGTATATAAACACAAACTAGATGCTTGTATTCAAGATAGAATGGAGTTGGTGAACCCATCTGGAGTAAAGCATTGGTAGCTGCTCCAGTAAGACATGTCCCTTCCCTCTTTCCTTCAGCACCGTCTATTTTTTTCCTTAATTCTAGTGAGTTTGGCAACACCAATTTCCTTTTTCTGTCTTCCAACAGCAAGGAGGCTAGACAGCAAAAATTCCAGAATAAAAGGAGAAGATAACATTTCTTCTCAGTCTCTTCTGTGTTCAGCTGAACCAACAACATACGAAAAACATTTCCTGTGGGCATGAGCAGTTTTTCCTGGAATGAAATGGAAACTTAAAATCTTAGGTTCTAAGAGCAGCCAAAAGATCCTGCTGCAATTTCAATTTATTTTAGAAATAAGTTCTAACAACGGGTTTGAAACACACTTCTGTCCCTCATGGTAAAGCAGATTGAGTGAGACCAATTACTGTGTAATCTACAGCATGGCCACTGCTCTTGTTTGGCTGGTCTCTCTTAACTCATGTCAATTGCTGTGCCTGGTTCTTTGGGTGGTCAGTACCACTTCTGTCTGTCCCTTGTTTTGAATTATAGCAAAGCTCATTTTTTATGACATTTTGTCAACGTTCCTTCTCATTGACAGTTCTGCTAGATATGTACCTTAGTTGCATTTTGTCTATAACAGTTTAGACTGCATTTAAAAGTTTTCCTACTGCAGATGCACTTCTGCAAATTATAAAGACATTCATTTTAAAGTCTATAGAGGATAACTATTTTTTTTTTCATTGATAGTCTATTTTATTACTGGTATAATAAATCCAGAGCTTTCTGCGAAGAAGAAATACAGCAAAGGTAGTTGATTTCAATAGTAGTGTGTCAGAGATGAAGTTAACTCTTAGAAAAAGTATTTTTTTCTCTGTCCTTACCACAATAACATTGTTAGCACAAAATAAAAGAAAATTGATGAAAAAAATAATGTATACTTGATGTTGATGGAAAGCATGTTTGTGTCTAATACACTAGAGAAACTCTCCAATAACAGTTCACCCAAGTGAAAATATTGGACCATTTTGCTCCCAAGGTCAATGTCAATTGAGGTTATTGACTATATAAATGCTAAATACAAAAGTTTGTATTGCTCAAGGCTACTCTTAACTTGTACACTATACTTTTCAAGGTTCCTCAGCTCCGTTTAGAGTTTGCATCCCTCACTCATTTATGCCATTTCTACTTTTTTATCCTGTTTCTTTCTTTAACAGTAGTTTCAGTCTGTAAATCCTAAATATTAAAGATGTTGCTGTTATGGAGGGAAGAACATCACATTCAATAACCCATTTTTAGCTTGTCTGATAAAAAATGTCAATTTTGACAGACAAAGGTGAACCTAGAGGAAGGGAGATAAGAAGTACAACTGCTAGGCTACATCCAGAAACACCACAGGATTCATCAGCCCATCACAGCCCTGCCCAGCAGCTCTGAGGATAACAGGAGTACAATGACAAGTGAGAACCCAAATTAAAGACTCAGAGAAAGAGGCAGTCTCGTCCAGGCCATTCTCAGGGCTGTCTCAAGATAACCTGGTTCAGATGTCACAGATACCACATGAGTCTGTAAGATTATTTTACTGAATAAGTGTGAGTCTCTACTTAGAGAATTTGCAACATATTATATGATGCAAAAAAACCCATTTGGAATTACAGACAAATTATTACAGAATGTTTAGAGGAGGAAAAAAAGGCAAGGAAGAGGATAGAGGGAGAGATCTGGATGATTTGGTGAGGAACGGGAAGTGAAGAATGAGGAAACAAAGGAGTAAGAGACTAAATAGGGATGTTTGCATGTTAATAGTTTGTTGGTTTGTATAGTTTTCAGTCACGCTTTGCAGCTGATCAATTTAGCCTGTCTTACCTTCTTGTTGAATTCCTTTCTAACTCTTTCCTGTGTAAGGGTATCTCTCTTCAAGATACCCGTGTTTAAGAGGGCTCAAGTTCCAGCAAATGGAATCAGACCAGAGACCAGAGGCAGCAACTGGGACAAGTGCAATTGTGAGGGTGTGACTTGTTTTGAAGATAAGCCAGATAAGCTAGGTGAGTAGGTGAAGTGAGTTCGTGTGACTCTGAGGGGGCGACCACAGCAGAAGCTGGTTTTCAGAGCATCCAGGGAGTTCCAGAGAACTGCTCACGTGGTCTGGGAGTCGATTAGAAAATCTACTTGCATCTGTGCCTGTGTGTGTGTGTCTAATGATCTGGATGTGACTGCAACCCTTGGGGGTTGTATGTTGAGATGCAAAGGGAGAGACTGGGATTCAAGGGCAGACTGGGTGAGCTCAGCTGCTGGAGGGACCCCCCAGATACAAATGGTCACATGTCTAGATACCCACACACACAGATATATAGTGAGAAATAGGAACATAGTGATGCTTTTGGTGCTGTTTGTGTCTGTGCGAGCGATGAATGTTTTCATCTGCATTGATCTGTGTGGCCAGCTGAGTGCATAATGTGCTATATATCTGTGCTCTATGCATATGTGCCTACTGGGAATACATGCCCAGCCTCACTACTGACTGGACATGGAGGCATGGGGCTGCTGTAGTAGATTTGCCTCTGTCAAGCTACTGGATTTGATAACTGCAGAACTTGGCATAAGGTGTTTTGCAGTCATGCAAGCTGTAGAATAATATTATTTATAAATATCTGAAGTCCAAACACAATAGTAGCATTATTGGGCAGATGTAAAAAAAAAAGAAAAATCTAATCCACCCAGAAAAAAAACCACAACTGTTTCTTTCAACTGCCATTGCAGATCTGTAACATAGAAAAATTTTAGTGACTAGAGGGAAGCATATTTCATACTGAGAGGGATCAGTTTTTGAGTGGATTCAGCCCTCTGATATTTGTGAAAGGTTCTGCATACTTTCCAACTTTCTGATATATATGGGATTACTCACTGTGTAAAGAATTAATCACTATGGCTAAAGTTGACAGAATTAGGCCCTGATTAAGTTGGCTGAAATCATAGGAGGGGTCATTCAGCATCAGAGTAAAAAATAGACTCTGATTTTCACCGTACTTCTTATTACAATGCCATGATGCCAAACTGGCTGCCTCTCAAAAGAATTAAAAACTGCAACTTTTTCTTTAGTGATTTCTCCTAGTTTCTTGGTCTGTTTGATTCAAAGGTATTGTGCAGACTGCAGATGAACTGCAGTCCACGAATGGAGCCAAAAGGTACTTCATGACTCAAAATACAAACCTGTAATCCTGAAGCACAATAGATACTGTGATTTTTTTTCCTTTTTTTAGCCCAAGAGATTGCTCACAATCCTTTCACAGTTCTGAAAAAAAATCCAAATTATTATATATTTGATTGTAATCTGCTGGACAATCTCTTAGCCACTCAAATCTAGTGATTATTGAAGTATGCCTTGCTTACATTTTGCAATTACAGTGTGATAATAGTAGGATGTAACACAAAACAATATGCAGTTTAGCTTGGACTAATCATCAAAGTATCTATCCTGATTCTTGGAAGATTTGCAGCCTAAGGAAACTACCATGGCTGTCAATTGGTTAATTTACAAAACATTATTCTGCAATATTAATGTTGTACTTTAAAGTCTACAGTATACAGGTACACAGATCATTACCAAAACAGAAAACAAATGACTGCATTCTAGATTAAACATGGAGGTAATAAATGTAATGTCTGAAAAAAGAGGGTAAAAGAAAAGAAAAAGAATTTAATGTTTCCCATAAACATTTTTCTGTATTTATATTGCTATTTTCACTTCATCAAGGAGAATAAACAGGGAACTCTCCTTTTCCCCCCTTCCCCAAGCATCCTCGACTGAATTTTGGCAATATGTAATAGCAACAGCTGTTAAGTCACCACTCCTTCTTCCACCTCATGCACCTGGCTTGTCTCTGTTAGATCGCACAGATTGAGACTGAAATCATAAGATGGAAAGATATGTCTTCAGATTCTGTATATGGGAAGTGCTGGCAAAATCATCAGTACATGAATGACCCTTAGGACCAGCCAGACAATATTTCTCTTTCTTGTCAGAAAAGTTTAATAACTTTTTGAGGTGTAGGTTTTAGTGGATTATTGGTTTTTGTAAAGTGTGTGATGGAGGATAAAAATAGAAACCAATTTGTTGAAAAAAGATTTTTCATAGATTTTAAAATCTATATCTGATTTTATTTTAATCTGTGTGCGTTTCTTGTTGCATCATGTAACCATTGGATCCATACAGTCCTTCTGTTTTGTAACTCTATAAATCCTCAGACAAAGGTTGTGACTCAGAATACAGATTTTGACAGTCACTGCATATGGGAGCTTGTAAAAAATGCTGCCACTTTAAAGCATCCATTTAATCTGTACAATTTAGTTTAGCTTGTTAAAATGAAAAATCCTCCAAGGACCTAGAGTTGTGCTGGAAATTTTCATTTGCAAAGTTTAATCAGACTTCCTGGTTCTGTTCCTAGCATTTATAACTTTAACATTTGGTTGTCAGAGTCTTAAGTGACTGTAAAAACCCCACTAGCATTCAGATATTCAAGAAACTGCATTACATTTTCAGTAAATTTCTGCTTAAAAGATTCAGATAAAAATAAAAACTTTTTAAATTAATCTGTGCATAAAGCACATATATAATAGTTTTAAGCATGGCAACAATATCATTCAAAGTCTGATCCAATTGAGATATATAAAAGTTTATATAAAAGTTATTCAAGTTTAAGTTCAAGGGCAGTGCAAAGCATTTTCAGAACACTACACTAATTTCACTTAATTCCTCTAGTTCTGTAAAGAGTGCCTATTTGAAAAAGTTAACTGAGTCTGTGTGGTTTTAATGAGATTTACTAAAAAGGTGAAGCAAAGAAATATAGCACTCAAATACATGAAAATAGCTGAAATTGCTCTTACTGCACTAAGCTCATTAAATTAACTTGCTCGAATGCTGGCTATTAGAATTATCAGACCAGAGATTTAATAGGTCTAATGCATCTGCTTGGTGAGGTTCACACATCTCCCTACCCAAAGGTTATTGAGCAGGCACAATGTATTTCTTCTTGAGTAGCTGTGGTGCTGGCATACATACTGTTGCTGTAGTGCAGAGAAAGTGCTGTGTTAGTGCAAAGTGTGCTTAGAGCAAAGAAAGCAATTAAGGACAACCTATATAGAGGTAACCCTTGGAGAAATTCTGGTGGAGACACATTCCATTATACCCAATAGAAAAATCATTCCAAATCACAGTCTGAAGTTAAATTCAGGGAGTTTCTAAATGGATTTAATGGTTTATATCTCATATGTGTCACTTAGTCAAGTCTGTGCTACATTCTCCTTTCACAGTTAATAGGCTGATTATTTCGTTTTAGACCATGATAAGGAGTCTGAATGAACAGGTGAACTTCACAGAGTGTTAAGATGATAAAAAAATTTAATTTCTTTATTCTACAGCCCCAGTGATGCAGAAGACTCTCCTTTATCCTAGTAGATAATATTAATTTCTGTTTCTCTGCCTACAGAGCACAAGCTTTGCCATCCAATTTTAGAGTAAATGTAGATAGCAAGCAGCCTTACAAAGTCAGAAAGCCCTTAATGCAACCAAAGAAGTAGAGCAATGTTAGAGCCTAGTATGATCTGAAAAGGCAATCTCTGTAGTCTCACAGGTTTATTGAGTTTCAGCCTCTTGGGTGCCAAACAGGCAGAACTATGTGAACTACTACTATGTTCCAGTTTGCAGGTTCTTTGGGCACCATAACTTTCCTTCATATCGCCCTGTCAGGCTTACAGTGCCTGCAAGAAGACAACCTTTTTTCTGGGGTATTCACCCTTACTTTTAACCTGTCAAATAGTTAGAATGCCATTAGAAATTAATAATAATTTTCCTCCTAAAAAGACAATATAGCACTCAACCTATTCATAGCATGAAAGAATAAAAAAGGGTCATAGACCAAAAGGTTGGCAATAGCAGAAAGTAAAAGCAATATTAAATTTCTGCTTTATTTTTCTACTACTTTCAGTTCAGTCAAGTTTATTTCCTGGGGAAGCATGATCAAGATAAGATGAAAAAGGGTTTAGTAGCAAACCAGTAAAAATGGCACGATCATAAATCCTAGTATGTATATGTACTTAATTATTTATTTTTTCTCCTTCTAGACACTGCTCAGAAACCTCAGAAGGGTACATTTCCTTACTGACTGGGAAGGTGAATAAAACCAAAATCAAAAAGGTTCCAGACATTCCATTTGTGCTGACCTTTTAAAGGAACAATTCCCACTTACCGTGTTTTAAGCACCAACTCTGAAGCTCTGGGACTAATTAGATGGCCCATATGTTCTGATTACAATAAACATTATGCACAACTTTTGCTAAGAACAAGGTCACTGTGATTACCTATGTGAAGTTTCATCCAGGAAGTCCATTGTCTAGAGAAACTTATTGCTGCAAGCTAATAATTCTCTTCTCTTTTCTTTTTCTTCAAAAATACCACTTGAAGAGCAATATAAATATTTTATGGAATGGTACTTATAAAGTCATAAATTTTCAATCATAATTCAAGAACATTTTAAAAGGAGAAATTAGTTCTGCATTGTCAGAGAATAACTAGTTTAAAAAATAAAACCAAAGAAGACTTTATAAATGCATTTATTTAATTTTTTTTGTCTTCAGAAGTATTCTAAAGGTTAAAAAGCAATTAAAATTGCAAAATAAGCAGACTAACTGCTCATTTCATTTATTTTATCTTTCCCTTTCCTCCTTTGAATGCTTTTTTCTTTAAATGGTAATTTCCAGATATTGCTGTATTTCATTTGTATTTTCTCTTTTTTTAATATTGTCACTCTAAATATCTCCCTAAAGTACTTCTCAAGTATCTGCCAAATGTCACTATTTCTCTACACTGACAGAACGATGTTAATTATCTTTCCTTTTTAAATGGTTCCAAAATGTAACTTCCTTAATTAAGAATGTGATTTAGAGAAAGTAGAGACGATTACAGAGACGATGCTCCCATTTTCTGCTTTCGCTTTTCTAGACCATGGTCCAAATGTTTCCTGAAAAAGATGTGTATTACTGCAAACAGAACATTCTTCTGATACTTATATTTGTTATTAAAAAGTGTTACTCCCCAATAATTCCTATATGTAAGACTATTTCTTCAAAAGTGATATGTGGATCTTTTCTCTCTTAAACACACATTAGGCAGAAAGCCATCAACCTATATTTACCTTTATTCAACTGAAGGCTGGGCATCGATGTGTAGAAAGGGTGGCATAAAACAATACAGAAAAAATGGAATGTTTTTTCTAAATTTACATATATTGATATGAGACAGGTAAAACAGAGAATTCAAATAACCATAAAATTAACATAATTTTAAAAAGTAGTCAGGCCTTGAGTCCAATTTTTTTGTAATAGCATCCAAGATAATGCAAATCTGTCTCCAACTGGAGAGTTTGTTGGAGACAGCCAAGTATGAAGATGTCATACACTGAATAGAAATAAAAATATTTTAAATTGGGAGAACAAAACACCTGCAGTAAGTGATCAGCCATTCAGGTAGAGAAGAGAATAACTGTGGTTTCAGTCTCTGTTTTCTTGGTTATTTCATTATGGATGTGTCAGTGAATAATGCAAATAAATGAAATTTAATATAATCAAAGATCCAAACTCAGGGGTCACTTCTTTTCTTCTCAAAGCTTTAGCTAAATACCACATAATTTAAAAGACATTACGTGCTAATATTTTAAATTTTCTTTCTAATTTCTTTGATTTTGTTTTAGGGCTCTTTCACTTATTTTGAAAGAACTGCATTTTGCTCACTAAATTTCTTTTTTTCCCAAGTTCCTCTTCCCTTTGCATTGCTACGTTGTTGGTTGTTTGGGTTTTTTTGTTTGTTTGTTTGTTTGTTAACAGTTGTTTCATATGCTAATAAGATTTTAAAAAATGAAAAATATGTGTTTGTAAGATAAAGAGATTTTTTGGTAGTTGCCCTACTGAAGGAAAGAAAGAAAATATATATAGATATACAAATAGTTCTGTACTCATAATGTGACGATATAAGTGATTGTGATTTTATTTAGATAGAAGATCTCTGCTGAAGGTAGCTTTCAGACAATTATATTGGTAAAAAAATAGGTAAAAAACTGATGAAGTCATTAAATTTTCAAAAATTACAAATTATCCTGTAAAGCTTCAGTGACTGCAAATTAGCCTTTGCTATAGCCCTCTGCTAACAATCTATAGATCATTTTATTATTCATGAATTTTAGTAATTTCAGGACACCACAGGTCATCTTATGCTCATTTATTTGCTAAACACCTTGTGCTGGTATGCCTGTGCTGAAAAATTGCTACTATTTACTTCCCACAAGACACACAAGCAACAAAGTGGTGGATTTGGCCCCAGACATCCACTACACCAGGCAGCATATATATCTTGCTGTCAGGGAAATAAATGAGCCCTTAAATTGGCTGCAAAGCTTTAAGAACTGAAATTTATATGTCTAGTTATCAAACAGAAAGTTCAGAACTCCTGCCAATATGAAACATAATTGTGACAAACTGTTACATTTTACCTTTAACTTTTTGGCATTAACATCACAACTTCATTATACAGACTCATCCTCCCTACCTCTCCTTTCTCCTTTCATCCAGACCAGTTCCCCTCCATAAGAACACTCACTATATTTATCAATTTGCAAATGCTGAATCACAATTGATATGTTTGCTCACCTCTCATCTGAGGCAAGAAAAAAACCAGCCTACTAAAACAACTAGAATTTCCTGTGAGAATAACGAGAAATACTCACAGATTACCATAAAAGGCTACTGGTAGTTTGATATTTGATCTTTATAATCTGCTTGGAAGGCTTTCCAAAGAATATCTACAAGCATGAAAAACCTCTAGATTCTTTTTTTGTTTGTTTTGCTTTACTTTAAAAAAATTCAAAATATCTGTTTTCTTTCATTGGCAAATTTCACTATCCTTCCCTCTGTGTCCCAGCTTCAATGCAACTTTTTTGTTGCAGCAAATCCAGCAATTGCTGAACTCTTTAATCTTTATCTAAATGTTCCATAAAGGGAAAAAAAAAACGATAAAAATTCCACTTGTCTCTGAACTGCCTTTAAACTGTGTACTATGTGCACTGCAAGTAACTAAATATTTTCCTTTTTGTGCATACGTATGTCAGTTTCTCCAAATACTAACAACCATACAGAAATAAGTACCATATTTAAAGTGAACATTTTTTTCCTTGTTATCTGTCAAAGAAGAGAATATCTAGGCTAAAACTCAATTCTGCATCAAAGAAAAAATCAATATGGAGAGCTTAAAAATTCTTAAATACCTTGACCAGCTGAACCTTTCTGCTCAATAAAGGGAATACCAACAGCCTTAGAAAGATAATTAAATGCATGGCACTTCATATTCTTTATTATTTTTAACCATTCATTTTTTCCAGCGCCTGTAGACTTTCTAGTTAGGAAGTTTAGTTGTAGATAAAGTAGTTCATTACGGTAATATGTCTCATTAGCCTGGTTTTAAGCCAAAAATTGGTCAAAATGCATCTGTTTCTCCCTACCAGCATGGCTATGTTCGTGATTTGAAATTACTTGAAAACATGGAGGTAGTGCACAATCTTCAAAGAAAGCAAGATGAGAAATATCTCAGTGAAAGACAGACTTCATTTTCACCTTGTATAGCACAAGTCTGCATATTAAATCTCTAACCCTTACAGAAAAGTCCTTCATATCTATTCCCAGGATCATACATTTAAGACATGAAATGGCCTTTTGTGTTATTTCCATTCTGTGGCCAAGGAGTATTGCATGAAAGCATCATAAAGAGAAGGATAAGGGGAAGGTTACTTCCTTTTAGTTTCTTTCAGGTGCTATTTAGGCATATTAAGCTAGATGGCGATGGTTGAGTTGCTCAGATTAGCCCAACCACAGTTGTAGAGGTGCTTTTTAAACAGGATGTGCAAACAGTTTTCAATCTAGAAAAGCCTATTTAGTAGGTAAAATAATGGTGTCTATAGAAACAACCTTCAATTTGATGTTTTTATCAATCAATTTAAGTAATTTTAAATAAAAAATTCACTAATTTTTTGTTCATATTTTATCATGATGTCCTATACATAGTAATGTAGTTAACAAATTAGTAAGTGCTGTTCTGTTTTTAAACATAGGTAGTATTGCAGTAGCAGCACAAACTGACATTTTTACTAGACATTATCACAAAGTCTGAAGTATTTTACAGTCAAAGTGTGTTTTCATTCAACAGATATTAAACCATTAATTTTACAAAATAATACAGGCATCGTGAGTCTTGATGATAATATCCAAATTAGACATGCAAAGAAGCAACAATAAGAACACATGCATATGTATATTCTACCTATAAAGTCTGAATGATTAAATTGCACAAAAAATCTCAAATAATTAGTCAGAAAAATTACCTCAGTATCAAACAAAACTCACATGAAACAATCACATCATAGTAATATAATCTGATCATATCACATGTGATGGATTTCAAATGGTGTTGGAGGGCAAGTATATAAACATGATGTCTTCCTGTGGTAAAATTTTATGTAACATAACTGAAAGTTGAAATGTACACGGTCTAGGTCATAGTTTGAGTAGAAATAGCAGGCAGCAGTCTAAATCCTTCCCAAAGTTTATTGTTACTCAGATATATATCAAGAATATCCAAAACAGCCAGTCTCAGATGCAAATGAGAAGTTATGTATTGTGAAATTTGGCTTAGGATTCTTTCAATAGGGAATACAGTCAGACATTGGTTTATAATAAGCTTAGTTTCCCAAGGAATAAGATATCTGAGTCCTGGACTTTTCCCAGGTTACTTGGGATAATCACAACTCCTAAATTCTAAGCAACCTAAGTTGCTAAATGCTACACTAAGTACTTGCACCCTGTCAAACTGCACCACTTAGGTCCAAGACTGTGAGAGGAAGTAAGATTTCCTCTTAATATGGATTTTTCTTAGAATTTTTGACCCTATTCATAGAGTTGATCTGGTGCAATACGAAATAAAATGGTACAATTTTACTTAGGGTTATGATGCTCAATACAGGCAGGCTGTGTTTCACAGCTGAAGACCACAAACTTGTTGTTACCATCCCCAGAGGTATTTAAAAGGTGAACAGATATAGTTCCTAGGGATTTGATTTAGTTGTGGACTTGGAAGTGCAAGGTTAATGCTTGGACTTTTTGATCTTAAAAGATGTTTTCTACCCTGAAGTTTTCTATAACTCTATGAATTAGCTATATATTTGGGGAGATTATATAGTTAATTTTGTCAGAGGTGGTTTCAGTCCTCCATCTGAAGAGATTCCATAGAATATGTGATTCATCTTGACCCACAATATCTGTAAAACTGGTCTGAAGAGATCTATTTTCAAAATAAAGGAAAATAATTTAAAAGATACTGTCTGAAACCAACAGAGAATCTCAGGCTTCTCTGATGGAGCATAAAGTAGAATCCTCTTCAACATTACACGGCAGAGAACAAAATGATAAAATTAAAAAAACTTCCCAATAAAAACCTTCTAAGTATTATAATTTTCTCCTTAAATTTATCAGACCAACAGATGACCCAAAATTTCTTAAAGCAATGTGATTAAAAAAAATCATAAATTACAGCTTTTTATAGTATCACCATGTGAGATGATGGGTTTTGTGGGATATCGAGCACGGAAATACCCACCTAGCTCAATTATTCACTCTGTGTACTGAAGCTTTTCAGTAGGGGAAGAAAGGAAAGGAAAATTTATGTCTATCATTTTGGGATGAATTAAAGAGTCTTTGAGTTATCAAATTACCATGATTGCAAGTGTAAATTAATAAATACTGGCACAAATAAACACTTGCATAGCTGTTGCATTGATAGCTAGAAGGATAGTTGCATGTGTCTTCATATGATCAATATAATTTATTTTTTTCATTGTGTTTATGTGTCTAACTACAATTTCTATGTAGCACAAAATTTTTATACAATTACTTATAAATGTTCTTTTCATTTTCTTATTCTTTATTCCTTGGTTACATATTACTCAGGTAGGTGAAAAAAAAAAGAACTGTTCTTACAAAATATAGTCTTTTTTGTCCTGGTGAGAGTGACGTAAATAAAATCTGTGGTATTTTAGCATATCTAGTTAATTAGTGATACGAATCATGGTGGGGGGAGGTTTGTTTGATTGTTTGTTTATTTCATGCTCTGTTAACACAAAGCAGAAACACCAGAAATGAACTTTCCTACTGTCTCAGAGAAGCAAATTTGAACTGTGAATGCATTAATCCCCCAAGAAATAGCAGGGCCTCAAACTTTAAGTGAAACAGGCATTGTACTGTTTAATGCAAAAAAGCATTTAATCATATTGGCTTTGGTGGATGCTTAGTACTGATGATGAATAGTTCTGAAAAATCCAACCAAATTTAGCTAAATATTATAAAAAAATACTATCTAATTTAGATTTTGGTAACTTACAAAGGAATTACAACTGTGCATACGTAGGTAAACAAATAATCTCATGAAAACTAAGGAAAGTACATGCTCCCACTATAATCAACTGTCAGTAAAATGAAATGGATGAATCTCATTACGTTTTTTAGCAATAGAAAATTATTATCTATGGTTTTAATTATATCTATATTATCCATTCCATGACATAAGTTCAGAATTAATGTGAAGATTTTGCATAAATGTATCTACATAAATAGCTGTAATAATAGACTGGATTGCCTGTTATACTCAAAACCTAACATGGAGACCTAGCATGGACCCAGGAGCTGCTGATCAGTGACACAAAGTCTAGCTGGAGGCTGGTTAATACAGGCATACCCAAGGTGTCAGTACTGGGTCTGATCCTCTTTAGCATTCCAAAGGGATCCTGGCCTGTATCAGCAATAGGGTGGCCAGCAGGACCAGGGCAGTGATCCTCCCTCTGTACTCAACACTGGTGAGGCTGCACTTCAAGTCCTGTGTTGTTTTGGGCCCCTTACAAAAAGCAAGACTTTGAGGTGGTGGAGCTTGTCCAGGGAAGGGCAATGAAGTTGGCTGAGGGTCTGGAGCATAAGCCTGGTGAGGAGTTGCCTGAGGGAGCTGGGGGTGTTTAGCTTGGAGAAAAGGAAGTTCAAGGAAGATGTCCTTGGTCTCTGCATCTATCTGAAAGGAGGTTGCAGTGGGTATCTTCTCCCTCATAATAAGGGGCAGAACAAGAGGAAATGGCCTCAGGTTGTACCTGCTAATGTTGAAATTGGATATTAGGAAAAAATTCTTCACCAAAATGATGGTCAGGCATAGGAACAGGCTAACTGGGGAAGTGGTGGAATCACCATCCCTGGAAGTATTCAAAACCTTGTGGATGTGGCATTTGGGAACACACTTTAGTGGTGGTCTTGGCAGTGTTAGGTTTATGGATTCCATTCCTTGATTGTAGGCATCTTTTATAACCTTAATGATTCTAAGATTTTATGATCTTCATTAATGGTCTGAATCATGGGGCAGAGTGCACCCTCAGTAGGTTTTCTGATGACAGGAAACTGGGAGGAATGGCTGATATTCAGGGAGTTGTGCTATCACTCAGAATGACCTCCACAGGCTGAAAAAATAGGCTGACAGGAATCTCATGAAATTCAACAAGGAGAAGTGTACAGTCCTGCATGTGCAGAGGAATAATCTCACGTATTCGTACAAACCAGGACCATCCAGCAGGAAAGTAGCTTGGCAGAAAAGGACCTGGGGGCCATGCTGGACAACAACTTGAACAAGAGTCAGAAATATGCCCTTGATGCAAATAAAGTTACTGGCACTGCTTTAAGAATATTCCTGCCAGCAGAGCATGTGAGGTGATCCTTCTCCTCTCTCAGCACTCTTGAAGCTGCATTTGGGTGTTGCATCCAGTTCTGGGTTTCTCAGTGCAAGAGAGACAGACTAGAACATCAACAATGAGCCTCCAAAATGACTAAGGGACTAGAACATTCTTCTATGAGGAGAGGTGAAAGGGCAGGGACTGTGCAGCCCAGAGAAGAGAAGGGTCAGGGGAGGTGTTCTCAAGGTACATAAACACCTGAGAGGAAGTAGCAACGAAGACAGAACCAGCCTCTTTCCACTTGTGCCCAGTGACAGCAATGACCCCTCTCACGCGTGCTCTCATAATCTCTCTAAATTTTCTATCTCCTTCCCCACAGACTACTGACACCTTTTGGTTGGACATTCGGAGAATCATAGCAGATGTAAACATATGTAACAGATCTAAAGTTTGGTCATATTTCATAGTTTCAAGTGATTTGACTTAAAGTACTTGAAATAAAGATATTTAAGGTAAAAACGAAATTAAAAAGATCATTCTTATATCTTTTAAGATGCTAATTCATTCCACATGAAAAATTAATTGAGGCAATTTTAAGAAAATTTCCATTATAGAATTGCAAGTACTGGATAGAACACACTAAAATTACTGCAGATTTGTGACAGTGTTTCATGAGAAAATTTGGTTCAGTCACTTTGCATCAGTGAACTCAAATCCCATACAGATAAATTTTAGTAAAATCTCTCAGGTAAATAACTACATGTAGGGGAATAAAGGTTAAGGCCCAATTTAATAAATGAAATTAACACCTACAGTTTTACCCATCAAGGAGAAAAGAAGATCCTTAAAAGTACTTGTATGCTTTCTTTCAGTGGTTTCAGTCTCTTCTGTGTCTTTGACCTAGTTAAAATTCCTTTTTAAAGAATCAATAACACGTCCACTTCTTTCCATTTTCAATTTGTTCTGATGCTTGAGGAGCAATCAGAAAGACTTTTTATCTTTCTGATGTGCAAGCCACAGATCATACAACAGAGAAACAGTGTCAAAATGATCCCAGTCCAAGTAGTAGTTCATCTTGTTCATTTTTATCTTACATATTTTGCTAATGCTCTGGAAATTATACTTTTTCAGCATTATAGAAGTCTATGCATTGATTTCAAGTTGCTGTCATAACATAAGGGACAGGCAAGTCCCAAAGGACAGTGACTCCTCATCTGTAGAAGCAGACAGCATACGGCACTTTCGGCCTTTTTTCTTTCCTAAGGTTTAACAAGTGCCAAGTTCACAGGACTGAAAAGTTCCCTGTAGAGCCTGCTACAAAACTTCCTGTGAGCTACTCTTTTACCACTGGGGGAAGGGTTCCTACCCCCCCCATCTATTCCAAAATTAATTTCTGCTAAAATTCCAATTTTTTTTTTCTCTGTTTGGTTTGTTTCGTCCTAGTCTAATTTAAACAGCACTTCTTTAGGAGAGTGTTAAAGAATGTTTATGCTCTGAGGAAGAACACTTCTGGCTTTAAGCTGCAGGAGTTGTAGTGCAAGTTTAGTATCTAAGCTGTATAGTAATGACAATGGATCTCACTGTATCACAAAAATGTAAAAGTAGTGCAGATAGTGCAAATCAGATGTAAAAGTTAAACAGATCTGAAGACCTGTATTTCTCAAGGTCAAAAAGGTGTTCATGATGCCAATTTTGTTTTCAGACTGAGTGCATTTCTAAAAACTCCTCAGCTAAAACACATTATTACTATTATTATTATTAATAATAATAATAATAATAGTAGTAGTAAAAAATTTTTCAAAATTCCTGTTGGATGAAAGAGAAGGCAGGTAAAGGTTTATAAGAGGAGGATAAATTCTTTATAGAAAAAGTAAAAGAAATTGTTCTGTGAGTAGAGAAACTGAATTTTCCATTAATATCTTTCCTTTAAATCCCAGACTATAAATTATGTTGAGGCAGTGTGGCATCTGACTGCCTTTGGATTTCATATAGCTGAATAATATAAATGGTTCTGTGAAGAAAAGTGAAGGTTTTTTGGTGTTTTTTTTTCTCCCTTTTTTTTATGTTCATTTTATTGTCATTTTCACTCATGTGAAAATGTCATGTCATGTCTTCTACTATCCAAATTTTTGTTTCCTCCAGATGTCTTAGATCCCTATTCAATTTTATAGATCTTCAGGAGATCTGAAATAGCAAAAAATATTGGGATGATATAAGGGAACATAAACTGTAAACCATACCTAAACACTCTGAGATGAGGTTTAAGGATAGGGAACTTATTCCTCATAAAGAAAATCTAAATGTACCTTTCCTGTATTCTCAAGCAGTGATGAATTTTTTGATCTGCTACCAGTGGTATCTTTGCCTCTATATTGATGTATAATTTCAACTAAAGTTGAAATAAATAGAGTTGTGCTCAAAATTTGTTGATGAGAAAAGAGGAAACATACTTTATAAAGCCAGGAAGATATAATTAGAAAAAATGGAACCTTAACCAAGATATAAACACAGTCTAAATTATTGCCTAGAAGGCAACCAAAACAGATTTCACCTGGATCTGGGTAATCTTTGCATTCTCTTTTTTTCTCTCTATCCACAGCAAACTGAGGTATAACCTGAATAAACAGCTCCTAGGAAAGTTGGAGTTAGATGCATGTAGTACCAAAAGGTGCAGGCAGTAGAGTGAGTATTCACATAAGCCACATAAGAAAAGACAAAATTACCCAGTGCTTTTGCTGCAGTTCTTCACATCTTTAAAGACTGAAATTAATAACCCCATCTCTGTTTTTGTACTTATGTCATAATTAAAAATTTTTATAATTAAAAAGTTTTCTTAATTAAAAAGTTTTTTATTATGCAAGTACTTAGAAAGATTCAACTACAAATTTTTGTTAAAGTTTAAATTAGATTTTATTGGTATTTCTGAAGAACAAACGGCAACTAATGAACTCTGCTTCATAGAAGCTATTTGACTTTATACTTAAACCAACTTCTTATCTTTCTCTGTGTCTATTGGCATTAAAAAACAATTATCAAAACAAGATGCTGAAAAAAAAATTAAGCATTTTTTTATATTTTATTGCAAAATTTATTTATAGGGAAAAAAATGTTTGCCTTGCTATTTTTCTCAGAATAAACAGTATTCCAAAACAAATTAATAGATCATAGCATATTTTAAATAGTATTTAGATGATCACAGCTTTCGAGATGAAATGACAGATGCCCAAGGATTTTTCCTGTAGGAAAAAATAAAAAAATAGCTACTCTGTAGTATAAATCAACACATATCTCTGTCAATTTTGGCTCTTGAAGCATATATGCTGTTTCTCTTAGCACAAGTACATTAAAATCCCAGTTTGGATACTTAAGGTAAGGAAAAATTTGTTTCCATGGCTTTTTAGAGCTAACAAAAAAGATCCTAGGTCAAAGAGGCTTATTTATTAACAATTCTCCCATTACTAGGACTGAGAAGCCTGAAAAATAAATACGTTGAAAGCTTTCCAATTTGTAAATAGACAAAATCATCACAAATATTTATAAGGATATTTTAATCATAACATCTCTCAGAATTATGGTTGTTTAGACAATTTTATGCCAATCTGGCGTTCTGGATTCTGACTCAAGATAGAACAGAGATTTTTATGAGAAGTGCAAACATTTTGTATATCTCTTGAATATCTCCCTCATGGCTGTTGAAACTCTAAAATGTCTACTGAGATAGTCTGAATAATGATGTCAGAATTCTCTCTTAATTATGCAGATTATTTTTTTCTTTTTCAAAAATACAATGTTTTTGTGTTCTACATGTTCAATTTTAAAATAATTGCTTTGGATACTTGTTATTTTCTTAATTCACTGTAATAAAAAGGAGCCAGCTTTTCCTCATAGAGCCTAATTATTCAAATTGCAATTGTTCCTAAGCATCATGCAATATTATAGTCCTGTTGAAATAGATATCTTCCCATATATGCTTCTCGAGTTCACTTTCTTACAATATGCTGTGACAACTCTTGTTATTTTCTACATTTTTTATTTCACGTGCTCCTTAAAGTTTTTTTCTAGTATTCAGAAAATATGGCAAAAATTCTGTAATGCATTCAACAATTTATAAATCCCAATTAGCCTTATATAATCTTTGTATTGCGCCTTGTGGTAAATAGTATTGTCTCTTTGTGTCTAGTAGTGTCCATGCCGTTCAGAAGTCTGGTTTAGCTTCATGCAATACTCCCAGAGAGCTTGTTTCTCACAGACCATTAGTTTATATATTAGGTAAATAAATAATATTAATACAAGGCAGGGGAAAATCCCTGACTCCTACTGTTGATTATAACTGATATAATACATTTTACTGCAAGATTAGAGACATTTCTACATAGATGAGAAGAAATGTCATCAATCCATCATCAGGTACGATCAGAGATGCACAAACGTCAGAGAGAAGAATTAGGTGCCTGCAGCATGCATTAGTAATCTGTAGTATGGGGGTTTTTGGTGGTTTTTTTTCCCTCAAGAATCCCTAACCTAATAAAAATTACTTTCTCAACTAGACATGAAAGCGACAATGTTTTCCTTCTGTTAAATAAAAATTAATGTCTCTTTATATCTGGGAATTAAAATGTCAGATTTGAAATGTGGTTCTGGGTCAAAAAAACAATTTCTAGAATGCTACAGCCACTATTCATGAGCTGCGGAACTGGAGAGAGATGGATTTGATGGGTGGACTGCTCGGTAGGCAAAGAATTGGTTGGACAGTCACATCCAGAGGGTAGTGGTCAGTGGCTCAGAGTCCCAATGAACATCAGTGGCAAGTAACATTTAGCAGGGGTTAGTATTGGGACTGGCACTTTTTAACATCTTCATTGGTGACAAGGGCAGTGGGATTGAGTGCATCCTCAGTAAATTTACAGATGACACCAAGATGAGCAGTGAAGTTGACACACGTGAAGGATAGGATGCTATTCAGAGAGACCTGGACAAGCTCAGGATGTGGGTGCATGGGAGTCTCGTGAGGTTTAACAGGACCAAGTGCAAGGTGCTGCACCTGGGTTGGGGCAAGCACCAGTATCAGCACAGGCTGG
>JAWWEY010000001.1:60103534-60238882 GCA_035582745.1 Loriotus luctuosus | reverse complement strand
CGTGAGATTCAACAAGGCCAAGTGAAATGTGCTGCACCTGGGTTGGGGCAAGCACCAGTATCAGCACAGGCTGGGGGATGCACAGATGGAGAGCAGCCCTGCTGAGAAGGACTTTTGGGTGCTGGCGGATGAGAGGCTGGACATGACCCAGCCATGTGCACTCACTGCCCAGAAAGTCAAAAAGTCCTGGGCTGCAGCCAAATCAATGTGGGCAGCAGGGAGAGGGAGGGGATTCTGCTCCTCTACTTCCCTCTGGTGAGACCCCACCTGCAGTGCCGCACCAAGCTCCGGGGTCCCCAGCGCAGGAAGGACATTGAGCTGTTGGAGCAGATCCAGGTGCCTCCAAGTTGATCAGAGAGATGGAGAACATCTCCTATGAGGAAAGACTGAGAGAATTGGCATTTCTCAGTCTGGAAAAGAGGCTTTGGGGTGACCTGACTTCTGTTACCTTTCCTTAGAGGAAAGATGGACAGAGATTATTACAAAAGTGTGTAGTGACAGGACAAGAGGGGATGAGTTTAAACTGAAAGAGTAGGTGTAGATTTGGTTAGGAAAAAATTCTTTATTGTGAGGGTGGTGGCAAAATTTTCCTGGGAACGCTTGAGGATGGTACATCCCTGACAGTGTTCAAGACCAAGATGGATGGGGTTCTGAGTAATCTGGTGTAGTGAGATGCATCCCTGCCCACTGCATGGGAGTTCGAACCAGATGACCTGTAAGGTCCCTATCAAACCAAGCCATTCTATGATTCCTTGTGCAAAAGTCACACATAGCAATTTCAACATTTAATAATAACATGCATAATATTAACTCCATCTTTCCTACCTGTTTAATAGAAAAACTCAGCAAACACCTCAGAAAAATGAACCATTGTCTCTCTATTTTAATGAAAACCCTTTAAGACCTGTAAGAATAACACGTGCTGACTAAGGAATACATAAAGTGTAGGGAGAAATACATGATGACAAGCATCCTTTACACACATATTTGCTGCATTCTCATCATTGCCTCTAGTTAAATACACGCACAAGATAAAGCCAGCTAGTTGAGGGACTTGTGAAAGGCTGTTAATTCTGTAAATAAGCAAGAACAATATGTGTGTATGTTATTAGGAAGAAGGAGTTTTATCAGTAATTCCTCTCTATTGAGCACTGAGTAATTGCTGCAGAAACAATCTCAGAGGCCTGCCCTGGCTCACACAGTCATCTTTCAGTGGAATTCTGTAATTATTGTTAAACATTCATATTTGCCAATTCTAAGAGTACTGATAACTTGATTTTTTTTTTTGAGAGAAGGATTACTTTAAAAAAATATTTCTGAAGAGAAGTGCTCAGCGTAAGTGTGTTCAGGCCATTGCTGCAAAGTTCTTCAGCAGCAAAAATGTTCATATGCTTATAGATTTTTTTATTTGAGATCATCCAGCTAGAAATGACCATTATATAAGCCTGCTGAAAGTGAAGTATTTCCACCTGACACTGAAATGTTGTCAGGTCATCTGGTCTGGACAGCTAAGTCCTGTTCTGTTTTTTGCTTACAGAGACTTCAAAAAATTATGCAGTCAGACTAAAAGTGTTTTAATAACTGAATCTTTTATACGGTCAGAAGATTTTTCCACCTGAGTTGCACTGTGATCAAAAAACCTTAAAGGAAAGAAAGATAATTTAGACAATTACTTTTAGATGTGCCCTCTCTCCAGCACCACAGTAGGATACCATTTTTTGTTGTTGTTTTACAGAAAAATTCCCCCATGACAGAGGTATCATGAGAAATTTTATGATAAATTTTAAAAAAAGGTGTCATGATCAATTTTATAATAAATTGAAAAAAGGGAAAACCTTTCAAGCGGGCTAAGCCTTAAAACTGGGTATCCTCAGGTGGTTACTTAGTAGAACACTTTACACAATATTGCAAAGTAGTAAGCATGAATAGACTTAGAGACATGAAATTTTAGAAAATTTCAAATTACGATATTTTTATTCTCAAACCTCCTTCAACTGCAGCCTTTCCAAATTCCTCTCATTTTATTTTTCTCTTGTTCATCATAACAGTGAATATAAAAAGTAGTAGTAGTTGAGGCTGTTTGCATTAGGAAGAAAAAGCACAAAGCATTGAAAACAGAACAAAGCAATTCAGCATCAAAGTTCAGTGTTACTAGCTGCATCATTAGAGCTGCAAAGTAATTTTGTACAACCTGCTGAGCATGCCCTATTTTGTGAGGCATCAAATATTATCTTGGATATAAAGTCTAAAATCCAACCCCTCTGGCAACATCTGACTGCTTCCATTCTTAATTGTTATAGTTCGCTGTAGAGAGGTGACATGACATTCAGCAAAACCTATTTGTTTGTCCTCTGCAATGTGTGTCTGCAATGACCCTCGCCTGGGACCCCCATCTGGGGGGCCAGGACTGACATTCAGCTCCTCAGACTCATACTGTAGGTGAGCCTTTATCCAGCCCTGTTGAGTAGATAAAGCATTTTCTGAAGTTGGCCTATGGTATGTGTGTGTGAGTATATGTGCCTGGATAACTAATTAGGAACTGAGAATTGCCTCTTTTCAGCAATGTGCACATTATGCAGTCTGCTTTTATTGTAAGATATTTTCCAAAGAAAAAATAACCAAGCAAAGGTAAAATGTATACAAATGTTCTTTGCATTATTGCTTGTTGACTTTACATTCATTATATTTTTAGTTATATTTTAGGTTTAATTCCTCTTCCAACAAATAAATAAGTATAGCTCTTAATAAAATCAAAAGTCAGTCTGTGGTTGTTTTAGTAAGATACTGTGGATTGTAGTTCTTTTCCTTTTGTCAGAAGTTAATCTAGGTATTGAATTACTATCTCTTCGTGTCTGTAAAATGAAAACTTAACCTAAAGACCACAGTAAAACTAAGCTGATGGATTCTGTAGACTTTAAAACCAGGAAGGAACCAAGAAATAAGAGAGTTAAAACAGAAATAAATTTGTTTGTCTAAGCTGGTACATGAGAGATTTCACAGATTTGTGGCATGAAACTCTGAGAAGGTATACCATCAACAATTAGGTGATTATTGACTTGTATGTGAGAAGAAATGGCATGAACATTCCTTATTGACAGCAGATTTCATTCACTATGAATAGTAAGCAGACACAGATACATATTTGTTTCTACCATTTTGAATATCAGTGCTCAAAGATTTTGGATAACATCTGAAGTATTGGATGGGGGTGGGTTGGTTTGATTGTTTGTACGTGGGTTTTTTTTATTCAGTTACAACACCTTTTCCCTGCTCCCTATAGGATCATAGAATCATAGAATACTTTGATTAGAAAGGGAGCTCCAAAACATCTACTTCAGCCCCCCTGCCCACAATATCTTGCTCTAGCTAAGGTTGCTCAAAGCACCCTCCAACCTGTCTTTCAACACTTCCTCATGAGGTGCCCAAAAATCTCTGGGTAGCCTGTTCCATTGTTTTGCCAACCTGACTACAAAGAACTATTTCCCTGAGTCAAATCCATCCCAGCTGAAACCAGGACACACCCTCTTACAGTTCAAAACTGTTTCCCTTGTCCCTATGACTGCATTCTTGTCTCTCCCCACTGTTTTTACAAGCCCACTTTAATTACTGAAAGGCTCCAATAAGACAGAGCCTTCTTTTCTCCAGGCTGAAGACCCTCAACTTCTTAGCCTTTTTCCCATGAGAGAAGATGTTTGATTCCTCTGTCTGTCTTTGCAGCTCTCCCCTGGACCTGCTCCAACATGTCCATGTCTTTCTGCTGGGAATCCCAGAGCTCAACACCATATTTAAGAGGGGATATCATGGGAGCAGAGAGAGAGAATCGCTTCCTTTGGCCTTCTGGCCACACATCTTTTCGTGCAGCTCAGGCTAAATTTGGTTTTCTTAGCTGCAAGCTCATTGCTGGCGCATGCACAGTTTTTCATCCACCAGCACTTTCAAGTTCTTATCAACAAGGCTGCTTTCAATAAATAAATGCCCCAGTCTGTGATGATATTTGGGGGTCACCATGATCCAGGTGCAAGATCTCGCGCTTGGCCTTGTTGAACTTCATGAGTTTCACAAGGGTGCACTCCTGAGGCCTATGAAAGTCCCTCTGAATTTTGTCTCATCCCTTAAGCATATGAACTGCAGCCCACAGCTTCATGCTATCTGCTCGGCACAGGACACATTTAGCTACATAACAAAAATTATAGTGGCAATTTCTTGTGACCATACTTAACTAACCCTTTAAAACTTGCCTGCCCTGAAACAATTTTTCTTCTTTCTGAATACTATGAATACCTCACAAAAAAGATCAATAGTTTCCCTCTACATTTTAGATGATAGAACTGGAGAATTTTTCTGCCTTGTCTTTCAAAGAAATAATGAGGAAAAAGTGAAGAGCACTTTTCAGATATAAAGGCAGCAGGCAATGTCTGAGTTAATACACTTGTTTCTCCTCAGTTTACACAATAGTGATCCAAATTATCTAGTTAAAAACGTGAGGAAAGGAGGTTGGAGACTGCTTGCTCCAATCCTCATAGACACATAGTAACTATGATAAAACCAAAAGCAATTACTTTCGACAGATATTATTAGAAAAGAAAAATAAAGAAAAAAAGATAGATTAGATCACCATGCACCGTGTCTTCCTCACAATAATTCAGTACTTAAATAGCTATAAGGAACAATTATAAAACTGTAGCTATTCTCAGGAATGTTACATTGAGTAATCAAAAAGAAAAAAATTGAAATTACATACACAATTCATTTTCGTGAAGTCTAAGTAGCCTCAATTAATAGGATGAAAAACTTTTAGTCACAGAAATTTGGGCATAGAGCATGAAACTTAGAGGACAGTAAATTATCTGAGAATGCCCAACTGACACTACTAAACTGGAATTGGACCTAACGTTGATACAAATTAAATGATGATGCGTAATTAGAAATAAATCTCGCTCAATTTCTTTTTAAATTTTGCATCTCTTACCCTTTAATATCATCTTAGATCGGGTATCAAAAACAAATTATATTTTGTTTTGCATATTGGATTTGTCAGATATTCTCTGTTCTCCTGACTTCAATGGAATCAGGAATGGAATTGGATCTCTTGTGTATTCACGGAGTTTCATTCTTAAATTATTGTCATAAATATTGTTTTTTCTTTTTGTATGCAAGACACTTGTTTTTTCACATGCCTTCTAAAACTGCAAAAGCCAACATAATCATCCACCTCATCACCAGTGGTTCCATTGAACCTAATGGATACAGTGTATGTTAACATCTTTTTGAGTACATGCATCTGGGTGACTTCTGTCTTTTATTAGGACTTTTTCACTGTAGATCTTTTAAGAATAGGAAGAATATAAAGCACTTATTCTGAAGCATATCACAGAAATGAAGATATTTAATTCAGACTTGCATTAACTCACTCAGCACATAACATCATATGGAATTTATTGTATCACATATTTTTTTCTATATAAGCTTAAGAACAGGATTTTACCTCAGAACCAAATAACTATAGAAAATAGATAACAGAAAATCCCCATTGTCTCCTGATTATTCCCCTAAAGCTGTAATTCTAAGCATCCTTCAATTTTTAAATATAATCAATCAAAAATCTTCATAGATGAGTATGGCAAGCATACAAAAAAAACAAAAATCCCAAAACCTTAAAAAACCCCAAACAAATAAAAAACCCCCAGAAAATACCCCCAAAAAAACAAACAAAAAACCCCCAACAAACCAGCCCTTCTCAAATAACCAAGTACTGAAGTGAGACCTATGTTACAGATTAAAATAGGACAAGTAAAACCTGTAGTTATTTTAATTTAAGATTAAATTGTGTAAGTAATAAATTTCTACTCTGATTAGGTAATTGATTTCCTCAAAGAATCAATTAAGTCTCTATTTGCAGTAATAAATTACAAATATTTAAACTTTTTGGCTAAACTGGACTATTCTCTTAAATTTGCATCTTAAAGGAAAACTAAGAACTATATCTTACTAACCTTCACAGAACAAAGCCTAGACAGTCTCAAAAAAAGGAAAAAAAAAAGGAAAAAAAATTGTTTAAATGGCAGTGTAATGATTCCTCATACAGAAATTGGCCTGTAAATCAATTAGAATTATTTTACTGGTGAGGACTGGGAGTAGTTTTTCGTTGTTTTTTATGCAAACAAATCTATAATTTCAGAAAATGACAAAAAGTTCTGATGGCTTGCCTAGACACCTTAGTAATGCTCAGTGTGGGCATTAGTTAAGTTAATCAATGCCTGTATGCAAATATATTCAAGTAAATTCTATAACATCCTGAAGTCCAGTGATAATCAAAGTAAGGAAAAATTGACGATGTGTTGATATATGTTGGGAAACTAAGCCTGAATTTAATTTTAGATGTTGATTTGATTATTTTTCTTCATACTTATGCAAATTATATTACCAGGTTTTGGTGGGTGGGGGGGCTTTTATTGTTTTGGTTTGGTTTATGGGGCTATAATTTTCTCAGTGATGCAATGTACTATGACGATGAAAACACCCAGAACATAATGACTTTGAATTTAAATTTAAATTTTAAAAGGAAAAGTAAAAGATAAAATTTAGGTTAATTTTAATAGGTTCAAGGTTTATGCTCAAAATTTTCTGAAATTATTTTTGTAGCTGGCTCTCCTTGAATTCATCATGTGAAATTAGCAATTCAAAAGTGCATTGCAAAGCTTAATTTAAAACAAACCCCAAAACTAACATAACATATTTGAGAATATTTGGAAAAATAACCCAAGTAATATATTTCAAAAATATATGGTGTCTGAAAGACAAGTTAATTAATATAATTTTTAAATATTATGGTGTATTAGCAAAGAAACATAACCACCCCCATAAACCCACAAAATATATGATGGCAAAGTGGACTGAAACCTCTGCATGATACATTGCAAGGGATAAATCAATTGCATGCCAAAGGGATGCAGAAAGCTATGTTAGAAACTAATGTAAATTCAGGATATTCTGATAAATCAAGCAACAAGTGAAAGAAAAGGAATTGAAGTACTGAAAAACAATCTTTTGTACTGACACTGAGGTTCTCCTAAAAGTATAAATAACTAAATAACATGACAGCTTAAAAGCATTTTAATATTTTAAAGAAATATAGAAATAAAAATTTTTATGGATGTAAATATTGATTATATGTTATACAGATATTTGTAACTATTTCTTGCACACCGATAGTTGGTTCAGAACTCAATTGCACAGCACGAATACCAATGATAAAGAATTTTTAATAGTTAAGGCCTTGTTTATCCCAGAAAAAAATTACATATCCAGAAAGTTAAGTCAGTGTTACCAGTAACTGAAATTTGTGACACAGATTGCAGCAGGGAGACCATATTAAATAACTAGTTAAATTGCATTCTTTCTTGAATTGAGATAATGTCAAACTTGAATCAATAGAAAGGAAGTTAATTCCTCATAAATTTTGGTAGAGTTTCCTGGAAGGTCTTTGATGTCAGATTTCTGAAACAATATACCAGGAACAGCAGACAACAGCATCTCACTTAGAGACTCGTTTAATGCTGTGTCTAGTCTAGAGAAACTAGAGTTCAAGCATACTGTGTTGGGACCTAGTTAGGTACAAGCCCTCATCCACTTCTCTTGTTTGCTAGAAAAAGTGAATCTAAATAGTTGGTTTTTAAAGATGATGTGAATTTCTGCAGAGCCAAACAATCTCAGCACTGAGCCCTGCAGGATCTCATCTAAATAAGAAACATCCCAGAAGGTAATTGAAGAAGCAGCCTATAAAAAGACTGCAATAGTACAAGAAAGTCAACAAGGGAATATCTTAATTAATGTGTAATTTTCTTCTCTACTTATTCAGTATGAAAAAATTGGAATTTCAGGGTAGTACAAAAGAAGCTCTTTATTAGAAACAATGCAGAATGCATCAATTCTAACTTTGCTCCAGTACACAGAATAACCTTTTAATATTTATTCAATAAATTTCTACTTCTTTAGGTGACACTGTGAGAGAGCCAACAGGTCTCCACAGAAGTTTAACTGTGTATCTACCCACCTCATTCAAATCTAACCGATTGCCTTTTCCTCAAAATGTAACATAAGTAAAACTTCAGCAAAGCCTTTCCACATGACCACCAAAAAAATTTCTATTCTATGAAAAAATTAGCTAAAAAAGAAAAATGTTACAGTTTATCAAAGAATAAAGTCTTCAAAATTTTTAGAGGTGATTTTTTATTGGTGTTAGTTTATAATCAACACTTAGATAGATATGTTTATTTAAACAATTATATTTTATAGTTACAAATTTAATTAAGCAGCATTACTTGCACAGCAGTTCATTTACATAATGTAATCTATTTTATACCAGCCCAAATTCCCTTGGTATAAAGCAAAACAGAGAATTCTTATTTTTATTATGGTACTTTTGATCAGTTAGTCAAGGCAATGTTCTAGTTACAAGAAAGCAAGAAAACACCCATGCAAAATTAATTTTCTACTGCAACTTTTTTGAGTTGAAAAGATTCAATAGGATTAGCATTTTCTACAACAATAGCAGTAATAGTTATATGTGCTGGCATGTTCTTTGGCAGTATTAACCTTCATTCAAAGTGTTCTATGTAATATATGTCTCTCATTAAAAGAAGAAGTGAATCCTTTCAAAGTCACTCTTGTAGCAAAACGTGAATTTGATGCTCATCTCCACTGTATAAATGTAGCTGAATAATTCTGAGAATCACAGAATTACAGAAGGGTTGAGGTTGGAAGACGCCTCTGGAGGGCATCTTGTTCAACACCCTGGCTCAAATGAGGTCACCTAGAGCTGTTGTCCAAGGATCATCTGCAGGTGGCTTTTGAATCTCTCCAAGGATGAAAACTCCATAATACCCCTGGGCAACTTGCCTCACTTCTCAGTCATCCCCACAGTAAAAAAGTGTTTCCTGCATTTCAGGCAGAGCCTCCTGTTTTTCTGTTTGTACCTGTTGCGTCTCATCCTGTCACTGGACAGCACTGGAAAGAGTCTGGTTCTGTCCTCTTTATGCCCTGTCATGAGGTATTTACATACTTGCATGTCATCCCTTGAGGGCTGCTCTTCTCCAGGATAAGCAGTCCCACTTCTCTCAGTCTTTCCTCATATTTGAGGACCTCCGCTGCCTTATTTATCTCAGTGGCCTATTGCTGTCCAGTAGATTCATATCGCTCTTGTTATTCAGAATAAGTAAAATATTTTGTTAAAGGAAAATAGAATCTCATGGGCTTAAGTAAAGTCCAAACGGGATGACAGATAAAGGCTGAATTTCAGCATACTTCAGGATAGAGATTAGACTCCTCTCCCAAATCTATAAACAGTTTCTGAGGTTGTCTTGGAGAAGACATTGAAGAAACTTTACGTCCTGTGAAGGCAAGAAGCACAAATATAGTGAAGAAATTCTGTCGACAAATTTCTTAATTTTAAACTATGATTATTCAAGATTTTTTGAGGGACATTAAAATGGGAAGTGGAGTATTTTTCCGGTTCTTCCCCTTGCTGCCATACTATTGCTTTGATCAAGGTGCTCAAATTAAGCTAATATACTTTGCCACTGCAAAGGAAGGACCTCCACCCTGCTATTTCTTCCTAACCTTTGGGTCCTGGCATAACAGGTTACAATGTCTTTTCTCTCCTTTATTTCCTGTCTAAAAAGTTACCCAGTTGCCCCCTTCTCTCAATTTAGTCTTCTTCTAACAGTGATATAGAGACAAAAATATTCACATTGGCATGTGCATAATGAACCATTATGAAGAAAGTGGAGATAAACTAACATTGCAAGTTCTCAGCCTCCTGTGTTTTAACACCAAACACGTATTACTCTTTCATATTTACTCATAGTATTTTTTCCTGCGATGTTAATTTCTCTCTTTTTACTTTTTTCCCCCAGAATAATTGTTTTCTGAAGTACCATGGATTAAGAGCACCCACTAGTGTCAGTTCCTGAATCTTAAAGCTTTTTGGCTCTTTTTCTGTAACTGAATATAAAAAAGTATTGTACTAGTACAGAAAACATTGAAAGAAGTAAAGGTGGAAAGATTGTCTTCATTAGGGTTGGATCAAAATTTGGTTTCAAGTTAAAGCCATTGCTCTGCCCTTTCACAGCAAATGTAAACCTATGGAAGAAGAGTATGCTTTTGAATAATTAAGTCTGTGAATCTCTTCACTGCCTAATAATAACTCTAACACATTTTTGGATATGAAGATAAATTAATTTGTGATTTGCGTCTGATACTTTGCATCAACTGATACCCAAACCATCAAATCTGAGTATGATTTTAGATGTATAATAAAAAAAATCTCAGAATAAATTTAATCGGATATTTCATACGTACATTAGTAGCTATAATGAGGAAAGCAAAGAAATCAGTCAAACAATTCTCTTTATTCTTGTTTCTATTATATTAACAAGAAATAAAACATTGGTTCATATGATACATTACTGCAATTTGAAAAACATAGTTTTGTACTTGTGCTGCAAAAATGTAATATTTATATAAATTGTGATGTATGGAGTTAGCCTCTAAAGGAGTGAGGAAGAATGATATACCAGAGATTCAAGTCAAATAATCATTCCACACCAGCAACAGCAGCAACAACAACATCAACAATAAAAGACAAAACCTTTTTTTTAAAATAAATTAAATATTTTCTATTCAGAGAGTCAGTGTTTGAACACATCACTAGATATTACAATTTTGATTCTCCCAGCTACAGATTTAAAAAGTAAGGAAATTTCTCCCATGCTGAATGATACGTGTGCCACTCTCAATTATATCAACTGGAGTCATACTAGAATATTTAAGTCAGGAATTGGCCCTACACTGTAGAATTCACCTGACCTGGCCATGCACATGAGGAAAAAGTACTTTTATAAGAGAAAATCACTTTTGTGGGTACAGGACTGGGTATGACTCACTTAACTATTAAAAAATGGAGCACTATATCCTTCAAGACCAGGACTGTAGAATTGTTACAAAAAAAAAAGAAAAGGCAACTCCTCAATTTTTCTGACATTGTTGAGATGTACCAGGTAAGACAATAGCAACTCCACTGATAAATGAATGTCCTCATTCTCCAGAAAAGAGCAACTCTGACTCATGGATAGCAAATATTTCATAACAATTTAGCAAATGTCTGGGAAGGATTCACCTCTTCAGATTTTTAAATTTTTTTTTTAAAAAAATCGCTCCCTAGAATAAACCAGATTATTTGTATACAAACATTAATAGTTAACTGAAAACTGTGTGTTTGCTATTTAAAGTAACTTTTATCCTTTATGTAATTTTCTTAGACCTCATGAACACGTCATTATCAGATGTCTTTAATTTGTCTTGAAATTGATCCTCAGATATTTGTTCAGGTGGTCTTCATCATAGTTATTGTCAACAAGATGTCATGAAGGGATGTACCCTCTGACATATATACTTTCAAGAAGATCAGCAAGAATCTTTAGTAAAATTTGTCAAGTTCAACAGATAATGCTTCAGATAAATAGAAAAAAAACCTTATTTTAAAAGGAAAAAAATTACTGCATTTCAGGCTCTTAAAATAACTTAATCTTTCCTTTTCACAGAATACCATGTAAACTTGTATAAAAGCCAGATTATTAGGAAGCCTAGGGTTTTGTGCTTCAAAATGCCAAATGATATTGGGCCTTCCAGTACAATGTCTTTATCTGGAAGTGGTGTCTACTTTCAGAGGTAAATTGTTTCTCGTATAGATGGTGATTTAAACTGTAGTCAAACAGAAATGAATTTTAACATACATCTGAGAGACTCAGTTGAGTTGATAGCTGCAGTGTATTATTAGTTACCTTATCCAAAACAGACTACTCAGGAAAACAAATATTTTCTAAACTCCCCCCAAAATAAATTACAATAATTATTTTTTAAAAAATTGGGTATAATTTATTCCTTTCTGGTTTCTAATAATTTTTTATCCTAGATGAGATTTATGCTATCATTTTAAATAAAAATTAATCTATTGAATATTATTTGAATTGCCAGATTATTGCAGAAGTGCTTGATGCAGTGTATATAAGTACTTTAAAAATACCCAGGCTCATTTTCCCTCCAGGGGTAATGGATTAATGCTGAAAATTATACTGTGTACAAATATGGTTATGCATTAAGTGAATTATACATCAATGAAACCTTTTTATTACCTGGTTATCAGAATTTTTTTAAAGCAATGGACAGACAAGCTTCAGTCACCAGTCAAAGACAGCTTGAGGATTAGTGCACTGATTAGTACATGCAGAGCATGGATCTCACTCAATAGGATTGTTTATGAAGAAGTCAGCTTCAGCTTGCTGACTAGTCCCAGAAGTTATGATGGAGTCTTCCCTAACTTGTCCTCATTTCTAGCTTGATTTTATACTATTTCTGTATGTTTAGCTTGAGTGACTCTGTCCTGTTTCACTCTTCAATGTGCAGTCAATAAAATACAGACACTTCCTCAGTGAAGGGTGGTCATACCTTGGGGGTGAGTGACTTTGGGGTGGAGGTGTTCATTAGTTACAACTGGGTTATAATGAGTTCATCTGAGGAGAGTGTTTTCACCACAGTTGCTGGTTCAGCAGCAAGACATCTCTCTCTCTCAGCCTCTGCCACTTTTTTTTTCAGCTGAAAAGTAACACCAAGTTCCCCTTCCTCCAGTGATTCCACCAGAGCCTGGACTCCACTCCACCCTCGATTTCTTCCCCTTAGCATAACACTTATGGATGCAGGTTGGGTGTGTGGGGAATCATTGTGGTGTAAGTTTTAGGTATGTAAACCACATTCTATCCAGGGAGTAGTAATGGCATTAAATCCTGTAATTTGCATGCTGTTATAACTTCTGTAAAGATGAGAATATAACTACTCAATTTCCTCTAATTTTACCCACACCCATCTTTACACAAGCACTCATTCATTAAGCAGCATGAGTAAAACTGCAAATAGTTTGTCTCCTTCTAATTTTTCAGGGCTCAAGCAGTGTTGAAACATTCTTGGTGTGTTCAAATATCCTTTATGACACAAGGTGTTTTCCTGTTTTCCTGATAGCTCCATGAAGCTTGAAATGACCTTTTTATCCCCCAAAAAGAAGAATTTAATTTATGCAGTAAATTAAACAATTTATGGGGTATCTCAAGTGGTAAAACACAGTCTGTCTGATCTAGAGAGGTTGTGGGCAAGGTAGACATACATCTTTGGATATAATGCAGATGTACCCTACGAAATGCAGCTACAGAACTTTAGTGTACATAAATAGTTCAAAAATACATAATAGCTTTTTATACTAGCAGAGTTTATAATTTAAATATGGTCCTTGAAGTATTTGTTTATTAATATGCAGATCTTAAAATAAGTTTTCCTTTATGTAAATGCAAAGGTTTTGAGCTGGAAACATAAAACACTATTTGTTTTGGTTTGTTTTCTACTATTGCAGGTTGTACTACCCCTTTCACCTATCCAAAGATTTTATTACAATATTCAATAAAGCCCTATGATGTATCATTGCTATTAAATTAATTCCTACAAGAATATTTTTTGTACCCTGCATTTCTTCTTTAGTTGTTTTGATCTGTGCCAGGCTGGTTGCAGTAGATCAAAAGATTGTAAGTAGCTAACTCCTGAGCTGATTGAAACATAGCAGCACCATAAATTCTTGTGAATCAAAATTACGTACTTCATGATTGGGTTTTTTGCATGGAATGATATTGACAAAAAGAGTAAGTTAGTTTACACAGACTCGTATAAAATCCTTATTTACTTCATGAGACTTTGGTACTATATATGTTCATGGTATTTTAATAGAGTGTATTAGATATATGTGGCATCTTTTTTTTTTCAACTAATCGCCCCTAGATAGAAGCATAAATTCTTATTTAAATCATAGCTTGAAGATTTTACATGTGTAATATTAAAAAGAGGTTTCAGAAGAAAGACTGAACTAAAGTTCTGAAAAGTATTTCTTCTGACAGATAAAAATAAAACCAACAAGAAAAAATACTGATTAAATTTTTGTGTGGACAGCAATATAGGATTTAATTTATAAGAATTTCCAGATACTTTAGTTTTTTAGTAGCTCAATGTTTTCTTTCATTTCAGCATTATTTCTGAACTAGTCTATCTCACAGCAGAAAATTTGCTATAACTAGTTTCTGTCCTTTTTTTCATTTCAGTTGACCCCTTGTCAATCACACTGCACTGCTCATACAAAAGTATGTGTAGATATGTTTAGAAGTAATTAGGAAAATCATTCCTGTTATATATAATCCAAAAACCTGCAATTGTCCTTAAATCACAGGTTAGGGCGTGGAAAATAGATGAGTATCATGTAGAATCTGAAACTGTTCAAACCTGTTTAATCACTGGTGAAGATACCTGCTTAATGATGACAAACACAACACACCTAATATACAAGTGAAACAGTAAATTAGTAAGGGGGTTTGATCATTTTCAATAATTTTTGTTCCCTTCCCTTCACACCCTGTCCTACCCCACCTCACCCTGCCCCACCCGTCCTGTCCCATCTTTCTCTCTATCCAAGTCATTGTTAGAACAATGTGGAAGCTTCTGGTTTTGCATCTGGTCCTGTCACAGGGCACCAATCAAAAGGGGCTGGCTCTATCCTCTTTGCACCCTCCCCTCAGGAGTTTATAGATATTATTTATTATAGAATCATAAAATCATTTTGATTGGATAAGACCTTTAAGATCATTGAATCTAACCATAAACCTAATATGGTCAAGTCCAGTACTAAATCATGTTCCTATGTACCACATCTATAAAATAATTCCAGGAGTTGTGAGTGAGCCACATCTCTGGGCAGCCTGTGCAAACGCTTGTCAGCTTTTACAGCAAAGTTACTTTGACTAATATCCAATCTACCTTCCCTGGTGCAACGTGAGGCCATTTCCTCTTGTTCTATAGCTTTTTATTTGATAGAGGCAACCAACCTGCACCTGACTACAACCTCCCTTCAGGCAGTCCTAGAGAGTGATAATGTCCCCCTTGAGCCTCCTTTTCTCCGGGCTGAACACTCCTTCAGCTGCTCCTCATAAGAGGACTAGCTTTAGGTCCTTCACCAGCTTCTCTGGAAACCTTCCAGGACCTCTCTATTTTGTGGTTAGGTGTGCAAAACTGAGCACAGGCATTGAAGTGTGGCCTCACCAGTGCCTGAGTATGAGTATAACCTGGTCCTGCTGGCCACACTATTTCTGACAGAAGTAAGAATGATATTTGCCTTTTTGGCCACAGTGAGATCTCCCCTGAGCCTTTTCTTTCCCATGCAAAAAAGTTGGCTCAGCCTTTCCCCACTGGAGAGATAGTCCATCCCGTTCATCAGCTCTGGTAGTCTCTAACTGGAGTCCTTGCAGTATGTTCATGTCTCTCTTGTACTGAGGAGCCAGAACTGAGGATGAATGTAGTCACAAAGTCCCAATCAACTGCTACTTCATGGTTGTTCATCCCATGGCTCTGTCTCGGAGCGCTCAGGTCTCTCCAGAGCAATCTGACACAGGTGGGGCTACCTCTCAGCATCCAGAGGCCAGAAATCATTCCCTGCCCTTTTCTAATTTAACAATGTAACCATAAAGACGAGCTCATGAAATCACAGTGTGTGTAATTATTTTACAAATGATCCAGGTACCCAATTCAAGCCTTTGATGATTTGCTTAAGCATGCTGCAGTATGTTACGACTTAGTTACTTTAGCTATTCTGTTCCCAGAGAATATGGAATCATAAATGCATAATTAAAGTTTTACCACTTTAGTGACAAATGTAGCACTGTAGCTAAAAATGCGTTTGAGGGAGGACTTCAGCAGAGATATAGGACTTTGAACTGAAACAAATTAAATTTTAGTAGTCACTTTCTCTTCCTTTTTTTTGAACCTGATTTTCTGAATACAAGGACTTGAAAAGATGGGAACCTTACCTGGAGAACTTTTGGTTTGTACAACCTTTCTTATAGTAAGCATTCTTTCTAAATTACTTTCTTAAACTAAGTATGTGCCAATAGGAGCAGATATATAAGGAGAAATAATTGATTTTGATGATCCAATGTCCACGTTAAACACGCTTTTTGTAACAGAGTAATTCGAGGTGAATACCACAGAGCAACTGGCCATTAACATTACAGCATGTTAAGAGGTTTCCAAGAGACGTTCTTTTGCTTATGTTTCATCCAAAAATAATCATCCTTATGTTCTCTAAGACTGATTTATAATGTTAACCAAATATAGGAGGGAAAATAGTGGTAGGTTTTCTTCAAAGGCAACCTATGATCTGAACTAAAAAGCTAATAAATATGTACTACAAAAGCATCAGAAAGACCTTTAACCTCCTAATGCCATGTTTTATTTGAACACAAACTATGGTAATGAGAAAATTTAAACCCAAATAATAAGACATTATGAAGATCAAAGAGTTTAAGAACAAGTCTTTGCTCTGCCTAATTTTTCCTTCCATGTGGAATTGTTTTTCTTAGTCCTGATAGGAGAAAAACAACTTTTACTAGCTTTGTGGTTTTCAATATACTTTGCACAATACAATCAAATTTCCTTCTGGAGGAGATTTGTCTGTGTTTTCTCTGTTCTTTTCTAGTAGTAAAACTGCTACAAATCCCTAATGTGTCTCTCTGTACCAACCTCAAAATACTTCCTCACTTTTAGTGAAGGCATAATGTTCAGTTATTTGCATGCACTTCTACCTGATCTGGAAAGCAACAGAAGACAAACAGGGAACCTTCCTCTCTTGTGTCCAACTACATCCTTTAAAAAGTAGAGAACATACATTTATTGAGAAAAAGCTATTAGAAAAAATTGAATCCATTTTACTATTCAAAGCAAAAATAAATCACAAGCTCCCAGAAAGAGATAAGTCTGTTTATCTTGTCCAAAATGCTAATGGCTTACATTACAATCATGTGTTGATAGGCAACATTTTAAACTCATTTATCCAGAGATATTCTTGCATTTGCATTGAATCCTTTGTAAAAAAAAAAAAAAAAAAAAAAAGCCATTGCTTCTTTGCTTTCTTTGTTTGTTTGTTCTTTTTAAGATCTGTTTGTCGTTGTTTTGGAGGGTTTTTTGTTTTCTTGGTTTGGCAGGTTTTTTTTGCCATTGTTTTTTAATCCCTTTTTTCTCAGTGATGCTCTTGATGGGTTTTCTAAACTACTGCTGCTGTCAGGATGTCTGTCACTTGCCATAGTGAGGATCAGGCTGCACACAGTAATACATTTTCAGTGGATACAGGGAGAAGCTTCTTGGGAGTAATGGTAGAAGGCATCTAAAAACAGAAGTGTCGTCTTGCTATATAAAATGGGCTCCGAGAAAGGCAAAATTCATACTGTGTTAGGCTTCAGCCTGAGAAAGTCAGGTTCCTTTATTCATCCTTTCTCTCTTTCTCTGTCTCTCTTTTTCTCTTTCTGTCTTTCTCTCTTCCTCCACTCATCCCTTGCCATCTTCCTACCTTCTCCTTCTCCTTTACTTCCTTTTTCTCACCGCTATCAGTTCCATCCCTATATTACAGGTTTATACTTTTCCACACACTGCGTAATTCTGGTATAGTTTTAGAAATGGGCTTTCCCAGGAACAAAAAGGAAATTATACAAAGAGCCACTGTTGCCCCAGCAGGCTAGAAATTTACTTAAATGCATACAAATTGGTATCATAACAATTCTTGAAATGTTTGGCTTTCCCTATTTTTTTCTGCTATTCCGAAAACTCAAATTTCTGTTAACACAGGGTGAAAATCAATGGTTAGTTTAAAGAAGATTCATAAACTGTGTCTGAAAACTGTCTAAAATAACTGCCAGTATATATGTATTACAAAAGATCTGTAGACTTCACAGTTCTTTGAAAAACAGTTTTGTAAATGATAAATACCTGTGTCCAGCCTCCATCACCTGGATATTCCACTTTTACCTTATGCCAGGAATCTAAGCTTCAAGCAGACATCCTAATGAGGGTGCATGCTGTGACAATCTGCTGGGTAAGCTACTATATGCAGAGCAATTTCATTATTTCTAATGTATGTGGTCTGCCTATGAATACTTGATGTTTCATTTTACCTCTATCTCATCAAATTCTGGTAAAGATCCATGAAAAAGCAACAATGAAGAAAAACCACCTGAGTGATATAAACGCCTTCTTTGCTTTGCATTTAGAAGCCATTTTTCGTTAGTGTAATTGAATTTGCTGATAAGCACCTGGGACTTCTTTTGTGTTGCTGTCCTTAGATTAGTAACGCCTTCTCCTAACCCAATGTGCAACAGCAATTTTTGTCTGTTCATGATTCCTTAGCTAACAAAATTATTTTCTACATAAGATATCTTTCCTGTTGAGTTCATGTAGTCAGGAGTTTCAAAACAGCAAGAATCAAGATCTGAGAAGAGGAAAAAAAATTACTTTTTCCTACCCACTGTTCCATTTCACATTATATGTTTCAATACTGGTAGTTTATCATGAAAAAGAATATATTATAATTCAGTAGCAGTAAAACATCATACCTTTAAGGTAATAAATAAGGATTTGAATGCCTGCTTTAATCTAAATAATTCAGTTTCTCGTGGCTTCCTTGGCATATCAAGAACAGATAGGGCAGAAATAATACTGAAGAAAGGATAACCCTACAGAGTCAGAATTGAAGATTGTAATGCAGCCATGAAGGGTAAAGCATCTCTTGTACTTTCATGCTGATTATTTCAGACAACTAAATTCTGCAGTCGGCATGAGTCAAAATGGATCCTACCTTCCCTCCTACTGGAACTGTAATAACTATTCATAGTAACTCTGTGATGATAAATACTTTGCCACAAATATTCTTCTGATCACAAGAGCAATTTCAGACACCTCAAGAACAGAAATGTGAAATTTCTGAACATAGCAATTATTCAATTAATACAATATTTGACCAAAGTTGTTACCTCATCAAAATGGCTTTGAAAATATTCAAAATATTTATCTAATTGAATATAATTCTATACTTTATAACTTTAATTTTTTAAATCAAAAATTATAGAGTTTTTAAATATATATATATTAAATAAAGGTGTATATATATATATAAAATCACTTTAAAACATATTTGGCTTTCTTGTAGTAAGACAGTTTACCTAGACTCTTTGGAATCAAGAGGAGTCGTCATCTCTTAACCAAAAGTTATAGTTTAAAATTTGTAGCACCATTATTTTTCCAAAATAATTCTACTCTTAGTGATAAGCAGTAGAAAGGTGTGGTTCTATGTTTCCTGTGCCCTTGTATTCTTTGTTCCTCAATCCATTGTTCGCCTAGCTGGACCATTGCTAGAACTAACACGATGTTAATTTTTGTCTAATCACAGAATCACAGAATGGGTAAGATTGGAAGGAACCACTGGGGTTAATCTGGTCCAACCAACCTGCTCAAGCAGGGTCATCCAAGAAAACCTGGCACAGATTTGCATCTGTCAAATTTACTCCAGTGCCTGGTCACCCACAGAGCAAAGTTATTCCTCGTGTTCAAGGGGAATTTCCTGTGTTCCAGTTCCCGCCTGTTGCTTCTTGCCTTGTTTCCTGGCATCACCAAGGACAGTCTGGCTCCCCCCTTTCAGATTCTGATATACATTGCTGAAGTTCCCTCTCCAGTTGTCTTTTCTCTGCAAAAAGGTAGAACAGGCTCAGATTCCTCAGCCTTTTCTCATAAAGCTGGTGCTCCAGTCCCCCAATCATTTGCTCCTGGACATCCACTGGACCTGTTCCAGGAGCTCCATGTCTCTAGTGTACTGAGGAGCTCCAAAATGGATACAGCACTCCAGATGTGGCCTCACCAGGGATGAGCAGAGGGGCAGGATCCCCTCCCCTGTCCTGCTGGCAATGGTCTTCCTCGTGCAGCCTGGGTTGACATTTTTACACTGTTGTACACAAGGGCAATGCTGGCTCACAGACAGGCTTTTTGTCCACCAGGACACCCAGGCCTTTCTTCAGAATAGTCTAATAAGAAATTTTTTACAGAGCTGTTAGTTTCTTTACTGGAAATATTTAATGTTTCAAGTTTTTCAGTTTGTTTTCTATTCCTGAAAGATATTTTTTAGATATCTGTAATATAAATTTTTACCATCAAAAGGTTGCAATTGGAAAGAAAAAAACTTATCATTAGTATGATATTTATAATATCAGGAAGTCCCGGTTAAACAAGATGCAAAGTGATCTGTGATCCAGAAAAAGAAACATTTTGAGACTTTGACATTTTCATTAACCTAATAATTTATTGGTAAGCACTACCAGCCCCCAGTGACATTACACCTGTCATCTGAAGCACAAACTTCAAAAATTCTACATATAAATGTACTTGTTCAAAATTTTTGTAAAATCATGACTAATTGAGCATATAGAGTATTCCCTGTGAAATAAATATAGATAAAACAGAGGAAGTCCAAGTGTGGTTTAGATAAATCCAGAGTCATACAATTTAATTTGCATACAATAAAAGCATAAAACCAGGTAACATCTGCACCACAACAGGGTTTTGTTTTATTGCCTACAATTACAACACCACAATTACAGGGAAATTCAATATAAAAAAGGATCACATCCCATTATGGCATCTAAAGCAAATTATGTGATGTGTATTTAATCTGAATACATACATTCTTATACACATTTCTATTTACAAATACATATAAACATCTACATGATATGTAACAAGAATTGTCCAACATTATACAAAAAAGAGAAATATAAACAATTTATTTATTTGCAATTCAGTTTAGAAATAAGCACACTTAACAATTCTGCTATTTGAACAACAGAAAATAACACAGAAATTATGATTTTATTTAATAAATATGGAGAAGCTGCAAAGAAGGAGAAATCATTGGTTTGTTTTTCCATTTTTTTCCCCCCAGACAGTTACAAATTTGAATCTGGAGAGGAAACAGAATTATTCCAATAATTATGTATATATTTTTCATTTTCAGAAGCTCATTGCCTACCATAACCATTTTCTGCTATGGGTTTCTCTGGGTAAAATATCACAACAGAAGAAAGCTCACACATTTAAATAAGAAAAAAAATGTTTATTATTGTCAGATTATACATCTACATGTTTTCCCAATTAATTTTTTCCAAGCAAATAATTCAGTTTGCCAAAAGGCTAAGAGTAGAACAAGTGTAATTTACAGGAAATGTTTAACTCAGAGTAGGAACAGAAATACAATCATAATGATCTTCAAACCAAATGGAACAACAAAGGGCTCTATGTTGGTATCTGTCCTCATTAATATTTCTATGTAACACCTGCAGAAGGCAATGGAGTGCACTGGCATCAAGCTTGCAGGTACACAGCTGCAGATTGTGACTCAATACATTGAAGGGTAGAGCCACCCAGAGGATTCTAAAAAGGATGGCAAAATGAATAACAGAATATTTTGAAAGGAAAAATGCAAAATTCAGCAACTGGATTCTATGTGCTATGATGCAATGAAAACATTTCATTTAAATAATTTGAAACTTTAACCAATTTCTTGCCTGAAAAGGCTAAAGATTTAGGATTCCACATCCATATGGTGGCATAATATCATAAATACATATACCTGTGAGATTGTGGGTAAATGTTTAAGAGAGAAAAAGACAGAGGCAATAAAGAAGTTAATTTACAAAGAGGATGATCCAAGTATAATCCACTATCTACCTCAAAGAGTCACAGATTTTTAAGAGAGAAATGGTGACATTTCCTTTATGTTAGTATTGAAGCACATGTTAATGAGTTATTTTCTTTTTCCTTCAAATGGAGGATAATATATGGAATGAAATAAAATCCTTATTTATTTATTTTTAACCTATTCAAAATATAAAAAAAAATCTCAGATAATCTGTAATCTCAAGAAGTCAGCAATGAAGCACACTTTAAAGGTATGTTTCTGAGATTTAAGTATTCTAATTTCTGACCTATCCATTTTGAAGTCTGTGTTTATTCTTCCATAGTTCTTCATTAAGATAAAAGAGGACTTTGTATGCTAGACAGCTCCCTACAAAATTGTTGATAATCTAAAATTTCAAAGTGTCCTCAAGAAACGCATTTTTCTTTTCCTATCTGAAAAAGGTGCCAAAGCCATCATGTTTTTTAAGTTTCTCATAACATTGTTATAAATTAAAGACAAAGGCACTTATAATACAGCCATAATGTTTTTCCTCATAAGTCAAGCTTCAAAATTCAAAACCATATGATCTACTTTCAACATCTTCATATTACTAAATATTGCTATACTAAAGATAACTGAGTCAAGATGTTCATAACATGCACACGCATTTCATGACCCAAATATTAATATCTAACTTCATTAAGTTTATTTTCAAGATGGGAGGTATATAGGGAAGACTGCCTTTAAATAGTTAGCAGAACTCTATTTTAAAAACTTAGCAATGTCAACCACTGACACTGCTTTTTGTTATCTTTGGTGAACTAACCCTCACCAAATGAATGATAGTGATGTCTATGCCTAAATCTTTGTTAAAAAGTGTGAACATTAAGATGGATCAGAAGACTGTAGTAATTATTTGTCTTTCCTTTACTCAGATTTACATTAATTCCAAACATGATCCTGTCACAAAATGCCAGAATTTAATTTAAAGAAAGGATTATACATAGATTAGCTGTCTTATTTAAAAGAAAAATAAAAGTAAGAAGAAACAAAAGGAATAAAGGAAAAAAGAAACCAGACACACACGTGAACAAATTTCTGTATAACACTGTGGAATTATTTTTATTAGCTCTGTATAGGGCATCAAGATACAATAATTAGATACACTGCATTTAAATGCAATTCAAATAGGTCTATGAATAACTGAAATAATTTCTATTCTATAGATTACAAGAAACTAATAATTTTCAAACTGGATATGAATGATGAGAATAATGTAAGGAGAAAAAATGAGGAGTATAACAAGGGTGATATTGGCATGGCAAGCATGCTATTTATTTGCTTAGCCATATGAGACTGGTTTACTAAATCTACCTTAGCGGAGTGTGTTAAAATTATGGTACTCAAAAGCATATAACAAGAAATAACAGGAAATGTGATTCTAAGGAAGGATTTTAAAGGGGTTGTTGTGCATTTTTTGGCATATATTTTCCCACTATACACAGATATCACTCTACATAATGAACTCAGTTAAGGGTTTTATTTTCACATCTCCTTTAACATTACCTTTCACATTCCAGTTTGTAGGAAAAGACCTTATTGCTTTAAAGCTGCAAAAGCAATGTTGGAAAGCAATTTTTTCTTTACGTTTACTGACCTGTCCCAAATACAACTGAATTTCTTCTGAAAACATTTGTTATTCTTAATCCCTTGGGAGAAAATAACTAAAACTGTATTAGCTGTACTTTTAATGACTTTATTAAAATTTTTAGCTTAGGTTTATGTGGGAGAGGATTATTTCTAAGTTTACCTGGCAATTGTATCCTTGAATTTATGTTTAGTTCTCAGATGTAGATTTTTCTAATGCAGTTCTATGCTTCATCACTAATCCTATTTTAATTAAAGCTGATATTTTTTTTTTTGTGAAAACCTTTGACTGTGAAATAATTTTTACCTGCTTTTCCTGTGTTTCTGTTTTAAGCTATTTGAAGCTTGTTTTATGTCAAATACTTAGAAAATCATAGGTGAAAGGGGACTTAACTATTAAGACTGGTAAATGGGATGCTGGCAGTATATGTGTTTAAATTATATAAAAGAAAGTTTCTAGCTGAAATATCTAAAGATGATCAGCAATTCATAGGAAAACAGGATCATAGACTGGTTTGGAAGGGACATTTAAAATTCATTTAGTCGTGCAATGAGCAAGGACATCTTCAACCGGATCAGGTTGCTCAGAGCCCCATTCAACCTGTCCTTGAATGTTGCATGGATGAAGCATCTCCCATTACTGTGGGCAGCCCCCCTATTGTTCATTTTTATTTTAAAGTAAGAAAATGTTAAATAAACATTTTCAAATACATAAGGGTATTATTCAAGTAGAATGTGTAGACAATGGAAAATTCAGACAAAATTCAATGGAACGTCAGAAGTAAGGGGATAATGAGCAGATCTTCTTGTTCATTTTATGGGTAGAACTTTTAATATGAATTCTCACCTATTTCTTTGCCTAACGGTTATAGTGGACAGGACCTTCAGCCTTGACCTTTTTTATTAGAGGATGGTGTGAACTTGCCACAGACTCACACAGATAGAAAATCAGACTACAAACAAAGCAGTTGCTGGAAGTAACATCAGTTTCAGAGATGTTTGAGGGTTTTTTCCTTTTTTTTCCCCTCACAATCCTTGAAACTGTACATAACTATTTTTTGTTCTCGCTTACAATATGACATTGAAGAGAGGAGTTCTTCTTGGAAAAGAATTTGTGCAATATGAACACTTTGCATGATCACTATCAAAAATCCAAGGGGGAGATATTTGTTTGGCATTTTTAGATTTTTTTCTTCAGAAATATACTGTGTGGAATATCAGCTCTGATGCTGGAAGCCTTTCTTTCTCTCGAAGTTCAGTCTTCCTGAATTGAGAATACAACTTTTCTCAGGCTTGAAAGTTGAAGTGACACAGACATTACCTGTACCTTTGCAAAGTGTCTGTCACTTTGCAGACACCACAGATTTGGTGGGCAGGAAACCCTAGCTAGGTTTCAAGTAAAGAGTTCCTCTACTTGTTCCTTTCCTTCCTAATGAATTGCAGGAGACTGGATAGATTCAAGCTCCAAGATCCATTGATGTCTAATGTCAGTGCTTCTCTGGTTTAAGTTTCTATAATAGTTCTCAGTATACATGTGCATGTGTATGGATAGAGTGCCTTAAAGGAGTCCTACTGCAGGAGTATCTCTCTTCCAACCTGAAAGAAAATGGTAATATTCACTGATGTTAGTGACATTAAACACCACTAAATAATGAAACACTAATTGAATGTCCTTTTTGTGTGAGATAATCATTAGGACTTTGTGTGCTCCTTTTCTTCCTGGCAAATAACAGAATCAATTAAAAGTGCAGTTTCGAAAGAAACTATCCAAAAGCTACTATTCTGCAATTATTCATGTGATTAGATACTACTGAGAAGATAGGGTCTTGTAAGAGTGTTTAAAAATTGGATCATAATGAAAGAGTTGAGATTAAATGCTTTGGATATATTACAGAGATATTGTGCATTACAATCAACTACTGATTAGTTTCAAATTTTACTTCTAGATACCAAACACCACAGAATTTTGGTGATGGCCAATTTCAACTCTGTGATATAAAGCAGAGGACTGCAGATTTATAAAGAGGCTTTTAAATTTGATGTTACAGAAATGTGCTCTAATCTCTCTATATAGGGTAATGCTTTCTTCCTAGTTCCTTTGAATAGCAGCAATTTTACTCCTAAACTTGAGATCAATGTACTTAAAATGGAAAAAAAAACATTTCTGTGGATAATATAGAATATTTCATTAGTCTTCCTGTCAGTCTAAGGAGAAGAAAAAAAAAAACAAAAACCAGCAATAATTTTGGAAAAAGGAAAAAAACCACACATTTTTTCCCCTGCATTTTAGCTGGCTAAATAAAATGTTATTTTATTTTTGCCTTGCTTTTATTTATGAAAAGTCACTGTAAGCATTTTGTGTCGGAAGGTTATAAACACTTTGCATGAGAGTAATATACGTTGTAGATTGACATTCTTAAATATCCTCTTGAAGTAAATGTACATGCAGTATGCATATGAAAGAAAGAATATTCATGGTTACTGGTATACTTAATTTACCTGTGGTATTGGAGTAACTCTTAATTTCAGTGATATGTGAATCATTCCCTAGTATTCCAATTCTCTGAGCTCAGCTAGTCACAAAATGTGAAAACAAAGCGAAGATAAAAAAAATAAAGCACAAATGGAATTTGGGATATGCTTTTATTTTAAAATTCTTGTTATATAACAACTGGCACTATGACGTCATACTCATCGTGTTTGTGTTGCCTCCAGCCTGAAAGGCTTCTCTGAATCTGACAGTCTTACAGAGTTTATTTATGTTTCCCCTCAGTGTAATTTGGCTCAACAATACATCTTCATCTTCATACCTAGCTTGTTGTGCATTGGTTTCTCAGGAAAGAAGAAAAGATCTCCTTAGAGAGGTTTTTGTTTGTTATCCAGGCTTTTATCGATCATATATATGAAAGATCATGTTTCTAATGTCTGATGCTGTAAGTCCCTTCTATTGAAAATCTAGACTCTTTCATTTAGCTAACATTATTTTTTATTTTCATTTAAGGGTTTGGAAAAATTCTTAAGTATTTTTTATCTCTTCTTAAATGTCTTTAAACACAGAATAGCTGCTAGTCTCCCTTTTTTTAATGAAGTTTACTAAAAAATCAGTTTCAAGTTAAACTGATCTCCAACGTGTGAGAAGGAAGTCTCACAAGCTTAGGAAGCTTACCAATCCTTTTACATATAAAATTTATGTTTCTGGGGAGCTGGCATATGTGTTTTACTTTCTTCCGTTAGATTTCTCTGCCTCATGTATGCTATTACTGGAAAGTAGAGTTCAAGATTTTCTGTCACTTCACTGAATAATAACTCATCCTTGTGACTTTCAATATGTCAAGACAAGAATAAAGCCAGGTAGAGAAGGATAGTGGGAATAGGCAATCCAAGTGGAGAATAATTCAGCTTAATTTTGGTAAATGCACAGTCTAAAAAATGAAAAGGAAACCACTGATTCTTCAAATGTCATTTTAATAATATTTTTTGTAATTTTCAATTATGTCTCAAAGTTTTGATGAAAGTTCCCTTTTGAATTTGGATCATACCAGTAAAAAGGGTATGATGCCCTGATGGTTAATCAGACATATTTTACATAGCTGTATTTTCCACTGTCACATAAAAGAGAAATTTATTATTAGAAATTTTCTCTGTGTATAATAGAGGTTAAAGACCAGAACAAAAATAACTGGTGTCTATGGGGGATAGCCACAGCAAGTGCATCTTCCTTTCTGAAGGAAGTACCTTTCAAAACTAATACTTCCCTTCCCCTTCCCCTTCCCCCCATTTTTCTACCGGTATTATCATTTCCAAAGGAACTTAGGGTATTTCCAAAAAAACTGTTTTAAATTTTTTTTAATTAATGATCATACCATTAATATTTCAGACTGTCAGAATGACAAATTCATAAATAACTAGAATATTAAAGGAACAAGAGGGATAAATCCATATGCTTTCAAATTGCATGAAGACTGTGAAGTACTTTAGATGAAAAAGGCAGATCAATCTTACTCTATCTTATAAAAGCAACAAAGATAAGTTACAAAGTGTGTGGCAAAGACACGTAAATTAGCAGTTTGCAAAAATTTGGCATTATAATAACTGTGACAACCACATAAAATCTTTAAAGTAGTAGGAAGACTTTTTGTGGAATTATGATTTACAATTCAAATTTTATTATTTCAGATTAAAAAAAAATTGTTTGACTTCAATTTAAGTGTTGTGCTACATGAATATTAATGATATTCCTTTTGAGAAATACAGGCAAGCTTAAGAAATCAGATCATTAGGTCATGTAGTCATTTATCTTCATTATGAGAGCAGCAAACACTTGATTTCTTTTAAAAAGAAAAACTATATACCTACAAGCATAAAGTAAGCTAGTCTCAATGGGTGATGAAAACTACAGTTTTTGAAACTAAAGGCAGGAAAAAAAATCTAGAAATATGGAATGGTTTGAATTGGAAGGGACCTTTAACGATCATCTAGTCCTCCTCCCCTGCCATGAGCAGGCACACCTTCCACTACATTAGATTGCTCAAAGCCTCATCCAACCTGATCTTGAACACTTCCAGTGGTGGGGAACCCACAACTTCTCTGGGCAGCCTGCTCCTGTATCTCATGATACTCACCATATTTTTTCCATCATTTCTAATCTAAGTCTATTCTCTATCAATGGATTAAAACTATTGTCCCTTGTGTCCCTACAGGCCCTGGTAAAAATGGTGTGTCTTTCTTACAAGACCCTTTTATACACTGACATTCCCCTAATATTTTTATCTCAGAACACCTGGGAGAGGCTACAGTATACTATCACAGAATATCCTGGCTCTTTATATACAGGAGATTCTGAGGAATGAAATTTACTGGTTTCTTTACATTGGATACTTTGGTTGGTTACACTGGTGTTCTAAAATGCTTAGCCAGCTTTGGGATTACTTTGCATTGCTAACTAGAGAGTTGACTGAGGAGAAAAAAAGATGTAATCTGTTGTCATGAGCACAGAAGCAGGTCCAAAGACACATACACACACAAAAAGAGTTTAGAATCCACTCCTCAAATCCACGAGAATTTTTGAAATTCCACTAGCAGAAATTTTTATTCACTTTTAAAAACCACAAAACAAATGTAGATAGATGTCTACATTAAGATGTCTGCAATCCAGCTGTTGGGATGGGATCTCTGAGATGGGATTTTTCACTTTGTAATGCACACATCAAAATGAAACTAATTATGCCATAGGTAATCTGGAGAGTTAGCTGAGATCCCTCTCCTCCTGTCATTTGTGGTACAATTATACAATTACAAACCTATTGAGATAGTGACATTCATTCCTTTTATATTTGTACAAAAGTAAACACATATAAGTCTTGAGGGCAAATACATAACCATAATATAAACAACACAAAGGATATATTTCCAGGAATTATTTTCAATGGGTACTTTTGAAGCAATTCCTTTGTTACCTGAATCCGTGTAGGTGTGTGGGAAGAGCATTGCATACAAAGAGATTTGAGGAGTTTTTGCAGTTCATATTATCTTCCAGTTCCTATGCAAATAAATTAATTGTTGTCAAGCATTTTATTAAAATGTGAGAACATAAATATTTATAGAATATGTGAAAGGTATGAACTTAGACTTTTCTAAATAATAAATATTGTATGAATAATTGTATTTGCGGAACCATTTGGAAGTTAACTGAAACCATATTTGTACAGCCCTAAGTAGCAATCAAGAATCATCACATCAAAGAAAATCTTAGAATTTGAATCTGGCATGTCATGTGCTCTTTTGATCTTGCTATTAAAATCTAAACATAAAATCAGATTTAAAAAACAGAAAGAAATTATAACATTTTCAAAATTAAGTGTGACAAATTAGGAAATTTTACAATCATTAAAAGGGGTGCTTAATAATGTGAGTCTTAATTACTTTCTCTACCCACACTGTACATGGTTTCACATCTAGTGAAAAAAATACTGCGAAGTTCCATCAGTGGTTTAGTCATCTAATATTTAGGTATTGAGTTTTATCGAGACCACTAGGAGCCTTTCAATAGCAAATGGATAGCTACAGACACCACTAGAAGATGCTCTATTTTACTGGTTTTAGAGTATTGGATTGTGTATATTACCAGCCTACAGATAATTGGGGATAGGCAGGGGTGAATAGAAGGTAGAGTACCCAGAACTGAGCATCTGAACTCTCAAACACAAGATTCCCACTTACTAGCACCAGTGCATACTGGTTGGTTGTAAATTTTGCGACTCTTAAACAGCACAGTCATGTCCCAAATCCCCCACTTAATAAAAACAAAGACATGGGACAGAAACAGCAACTGATTGATAGCCTGATTACATATTGTTTCTGTAGGGGGACAGGATATAAAAAAATAAAGATAGTGTAGAAAGTAATCTTACCCCTAAGAAGTTGCAGGCTGGGTTAATTATTAAAGATTAGGAACAGGCCTGACTTTAACAGGCCAGAGCTGTGACCAATGAGAAGAGTGCTATAAAAGAGTGGGGTGGCTGCTTGAGAAGGGAACTGGAGTCAGTTGTCTGCTTTGTGAAGAAGAAAGAATCAGAGTCCTGAGGAGATGCCTGTGATAAACACCAAGAAGGTATGAAGCTATTGTGGTAAGGAGACAACAGTATGAAACCCCTGCAATAAAATGACAACACGTTTCTGCATACGCGCTCTTAGAATTGGGAAGACAGAACATGACCCACAGAAAATAAACGGTGCTCAAACTTGGTTTCTGTAAAGAAGAAAAGATTTTAGAGAAAAGAAGGGACACTGAAGAGAAAACAACAGTACTGGCTGGAGGAAAGATCTGAAAAATGGGGGAAGAAGTCAGAGATCAGAGAACTATGTGAAAATGACACACAGGGAATGTCCAGGGAGGGACCTTTGCCAGTGATGCTGAAGAGTGGCAAGTGTGAGCAGCAGCACACCATGGATGATAAAACATTGTTCCCAGCCTTCCCAGAGCAGGAGGGACCTTTGTACTGGGAATTCTATTGCTCTGGGCTAGCAAGTGAGCAAGTACATGAGCAAGCTTGTGAGCTAATCAAGCAGTCTAAATACTGCTGCCTCATTTGTTGTTATCCAGATCACCATCTCAATCACCATCCAGCTAGGCCTTATCCAGGTCCACAAGTATTTTATATATATTCACTTCGGCTATTAATAATGCTTTTGGGGTTCTTGTCTTCTACAATGCTGGGATTAGGATTTGCAGCACGACAGTTTGCAACAGCCATGACTTCTCAGAATTTTGACTTATACTCCTCAAATATTACACTTCTCTATCAGAAGCTCAACAAGGACTGTTGATTAGACAGACTCGAGCCTGTTGATGCAGGGGTTGTCATTTATTGTGTTTTGCCTCTAAAACCCTCTTGAAGTGACTACCTTCTCTGTTCCTTTCAAGAAAAAGAACTGTAAAGAAATTTTTAAAAATAATCACATTTACATTGTGGATTACTTGTTGATATGCTTATATATTTCTTCTTATATATTTCTCTAATTATTTTTAAGACATTTCTTTATGCAAACTTTCTTGATTTTAATAGTTATATTTGCCACCATGTCCACTTATTCTGTTCTGGGCAGCAATATTTTCAAAGTAGAGAAACCAAAACTAGTTGTTTGTGATTCTCTGTATCTCCCCAGAGTCCTTGTTAAGTTATCATTTTAGTTGAAAAAAAGCTGGATGTTGGCTTCTGTAACTTTCCATTCCTATTAAGAGTTTTCTGGATAAGTTCTTCCAGAATTCATAGGCGTATAATACCTTTGCTCCCAAACTGTAAACAAATGGTAATAAACTGAAAGAGACGAGTTGAATAGTATTCATCTAATTAATTATTTGAAATATCTTCTCCGAATAGTCTCCTGTAAGTCTCTGATTCTTCTCTGCTATGTGAATTTCTTTTCTTTCATTCTTCCATTGTGGCAGTAAAGAGAGCAATTTTGTTTCATGAGTTGTTTTTTTTTAATCATCTATAGATCATACAGGCTCTCTGTGAGATTCTTGTTTCTTTTGTTATTAAAAAAGTTTTATTTAGCAGTCTTATTTTTTTTCTAGGAGATCCCCCTCAAAACCTTTGCCTCCCATGTCAGGGAAATGTTTTGTTTGATTGTTTAGTTGGTTGTTTTGTTTAGTCTTGGGTTCCTTTTACAATTTTGTAAGATTCAGAAGACAGAAAATGACCCCACAAAGGAGTGTAAAGTATCAGACATGAGAGAACAATCAATCCATCCTTAACACTTTACAGAGACTCTAAATTTTTTATTTCATACCTTTTATGTAATCTCTGTTGAGATGCAGTTTTACTTAGTTTAAGATTTGATGTTATTAAAATGGCATAAGGAAAAACCATTAGAAAAGTGGATGTTTGACACAAAAAGAAAGAGATGATAATAGAACCCTTGAAGGAAAAATAACTGTTTCTAAAGAGAAGAAGCACTGGGTGTTTTATGATTAAATTTCATGCTTTGACACTTTTCAATTCTTTGAAAGCAAGTGATAATAAGGAAAATTACTTCTTAGTCTGAGCAGCAGCTTAAATGAAACCAATAAAACCTAAAGAGTCCAACTTTTGTGTGTTAGTTGAATGTTATTTTATCTCTTAGAGTTAAAGTGGATAATGAAACTTGTTACTTAAGGGATTTATCAGTGGACATTTTGATAATTTTACATTGCATGTCTACAGTGTCAAAATTACACATGATTAAAATGTTGCTGCCCTGGTTAAGAGAGAGTCTTATGGGTCATGAATTAATACAGTCTAAGAGAACAAAAATTGAGTTAATAGATACTAATTTTTCTCTTCTTTTCAATTAGAGATAAAAGTGAATTTCTTTTTCTGTTCATAACTGTTTCAAAACACATTTTAAATTATTTAAGAAGAAAGATAGATCATCCCTTAACTTTGTAGTGCAATTAGATAAGCAAAAATAGCTACTGTTAGATAACAAAAATCCTGACAGAGGCTTTAGAGTTAGACATCGATAATGGCCAAAGGTTTCTTTTTCAAGGCATGCAAGGTTCAAAGGGTTTTTTAAAGCAAATATATATGAAAACTTGACTGAAAGGAAGAACATAACTTTTAGTATCATTTGGCTGAAGGGAGGTGATGGATCTTGAAATCAGAAGATAGCTATAAAAGAGCACCGGGCGGCACATAGTGTGAACTGAATTAAAAGAAGTTGAACGTTTGTCTACAAGATAGAACATGGACTTTAGATTGTGCCTGCAGCTTTCTAAACATACATAAAAATGTCTGTTTCCTAAAGGAATCTGAACTTAATGGACCAAGTGAAAAAAGTGCAGGCAAGGTAAAAGTGATAAGTAACTTCCATTATCTTACACACAGAATACAGCAATGGAATTAAAAATAAAAGTGATTCTCAGGTTCAGTTCAGTAAGATGATTGTTGAAATGCATTTTCTTTAAAACTGCTGGTCCTGAAATAGAGTCCTAAGACTTTGCCTGTGTCAGATGGGAAAATAGCCAACCAAATAAAGAATGCAAAGGAATACACATCCAACATCGTCCTCAATTACAAAAATGTATGTATTAAAAGGAATATATTGTTATGATTAGTACTGATATGCACAATTGAAGAGAAATTTAATTTTCACTATTGAAATTATTTGTTATTAGCCACAAATTGCTGAAAGCACCAAGGCCTTGGAGTGATTTTTAATTCATTTTACCTAAGATCTTTGTCATGGATCTTTATTATCATTTCGGTATCAGTTACAGTGCTTGACACATGCTGAATGAGGTATAACAGCCTAAACTAATTTTAAAAAATAGTGCAGTAGTGAATACTGCAATTACCATAGTATCTCATATTTATATTGATAGCAAATACAGTATTAATCAGAGTTCTGTGTATTATTTCATTCTCTAAAGTAAATCGTGTAACTTTATGTTGATAGCTAGAACAGTGTTGCAAAAGGTTTCCACAGGGATGGGTGAACTGGTGATTGTAGCAGGCACATAGCTTTTCTTTTTGTGCTGCACATGCAAGAGATAACTGAAGATTCAATCTTCTCTTTCTCATCTCATTATGAGGAGGGGAAGAGGTGATGTGTATGTTTCTGGCCCTTGGATTCTCTTTTTCTGCTTCAGAAACGCTTGAGAGCAGGTATCTGCCTACAGCCATAAAAGCTATTAAAAAATTACAAAAGCTCAGCTCAGCAATAGCATTTTGCAGTTCAGCCTGGGTTTGCAGCTTGAGAATTGCAAATACCTTGGGTCTGCTGGTGAGAAGTAGTGCCTTTGGGACACTATTCTAAAAATTGTGCAGAGGGTGTAGTCTGACATGCAGGTGAGGAAATAGAGGCTTGCGATAAGAATTCCAAGATACATTTTAGTACTTTTCTGAAGTGACCTAAGCATTTAGATGACTGAACTCTGAGTGCCAAAACCACTTTTCAAATCACACAAACTCCCAACCCACTTAGAATGCCTCTGCATCAGCATTTCAGTTCAAACCAGGAAAGTACATTGAAGTAAATCTCCCTGTTGCCGACACTCCCCACCTGAATCTCCCTGTCCCTTGTGATCCTTCATATTGCTGAGCACAAACTCACCAGCTCAGGACTCCAAGGACATACACACTGCAGAAGTTAATAGGGCAAGGCTTGCCTTGGCCGGGGCCAGCTGTAGCTGGTTGCAACAGTCCTAGAGTTCAACCAATTGATCTCTACCCAATGTAGATGCAGCCCTGGGAGTGCCACACGGTGAAGGACTTAAACTCCATAGCTGTCACAGAGTAACCCACACCCTTTGCACTAGGCTTCATGCAATTTTCCAGCTTAAAATGGGACATGATGTGAAAAATCAAAGATAAAAACCCTGTAAAAATAGCTCCAAGTGGCCCTCAGGCCTGTCAATTAAGGAACCTTGCTCCTAGCTATGATGTCAAGATACAGCTCGTTCACTGTAAGACTTGAAACAAACTGTATCCATCAAGATTGGGATCCAGGGGAACGTCAAAAGAATGAGCATTGCACCACAGAACAGAGGCGATTTCAACTCTATTATTATTATTATAACCATTACTAGAGGTTCTTTATTAATTAGATGTGGACTATTAGATGGTTAAAAACATTAACTAGACAAGCAATACATTTCTGTTGTCATATACAGAATATTGCCCCTTTTTACCATAGTAAGATTTTGAATGAAAAAATGCCTATGGAAAAGCAGGTTTCATAGCCTCAACACTAACAGTTTTGCCTGTAAAGCCCTTGTTCATCATAGTTGTAGACTTACCCTTAGAATCTGGTTCTTAATATGTCTTTGACATCATAATAAAACATAATAATATAGATTAATCTTTCTTTATACGTAAGTGACATCCAAAATAACTTCAGTCAACAGTTGTGAGGCTGTTTAGGAGCCAGTTAAAAGAGGCTTCTGGGTTGACCATTGTATAGCAAAGTTTGGCAGATTATCTATTTCACAATAGATAGTTTTAGTTTTAATCTGTCCAGAACCTGTCCTTAAAGACTTTCTCTGCAGTCTTTTCTGCAAGCCCATTCCAGTGGCCTGTTCTCAGATTGCTTGCCAAAACCACCTGCTATTTCAGACAAAAATATCAGTATGTATTAAAAGAAAAAATTTAAAATAAAAATCTGGCTTGATAACCAGGTCTAAATGAGACCTCCCAACTGCCACTTGTTCATGATCAGGATGATTTTTTTATCTTACTATTGGCAGTTTATATTTCCCAAATTCTGCGATTTTTAGTATTCAGTGGGTTTTCCAGTAACAAAACAGTAGTTTGCTTAATTTGTAGTTACATATGCAAGGATTTTGATTTTTGTATTTTTTTCTTTTGGTATAGAATGTTATGCAAAAAAATATTTAAGTAAAAACATAGAAAGCAAAGATGGAATCATTAGCTTTATAATCTGCAGAATCTAGGCCCCTGTCACTTTTTTGTGTAGTGTTATTTCCATTCAATTTCTTCAAGTTCTTTAAAAGTTATTAATTTTTGTTGCTTTTGGATGTTAAGAGGAGGTGCAAGTTTTTGGTCTGTCAAATGAGTGAAACATCCAGCAAACTTCAATTTATCTAAGGTTACCTAAGGTTACTTTGGTCCAGGTTTTATTGTTATATTTTTGTTGTTTTTTTTGTGGATGAGTGGTGTTGGTTTTGGGTTTGTGGGGGTTTTGTTGTGTTTTGTTTGCTCGATTTTGTCTGGTTTTGTTTTTATTGTTTTATGATTTGGTTTTTTTTTTGTTGGGGGGAGGTCAAAGTTCATTAACAGACTGGGTCAATTTCAGAAAGCTGTTTAGGTTTTTTTTCTTTTTAACAGGTTGCAACCTAGTTCACATTCTAAATCAGGGACACATTGTACATTTGCAAATAGAAAAACAACTGTCAGATTCACAGAATTTTATGACGAACTTGGCAGATTTTTTGCTTATTCCTGGCAGTGCTGAAAGTATTCTTGTTCTTTTATTTTTTTTTTCTGTGTCTACTAGGCCCAAAGCCAGTACATACAATTACATATGGGGAATGTTTGGTACAACCAGATGTTAAGAGAAGAATTTTTCTAGTATTGGCATCTGGGCCTAGGTCTGTTCCCTTGGTATATTCCTCTCTTTGACTCCTTGATTGGTTCTGCTGCTGGCTGCTGTGACATCTGTTCAGCTGTCTGCAGGCTTGGTAAAATGCTGTTGTGTTTCCTTATCTTTCTGGATGTCAAATTTCTTTGATACTCTCAATGAGCATAAAAAAATATTAAATTTTATTTTGTTGTGCTCATGAATAGAGCAAAGTATGGATTTGCTAAGTGACAGGACTCCATCCCCATTTCTCTATTTGTTCATTGGGAAAATAAAGAATGCTTTCCATGCATTAATATTTTCTTGCATAATTTACATGGAAGATGGTTTTTGTTAGTTTAATTTTATTAATGTGTATCCATACTACATCTGCACTCACTTTTAAACAGAGAGAAAGAAAAAAAAAGAAAAAAACTCACCACTTTAAAACAAGACCCCTGTGATAACCCATTCATCATTTAAACAATTTCTCATTAAACAAAATTCAATGTGATCGTATTTGTTGGCATGCTTTAATAATTAAATAAGGGAAAAAGACCTGGGTGGGCAAAGGATGTGATGACAGGTTCAATAATTTCAAGTATTTTGCTGTTAAACTCATTTGTGCTTAAAATTGTGTGATCTTTTCCTGTGACCATCAAAAGACTTAGAATGTGTGTGAAGTTTTTATAGTCTTGAAGCGCATGACCAGGTTAATATAGCTTGCTACATATGAAGTGATATTAAAGACTTATTTTCAATAAAAAATGAGTTGGATCCTGGACTCTTTTGGCTACTTCTTTCAAATGCCACGTTTGTATTTTTCTCAGACTGAAATCTCTTCCCATTTTAAGTGGGACTGAAGCACCTCTTGTTCCCCACTTCACTGCCCACCAGAGCACAAGACTCTAGTGTTACAGAGCTTCTTCCCTTTGGAATCTGTGATGACTTGAAGGCTGCAGTGACTCAGACAAGCTCCTTTGAAGCAAATGTTTAACTACAAACAAGAGCAGAGCAATCAGAAAAAGGAAGGTTGAAACAACAATTCTTAGTAGACCTCAGTAATTCCTCTAAGACTTAAGCAGGTTTAATTTATTTTGAGTGTTTGAACTCTTTTGAGACTAGAGGTAGTGTTTTCTTCTCATTACTCTCTCAGTTACTGAAATTAAAGGCTTTGTTTCATTTCACTTAATAATAGAGTTTCTTTTCTGTTTATTTACTGTTTATGGTTGTGGGAAAATCAGTTTTGAATGTATTGTCTCTGTACTTTATTTCTTACATTGTATTTTGAAACAGATAGTTAAAGTACTTGTTACCCTTAAAGGAGAACCTTTTTCCCAGAAAGAATGTTTGTCATATCCCCTTTCCTTTCAGATATCAGACTAAACTGGTAGAGTAGAAATGACAGTCTTATCTAACCTAATTCCAGAAACCTGGACAATAGCAGAAAATAAATAAACAACCCCAAACAATTGATAGACGCATTTTTAGAATGAGACAGTCTTTGGGAACTGGACAAGAGAACAGGTATCCCATTTTAAAAAGATTTAAAAAATAATGTAAAAGTGGAAGCATAACTTGGATTAGAATAGAAAATAAATCCTCATAGGTTAGCATTATATGCATTCTGCTATAAACTCTTAGTATTATATTTGCATATATATATATATTTGCTGATCTTTTCCGAGAGTAATAAAAATACAAGTATTTGTTATTTTGTGAGTCTTCAGCAGAAGAGTACAATTAATGACACTTTATACTAGTTATGTCGGGGCATTGCATCTGACAGATTTACCTTTGTGATTGGAAAAAAAAAATGATTAAAAAAATATGCATTATTTTTTGCATTGATAAGCAATGAAGATCTTAAGATGAACAAATTCTAGACAATAACTTTGTTTCCATTGATGCTCATATATTCCTCTTAAACTAACTGTAATAGATCTGATTTCAAAAGGAGGACTTGAGCAGTATTGCTATGTAGTCAACTTTCCTATGCTTCACACAGTCTAACATGATAATTTAAAGCATAGCATAAATCACAAAAACATATTGAAAAAATTCATAGATTGAAAAATTAATTACTCAAGTGCTATCAGTCATGTACAACCCTAATACTAGCATTATATAAAAATATTAAAAATAGTCCATTTCATCCATCCTCTCTTGTGGCACAGTTTATTTGAATAACTCACTTTTAGCAGAATCCTACCCCAGTATATCAAATTAATAAAGGTTCTAGTTCATCCAACATAAACCATAATATCGGTAATCATAACTGATTGTTATAAAGAGGGCCTCTACATGCCAGTTGCCTTTCCCATTCAATGAGCAGAGAATGTGGCAACTAAGCTATTTATTCTTATTCTACTTACTCTATCATTACTTTACATTACATTAACTGCACACCAGCCACCCTGCACACTTAATCAGGTATGGGTCCTCTAAACCTCTGCATCATTAACTACTTACCAAGAAGTCATTACTATCTGATTGCTGTTCAGCAGACTTTGTAAAATGAATTGGTGGTCTCAGGCAAATGGCCACAACTCAAAGAGTTAGTGTGTTTTTGGTATTGCTTTAATCTGTGATTGAAAGAGTAAGAAAATAATATTCAGAATGGTACATCACCCACTGAATTATACTGTGACATGAAAAGGTGATCTCTGCAGCTAAACCTTCTAAAGCCACATGAAAACTTTATACAGTCAAGGCAATGTGGTTTGTTTTTAGTAACCTCTGTTTAAAAACTGGGATTTTCTGTGTCCATGAACTATCAATCAGTTAAAATAGACTACAGACAAAAGGACATTACAGAAGAATTCAGTTAGGTAAAGACATAGGAAAAATGTGTACCTTTTAATCTAAGAGGGCTAAGGATGAGAAATATCAAAACTCTGATCAAATCCTGGAACATTATTAGTGCAGTGCCACAGTACTTTGGGAACTGGTTAGCAATAATAAAAACTGAGAAGAAAATAGAAAACTGAATCTAGTCTGCAGTGAATGTTTTTCCATGTCCAACTCCTCAGTTACGATATTTGAGTTTGTGTGTGAATGACTCGCTCACAAATTCAGTTTCTGGTTCTAGTTCAGATTTATATAAAGGAAGTAAATGTGTATAATGTGTAAGCGAACTGATGTGTATTACTGAGAATGTTAATATATATGATGGAGACCTATTTTTTAAAAAAATTATTTTTAGATAGAAACATAAAATTGAAAGCAAAAATTTTGTTCCTACAAAAAATATACTCTGTGGTCCTAAGGGTAAGAATTATGAGGTACATACAAAGTGCATATTTCAGTGCAGCAAGTCTCTCTGTTACATTTGTGTTAGATGTAAAGCCTTTGCACATATTGGTGAATTCAAATCCAAACTTATATTTTGAGTATTAGTAAGGTTATTCACATTCAAAAGATTACTACTAATTAAAATCTGGATAAATAATAAATGCCATAACTTACGTATTTAAGGAAAAACTTAAAATTAACCAATACAGTTTAGTCTCTGTATTTTATTCTTTTTTTTTTCAATCCATAGAAATTCAACATGAAACAGAAAAAAAAAGAAACTCTGTATAAAAATACACAAAAAGTATTCAAAAATAGGGTCAAAATTCCCAAGATCACTTGGCATTTGACAAATCCTGGCATTACTTAAGTGTTATGCAGCCATTCTGACAACAGAATTATCTGAGATAATGCTATAACTTTATATATTGATATCATGTCAATGCAGAATCATAGTCTATCGTGGCATGATGATAAGAGTAAAGATTTAGCTTTTTTAAAGGTAATGTATTCCTAGGTATGTACCTATCTGTACCTAATAGTTTCTGTACCTACTAGTTTCATCCATCTATACAACTGTCAATGCCAGATATACTGGGAAACCTATGAAGGCATCAGACTGGAACAAGCTCATCCTTTATATGTTTATATTTTGCATGATTCTTGAATCTGTTACTATGGCAGGAAATAAGATATCTCAAGGCGGAACAGTGTGACAGGCTTATCTACCTGGCAGTTACGTATGCCTGAGAGGGTGCTGTAAACCAAGGTCACATATTTAGGAAAAATATTTTTTCTCCTGTAAGAAATACTGGAAAAAGTCAACTTTTGTTGGCATTTGGCACATATTCTTTTAAAATCATGTGATTCCAGAACATTATCCCTGCCCTCAGCATATTATTCCTCATTCTTTTACAGATAGGGACACTGGCATCCATAAAACTCAGATGAGAAGGGAAGTGAAATATCATCAAGATTTGTAATTTTGATTGAATGAACCTTTTGCTCTTTCTGTTATACTTTTGTGCAGTACCAAGTAATATTTTTCATTGCAGTTAATTACAGCTTCAATTTCCAGTTCATGATGTTTTGAAGCAGGTTCAAGGCGGCATCTCTTGCACATATGCAAATTGTGATAAGAGATGTGAGTTCTTTATTTATGTAATGATGAGTACCTCAACATAAGAAGAAAGTGATAAAAATTTGATTTTGGCATTACTTACATACTCTTTTTTTTTTTTTGCTGAGTGCAGAGATTTTACAATACAGAAAAGAAATAAAACACAAAGAAGTACAAAGAAGACATTAAATGCAACATCAGAGAATAAAATTGTTTCTACTTCAAAAAAAGTACCTATGATGAATGTGGCAATTACTGTGAACAGACAAGGCAACAAATGAAAGACTTGGAGAATGGTGCAGATAGACATTCATGACAGATGTTATAAGGATGCCAAGGGACAGATTGCCAGACAAGTAAGTCAGAGAAGACACTGACAAATATACTGCAAGGGATAACTTTTCAGAGAAGGTCAGGAAAGAAGAAAAATGAGCTTATATAATGCAAATCTATACAAGTCTCTGCTTAGCATCTTAAACAATTAAAAAGCAGTATTCAGGATGATAGAGGAAAGATACCATGCCAAGTAAAAGAAACCTGTACACATGCCTTTGTCCCAAATAATTGTTCCCTTTTGTGACAAGGTCACAAGGGTTCTTGATTGAGGGAAGAGACGAGAACATTGACTCCATGATCAGACAGCTTGATTTATTACTTTATGGTATATATATATATATATATAACATTATAACCATACTACAAAGAAATAGAAGGAAAGGTTTCCAGAAGCTGCTAAGCTAAGAATAGACTGGAAAGAATGATAACAAAGGAGCTGGCCCCGACAGACAGCGAGAGCCAGCTCTGCTGTGAGTGGTCACCAGACCCAAACATCCACAGGGGGACCAATCACGGATCCACCTGTTACATTCCACAGCAGCAGATAACCATTGTTTACATCTGGTTCTGAGACCACAGCTTCTCAGAAGGAAAAATCCTAAAGAAAAGATTTTTCACAAAGAGATGTTTGCGACGCCTTTTAATAAATTCTACCCTACAAAATTACTTCACCTTTACAGAATTGCTAGAGGAATCAAGAACATAGGCATGCTTAACAGGATACAGAAGAGATGTGCATCTCACAATGTGGTTCAAAGGATGCAGTGTAAAGCAACCGAAAACTATCAGAAAAAGACATTTTGAAGACATGGTTAGTATAAAGAACAGCACAGGAAAATGTGGTTATGCATTTCATCTTAATAGAAAAATGCAAGGATGTGTGTTAAGGTTTTAGGAGTTAGATTTTATTGGAGCAATTCATGCAAGTTATATATATCTTCATTCCTCTACCTCCCTCTCCCTTTCTACATACATGCTTATCACCTACAATGTAATACATATTCAGGGTCCCATGTACACACAGAAATCTATGTCAATCACTTGGATAAAAAGTAGTCCTGTGTTCTGGACTTCAGTTTAACTTTGTTTAGGTGAGCAATTTGAACTATTATCATATTCCAAATGCCTAAGGAGGGAGACCTTGGATCATAATGGGGAGGATTAAGTCCCATTAATAGAAAATTTCTCCTTCCTAGGTATAGGAGAAAAAATGTAATGATCAGTGTGGGAATAAGCAGTTGCCATACTATTTTGTACCATATAATAATAATCGGGCCAGTTTCAGTTTATCTCTATGTAGATATCTATAAAAGTCAATATTTTTGGAAATTCTTTTATAATTATCTGATAACGCATTTATAAGGAGTTGCATAAATAGAAGTGAAAAGATAAATACTTAATATGCACCAAGTACTTATAAGTATATGCAGTAACTGATGAATTCTGTACCATTGTTCTGCATTTTTTACTTCTTGCATTGGAAAACAAATTGATTGGGCTGCTTGTCCATGCAAGCAACCCATGGTTGGGTTTCCATTTTTTTTTTAACCTTCTGTGAGTTATTCAACACTGGCCAAAATAAGAGACAAGATGTTGCATTATTTAGATGATTGCTCAGATTTGATTAAGCTGTAATGAAATGACCATGCTCAGACCATTCCACTCTAGTTGTTTGTCTCTGGTACGAACAAAACTAGACTTTGATGAAAGACAAGACAGTGAGAGACGTGGTACAATATTTTTTTTCCCCCATGCTTATGCATTTTTTTGTACATGGCTATATAAATGTTTTCAGTTCCTACAAGAAATCTCTGGTTAACAAAAGCCCTTCACCAGATGAAAATAATTTCATAAGATTAAGATTGCAAAGGAATTTGTAATACTGACCCTTATTAGCTTCTCACTGCTTTACTTTGTAATTTTCATATTTTGCCATTTTTGATTTCAGTTCAGTTCTTTTTTTGTATGAATCATGTATTGATATCTTTGTATATCTACATGTGCATTCATAGTCTGTAAATATACAGCATTAAAAGAATTTCAAGAAATCACTGAGAAGTAAGGAGAATACAGAAAAAAAGAGAAAGAGCAAGATAAGAAAAAAAGAGAAAGAGCAAGATTCTTTTTCTTTTTCTTCATAGCTTATTTACAAGGCTTCATTGCATGAGCTGGTGAATTAAAAACATCTTTCCCACAAAATCAAATGCAGTTTTTTCTTTTTTTCTTTTCTTTCTTTCTTTCTTTCTTTCTTTCTTACTCTTTCTTTTTTTCTTTTTCTTTCTTTCTTTCTTTCTTTCTTTCTTTCTTTCTTTCTTTCTTTCTTTCTTTCTTTCTTTCTTTCTTTCTTTCTTTTTCTCTTTCTTTTTCTTTCTTTCTTTCTTTCTTTTTTTTTCTCTCTCTCTCTCTTTCTCTCTTTCTCTCTTTCTTTCTCTCTTTCTCTCTTTCTCCTCTCCGAACCTCTCTGAACCTCTCCTCTCCGAACCTCTCCAAACCTCTCCTCTCTGAACCTCTCCTCTCCAAACCTCTCCAAACCTCTCCTCTCCTCTCCTCTCCTTCCGCCCCTTCTTTCAGCCCCTTCCTTCCTTCCGCCACTTCCTTCCACCACTTCCGTCCACCACTTCCTTCCTTCCTTCCACCACTTCCTTCCGCCACTTCCTTCTCTCACTTTCTCTCAAGCTGAAGTCATGCCTGAGAAATCAATTTTCAATGCTTCTATAGTCTCAAAAAAACAAAAAGGAAAAAGATATTTTTTAAATCCAAAATGTCCCACAGGAGTAATTTGCAGTTCCCATACAATGAACAACTTCTTTTCATTGTTAAAGGTGTTACATGAGTCATGAGGAGATAGTAAATCATGAAGAGATAGTAAATCATTGTCTTTTTATTATTATACAATCAAAATTTCATACAATTAAGTTGTTATAAACCCATAGGGATCACTAAACCTACCTCCCTGATACTTGCAGTACCACCTAAAATAAAATTGCATGAATAAGACCACAGTCCTTGATATTTTTCTACCAAGTCAATCTATCCAAAGATAATATTATTTTCTGCATATTATTTTATTTATGAATGCATAATCTGTGCTGAAATAAAATTGAGAAATCTGAATGAATAGTTTTAATTTTTGTAATATTAGCTGATTTGGTAGATCAATTCTGAGTTAATAGCTTTGACTATTTGGTGGTTAACACATTTTTAAGTATGAGAAAATATTTTTGGAAATATATGCAAAGGCAGAAAGTTATTTTTAAGCAACCACATGCAGGTGAAGAATTTTTATGATACAGTTACCACAAGAACAGGACTGGACTTGAAGTGAAAATCATAAAATCATTAAAGATTTGTTTTTTTACTATATGTAAAAAGTCAGCTAAAGGCTCTTGGATAAAATTGCTATATAACAGAAGGCAAAAGAAAGTTCTCCCTTTTGTTTTTTTTTTTTTTGATCAGAAGTGATCCTGCAAGTATTAAAAACAAATATTTGGTTAGGAGATAAAATGTCAGTCTGAACAGAGAAGACAGGGAAAACACATTTCCCAGCTAAAACAAGCATAAAAGAAACAATTAGAAAATGTCATCATCGCCCTGTTCCTTTACAAAGCAAACATGGAAAGATTTTTAATTACATCTTGATAAGTCAGTGAAATGAATGTGATTAAAATGAAACTATACCTACTAGTATAACATTTAGCAATTTTCAGTGAGAATCTCAAAGTAAATATCAAAGCAGGTCAAGAAATCAAGGAACAGTGTCTTCATTGCTGAAAAAGAAATGTTAACATATCACTGTTTCTATGACCACTGTCAATTTTGTTTAAAACAGCTGCATTTTTTAAAATTGAAAGCTGCAGCTCAAAAGTGTGGGGTTTATGGTTTTTATTTGGAATATTCACCAGCAGCAGTCATTCAGGACCCTGATAATTCTTTTAAATGAATTGCCTTATCTTGATCACAGCATCCTCAAATTTATGAACACTTTATATGCTACTAAAGGTATGATATAATATTTAACTGTTACCACTTTGAGCAATGGTTCATATCAAAATCAAATAGTCTATTTGTTTTGTCAGGACAAATAATCATCCTCTTCTGACCAATTAACAGTGCTTGTTCTTTTATTATTTACAATGTATTTTTAGAAAGAAAAGCTGGAAGTATTTTGATAAATCCTTCCAGGATGACTTCTACTGATGCCATCATATCACAGGTTTTTTAAATGTTGGAAGAAATTTTCTATTAACCCATTAATGATGGTAATAATGATAAAGATCAGATCTTTAAACTGATCACAGTAATACTTCCTCTAAATCACTCTATATTTCTTTTTTGGTTTTGTTTGCTTGGGTTGGTTTTTCTTCTGATCTCTGAAATTAAAGCTTTCAAAAGTTTAACACTGAAATGCTAGTTTATATATGCTGACAGTGTTAATCCTCTTAAAATAATCTCTTCAGCTGGCCCTTAAAATGTTACTGATTTTTTCCTCATTTAAAATCATGAAATTGCCCTAGGATGTCCTTTTATATTTTTTTTTCATCCTTATGTGTCTAATTAGAGCCTGCAACTAGCAAACATGCTTGAAGGCAAATACTTGTAATGGTCCACAAACCTAGTAACTTTACAACCTTTAATGAAAAAATTATATATATATGGTGTGTAATACAGTTTCTTGGTGTCTAAAAGGATCTGTATCCTCCAAGAAGTGGGTTTGTGAAGAAAGATTGAGAAATATTTGTATAATTGAAATTTACAGATGGTGTTGTCAAACTGTAGCTGATACAATTTTTAATTAATACTTTACAAGAAGATTTCTTCTTCTTTAATTTTGATATATGTTACAAGAATGTACAGGCATATTCCCACATGACTCTGCCTGAAGAAGTGAAATGTTATTTTGGGTATGTTGGAGACCTGATTTAAGCATAGCACCAGCTCAAAACATGGTTTAAACATATACTTTATTGTAAAGTAAAGTAGTAGTTAAGTTAAATGTTCTGGTCTGTTTCTATCTCAGCCAGCTCTAGGAACCGGTTGGTGCATAGTCTAAGCCAACTAACCACCTCTTTTTTTTTTATAGCCAGTAAAATAAGTTGTATCAGTTTAATAAACCCAGAGATGGGATCGCAGATGTAGCTCGTGCCCCGGCAGTGGAAGTGCAGCTTGAAATTTGTGACATCCTCTGGTCCCTTGAGACCAAGGTAATGTTAGTGGGGGTATAACCATATCCTAGTTTTACTTTGCTGAGGTGGAAAGGGAGAAATGAAAGGAAGACCTGAGGTATGAGGGGGATACTCTGAAAACTGTGGGCCAATACCAACTTCCTGTGGACATTATATTAACATTGCAGTTCAGTTCCCCTGAGCTGGCACTTAATAAAATCTTCATCTTACAGTTTTATCTCCAGACTTATAAACCATGATGTTAATTAAAAAGAACTGACATAATTTCATTTTACTCTGGTGTAATTTGTTTCAGTTACAAAATGAGCAAGACCCCAGTAGATATAAGAATATACTCCTCTATTCTTCAAAATCCAGATCAGACTTTCATGAGTTATAAAAGTTTTATAGACTGACAAAAGCAGAACAATAAAATCCTTATACTATAAATTAGCTATATGCATTTAATTTTATTTTGAAATATTTATGCATTTATATGTGATTTTCTCTAAGTTAAATTCTTGTTTGTATGTGGGTAGTAATATGCAACTTTATTATAACCTGCAAGGATAAAAAGCCAAATCTTCTAAAGAATCAGGTTTTATTAGATATCTCAGGAAAATAAAAAATATTTTTTTGCAACTAAAACATGGAAGAAAGTCTGAGGGTACTTTCTTTGCTCTTCTGCTAGCATAACAAGGCCTCTGAGGATGCAGGTCTTTGCAATCACTATTTTATTAAATGTCGGAAAGTGTAATGTTGAAGGCTCACACCGAAGGCTCATGTAATGTAGCCTACCTTACACACATAACCTTCACAAAAACATCTTCCAAATCCACTTGCTAAAAGATTTATGGCATCATGCAAGTTTTACACCAGTGAGTGCACTAACTACTTTCTTTGATGCATCCCACAGGACTCATGCTGTCTGGAAAAAAGCCAAAGTATGGAGCAGCACGTAATCATTGCAACTGAAGACTGGTTGGTAGAAAAAAGTTCTGTGGCACAGAAGATAAAATATTAAAATATATGGAATTCTTAAGTCTAAAAACCTTTCACATTTTTTGGTGTTTAACAAGTGTTAAATTTTGCATATCAGGGTTCTTATAAGTAGTATATATCTTAGTTGTCATTTAGTTCTGTACATTTCCACACCTGTAAGTTATATATGCTTCTTGGCAAAGTAAATCGTAAGCCTGAAAGAATACAATTATATAAAGTATCTTAAAATGAAATTATTTTTGAAGCACCTACAAGAATTAGGGTCGCATATCTTCACTGATGATCATTAGCAGTAGGTGTCTTCTAGAGGCCTACATGACTTGAAGATGAAATTATCGGGTTCATTGTTAAAAGAACTGAAAAATAGTTGTTTTAATTTAATTTGCTGGAAAAAAGAGTAATTTAGTAAAGAAGACACAAATTAAAGCACAATCATGACAAGAATTGCTGGAGATGCCGGAGCTCCTATTATTAATAAAATTAAATACTTCTGTGACATTGAAATCAGGAAATTACATAGCTATGGAATGTCAAACAAAGAATGAAAAAATTCTACAAATGTGATATTGCTATGAAGATAAATATCAATCAAAATACTATCAGTAAAACAAATACATGAAAAGTATAATTATTCAGAAATTCTTTGACTTACAATTAAGAAAACTATTATTAATTTAAACATGATATTAAAAATTGAACACAGGCCTTAATATTAACTTATTTTACTCTAAAACATGGTTGTACAGATGGTTTCTCTGATAATTTCTTTTTATTTGCTAACTCTTAAAAGACTCCTCTGATTTTTTTTAAATTAAAAAAAGAAATAAAATCCCATACATACGCATAGTTTGTGTCACTAATTGCCGTGGTACAACACCAATTTCTATGTCAGAAGAATTCAAATGGGATGTAAGTTACAAAAAGCACTGTTAGGGACCTCAACTGTCCATTTAGTTGAAAAATACAAGTAACCAGTGCTCCTGTGACTACAACAAAAATATAGCCCTGGAATTTATTTTTATGCGCTTAACCTAACCTTAGACTTCTGCACATGCACATTTACCTAATTTGGTTGCTGTCAGAAGGCTGCTGGTCTGCACACTCACTGTAGGAGAGTAGGACAACGAGAATATCCTGCTGCTTATCTTATGCTCCAGGTCAGTGGCCAAATTTGTTGGGAGATCTTTTTCATCTCTTGTATCATGCTTAAGATTATGAATATTTCCTGCATATTGACCAGCTCAACAATGCTCTAAAACAAAATGCTTAAAAACATATTAGAAAATAAAGCAAGCTGAGAAGTAAGGGACAGCATAATTCTACAAGACAGCTGTCTGGTAATACAGGCAGTTGTTTAGTGCTTCATCAGTGTTAGACCAAAGTCAAATGTCCTTAAATAAAGCATGATTTTGCACTTTTAAAGAGACTTGTCCTTCTTGGATTGACCTTAAATTTGGAGGTCTTAAGGCACAAAAATACAAATTCAAGAATTTTACTTCTCTGGAAAAAAATACTTTGCATTTTGAAGTAAGTGCAGTGTTTTTCAACCTGACAGTACATTAAATGCATAGTTTTTATGCTGATAGACTGAAACTGTGACGTAGTTTTTTCTAAATTGCTGTGGTATAATGATAAGTTTACTGCAATAACACAAATCAGTCTTGAAAAAACCCACCAGTCCAGTTCAGGCTTAGTGGAAGGCTTCATGAGTTTTATACTTGAATATTAAAACACTATGCAAGAATATCTTGTGGTACTATCTTTGGGTGAATCTTAAATAGGAGTGACATTATTCTGAATCAGTTGCATACAATTTATTTGTGAGAATGCCAATCACTTGTTTCTACCCATTGCTCACAACATTCCTCCCTTCTGCTCCTCATTTCCCTTATTTCACTTTTCTTTCCTGTGCCTAGGACCAAAATACTTCTCATGTGCTATTATAATTTTTTCCCAATTTTACGTAGTTCTCTGTTAGAAATAGATTTAAAAAAAATAAATGCTAAGGCAGTGGCATAGTGGAAAGGTTTCCTACCTGGCCAAAGTTAAAAAACAAATATATTCTTTATCAAGTCTGTTGCCTTGAGATTTCAGCGCTCTTTCCAAGCTCAAGAGCTTACGGTAATAATCAGTTAAGGATATAAACTTTTCTGAGACCAGAAGGAGCTTTGATGTTCACCCTGGAATAATCTCAAGGTGAGTACATTACAGTGCTCTGGCAATTAGGCACTTGAGGCTCATCTGTGCAATGCTAGCTTAAAGTATTTTAGCTCTGTCCCTCTTGAAGAATGAAATAGACTAAACTTACTGTGCGTAGCTGTGAATACTGAGGATAGTTTAAAAGCATATATATAATAAAAAAATTAATTATTTCCAATCTCTGAGCAAAACTCCGTGTTGTTAATCTGATAATGTGATTCCAGAGAAAATGAGAAACCTCGTCTTCTGCCATAATTGAAGCACATTAAACATATCTCATTAATGTTAAGGATTAAAATTTAAATGTTTTAAATTTTTGTTGTATGAATATTTTAAACCATGAATATAATTTAACTATTTTGGTGTTCTGTTTTTTTTAATGAAATATTTTAAACATACAAAAAGATTCATGTATATGTATGTATATATCTACAACAAGTATACAAATTTTGATCAGGAATAGTAATCAAAAATGGATTGGCAGTACACACAGTATCACGAAATCATTAAGAATGGAAAAGACCTCCAAGGTCATTGGGTCCAATCTCTGACCAATCACCACCTTGTTGACTAAACCGTAGCACTAAGTGCCATGTTCCTTGAATATCTGCAGGGATAGTGATTCCACCATGGCCCTGGGTAGTCCATTCCAACATTTGACCACCCTTCCCACAATGAATTTCTTCCTGATATCCAACCTGAACTTCCTTTGGAGGCTATGTCTTCTGATCCTGTTACTGCTTGCCTGGGAAAAGATGCCAACACCCACCCGGCTACCACCTCCTTTCAGGTAGTCTTAGAGAATGATAAGGTCTCTCCTGAGTCTTCTTTTCTCCAGGTTAAACAGTCCCAGCTCCCTCATCCACTTCTCACATGATTTACACTTCTAGATCCTTAGACCAAAGAAAAAAAATATAAAGGAATAAAAATTCAAAAGTGTATAAACTAAGAAATAGACATAAATTAATTTTTTAAATTTTATTTTGCCACCAATTCTCATAAAAATGCAGTATACAGGCATGATATTTTATTTAGGTCACAAACCTCCTGTAGTTTCTTTTGGATCTATATAGATTTCAATGTCCAGACCCATCACTCAGTCAGACCATACCACATGTTATTCATACAGACCATATACAAAGATTAGGATTTCACAGCATTCCTTAAGACTATCTACCACAACACAATTAAACTGAATCTTATTGAGTTAGTTGAATAGGGCCTAACTTTCTCTGTGCCTTTCCTGTGTAGCAACTGAGGTTGGAAAAACTGAAATGAGGGGGAAGTGAGCTGGTAAATAAATGGTCAGATTGGAAGAGCTGGTCTATGATCTAGGTCTGTGGGTACTCCTGTGATTATCAGCTCCTCTTCCTCCGTGTTGTTGTGAATTTAAAGTCAGTGCTACGAACAGCTTGAATTCTTTTGTGTTCTGGGTTCAGGCTTTCCAGGTGTTGGTAGTGGGAGCTGCAGGGGTGACCTCTCTGTGAGGAGAGGATGAGGCTGCCCCATACCAAACGGCTTGAGACAGCTCCATCAAACACACACAGGACAGAGCTGAGCCCAGCAAAAAAACTGGTGGAGCATCTGGAAAAAAGTTAATGAGAAAGGAAAAAATGGCATGGAAGAGGAGAAACAAAACAACTGAGAAGTGTAGACATCTGAGCCAGAAGAGGCAGGAGAGAAGGAGATCCACCATGGCAGAGCTCTTACTGGGTTTGACAAAGCATAAGGATATATTCTGAAGGAACTGCCCCCCATAAAAACACCCTATTGGAGCCAGGAAAAAGTGTGAGAAGGAAGGAGAGGCAGAGAAAGAACTGCCATGCATTAACCCTAATTCCTCAACTCCAAGCCTCCTGTGTTCTTGAAGATGATTGGAGATGTGAAGAATAATCAGGAATAAAAAAGGGAAGCTGAACCTGGGAAAGAGAGGAGACAAGACATTGTTTTAATATTTTTGTCCTGGGCTGCATCCTAAGCAGTGTGACCAGCAGGTTAGGGGAGGTGATTCTGCCCCTCTACTCCACTCTTGTGAAATTCCACCTGGAGAGCTGGATCCAGTTCCAGGGTTCCCAATATAAGGAGGACATGGACCTGTTGAGCAACTCCAGAAAAAGGTTATAATGATGATCAGAGGGCTGGAGTACTTCTCCATGACAGTAGGCTTAGAAAGTTGGGATTGTTCAGCCTGGAGAAGTCTCTGGAGAGACCTCCTTGCAGCCTTCTGGTATCTAAAGGGAGCCTGCAAGGATGATGGAGAGAGAATTTTTACGTGGGTGGATAGTGATAAGAGGAAATGATTTAACATCAACAGAGGATAGATTTTAATTAGATATTGGGAAAAAAATTCTTTACTGTGAGGATGGTGAGGCACTGGAATGGCTTGCTCAGACAAGTTGTGGAGGCCCCATCCCTGGAAGTTCAAGGCCAGGCTGGATGAGGATTTGAGCAAGCTGGTATAGAGAAAGCTGTCCTTACACATGGCAGGAGGAGCTGGGTATTTAGATTTCACTTTCAACCCAAATCATTTTATGATTCTGATAGTTGTCTGATTTCTTGCTATCCAAATTCATTGGATTGCCAAAGTTATGTTGATTTTCCCCAAAGTCAAGTGGGTTTTACTCGCAACCGTAATTGATTAATGATTTCTCTGTTTTTATCTTGACCCAGAAGCTTTTTAACCCTGTTTACTCTACTTGTCCTGCTGAGGAGTGATCACCTAAGGGGATGTTTAGGTATTAGCTAAGGCTGTCTTAAAACACTGAAAAAATTGTGAGTTTCTGCTAAATGATCAGAAAAAGAAAGGTGGAAGAGCATTGGCTGAGCAGAGCTGAGACTCTGGAAAATTGACTGGAATGCAATAAATGTAGCACTGGCTGATGAAGCATGCTATGTTTATCAAGTGTCTTCTTGAGTTTGAATGAACTGGGCTATTATGCTTATCTGATCATCTCTAGCTGTTGAGCTATATCAGCAGCAGACAAGGCTTTATAGGCAATAGGACTGCCTAATAGCAAGTCAGGAAAGTAATGAATTTAATGATTGATATGTTTATGCAGGCTTACCATTTATCTCCAATAATGGGTGTGACAGAAAATTTGTCTTATGTATGATCAGATGCAATGTAAGGAACTGGAGAAGCATCTGTTCATGTCCTCATAAGGGCTCTGTACCTCACCTACATGCAGTCTACCCATTAAATGAAAGAAATTGGTAGCACAGTTTTTTTGAGAGCACATCGGTCAGGGAAGTTTCAGACAATATTAGGAAGTATTTCTTTACCAACAGGGTGGTCAAACACTGGAACAGGCTTCCTAGAGAGGTGGTCAATGCCCCAAGCCTGTCAATGTTTACATGGCATTTGGACAATGTCTTTAATATGCTCTAGTTGTTAGTCAGTCCTGAAGTGGATAGGCAGTGAGACTAGATGACTGTTTTAGGTCCCTTCCAAAAGAAAAGGTTCTATTCTATTCTGTTCTATTCTAGAGTCATCTTAATTCACTGCTGCTTAGCTCCAGTGAAGACAGGTCATAGTACCAAGTCCCAGATTTTTGTATGAATGGAACATTAAAAATTATCAGTGTGTATATGTCTATAAATCTGTACATTTATATATTAATGTACAACTAGATAGATAGATAGATAGATGACCAGCATTTAACCCATGTATTCAAAAAGTATGGGATGTGCTTTAGTTTGAAATTAAATGGTAGAAAAATAGAAGTTCTCATATTTATTCTAGTGATGATGATCTCCTTCTTATTATTGAAAATGGCTGTGGTTATTTACCTTATCATCCTTCACAAATGCCATATGAAAGGCAATTACTGTTCTAAGGTAATTGCACAATGGTCACTGGAAAGAAGATTTTGGCTGAATCAGTTCTTTATATTGGTACTACTATTATAGCATGAATTCATAGACTTCTTGGCCACTTTCTGATAGTCAATTTTCTTTATTCCTTATCCTTACTCCCTATTTTTCTGTCTCTTTGGTATGAATTTAACTTCTATCATTAAAATAAAATTAAAAAGAGAATGTTTGTTTGCTCTTAATCTCCAGAATCAGACAAAACAGAACCAGGCTTTTTTAAGTCTTAAAAGAAGAAAATGAAGTACATGGACTTGATTCTCTTAGTTTAGGTAGTTCTAATATTTTCAAAAGAATTCAAAACACATATTTATGATATTTTTTTGTCCTTGTGCTATTCTGAATACTCTTAGTTTGGATTGTAGCTTTTTTTTCCACAAAGCCAGATGAAGAAAGAGCTTGGAATTTAGCTTCTGATGTCTGTTGGAAGGTAATTTGAAGCTTTTTGAAAATGCCATGAAACTCCTGATGCCATCTGGTACTGTGATACCATGTCAGCATTGTGATTTTCATCTTCCACATAACACTGTCTGAAATGGAGGTATAATTTTTTTTGTTTGAAATAGAGGAACAAAGTTCATTTTACCATGACATTGCCCTTTTCTGTTCTTATATCAAAGTTCAATGTGCTCATTTCAGTTATACATGGAAAAAATGCCTATTGGTGTTTGCAGAGGTTCTGGAAGACCCTGATAAGGAGACACACACAAATACACACATATATATTTGTGTGTTGCCTATAAGTAGCCCATAACTACCTAAAAAAAGAGGTGAAGCCCAAAAGATTTTCCTTGAAAAACTTCCAATGCCACTTAGCTTCTCTGTGCATACAATGAATTTGGACAGACTTTCATTTGTGGTAGTATCGACCACTCACACTTTGGCTGTACATACAGTGCATGCTTAAATCACTGTGGGATGCCTGTAAGCAACAGAGTCTCCTACACTACTGGTTTTAGCTAATTCATCTTACAATATTTCTCATTATTGTGCCTAAAGAGATATATCTGAATGTTTTGCACATGTGATGTCTGACTGTATATTCCCATTCTGAAAGACAACTCATAAGAACTGAACAGTCCTTGACTAGATTTATTAAGGGAAAGATATGGGAAAGATTCCTAAATATTTATGCTCATATCGGAACACTTTGGTGGTCTGAAGTCCATTTTTAGGAAGTATGTAGCAGAAGAATTTGTTCAAACTCATACTGTTCTTCTGTGTATGTTTAGATTTCAGTTTTCCTGTCCTTCTACTGACACACCCTTGATATTTCTTCACAATAGGGGCAGATTTCAACACAAAAACTCACATGATGAGGATACAAACAAAATTACATACGATTCTTAAAAGATATCAAATTGATAGTAGTTAGATTTGGGGAAGTTTTGATTACATTTAAAATTCCTAATTTACAGGGAGAGACAATGTCTTTAAGTTTCAAATATTATTATTGTTGAAAATAAACTTTCAAAAATTAAAATATATGTATTACAGGAATACCTAATGAACTTGTGTATTTCAAAACAATTCAAATCAATAGTAGCTTAAACAAACTCTGAAAGGCAGTTTCTCTTTTCAGATGTACTTTGAGGGACAGCAATATTTTCTAAATTCTGCTAAAACTACTGACATCAATGAAACAACAGAAGATCTCTGGAAAAGTGATGAAAATTAAGCCCCAGGAGTCAACATAACCATATGTGAAGGAAGTGTTATTGATATGCAGCATGATACAGTTTTTTGCTTGGACAGTATCCAGGCTTCTAGTGGTACAGCTGACAGAACTTTAGGGCTGAAGTACAAAGTCATATTGGGGATGGTTGCTCAATTGTTTGCAGTCTGACAAGTTGCAATCGAGCATGGTTTTTTCCTGATTTTTCCTGTTGTTTCTATTTTTTGGTTCACAAAAAAGAAAAGTAGCATTTATTTGAATCAGGTATAAGTTCCACAGAAGGAATCCAGATGTTCATCTTTCAATAACATCATTCAATATGGATGAGAATGTAAAAAGTTAAACCTTTCACCAAAAATAAAATTAAAAAAATGACTGCTGAGAAGATCTGTAGCCTGTTGGGGAGACAAACTGCCTGTTCAATCCGAAGTGGCATCATTAAAATATAACAGGCTGAAACAGATTCCATTGTGTGGAATCATTATAAGTATCTCAGAAGTTTCATAAATAGTTTTAAAAAGTGAAATATTTTTAAGTTAGATTATAGAAAGAAAAAAAAAATCAGAAAAACCCAACTCTTGGAAATGCTATTGGATTTATGGATTTGACAGATCTAGTATTAAAACAACAGTATATACCAAATAAAAAGAGTTCTGGTTATACTGTACTGGAGACATAAATTCAGTTTTTACCTTTGGACTTCAATACCATCAAAATGAAAGCCCTGTCTCTCACTCACAAATCTTTAAACTCACAGTTCTGTGATTAATATAGCAATAGAACTATGAGTACCGAAAACACAGCATTGCAGATGTCAGGAGATTCTGAGATGAGCATTAACCAATTCATCTAGAGGAATTTTACTGATATTCAGTAAATTGAGTCCATTTATTAAATCTGGTTTAAAATCTCTTCATTTTTAGAGTTACTCAGGGGGCTACCTCTCCTAGGTCTTTCTAGTACTTAGATGAACACTTGGTGTGCCTCTGTATGTGAACAGGACAGGGAATCAAAACTTAAGTGTTAAAAATGCATACAATATATTTTGTGGTGTGCACCCTTATAAAGGTAAATGCTAGCTCAGAAGGTGCTTAGAAAATGTATTATTCTTGCTTCACTCAAAAGCAGAGAGAGAGATGGTTAATATTGGTTTGGTTGTTGCTTTCTTGTTGTTAAACAGGGAAGTCACATAAAATTTTGTCAATTTCACGATTTCTTCATATTCAGATTAAAAAAACCCAAAAACCAATCCAAAACAAAAAACCCAAAAACAAACAAACGAACAAACCCAACAAAACAAAACACAACAGGAATTTAGGTGCTTATGTTTGTTACATAGCGGTGGAAGACAGGTAAGAGCATTGAGGCTTTCAAGGGGAGATCCTATCTGCCTAATTGAGTAAGAACCTCTGGGAGGCTTCAGAATCACTTACTGATCCCAACATAATGAATTCTACCCTAGGCACTTAATAAAAAGCCTAGACACAGATTCATGAACAGGAGTCTCAGTAAGTACTTCCATCAGTGCAGAATACCAAAATATTAAATTTCTGTCTAAAGCAAGTGACTTGTGCTGCCAACAGCACACACTTTTATATCGAGTACCCTACTGTTTAGAGGACTTACACAGAAAGTGGGAGATCTAGATTTCAGGCCCTTCTCAGCGTATGAGTGACTGAGACATGTTCCCACCCCCCAGGAAAATAAGTCTTGGTTTAGACTGTCTTTTAAGGTTTGACTACTTAATGTCCTTAATTGCTGTTCAGGTCATGAGAACACAATGGCACAACAAACTGACAATTAAGAATAAACTTCTACACTTCGTGTCATAATTTACTACACCTAATGTCTCTCATTTCTGCACTCCCATACATGCTCAGCCAAGTGGCTCTTCTGATTCAGGTACATAAGCTGCTCCCAACTCTTCTAACCCTCACAAAAACTATGTACCACTTGCTAGGAACTTGAAAGTGTAACAAGGAAAGGGGCCTTCCATTCAATCCATTGCCACTATGTTCTTTTCCTAAGTGAATGTTAATTGTCACTCTTGGACGTAAGAAGGAAAGGTAAGAGGAGTAATGTGTGGCTATTCCCATGTTTTCAAGTAAAGGATAGCTCTCCTAGAACTATTCACGCCCTGAGAGGTAAGAACATGTATTTATATGCAAGACTGGAAACCAAAAGAAACAAAGCAATTATATTCTAATTTCTTTCTAGTAATCTATAAGTATGACTCAGACTCAGGCTATCCTTTTCTGGTTATTTCCACTGAGGCATGATTGCTGTTGCTTTCATCTTTTTCATGCACAAACAATTCATGTTCAATTTAAATCTGTAATTGATTTGATCATATTCTGTATTCTACCAAAACCTGTTTTCTTAAACCCTCTATCAGAAGTACAATTCTCCTGAGAATTTTCCTCTCCTTTTTCATAAAAGATCAGAAGAGAATCCATCTGTATATTACTGACTTCAGGGGATCATATATAAATTCACTATCACAAGAAATTTGTAGTAAATCTACCTTTTTAACTTTATTTTCTCATGAACACATAGACAGTGTTAACCATTTAAAAAGCAAGTGATCTGAAAAAATAATAATATTTTTCTTTACAGATTTCATAAAGAATTTCTGGAGAACACTGTTATTCTAATGTAGGCATTTGAATGGAAACAAGGTAAGTCTGCACATACAAATTCTAATTACTATGATAAAATCATTCCATAGTATTTCCTTTATTATACTGGCTTATTTCAAAAACTATGGAAAGTGACTCTCTTCTCTGATAAGGATCCCCCTATGAGTTGGAAGAGATGACTTCTTTATTCTGGCAAAAGTGATTTTTTTCTGCTATTATTTTTGTTCTACTAGGAGGAGGAGGTAAAAACAGCATATTTAGTCCCTGAAATTTGTGCTAAAGAAATCTGAAAGTTATTTACTGCAAAACAGCCTCTTTATCTCATAATTGTGTCTTTATATGTTACCCTTGTATAAAGCATAGTACTGAAGAATTTTCAGCAGGAGGGGAAAATATTGTCAAGAAGGTACTTCAGATAAGTGGACTGAAAATTTCACTTCCATTTTTACTCGAATGGGAGGTTTTGAAGTTACATGATCAAACTTAAAGGGGACAAAACAAACAAATACTCCAAGAAAAACCCTTGAAAGAAAACTATCAACCATCAGATACCACCAGGCCCTGCCACCAATATTCACATGTATATTGTGTGAATATTTGTATGTGACTGCTTATTTTTTGGCATCTAAATTTTACCAGCTGTTTAGTTTTTTCAAAATATTTCTTAGCTGAGTATTTAGAAGACTGAAAGGATTGCACTGTTGACAGAATTAATCTACATGGGCAATTTTCTGGGTTTCTGCCCTCTAATAACATGCCCAACAAAATGAAAGTTAGATAACTGGAATGGATTCATGCTACAATAAAAGATTGGTGAATTTCTATAAATTGAGCTTGTTTTGTCTCTCCATCCCCTCTTCCCCTCCCTAGATGAACTAATATGTTTCAACAAGGTATTAGTTCACAAAACTTTTATAAATGTCAAATGGTCTACCAGTTATTAAACTTTAATTTTATGAAGCTTTACAAGTAAGGAAAAAGGGAATCTGAAAGTCCACCAGATCTTGTGACCCATTTCAAACTTCAGTGAACTATGATTCCCAATAACACTGAACTTCTTTTTTTTTTTATTTTCCAAGCCAGAATAGGGATCGGTGGAGTTTTGAACTGTTGAAAAATAAAAATTAAGCAAAGAGGTCTGTAATTTTTTCAAAATTATATGATTTATGATATTATAAGAAAAAAAATAATGCTTTGTGTATCCAATCTATTTGTCTTCGTTACAGGATAGACAATGTTTCCTCCAGATAATAAAACTCATCCTGCAATTAAATATTTTAATAAAATATTTTATGTTCTTTTGTGTTGCTCTTATTCTAAGGAGGTATATATGATAGAGAGAATCAGCTAATTCTAACACTTCTCAATCTTAGAGTAAAACCTCTTTTGCCCTCCAGAATTACTGATATACAGGTAGATTTGACTATTATGAATTGCACATGTGCAGGTACATGTATTCACCCACAGTTCACAGTAAGAACAATGTGAAAGGCAGGGAAAAAAGGGTAGCAAAGAGAAGGGAGAGACAAATGGAGTGGGATAGGCGAAGAGACAGGAGACATACTTGAAATATCTCTTCAACTTGAACACCATAGTCAGACTTTGTGAACCACATAATGATAATAAATTATTATATCGTAAAACAAGCAGGTTTAATTGCCAATATGTTTATCTTAATGGAGAATATATGCAAAATATTTTCAAATAATGAATAATTTAATGCTATCTTTATTAATATTTGTAATAAAATATTGTGTTGTGATAATGGTTCTCCTTTATTTTTTTCTACTTCTTTGTCATCTAGTAGTGAAAACATTTGAGAAAGACCTAAAGCCCTTAACTGAATATTGGTGTCTGTATCAAGGAATACTCTTTCTGTCAGCTTTTATTATTTCATAAAACCTGGCAGAAATAAAAAATTTATACTGGGAAAATGATCTTTTCATTTGTTTGTGAGAGAACTCTTAAAGAGGATAGGAATTTTAATAATTGTGTACAATGAATACTTCAAAATCAGTTGACTGAAAATTAGAAGGAAATAAATCTTGTTCTTTTCCAATCCAACTACTCATATTAGTTAAAATATTAATTAATTGAATATACTAATTAAAATATACAAAGTAGCCATATGTTCTGAGGGAAAGAAAATTTTTCTTACTTATAAAAGTCCTTCAGCATAATGACAGAAGAACGCAAGTGAGATATCATCAACGTCTAAAGTCCATTGTATCAGTGAGCTTTGTCCTCTGGAGATGCACATTCAAATATAGCCTCAGGTCACATAGATAATGAATTTCGTGGTTTCATTCTGACTCACAGTAAATACTGTACTTTAACTAAAGACAATCCACACAGTTTGCCAGAAGTAAAGAAAGATTATCAAATGAGATTGAGGTAGATTGTTTAAACTGTAAAATAAACTTAAGAGGATTACTTCAGGCACCTCATTCCAGAACTTGACTTTTTATCAGGAGTTACTACATCAGAAGGAAAACACAAATTTTTAAATGTGTGTATATAAATATTTATAAGAGTTTTGGAACTCCAAGGACCATTATTATTAACCACTGTAATAACTTTAAATACCAAGGCCTTCTGATTAACTATTGCTTAGTTCTTAGAAAATTTTGTTAACTCTGTTTTTACGATTTAGTTATATCTCAAAAATACCCCGAAGTAAATAATTTAAAATTAGAATTTACAGGCAATAAATGAGAAACAATATGTAACTTTTTTTACTATCTATTACTTTACAATTACTCATAGCTGAAATATATGTTGTACACAAAAAACAGTATGAATAAATTATGATCATTTTATCAGTATATAATAATAGCTTCTTTCATCATATGCCTATTAACTGTATTATTCAATGCAGAGATTGTAAAAGTTCTGCAAAATGTAGGCTTTTCTAAATATTTTATTGCTAAATATTTTCCCTCCTCAGTTTTTCTTAACTGGCTCACCTGATCTGTAAATTAAGATAGGTTTCTTAAATTTTATTTTTAGGAAGAAAAATGGCAACTCTTGATCAAAGTCTGTTAAGATTTGCAAATTATGTTTTAGTTATTATTGCTGTAATCCAGTAATCAAGAAACAATAACTGGGAATTTGTCTGTTGACAGGGGTTCTTTCGGTCTGGACTATCCCTTTGGTTAGTTAGGAGCAGCTGTGCCAGCTGTGTCCCCTCCCAGCTCCTTATACACACCAAGCCTCCTTGGTGGTGTGGGGTCAGAAGCAAAAAGGCCTTGAGGCTGTGCAAACCCTGCTCAGCAACAGCTGGAACACCCCTGTGCTACCAGCACTGTTCAGAGTACAAATCCAAAACACAGCCCCACACCAGGTTAACCCTGCCCTAGCCCCAGCCAGCACAAATTGCTCTGTGTGTCTTATCTGTACAAAAGGTTAGTTGTTTTTTGTGGGTTGCTGTCTTTTCCTTTTTCATTACTTTCCTTGATGATGACAGTGCTATTTTTTAGCTAGTGTAATTTTTTTGACTTCCAAGAGGAGTATTTCACTAGTGTGGAAAATAGCAGTCATGGTAACTTAGAGGCTTTAACATCAGATGATTCTATGTTCACTGCTATCATATAAAATATTTCAACAACTAAGACAGAAGTGACTATAGGAATACAAGTAAGAAGGAATTCTCAAAGGAAGTCTGTCTCCACAACAATCTCTACAATCAAGTTTACCATCTTAAAAATCACCCCATCTGCTCAGCACAATCTATCTTAATTTGTCACTTGATTAATAGCATCAAGGCACTGCCATGGCAGAATACCATGCAGTCTGAAAGACAGATAACAACTGCAGGATTTTAATAATTATAGTTTAATTTTAATATTTTCTTTACAGAGAGTGAAGGTGGAGATGATATTTTATAAATTATATTAATAAGAATGATTGATTGGATTATACATACATTTTAAATTTTATTAATATAGGTACACAAAATGACATACAGTTGAATAATGCACTGTCAATGCTGAGTTTTTTAAATAGTTTATTTATGTACCCACTTTGTTCCCTCTTAGACTAAAATGGCATTAAAATCTGCTTAAGAAGGTCTGCATGCAACCAACATACCACAATAGATATTTCTTGTAGTGGAATAAAAGTAAAACACACTGTCAAATTTTATTTTACTGAAATTTGCTCATTCTTTAAATCCTGACAAAGAGTAACCTTTTTTTTTAAATACAATCATTGTTTGAAGGTAAATGTTTTGCGCTTTCTTTGCCGTAGAGGAATAATTCTATTATATGTAGTTAATTGATTGACCTTTGAAGAACTTCTAAAAAATCAATTTCAATAAATCATTTCCATTAAAATTTATGCTTACTTTATCTTTGTTCAATATATATGTTGCTGTTCTAGTTCACATTTGCTATGTAAGAACAGAGTTGAAACTTGTTCTGTGTACATCATGACATCTATCAAAGTTTTATTTTTTCCTCCTTTACTAAGCTTTTTCCCCCTTCTTCTCATGTTGTTTTTCTTCTCTTAGAAATAAAAAGGTTTCTCAACTTCCTCTGCACAAAATATTCCCAGGATTTGAAATTATTTGAATGAATGGAGATTTGGGTGCACACAGGTGGGAAAATCACTCTAAAAGCAATCAATTAAGTTTGAACTTAGAAATGAAATATTTCTTAGTGCCACAATTAGACAATAAGAAAAAGCAGTCATGAAAGGAAGTATAATAATGAATTGATAAATATATACAAGTATATGTGCATGTGCAAATATTCTGCACCTCATAAAGCCACAAACAATTTCAAAAAGATTTCTAAGATTCCAAACTATGGGAGTCAAAACTGAGCAGATGTCTGTGCAGGTGATTTTACTGTGCATGAACTTCATGGACAACTAATTCCTATCACTGCAGGAGCTAATTTTCCATTCAAGGATTTTTGCTTCCAAAACTAATCTAATGGGCATATAGCCCAAGAAAACACAAAATAATATTTGTCATTATTTTTATGGATTCAAGATGTTATACTATGCATGAAAATAAATACCTGATGTAAATAAGTAAATAATCTAATCAAGTCGGACAAATAACATGACCAGTAACATGATTTTCCCTATTTAATACTTATCCAATGGCTTCCTAACAGTTATAAAAAAACATTCTGATACAGTAAGGATTTTGTCGTCAAAAAAAATTCGAATACTGAAAAGTGCAATGTCTGGGATTATCAACAAAGGAAGTTTTGCACTTCCTTTGTTGCAAACCAAATCAAATTGTTCTATCCATTGAAATTAATCACTTAGGGAAGAAGGATTAGGTTTAGTTCTGTGTGGATTTTCTTGAGATTGTTTGTTTGTTTTTAACAGATTTAAAGCACTAAGTTCTTCTTTCTAACCAGTCTGTTAAAATTAGAAGTTCCCAAAACCTTGATACTTCTCAAATGCTTGATCATTTAGAACATGATTCAGGAAAACAAACAAACAACAACAACAAAAAAAACCAAAAATCAACCAAAACCCAAAACCAACCAGAATTAAATAAGGTATTTTATTTTTCCCTTGGTCTTGCACTGCCATCTTAGCCATTGCAATACTTCTCATGGAAACTCTCCTTCTGACTTGTGCAGTTTGTTTTAGGTAATATGTTGCAGCTACTTCTTATGGGTTTGAAAAAGCTATGGAGAATTTGGATATTTGTGAATGATAAAAATAGAAATGAGAATTTCCATCATTGAACAATCAAGTTGCAAATCTAAAAATAGGATAAGAGAGTATCTCCATACTATTTTTTCTTCCATAAATACATGGCTATTTCATCATGACATGATCTAAATGACTTACCTAGATGCACTGATAAAGTATCAACTTTATCAACTACACTAATACCTAGAAATATCTAGAGATATCATTCTGTATATACATTTTCAAAATTTAACAATGAATTCTAACTCTAATAAATTAATATTAAAATGAAAGCACCATGAAAATAACAGAGAAAATTATTCCATTTAATCCAGAAGTGATATCTGGGTATAAATTTTCTATCATACTTTAGTTTATTTGCATGCCCCTCTCCTGTAAGTTTCAAAAAAGAAATATTGGGGGTTTGTCTGTGCTTAATGTGAAGCACTAGCAGAGAACGTCAGAGGGAAAGAAAATCTGAAGATACCAAAAGGAACATCTGAGGGAACAATTTCTTCTATCTTCAAGTTATTTCATGTTTAAAAAAAGTAGATGAAAATGCTGTTCAAAAGAGTTATTTACCATACTGAATCTGGGTGGAAAGATGTGTGAAAAGCAGCATTACTCTTTGAGATGCAATACTTTTAACAGTTTGGAAATTTTGCCTGAAAATTATTGAGTCTTGCCCTAGCTCACCTACAGATTAGCTGTACCTCAAGGATGTTATACAAAGCAAATGAATTGGCTGCTTCTAACTTACTTTGCTGTCCCTGTCACCTCCTTTTTTCCTGAAAAAAAAATGTTTCTTCTTGAAATATTTTTTTCTCAGCCTCTGTTGAAGTTTCTAATCTTTTTCACAGAATGTTACTCTATTTTATTCTTATTTTTAAGGTTATTCTATTCTATTTTTTTAAAGTCTTCCCTTTTCTTGCTCATTATTTTAGTCATTCTAACTCTCTCTTTTCCTTTATATTTAATGCATTGAGACTATTTCTTTCATTCTTTTTATTACTTCTGGCATTTTCTTTGTTATTCACACAAAACACTGTTCGTTAGTTTTCTCGTTTATTTCTTGCTCACAATAAATTTATAGAAAGAGGATACATATAACTGTCAGCATAATATTAATTTTGTTTGGAACACCTCATATTTCCCCTATGTCCTCTCTCTGTCTTTCATTTGGTTCAATCAATACTGTTCTCTGCTTATTTTTTCTCCAAACTATTTTCTGATATCTTCATAAAGTTTTCTTACTAATCTTTTCTGATAGAATTTTCATAACCAGACTGCAAAATATGCCTGGGAAGGGATGTGAATGAATACAGAAAACTGCACATAAAATAAATGGTTAATGCATAGGTATTAAAATAATCACCAGTCTGTGCATATGAGTACCTAATAAGTTTGAAACCTGCATTTTATATCTCATCATTACTTTTCCTCTTTCTTCTACAAATATATTTGTGTCCCAGAAATCTGCACCACCGTGAAGCTGTTTTCTGTCCTCTAGTCTGTGAAAAAAACTGAGGTTGCATGCTTAGATCTATAACCAACCAGATTAATTCTTCTTAAGGTTGCAATAAAGATTCTTCTGAGACCAAAAGATACAAGGTAGTATTTGCTGCAGGAAATAGCAGGGGACCTGATATTGCATAATTTCTAGAGAGGAAACCTCCCTGTATTGTATTTAAATATTCAAATATGTTGGTATATTATGTATTAAAGGTAAATAAACCAGTAAATAATAGTTTAAATTACACTACACAAGAAGTATGTAGACCTTTGGAAAACAATAGCAAAACCACACAGAAATTCCACAGCTTTTAGTAATAAAGAGCTTTGGAAATTCGAAATAGATTGCCTGGACAACCTATGCAATTTCTGTCACTCAAAGTCTTCGGGAAGCAGTTTGACTCATATCTGTCAGGCATGACATTAGTGTAAATAGTCCTGCTGTAGGGCAGAGGGATGGACTCAAGGACCTCCTGTAATCCTCTATATCCTCCTCATTCTGTAATTAAATTCCCAGAGATCTGCTCACTCTATCCTAACATGTTCAGATTTTATTGAGTCCAATTAAAACCAGCAGCGTAGGAGAATTTGTTGCATTGTCACAGACTATTACTAAGAATGCTAATTAAATAAAATTGATGGGCCACAGGTTCTAAATTAATCTATAAAGGTGCGCATTACATGTTTTGCTGAAGCTTAGGTATCTTATAATCAAATGTTTATATCCATTTGATCAGAAGGAGAGCAGACATGAAAACATTTTTTTCATGTAATGAATATTACATTCCCCTGTGAGAGAAAAATACTGAATCTGTGTTCCCTGATTTCTTTCTGAGCCCCCTGTCTCATTGCTTGGTGACTGACAAATGGTAATGCAGAGGGGATACATATACCAGAGTGAACCTGTCTGTATAAAGGAGCATTCCAAATATCTGCTTGTTTATACAGATAAATTGTTCAGAGTGGCCCTAGGGCAGTATATGGATGAGCAAGATAGAACTCTCCCAAACAACTTCTGAGTAAGGTCATAGCTTGGGACCAGTCCCAAAATTGAATTTGAACATTATCCAGGCTGTAAAACCCAAACTTTCAACCACTCTCAGCTCCAGCTCTGAAAGCTTCCTTCCTCCATCAATCATATAGTGTTAATGAAATGAAATGAAAGTGAAATTAAAGCTGAGGACTCAGACAAAAGCAGGAAAAAATTGCAGCACAAAAGAACTCACACAGTGAATATATCCTTCAGATGTGCCTAATGGTAGAAGATGCTTCCATTATCAAAAAATGAATTGCTTCATGCTTCATGTCTAAATTTATGGTTTGCTTTTGTTGAAACTGATATATATGAATGATATGGAGGTCAAGTCTCATTAACCTACAGTGGGATCCAGAAACTGAAAATAAATCTATATTTACATGAGGGAGCTGGGGTAAACAGGTTCTGGAGTTGAACTGAAGCCTTTTTACAGGCAAAAGGGAACTTATTAGACACATGAAAACAAGGCTTCCTGCTTGTTCATGCAGCTAATATTTGAACAGTGTAATAGTCAATATTATCTGATTAATGTGGGAAAGCTCCACTAACAGCATGGCTAAAACTGCTACATGAGACATCCTTGCGTGTCTCCCTTTCATATGGTCCCATTCTCACCCTGCAAAAGTTCATCTGAATCCCAGAGTTAACAGAGTTATTTTCCCTTAAGCAGGATTGGGGGTGCCAGGTTGCAATTTATTAGCACCATCCTTTGGGGTTTTTTTGCTGGAAGAATATAATGCTCACAGAGGAGGATTCATTTGGTTATGTCAGATTTTATCACACACTGTTAATTATGTTTTCTTTTACCAATCTGTTCCCTCCTTTTTGGTTGCCTGCTAAAGTCTTACAGCTGCATAACAGCCTCCCCAGCCTTATTTTACAGAAAGGGCTACTGTTTGTTACAAAGCAACTGCCTGGGGGCATCAGATATTTTCCATGTGTAGTTTTCCCAAGGCTTCATTTACAACAGTCAAGCACTAGACAATTGTTCACTAGGGACTTTTTACAAGCTTGAACCAGCTCTGTCCAAGGAAAGATCATAAATATAAAGTGAGCCCCAGCACTGTCAAATCAGTAGAACATATGGGACATTATTCTAACTGAGCCTTTAAGCATCATTTCAGTCTTATCTTAGAGTTTTAGCAACTATTATGTAAAAATTAAGCATTAATAATTGTTCAGGTGATCATTTCTGTTATAGAATTGAAAGATCATTGACATTTTGAACTGTGAAGGTGAGTAGTTTTCAAGCGGTTTCTCTTGTGTGTACGTCGGAGGTACCCTCGTCCCTCATGTTAAATCTGGTGCAGTGTAGTGGACAAAAAAGTATGCAAGATTCATAGGGTCTTGACCTGAAAAAAAACCAGGAAAACCAAAAAACAGTCTCAGCATTTACCAAAGTCAGAGAGGAATGGGGGAGTTCTGGCTTCTCTCCTTCATTCCCAGCATTACACATTTTTATTCATGCAATGATTTTTTAATGGAAAATGCAGAATTAATTTGGAACACAGACTCCACTGTATAAAAGATGAAGACGCTACCAATACTGAGCATTAGAAAATAGAGAAACTTCCTTTTCTAAATCATCTCATCCTGATCTTCTGTGTCAAGTATACTTTTTATGCTTAACACAGATATGGGAAGTTAAGACTGTGTTCTTCTGCAAAAGAAAGTCAGACACTAGCTCTTGTCTCTGAGACCAGGGTATGTAAATTGCCTTCTGTGCCCACTGCTAGTGACAAAGCTGAGGTTATGACCTGCCCTACCTCACCTAGACATTAGTTGTACCTCAGGAATGGGATACAAACCAGATTTATTTTAGACAAAGCCATCATAAGCAATCCAAACAACAGCTATGGAATTCAGTAATATCTGAACAGTGAGGATGGTCAAGATGGAAGTACTTCAATTACTTTCTTGTAATTTTTGCTTTTGTAGAATATGTATTTTGCAATGAACCAGCTTAGCTTACAAGAGTGGGAATTTAATACCTTATGCTATGTCAAAAACAAATTTGTAGACTCACAGGAAATATTTAGAAGCTATTTGGTTCTTTTGTACGTCTAAACAGTTCTACTACTCTTTTAAAAAAAAATTTAGTAGCTACTTCTAAAAAACCCATCATATAATATTAAAGCCTGCATTTAGTAGTAGAAACTCTCCACTGTGTCTGCTGTAATTTTTTTCCTTTTATGTACATATGTGGTGAAACTGGCCTAATTATCATAAAGATGTTATTTATCCTCCCTTCCAACAATCTTTGACCCAAGAGAAAAGTTTAGAGTTCAAAAGAAAGTCCAACCTAAAACTGTCATATGCATATTTCTAATGTAAGAAATAAATAAAATAAATAAAGCAAAATGAATAGTTTAATAGGAAGCAAAATAATTTAGTTTTAATTCATCAGATAAAGAAATATCTTTGCAGTTTAAGGCTTTCTTGGTGGGATATTTTTGTGTGTATCATCACATTGGGATTGACATAAATAAGAAATAAAGTTCAGCAGTTCAATGCAAGATTTTTAAAAAGGACCATTTGACAAATGCAATTATGAGTACTAAATATATTTAAACACAATTGAGACTTTAGCTATTCAACACAATTCAAAATTATACTGAATTATTTGCAGCTTTTAAAATCAGAAATCGCTAGCTCATATAAGGAGGGTTCACTACTGTATTGTCACAGCGCAAACGTAATTTATTTAATAATTTCCTGAGTGTTAACATTGCTTGATGAAAGTGATGATGCATAATATTGTCTTCAAAAAATTTGCATTTTTAACTTCACTTAAAAGTGCTTCACTTCTCTTATCAATTATCATTTTTGATTGAAATTTATCAAAGGGGAAAGAAAATATTTCAACTGAATATTAGTTCTTACTAAAATAATTTCATATTTTTTTTACAGAATTTAGTTTTTTAATTAGAAGTATATAATGCCAGGTAATGTGTCTCAGATTATCTTCACAGGGTTTACCAACAAGGTACCAGATCTACAGAAAATCTGCATGTTCCTGTAGCAGCATTGGGACCCAGATATGATCTGCTCACTCATTCTCTCACCAGTTGGATCAGAAAGAAAATGATTGCTGTAGAGAAAAAAGAAGAAAGTATAGAGAAACATTTTAAATTTATATGATCAATTTGATCACCTCAAGCTAAACCTACTGCTAAAAGAAATACGTCACCTCTCATTTTGAAAAACAAAGGTAAGAAAAGCTCTGTGTGGATGATGGTTTTGGAAATGAAGAAACTAAAGAGAATACTTTAGTCTGATGTCTGGGTATCTATCTTGGTTTAACTCCAGCCAGCAACCAAGAACCACACAGCCACTCATTCACTGCCCCACCTGAGGGCTTGAGGGGAGAACCAAGAGAGTAAAAGCCAGAAAACCCATGCGTTGAGGTAACATCAGCTCAATAGGGGAAACAAAAGTTGTGTGCACAAGTAAAGCAAAACAAGGAATTAATTCACTATTTCCCATGGGCAGCAGGGATTCAGCCATCTCTAGGAGAGCAGGGTCCCGTCATGCATAGCAATGACTTAGGAAGACCAGCATGATCAACAACATTCTACCTCCATTCTTCTCCTCTATATAATGAGTATGACACCATATTTTCATATCCCTTTGGTCAGTTTGGGCCACCTGTCCTGGGTGTGTTGCCTCCCAACCTTCCACACACCCAGGTTCCTTGCCAGCGTGGCAGTTCAAAACACAGAAAAGGCCTTGGCTCTGTGCATGCCCTACTAGCAATGACAAAAACATCTCTATATTATCAACCCTGTGTTCAGCACAAATCTAAAACACAGCCCCATACCAGCCACTGTGAAGAAAGTTAACTTTACCCCAGATGAAAGCAGAACACCTTTTTATTCACTAACTCAGAACTGTTCTACAACTCCCTCTGAATAGCACATGACGGAGTATCAGAGGGAGAAGTATTGTAAGAGTGGCCTTGTTTATTTCCTTAGGAAATTTTCTTTAGGTTTAAAGTACACTCCGGGTAATGCAGCATGGAACACTGCAGTGTATTTAGGATCTGGAAGAGCTGAATTTAGCCTTTGTTTCACTGAAGGTCTTTTTAAGGAGAGTGGTAATCAAAACAAAGGTCTAGGAAATCTCTTCTGCTAGCAAATGCCCATGAAACTAAATGTATGGAAACAAATGTCTTCAATTAATGAAAGCAGCTGACTGCAAGAGTTTAATCTCCTGGGGAGTGTTTCTTTTCAAGAGGAAATTTTAAAAATCTAATAATGTTGCCTCGATGTTACACTTTTTTCTCCCCTGTTTTGTACATCTGACATTTCGCTTTCTTACCCTCTTTCCCTAAAAAACCCCACCCAGAAACCAAATGTAAGAAAAAAACCCTTCAAATATATATCAGATTTAGGAATTTAATTTCACTAAAATTATCCCTCCACAATTTTTCTTCTATTTAAATATTTATTAAATAAATTTTTTCCAGACCCAATATCTTGAATGTCTATGTCATACAATATTTCAGCTCACTCTGCATTTGCTCTTACATATTGAAAAATATTTTCCAATAGAGCAATAAAAATGTTCTTTGAAGATCCAGACAGAAATTATGAATAAATATTGATACATTCACACTTGGCAAATAGCTAAAAATACTCTTGAAACCAGCAGGTCAGGAAACAAATCACTACTGAACTTCTCTATCACTGAATGCTATTGCAGTGCTTCTTTCAATTTCCTTCCTGAATCTGTTCTGTGGGGGTTTTTACTTGTTTTAACTTAGGATTATATCGCTTATGGGCACAAAATTTGTATTGTTTTCTTACAGTTTATTACAAAAGGCAAACTTACAATGTGTCATTTTTCAGTGACAAATTCAGTGAGCATTTTTCAGTGACAAAGATCTATAAAAATAATACTCTCAAATGAAAAGTTATAGAGAGTAGGGACAGGAAAATGGTGTCATCCTTCTCCTTTCATAATTTTTTATTTAATTTCTAATATTAGAACAATCATAAAATACTGTATGCAAATCTGACGGTTTCACAAAAAGGGTACTTAAAAATTAGAAATTATTCACAAATGGATTGCGTTGTTTGAAGTCTGGAAATGTACATCAATTATCAAAACTAAGGAAATTGTATCTATTAATTTATAATCAAGATTATGTATTTAGAAAAAAGTTTCAGATGAAGTAGAAACAAAAATTCATTTCAGAGATTATATTTACTTTTTGACCTGTGTTATAAAAAGAATGGAATAGCAGATTTTAACAGTCACATCTGGCTGTAAATCTATGAATTAAGGAGCAGATACCTTTTAAATCTCCTTCAAATATTATAAGTATGAATCAACTAGCAATTACCTGCTACATGAACCCTATATGTATGCATACAATATCGTACAAGAAACAAGGATCCTCCACTTGCTAATGTAATACAGATTATTCATTCAGCACTGAATTCCAAAGTTCTTGCCTCAATGTTCAGATTCATTCCAGCTCTGGACACTCAACTTTGACTGCAGGTTTAATAAATATTTTAGTCTGTTTCACCTGCAACCTGGCATCAGAAGGATCCAGTTCCAATGTTGTGAACTCAATCAACTGAGCAACTGTCTAGAGATGCCTCAGTCTACACTGGTGGTAGAGAAAAGATAGAGTAATTACAATTCTACTCAACACACAAGAAATACAGGAAACCATTTGGAGACTAGACTTAAGAAAAATATTTTCTACAGTGTGATTTAACAACTAGAAACAGTAAAAATGTGTATTTCATTGTATCTTGTAATAAAATGACGTCTCATTTTAGCAACACTGTATAAACTATTTTTTTTACATAATTATCTAGTCAAGAAGAGAACACTTGCAGAAATCTGACAGCTATCACATTTTTTATTTCACGTCTCTTACTGTGTTACGCAGGGAGGGTTAAAAAATCTTTTGTTTTTTGAGAGTCAAACTTTCTGAGTTATTTGTTGTAAGTAATAAAATAAAGAAGATTGACTAGACCTGTAGATTTAATTAAACAGTAATGATCTTTCCTAAGAGTTGTAATACATATGAAGAAATACTGGATATATAAAATTGTTTTTAGATTCCTATCTTATTGAACTTGAAGCAATATTATAAGCTTTCAATTTTACAAAGTAAGACTTTTTTTTAAATTTTCATGATTTACTGATTAAATCTGCTTTTATAAAAACTCTCAAAATACAAAGGTATTTTGCTACACTGCCTAGAAACATTAGGAATTTGACTTTACAGAAGAGACAGGTAATGTACAGATTTAATAGAACATTCATAAATATCCCAATACAACCCTCTTTGATTAACTGACTTCTTGTATGGACAGAAAAAGAATTCTGAATACACCTAATCTTTAGAGTTTAATTTTCATTGACAATGTACACCACAATTTCAACCAGGAAAATATAGATCTTCTGGGAAAGAGAGATTCTGAGAAAGATAAAACTGGATGTGTTTGAATACACACCTACCACTGCTACTTAATAATTTCTGCATTGAAATAAATATTTTACCACTGTCTATTAATCTACAATCAAGGTTCATTAAAATCTGATATTATTTTAATCACTGTTCTTGGCACCCTTTCTTCTCATGTTGTTACATTATTAATTAAATAAATTAAATCAAGCACTATATAGTAAGGCAAAATTCAGAGAGAAAAGTGTTCTCAGACCTACAAGTTCCAACTTCTTATATCACTCAACTTAGAAAGAAACAAACGAACGGCTAGGACTTTAGAAACCCTAATTCTGAGATGTTGATACTTTTGTTGGCAGTTTCTCCCCTCTTCCTTTGCATCTCACAAAGCTAATTTCAGAAGGATAAGTTAAGATTTCCGAACCATTTTGAACTCAGCCCATAGGAATCTATCATGTTTTTTGAGCTGAATATACCTGCCAGCACAGCTGCACTTAGCAGATCCCAGGACAAAAATATATTTTTCTGTTTCCATCTATTTTGCTCATTCAAAAGTCTTCTCATTTTGGAGATGAAATGATAGTGATTTATCACAAATTACAACTTTTAATAGGTAAGTGATAAGACACACTTCTGAACTAACTTGACAACATCTTTCATTGTACTTACCTACATACCTAGGGATAATATCTAAGGAGTGAAATTTCTGGCGCTAGCAAATGGAAAACTTTTGGGAATAAAAATTTAAACCTAATTAAGTCTGAAAATAGGACAATTTGAAATTCTATTACTGAATCTAGTTAATTAAAATATAAGAACATATAAAATCACTCCCATTTTAGAACACTGTAGTGCATGATTAAAACTTAGTAAGCTGCTTGGGTTTTATAGATGATGTAATATAAATGACAAATCTAAAGCATTTCTTTCTGTGCAGAAAATAGACCCACACTCAGTGTACTAGCACAAAATAACGCCCACTAGACAAAATAATAATGAACTCTCTAAAACAATTTAGAACAGTCAATTACATATTCATGGGTATACTATCAAAGTGAAATAGTTGATAATAATGGAGGTATTTTATCAGTGATCACTGTAATTTGTTTTCCCATCATTTGTTCAGTTTATCATGCAAAATGACTTGTTTTGATTAGGTCTAATTAAAATTGCAAGAGAGGAAGCAGATTGTTTGACTTTTGTTATTTATATAGTACATTCTGCTATGCAGTTTCCCTTAATAAAACAGTACAAAAGCTGTTGGATAATGAAATAAAGGTTCTACACAATTCTGGTAAGTGTAATAAAGATCTGAGACTGTAGACAACAGTGGACAACAGTAAGTTTGAACAGTTTCCATAGTCCACTGAATTGACAGCCCATGAAAGGCACATTGAAGTTTTATTGGAATTATATTTAATTGGTTGTAAAGAAGGGATGATAGAGTGAATAAAAAAGAAGAATCATACTTGCCTGATTTCTGATTTGAATACAATCTTTGTTTGGCAGTCTTTGTCAGTCATTTCAATTCCCATATCTCACCAATTTGATGAAAATACTACAGCAGATTGTGTCAAATACCATATTAAGGCCTAGGGATACAACCAACAGCATTCCTCTAACCCAGCATGGTTAGGAGATGAATGAATGGAATAGGATAAAATAGGAAATTGCTATAGCTGAATCACAGAATTTCAGATATAATTTTGGTATGGACTATTCAGGAGAAGGAGTGGGGTGAGAAGATAAAAGATAATTTGCTCCTCAGGGACTGATTTTTTTTCCCCTTCAGAATTGTAGAAGATAAGTGAAGAGCTGAAGAAAAAAATTAAATAAAAAACAATGTCATTAATGGTTGCCTTTCAATCATGAAGTAAACCTAATATTTTTACAAAGAAAGCAAAATAAGGTCCAGTTTTTTTCACTGTTTTCTCAACATTACAAAAAAAAATTCCCTACATTCTCTACAACAGCTGTTACAGAAAATGCTAATAACCAATGTTTAAGCATTTGCAAGGAGAGATTAATAAGAAATTAACTAAGATTGAACTGTCTTGTACTAGGTCAAAACTAAGTGTCAGCATATGTTACCGTGTATATGATTAATTGGTAAGTTATCTGATCTAAAAGTAACATAAAACCAGGATATGTGAGCAGAAAAAAGTAATGTTTTTTATATCTCAGACCTCCTTACAGTTTGTCTATAGTTTATCCATAGTTTGTATATATTGCCAAAGTTAAGAAAGGATGCTTTTACAAATAATTTAAGAACTTCAATAGTCTTACAAAACAGAATATTCTTTAAAAAAACTACATTTCAAAAAAGGAAAAAATCACCTTAGCTCTGAAAAACAAAAGTGGGTCATAGCTCTCCTGGATTCACAGCATAAACCTCTTTATAGAACAGTATGGCATGGCAAATTCAGTGATTAAATACAATACAATGAAACAATCTCAAAGTACCTACAGAAGGAATGGTTTAAGATAAATTTATTTATCAGCAAAACTTTTAAAGGCACATAGCTATGACATCTCATCAGATGCAGGTTTAAGAACTTTGATATATGTTGATTCTGATGGGGAAAAGGAAAGACCTTTACTATAAATTTTAGAAAAGGATTTGAAATCTCATCAGGAAACACTTAGCAACAGCTTCTAGCATATCTGTAGTATAAATATTAAGCAGCCATGAATGCTTTCTCTCAGTCTTTCTTTACAGATTTAAATAACTTCCTTGGTCAGGCCAAAATCTGTGTTGATCCTTTTGCTGGCGCTTCAACAGCTCAGCTTTGAGTCAGTTCTCTGTTTCAGGCGAATGCTCCTTACCTCTCAGGAGCCTTCCGTTTTTCATTTCTACTGCTAGCTTTATGCTTGGTGTTTTTCTCATTTCCTTCCTGTTCCCAGTTGTTACACCACTCTTTTTTTCCCCAGATGGCCATTTTCAGCTGTGTTTGCAAAAGGAACCAGTTTTCCCTCCTCCAGAAAGTCCCAGCAGACTGCAGCTGCTGGGGCAAGGCAGGCATTCCCTGTTCTACTCTGCTGCTTCATCACAGTCCTTTCCAAGAAAACTGGTAGCAAACAAATCAAATCATTGTACAATACACTGAAATTAGTCGGTCTCATATCTGCAGTTTAATTCCCTTTAGGTAGTGAATAAAAGTATCAGAGGGTCTTCTGTATTCTAGATGGGTGCTCTGATCACTAAGTCTAAATGCTAAAGGGAGGAGACTATGGTTTCATTAAAAATGACTCATTTTAGTGAAGCTCAGAACTTCAAAGGGAGGAATTCCCTGCAACAAAAATGCCTCATTTTCAGAGTGAATATGGTTTCATACTTCTGTCATCCACCTTTGGAATAGCTGAAGCAGTAAGTTTAATAAAAAAAGAAAATGTTGGAAACTGGGAATTTGTCACACCCAACTAATTTTAACTCCATCATAGTATCTACTAAGTAATTTAGTCTCAACCAGTAGATTACAATAAGCCCAATAAACTTTATTGAAATAAATGCCATTTACATATTACTGTACAGATGAATATTTCAGAAGATGAGCCATACAGTGGAAAATCAGGCACACTAAGGAATAGACAAGATGGACTAAGCTTATATAGCAAACATGATATCTAGGATTTTTTAGGTCTTAGGATGCCATACTAGAAGTAAGAGCTGATATCTTTTGGAGTTTATTTGCCTTCAGGGGCCTAGTGTGATGTGCTATGAACAGTGGCATGTACTGCATTAGTACAGTCATCAGCCACAGCCAGCATGACTCTGTGAAAGTCAAACTCGATTTGCTTTTAGGAGAAGGTAACCCACCCACTTGATTCAACATTTTTGAATTTCAGTAAAGCTTTCAGTACTGTCTCTCACAGTATCCTTATAGACAAAATGTTTAGCATTAGCTGGATAAAAGCATCATGAGATGGTGAGCAGCTGGCTCACGGGCGGGGCACGAAGGATTATAGTGAATCGAGTGATATCAGATTGGTGACCTGTCCCTTGTGGGGTTTTCAGGGCTCCAGTTTAGAGATACTAAGCAAGTTCACAGACAATAGAAAACTGAGAGGAGCTCTTGACTCCCTCAAGGGCAGTGAGGCCCTGCAGAGAGACCTCAGCAAATTACAGGGCTGGGCAAGCCCTGACCATATGAAGTCTAACGAGAGAAAATGCCAGATCCTGAACCTGGGATGGGGCAACTCTGGTTGTATGGACAGACTGGGGAATGAGATGCTGGAAAGCAGGACTGTGGAAAGGGACTTGGGGATCAGAATTTTGATTCAAAAAACAATATTTTCTAAACTAAATGGTCTATTAGCTCTTATCTAGAAACATACCAGAGTTCATTCCAAACATCACCTGCAAGAAAAAGATTTAATATCCATTCTAATAACTTAATACAAGAACAGTTATATACATTCCCACTGACTCTCTGGTACTCATAGATTAATAAACACAGAGGGCATACACATGGGGATGTACTCTCTTACTATAATATTAATTTATTGGTGATGGAGGTCCAGGGGTGAGAAATTGGCTTCTCCCCATTTCTTGAGAGTAGAACATCTGAACTATCCAAATGTAAAAATATCTCTTCATTTGTATAGAAAATGAAAAATCTACTCTTTCTCATTCCTTTAGCATTGAGTTGTTGTTTTCTCAAGATCAGTTATACAAAGAGATATGATGATGCAAAATCCTGAGACACCTATGTTTTAATGTTTTCCTGATAGGCCCTAAAGCAATGGAAACTTGATTTAATGTTGATAAGCATTCCTTCATGTTAGTTAGATGACTTTTAATATCACTTGGAGGCCACAACATGGTCCATCATCACTTTAGTCACATTCTAAATGCATAATAAGAATATTTAGAGAAAGAAAAAAAATTCTAAATCAACAAAGGCCAAGGAAGTGTGGAAGTTAATTTCTTCTTAGAGTTTTGGGCAGACTGGTTCAAATATGACTTGCATAGATCTCAACTTGGAAACAGTAGAGAAAAAAAGGGAGGGGAGAGAATAGTACAGTGGAATTTTTAATTATTCCTAGAAACCTACAAATTATTTTATTTACTAAAGTTCTGAAAAATATTCCATCTAGTTTATAACCTAGAAGTTGCATTTTTTTTTCTTCTGTCTTTTTTTCTTGTTTTTCTTACTTTATTTTGAAATGCTTATAAATCATAACATATTCCATTCTTCAGGAAGAGAGGGACAGCCTTGCTTCTTAAAAAATTGACATTGACAAACTACTTTCAGCACTTACTCTCTTGGATATGTCTTTGCCTCTTGGCTGTTTTCCCAAAGTGCTTGAAACAGCTGTTCTTGTTTGAAGACCTTGCTGTATGTATTTATTTGAGGGAGTTTGCTACTTCAGTTGATTCACCTCTGTGCTATAAGAGTGGAGGCCATTTACTGCTCCTGAGTTTATGGGCAAGGTTCAGAAGAGTTTACAGGGGGGAATAGGTAGTATTCCCTACGCCCAGGACAAGGTACCTTTATCTGGTCCTTGAACTTTGCAAAAGATGCTTGGAACCTGAGTTTTATAACTTGAAAGAAAGGAGAAAAAGGAGCTGTGACAGCCTGTAATTAAATATTTTAAAAGGATGTTTCATCTATAATGAATTGGGTAACATTCTAGCTGCCTTGGTTATTCATTAGGTGATCTGCCATGCTCTGTTCTGTGATATCCTTCTGAGTAATTTTATTAAGACATTTATGCTGTACTGCTATTTAATCTTAGCAATCTGCTAGAAGTAGATTGGGTACTATTTAGTGGATGAGATTTTGAGTCTAAAAATACATTATTTTCTTAAATAAAAGGAAAATGAGGACTTATTTTCTTATGTAATCGTATATCTTTTAAATGCACAGTTTCAACACTTAAATCTTAACGTCTCTGCTGATAATTCTAATTTTAAACAGATGACTAATGCATCTAGTTTTATGAAGGTCTGATAATTATATATTAAGACTTATTGAAAAATTAAGCTCATTTTTTATAATTATAACTCTGAGGATTGGTTGTGGGGCCTCCCTCTTGGGTACTTCACAATAGTTTAATTCCATGGTTTCCACTTGGAAGTATATACATAAATGGCTTTCTTCCCCCCAAAAGTCTCCAAGTCAATATTACAGTTGCTTGAATTATGCAAAAAAACCTCTCTTTTTCATATAATAGGATGTTAATATAAATGACTTTTTATCCATGTTATCTACTTACTAAATCTTTTTGTTGTTTTGTTTCGGGTTATTTTTGGTAGGGGGTTGGGGTGGGGCTGTTAGAGAATTTTCTCTAATTGCTTCAATATTTTATGTAGGTTTGCCTTAGCTCATCTGTTACTATTTCCCAGATGTAATGCTAATTAACCTTCCCCTAATAATCCCTTTAGAAAGTTCCCATTGTGGGCACTCATGGGTGGTAAAGTCTGGTTTATCATTCAACTCAATATAACTTTTTAATTTCATCCTTAATTTCATCTACTACCAAGGGACACTTCAAATTAAAATTATTAAACTGTCTGTCAATTAACAGGAATGTTTGAATAATTTGACTTGCACCCAAACTGATAGGTATATGCTCTGATTAAATGATTCTTCTTCATGCTGGACTGATGCACTATGTTGGGACAGCTCATTTGTAAGTCAACACACTTTGAAATCTTGTCCATGGTGGGTGCATGCCCCAATAAGCACAGTGGTATCCAGTTCCTAGTTTAGTTTCAGGGACACTTATTTCCACGCTACTTGCACTGAACTATCATATCCATATTGGAAACTAGAAAGTACTAGGGTATAGAGTATAATTTTTGAGAATTTTTTCTCTCATTTCATGAATGCAACTTATCGTAGGTCTACCTTGTACTCATTTTGTCTTGAAAACATTTGGGTGACACTTTTAATGCTTACTGTTACTACAGGATATGAAATAGATTATCAAAAGATCTTTACTTTTTTATACAAAACATAAACAAATGGTAGTAGACTTTGTAATGTTCTTAAAAAACAAAGAAAATAGAAGGTCAGTCACAGATGTTTCATGCAGAAGAACATTATTCCTTTTCTACCAAAAATGTGGAATGGTGACAGGTTTCAAAATCATGATCTCATTTTGGTGTCACTGTAGTTTCAGTATGTTTAAGTTATGGCGTAAGGAAAAGGATTTTAGGTGACCAAAACTGCAGCAATTGCAGTACATCCATTGCATAACAGGGGGGGTTTTAAATTAATTTTTTCTGATGATTACTACCTCTTAGCTGGAAGTCAATGCTTGGCAAATGACACGTGGTTGCAATGCAGTTAGAATCACTGTGCATAAACAACTACTGCAGCAAGACTTCAAGTCAGACTTTTTTCTTCATTTTTCTTTCCTGATGTCATATTCAAAATTATAGCTGTACTCTGTATTTTAGAAGTTGATTTGTTCAACATATCCTCAGACTTTGATTGTAAAATCAAATCAGCATTGCAATCCCCTGGTGTCTGACAGTAGAAAAATATCCAAAAAGCAATCAAACTGCTATCTTTATGTGTGCCAGTTCTCAGATTCAAATATTAAAGAGGAAGAAGAGAATACTTAATCTGCGTTGGTCTTGTCACCAAGGAAGATAAAGTGAAATACAAACTTCCTGTGATATATGTGAAAAAAGGCTGGGAATTTGTTGATAGAAGTTGCTTATAACATTTTTAGCAGCATAGTCAGCCTTACTAACAAAATTTGGACAGAGAAATATTTATTTGTTCATATGCTGAACTAATTTCCTCTGTGTTTTAAATATATTTCTCAGTCAGGATGTGTGTAAGAAGGGGTAAGCAATTTCTATTCCTAAAGTTCTATTTCAGGTCATACTTTCACATTCTGAACATGATACTCTCACAGCAGTGGAGGTCTCTTCCAAGGTCCAGTCTAACTGTTCTCCCACCAGAAATACCAATTCCAGCCCACCCACTGTGCCCTAATAGTGGCACACAGCATAGACCCGCAGGCAATGGTTCCATCCCAGGCGTGACTTCTCCACAGCGCAAGGCCTCTGTGTATCACCATTTCTCCCAAGGGGGTTTCTCTTTTCACTATTTATTGTTTAATTTAGATGGTTCTCCTAAACCAGCAATGGCCTAGTTGCTCACATTGCACAGGCTGGTTGCTTTAACTTTCATGCACACAGCAGCAAGTCTTGCCCCTTGAAACTCCCAGACCCATAATCACTCCAGCAACTGCCCAAGACTCCCTGGTCCCTCTGATAACCAGCTCTTTCCATGGCCTCACCTTCAGAGGCCCACTTTCCCCTCCCTATCTCCCAGGTCAGTTTATCTTCTTTGTGGCTAGCCTGGGCTGCCCTTCACTAGCTCTCACCCTCCCTTGCACACCCTGCTTCAGTCACTGACACTATTAACACACGGCTCTGTCCCCAGGTCTGGACTGCCACTGCTGGCACTGAAACCTCCATACATGCTCATGCCCCCCAAACAGAGCCTCGCCCACCCAGGAAAATATTTAGAAATGGATTTTAATAAGATGATACAGCAGCTTGTGCTGATCAGGTGGAAGCATACCCAGTTTTACCCAGCTGTTTACAGAGAGCTGTGCCCCTTTTTTTCCTTATCCCTCCATTTCCTCATGCTTGTTTCTCCGCAGATGCCCTAGCTATGACCCCTTGCCTTCCTTTGATTCTTCCCCTCCCAAAATAAACCTTGTGCAAAGGTAATTTAGATTGACAGCATAAGTACTTAGTATGTGCTTAAATTGCATGTATAGAGAGAGAGACAGAACTCCCAATACAATTTATTTAATTTATTCTGAGAGGACAACAGAAATGGATAACTCTGTTTTTGAAGGGAAGTGGAGAGAGGCAGATCCCAAAGTCATTAGCACGAAAGCCTCCACAACTAAAGGCATTTACATGCAACCCTATGCATGAATCTTTTTGTTTTGCTCCACTCATAGACTAATATTTTTAGTCCTACTTGCCCATTCCATTTTGAAACAGAGATGGTCTGTTTCCTAAGGACTCTTCTCCCTCAGATACTTGAAGCCAGACCTGTCATTGATTTCTTATGTTCGTAGCATTTTTTATTGTGAAGGAATTAATGAAGCAGGAAGCAATATTAAAAGAGAATATTACAGAATCAAAGAATAACAGAATTAGCCAGGTTGAAAAATACCTTTGAGATAATTGAGTCCAACCTAACACCACCCTGCCAACACCACCATGGCAATGAGTTCCACATCCAGTCTTAAACACCTCCAGGGACAGCAACTCCTCCCATTGCAAAGCCCAATCACCTTTTCTGTAAAAAGCTTCATCCTAATGTCCAACTGAAAGCTCCACTGGCACAGCTTGAAACTGTATCCATTTACCTGTCACTGGTTGGCTGGGAGAAGAGACTGACCCCCACCTGGCTACACCCTCCTTTCAGGCAGTTGTAGAGAGCGATCCAGAGCGTCCTTCTCTTCAGGCTAAACAGCTCCAGCTCACACAGCAACTTCTCATAAGTTTTGTATTCCAGACACTTCACCAGCCTTGTTACCCTTTGGATGTGCTCCAGCATCTCAGCATCTTTCCTACACTGAAGGGGCCCAGAACTGGACATGGTATTCAAGATGTGGCTTCACTAGTGCCAAGTACAGGGGAAGAATTACTTCCCCAGTCCTGCTGGTCCCATTATTAATACAGTTGCCAGTCGTCTTCTTGTCCGTGTGGGCACATGCTGTGTCGTGTTCAGCCTGCTGTCAGTACCCCCAGGTCCTTTTCTTCCTTGCCACTGTCCAGCCACTCTGTGCCCTGCCCATAGTGCTGTGTGGAGTTGTCATGGCCAAAGTGTGGGACCTAGTGCTTGGCCTCTTTAAACCCCATATCAAACCCCTGCTTTTTAAGAAGAAGCTGAATGAAGATGTTATATTGCTGTTGGGTTCTTCTGTATCTTACATTTTTGGTTGACAGGAAGATCTGCCTTAGGGCATCCTTCACAAGAAACGGAAGATATGTCTGATTTGCTCTGCCAGTTCAGATATCAGGAATGATAAAACCCACCTAAAGAGGCAGTTCACACATTCACTTTCTCACTTTAAACACCATCAGCTGCGGACAATCTTTTGGAAAATATTCCTTGCTTTGCCTTGCCTTGCCTTGCCTTGCCTTGCCTTGCTTTGCCTTGCTTTGCTTTGGAGCTCACACCTTCTACAGCAAGGGCTAAGGGAGGGAATGAAGGATTGTGACAAAAGGGCAGTTTCCCAAGGTTCTCACTAAGACTGATTCAGTTTTCACGGTAGCAGATTTTTCTTCTCAGTCTTCAATCCATTTAGAGGCCTTATGCTATGTGTTATATGAGACTGTTTTCTTCTTGTTGACTCCCAGATAAATTTTGAAAATGGTAAAGTTTGAAAGCCTCAGTTGGGAAAAAAAAAAAAAGAAAGAGCTAAGGGCCTGGTTTGAGGGAAGCCAAATGGTGTTAAACCTTCACTCTGTACAATATTCTCAGGATTTCAACTACAACAGATTGTTAATAGCCACTTAATCTCTAGGGGACTGTTACAGGCTGAAAGCAGTGAGGCCAAAGCAAAAACAGACAAGTGCCAGTGACTGTACTCTAAGAGCTTATCTAACACTGCAGCCCTTCACTAGTAATGTCAAAAATCAGATACACCTGTATTTTGACCTTGGATCAGCAGACTGTTCTGTAACAACCTGAAAGGTGTTCCAGAAGGTGCCCTGCATTGCTGTGTGTTTGCGCTTTTTTCTCCTCAGGGTTAAACCATGTGGTTTTCTGATACCAGAGTGCCCCCTCCAGACTGAGGTATCAGTCTGGTGTCAGATATTTTGACACAAAGACTCAAAGCAGATTTTCATTATTAAACTGGCTAAATACTGGATTTGAGTATATAGGGAGATTTTACTGAGAAACGAGAAACCCTTGAAAAAAAACAGCTGAGTGTACTTTTGGCAAAACTGACTCTGTTGTTCTATACTGCTCACCTCCAAAACAATTTTCCCAACTGTAGAAACAGCACATGTGTGCCAAGTTCAGTAAGAAATCAAATCAGTACATAGACAATACGGAAAACTGAGGGCCAAACTTGAATTTGTACTTAAAACAGAATAAAAAGCACAGTTTAGCCCTGGCCTGGTAAACTCTAGACTTAGTTTCTCTTTTATTTCATCACATGACCTTAGTCATTGGCTATCAGATCTTTTGGTGCATAAAAGTTTTAAGGGCACCATTTTAGGTTTTTTTTTTTTTTAATGGAGATTTGGAATATTTTTTGGTTCTGGGTTTTCTTGCAAGTTTCCCAGATAATGTGTGACCACATTATTAGGGACGCCATATATTTTTAAAGTTTCATTACTGATTTTCCCTATTCAGGTACTTTAGACTGGCTTTCAGCAGCAGGGTGAACTTCAGGCAATATATCCAACATGAAACACATTAATTATATTAACTGAAAAAGGCCAATTTTTCAGACCAAAAATATATTCAGAAAGAGTTATAGGTATGAGTAAACATATCAATAAATTAAGGGTTGTAAATATTCTAGAACTACAGCAGTAGTTTGCAAAGCAGGATTTCTAAAAAACTCCAAGAAATTTAGGATAAATGCAACAGAGAAAGCAATAGCAATCAGGAAGACGAACACAAATGGAGAATTAATATTGTGTAACACAAAATACTTTTCAGCAGCAACAGCTGGTGACCAAATTAAGATGGCTGGGACTGGGAATTACCTAGCACTGCCAAAAATAATTATTCCTGATTTTCCCTTTCCTTCTACCCAGCACAGGCAGAAAATCACATCTCCCAGAAGAAATCAGTCAACCAGCTAAACAAGCCTCATCTCTTTCTCAATACAAATCCCTCAAATGAGCAGCCAGCCTTTAACCTTCTGCTCTCCACTTACTGCCCTCTTCCCCAGTTTCCCTCTTCACCCCTTTTAACAATATCCCAAGCCTCATATATAGCTCAATTCTTGCTGTTGTTTTTGAAAACTGCTAGAAAAGTTCTTTGTCTTTTTTCCTTTGGGGCTTCTGGAGTTACTCCTGAAGTGCAAATAGAACACTGTTAAAGTGCATTCAGCAAGCCAAGAGGTAAATCTGCTTTTAGCTGCAAAGAGCACCAAAAGGTTGCTTGTTAACCTGCTGAGAATATTTCTCTTTTCTTTATTTTTTTCTCAAGTACAAGAGACAGAGTTTATAGTTTACCATTCTTTCTGCTCTTTTTTTGATTGAATTCTGATAATGAAGGAATGGGCATTTTTATTTCTTTTTTCTTAGGTGTTTTTTATTTAAGAGTTTTCCAATAACAAAATTATGCCAATGACATAGGTCTGGTGATAATCTTACATACTTACTGACTTTTATAGATTTTATTGGCAGAGGAATCTGAAAAAGCCTCGCAAAGCTCTGTATCTGCAGCAGAGGTTAATTGTAATGCAGATAAAACACGCTACAGCTTAACCTCATTTAGCTGTTCTAGAGTCTGTGCAAGTTACTGTCATGTGGGGGAAGTACAACCACATTCTTCCCCTTGATGTTTTCATGGAGGTGACTGGATTAGGCCCATATGCATGGCTATCTTCTTTCTGTTGTGAGATTGGCATTAGGAAAAAACAGCAACTCTACATCTCTACCCATTGCCCTGAAGTACAAAAATTCAGAGGAGATTTCAGAGGAACTCGAGGAAGGAGCCTTCTGCAAGCATCTGGTTTAGAGAAGAATGCTTACATTAAATGAATCAGTAAGCACACTTATTTTATATTATTTGATTTTGTGTGCTTGAAAAAGGTACCAAATGTGAAACGTAAAACAAAAGGTTCTAATTTCAATAAAATGCAAATATCTGAACTAATAAACAGCACTCAAACATGAGTTTGAGTTAACCTTAGTTAAGACAATGGGGTCCAGACCAGGAAAAAGTCAAAAGCTACTGTTTAAAAGATAGAGGAAGGATGAAGAGCAAGACAAAGACTGTTTTGCTCATAAGTTATGAGATGAAAGAAGATGCTTGGAAATGTGGTGTGAGCTGACAGACTGCTCTAGGTCTACTCTGTGCTGGGTGCCAGTGCTAAGATATTAGAGAAGACTTAAGTTAGTAGAAACATTTGGCTAAGAAGCAGTGTTTCTTAGAATTGTCTTTTTTTCTCCTTTTTTTCTTCTTTTCTAAAATATAATACAGCTGAAAAAGTAAAAGTAACATTTCCCTCTGTCTAGTCAGCATTATCAGGATTTCTATTTCTCTTGACGTTTGTAACTGAGCTTTTAATTTTGTTCAATATTTAAATCACATCCTGCCTAACAGACTGAGTAAACAGGCAATGTTTTCAGCTTTCAAAGTTTGCTTGTATAATGTGTTCATGTCAATGGGAGCTTGCTCAAAATAAGTCAGTCCTTTGTAAATTAAATTCTGCACCTTACTTTAAAAGAAGATATCATTAAAGCACTTACCCTTTTCTCAGAGGTATCTATATGTTAAATGAGCAGCCTTACAACCACGATCTTCCATACAGGAGCTCAAGAATCCAAATTTTATTTTAATTTCCTGCTACAGAAAGAGATATTTATTAGATATTTGCCTTTGCACTCTCATCTGCTTTTCTTCTTTGATCTACAAAACTAAGAAGTCATTACGTCTGGGTTTCTTGCGCAGTTTATCTCTGTTCTAAGTATATGCACAAGATAAATATTAAACAGAAGTTCCAAAAGTCTTCTATGACATCTCTGCAAATGCCACAACCAATCATCAGCATAGTGTGCAATATTTCTAGGCTATAAATGTCATAGAATTCTAAAGGTGATAATTTATTAATCACCATGGTACTCTGTGAAATAATGAAATAAATTATTAGACTTCAATTTTAAATATAGAAAATGACATGAAAGGCAGATGAAATTAATGAAAAAATAAATTAATTGATTAATTAATGAAGATAGTGCCATACAGGAAGAATTAGAACTCATTTCAGTAGCCTGCCTTCTTTGAGTTCTCTAATTCATGTAGGCTGTATTTCACTTTCAGACTCCCTTATCCTGTATTTTCAGACATATTCATTGACACTTACTATTCACTAATTGTTTTGATTTTATCCTCATGAAAATTTTCATTTCTGTGATTTTCAAATTCACTGTCTCCTGAGTGTGACCAAAACATGCACCTGCCCATTTTAAAATTAATCCATTTGTCTTACATTTTCTCATGTATGATTTTTCTCAAGGGTTACATTTCTCCGCAATTAAAATGCATGCTTCATTGCTTTTCTCAGTTTTAGTAATTATAAATTCTGCTGAGTATAAACTGTTGCTAAGATATGTTCACATAGCAAAAACAGCCAAGTGTAAGCATAGAAAGGTGTATCATTCATATCCTCACACTAGCTCCTCTGAAGATAATGGCATTTTTCTCTCTGTTGCTTAACAACATTACTGTCAGCTGTGGCTTGGTAAATTTTCCAGTCAGAGTGCCTACATTTCAGAGAATTTATTCAAAAGAGAAAGTCAAAATGAAGACATTGATGCATATAAAATATACATGTTACTTCATTGTTTAAAAAATGTTCAGCTTAAATTATTATCACTTCAGTGGAAAGTTATGTCTAGCTTTAAACATTTAGTTTGTTTTTTTCAGATGCTGCACATGTAATAGTTTGGCAGCTTCGTGATTCACAGCTTTTGTATTTTTCTTTGGTCTTTTGTATTAGGCTGACCTTTCCACAAAGCAGACTGGTCCACCACACACCTTGCATCTATGGATTTGCTGGATTTGAATGTCAGAAAAACGCCATAATTTTTAACTGGGATTGAATCTTTATGATTGTACTAAATGAAACAGAAAAGATAATGGCATTGTGTTTTAATTGTATATAATCCAGAGTGGAAATATGGTATACACAGCATAAGGTTTTGGACTAATTTTTGGCTTTATTGGTGCTATTCATAGTCTTCCTCTGTTAGGGTGAATAACATGAGTGTGTGTACATTGTTGCAGAACAGAGTTTGAAAATACCAATGAATTTATGTAAAACACCTTTTTTTTTTAAATTTGCTTTTTGTTTTAACTGTTAGATGTTGTAGCTAATCAGATTTTATTTTCTGAGGAAAACATTATGTCTATAATCACACAATGTTCTAGCATTTTGTACCAGATGACATAAAATGGTTTTAATAATAAATTACCATAATAATTGTATAAACTACATTTATGCTTCCAGAAAGTTAAATAATATTTGTATAACAGAGTCTGTTCAAAGGGCTCATTGCCAGAATTACAGTTTAAAAGACTAATCATACACTGCAAACTGCATAACTACTCTTGAAATATATGGCTGTTCATCTCAAGGCAGCTGCCCACAGAAGGCTTCTTAAGGTTCAAGAGAAACTTGCTGCTGCATGTTCACTGATGAGCACCAAATAAAAGGTTAGCTGAGATAATAAGGAAGGTGTTATGAATAGAAAGGAAGAAAGGCAAACGTGTTAATTATTTAGTATATCAGCTGACACCAAGACAAATAGGCATGATGTATTATAAATCTGCATGGCACTGGAAAAAAAAAAAAAAGTTGTGCTTTGAAGATAAAGCTAAGAAAACTCTTAGAAAACAAGAAGTTTTTTTTGTACAATCTGCTCATGGTGAAACACAGGGAAATTTTGCAATTTTCCTTATTAAACTAGATTTTTTTTAACCTTAGACTAGTAATGAAATAGTGAGGCTTTCTATAATCCTAATTCTTATTAGGTGATTTACAGATTTGTTAAAAATAAAAAAAATTAAATCAGGATAGCAATTTGAATAGAAATTATGGTTGAATGGAGCAAGACAGACGAAGAGGATAAAACTTGTTTCTACTTATTGTGTTTTAAAAGGAGATTCCTTCAAGGTTCAAATTTGTTCATTATCACATTTACATTGTGTCATTACTATCAATGCTTGGAAATTTTTTTGTTTGCACAACTGTAATCTGAATAATTTAGAGTTCTACTCAGATTTAAAAATAAATACTGTGGTTTTGTATTCTCTGTTCCTATCACTGCACAGAATTGCTAATATGACAGAGCAATATTATGCTCATTTTACATGAGTAAAGTCAATAATATGAAAGGCTAAACTGATCTTTTCAATATTTATGTATTTTAATGGCTAAAGCACACATATTATGCGAGGAAATGTGAGACTATAACAACAAAGAGGGGATTAGGAGACCTAAAATAGCAACATGCGTTTTGCTGAATACTGTGTTATTAAGCCTTAAACATTTCCCAAAGGTAGCATATTGTTTGAAAAGAGTTTTTAAAGGCATTTATAAAATTCCAAGGGATAGGAATTAAACTAGGCATGCATGCATGCACTCACTTGAGCAGAAAATTGCAGCAATTTCAAAATTATGTTACTTTTTAAATCTGTGTACACATCAGTCATAGATAAACTATCTTATTTACATGCATAAATTTAATTTATTATGTGTACTTGAATGATGTGCATAGCCTATTTAGTTAATATCATTCACCTTTCCAGCTATATGCAATAAATCACTGGAAATATATCATGGAATAATGCTTGGTTTCTGTACTAATGATGATCTTCTCTTTCTAATTCCAAGCTAATATTAAATTGAGCATTGGTGAAATGGAGCATTCTTGACTTAAAAACAGAGTTTGTAGAATTTGAAGTGATATTGGGCAAAGCTGTTGTGTTTGGAATTAGTTTTGCCTTTGCCCATCTTATAGCCTTACTTTGCTATTGCTGTACCTCAGACTGTAGCTGTTGAATCGCTACAGATACCATATTTGCAAACCGTGTGCCACTAGAAGCCAGAAAAAAACATCACAACCTTTTGATCTTGATAATAGCTGAGCTCTCCTGAGACACTTGAATGTGTTTGAAACACTTCTGTCTAATATAAATCCCAGGGTTTTTTCCTGTCCTTAGAGTATTTTATGTATATTTATATAATTTTTAACTCTTGGAAAATATGTATTCAAATGGAAAGAGCTCCCTTTTTTTTTTGTGTGTGTGTGTGTATGCCCAAGACTTTCTGAAACAAATTACATATCTGTAAATAGATATTTTAAGGATCTGATATCCTCAAAATATTATGACTGCAACACTGACACTAACTTCTGGTTTGGTATTTAGTTTCCACTTTAGTGCTCAAATAATTCTGTAGATCTGGATTCCTGCTTCTACTCTGGTCTCTAAGCCTTAGAAATAAAACCATGAGATGTTAATAGAAAGTGAAAAAAAGCAAATGAGTGAATGGGGAAAATACTGGATCAGACATGTGGAAAGTGATAATTATACCTTTGGGGAAAGAAAACCTTATTTGGATTGCAGTGCAACAATTTGGGAAAGGAAAAATCTCAAGAAAATGTTACATGCAATCAATTTGTAGAATGTTAAAGAAAATTATTTTACTTTAACAATGTCTCATTTCACATACCAATGCAAAGTTCTTTGCAAACTGTGTAATTATTGCACTTGGGACCAGGATTTAAATTATGCAGGAGCACAGCTCAAATTGATCTCACTATTGCCCTCAATTCCTTCCATAATTTCAGAAGAAAGTCACAGAAACATGGATTAGTTTTGGAAATATGTTTTATGCAAGAAATTAAACATGTTGAATATCTATAATTATATCTCTGTTTACCTATGTACAGAAATATCATTTCTGCTGGACCAGAACTCATCCTCTGTAAGTATTAGCAGAGGGATACATAAAGGCTTGTAAAATACCTTTACTTCAAAAGACTTTGCAGATGAATATTGAAAAAGATTACTACCTTTCCAATAGTTACTTACCTCCAAGTTCTCTTACTTCTCTTGCTATGATGGGTTGTTGGGGTTGATTTCTTCCCTCAGGGAGGTGAGTAGGGAGGGGGAGCTGTGCGTTGACTTTTACCTACCTCATAGTCTTCTTTAAGTCAAGGAAGGCTGCTAAATCTTTGTCACTTGCACAACGAGTTTCCATTCTGTCTCTCTCACTTGCAGTTGTTCAGGTATATGCTCTGCTGCCTTTTTAATATGCTGTTTGACTTCTCTTGGCAAGGACAAAGTTACAATTCTGTTGCAGGAAACCCTTTGGGGAAAACAAACCCAACAAATCTGATGTAATCTTTTAAGTGTTCTGCAGTGCAACAAACTACAAAGTAACTGAAATTTCTCATTCATATTTGCACCACCTGTTATTTTACAAAATAAAAATACATAATTTACTACCTAGAGCCATTTTTACTGCCAGGGAGGGCAAAAAAGGGATGCAATGATCTCAGTGTATTCTATTACTAAAGCTCACATTTCCTATTTGGTTGTGAACACTAAGAGCTTAATTGAAGATGTTCAAATAGATATAAATCACTCTGAAGCTGGTGGCTGTTGTCTCAAGAAAAAAAAAAAATCACCTATATGATGTAGGAATTTACTAATCCAAACAATTTATGTGATTCCAGAAATATTATCTTGTCCTTACTAGAAGAAAAAAACAAACCAAGTGATTTAAGCCTCTGCAAAGAAAAGTCTGAAAACTTCTGAGCTGACCATACCTTTTGTGAGGTGGACATATTCTGATGGTGTTTTTTGGAAGAAAATGGCATATAGTTATCTTCAGAAGTTTATGATTATTACTTATGTTTATTATGATTAAAGCTTGCCTGCTCTATTACAAAGTAATCTATGAGATATAGATATAGATCACATTGTAAAAGACTTACAAAGTGATCTGTATCGTAAATCTGAACAAAACAATCAAGGTTTTGATCGCTTTTCTATAACAAACAAACAAACTCCAACAACTAAAAATAGTTGAAAAGGTTTGCAATGAAATCTTACCTCTACCTTATACATCTACTTGATTTTAATTCATTTATGTGACCTAAACATAAGATTATCAATATTTCTGAAAACTTCAAAGTCACAGAAACTTCCTAGTCACCTAGGAAAGACTGTGAATATTCCAGGAAGCTGAGAAATGCTGACTTGAAAGAAGTACATGAACATATGACTGACTGAATAAAGAAATAATCCTGTAATAAACTTTCAGGAGACTGAATCAAATCTTGCTCAAGTCAATATAAAGAAGTTAGATGTGCAAAAAGGTAGGCCATAATTTGCTGGCTCTTCTGCTCTTCTTCTTCTAGTGACATGGAATCTAATTATTATACAAAACCCACTGTATTTGGTCTAAGCAAGGAAAAGTACATTAGCATATTACTGCTTTAAATACTACAGATAAGGTCATAGGTCTATGATAATATTACTCAAAGGTTGAAAAATTTGAAAAATGTAATCATATTTGAAAATATGTGTTTTATAAGGAAAAAAACCTTTTATTTAGATTTGTTGTTGGTCTTTTCACAGGATGAATGGCTGTGCATTAAAACATGCTACTGTAATCATGTGCATTATTTTAGGTTAATAGAATCAGCATATGTTTTAGTTTTGGTGGCAAATGAGGCCTCACACATAATCAGTTTTCAAATGTAGTAATCAATTATGGTTTTGTCCATTCTTTAAGCTAAACATGAATTTGTAGTTGTTTTAGGAGTGTTTGTAATTCCTTCTAACATTTGTAATCTTATCACAGGCATAAACCAAATTACTGTACAAACACTTGTGTTAATTGTGGTTATGATTAAAACCATTTATAGTTTGAAAGAACAGCAAAAGAGAATCACAAAATATTATGACAGTTCATGAAACTGACTTTGCAACTTAGGTTTGATGTTGAATTAGTACAAGGAGAAGCCAGCTGTATGCTTAGAGAAGGAAATACCCAGCTTCACATCAAAATTCATGGGATCTTATTTTAAAAAGGACATCTATTTTAGATGTCTTCTTTAAAGTAAGGTAAGTCCCACCCCTGGCTAAGAGCTGCTTAGTGGCAGCAAAATCTTGTTGATCCTTTGAAGGGCTAAGTATTAGACCAAGAAAACATGTATACAAGTATCTAATTTTTAAGCTCATAATGATTTAAATTAGGTTAAACAATTGCTCAAGGATGTTTACTGGATCATGAATACACTGAATGGCTTACAGGATTAAGGCTTCAAGAGAAACTAAAACCAGGATTTCATCAAAGACAGTGGGGAAAAAAATAGAAACAAGGAAAGGACAGAAGGACACTGTTTAATTTCAAAAAAATAGAAAGTGATACATTTAAATGCTTTGTTAGGACTGACATTTGGTTTCATCTGACTTGAAATTCAGCCCAGCATTTTTAAGGCACTGATGCTGACCTAAACATTGAATGACTTGACTCTACAACTGTTAGCCAGGAGAATTTTGGGTTACATACACTTTTCTTTCCATGCTGAAAAATTTTCAAAGGTAGAAGGTCAAGAGAATACAATATGTTCTCATTTTGTGTGTCAGAATATTTTATACTCATACAAGATTCAATTTTTTATTCAACTAGAAATTCATAGAACTTAATTAATGAAAACTGTGTTTAGATAGAACAGTGTAAAAATAACATGAACAATATTTTACCTCTTCAGTTACACTGCTGAATTCATTGGGAGGTATTTTCAGTAGGTTAATTGGTAAAACTAAGAGACATGTTCCCTAATACATAGCACAGAAGCTATTAAAGAGTAATTTATACAGTAATTATATCTCCAGCTGTGACATAATCCTGCTCTCTCCTACTTATGATATTTACTGGTATGATTGGCTAACCAAAGTACTGTCATATACATCCCTATTAAAGCTTCCTAATTTAGAGCTTCTACGTTGGCATAGGCCTATAAAAAGGAGAAATGGAAACAACAGAAGCAACCCTCAACCATCCCAATTCCCTCTCACATCTGGTCTAGCAGAATTTTGAAACTCTCAAAATTATAATGATTAAATAGCATAATAAATCTCTGTCTCTTGAGATATATAAATATACTCTTCCACTCAATACACTTTGGTCTGTTGAAGTATTTCTGTCATTCTTTATCATCACATATTAGAAAAACATTGCCATGCACTAAAACTTAATAAGCTTCTTTAGGTGTTCTATCAGAAGGAGGTTGCTAATCTTTACCTGTAATTGCCTTTCACTGAAAGAATTCAAAATACTTATATTTAGTTATTCATTTATACCTCATAAATGATCCTGAAGCACCTCCTCTGGAATCTAAATAATTTTCTGTAACAATTTCAATTAAAAGTCACTTAGTAATGGAAGTCGATTTTCCCATGAAGAATTTTCCAGAATTCATTTTCTCATGCTATACTGTTAGAGAATATAGGTGGAATGATTTCTTACATTTTATAGTATTGAAAAAATAAACAAAACCATAAATCATTAAAAAAAAATTGAAGTAATCAGACCTGTTCACAAATTGTGTTCCCATAAATCGCTATTACTTCAAAGGGGAAAAAAGGATTATTTCATTAAAAAGTGTTTATGTATATTCATAGATTGTACAGATTTCTTGAATAAGACATAACTTTAAAAAAATTCTTCTACTACTTTCTCATCTTCTTTCAACAACCTACATGGTTCCCTAATGGTCTAGACAAAGAAAAATCAGTGCTCTAAATTTAAAAAATGTAACATGGAGATTTTCTTTAGAAAAATCATAAAAAAATAATCAGACAATCATAAGGCTTGAGATATCAAAAGTGGTGGGCTAGTGGGTGTTTCAAGGATATTGTTCTGTGTGACCCAGGATTTAGCTCTATGAATATGTACAAGTTAAAAGGGTCAGAAAGTTAAAACACCAACACCAAATGGTTTTTCTTGTCATCGGTAATATTTTTTGATCAATCTATCTACCTTTTAGTTGTTTTATTGGGTTATTTTCCTCTCAGAGATAGCTTTGATTTTGGTTAGAAAAACCCATGTAAAGCAAATAACATGCATTTGCTTTCATTTTTAAAGCTGATTCTCTGTTTTTCTTCAAGTAAGTTTCAGAATGGAGGACAAACACAGCAGCATATTTCAAATGGGCAGTGGACTTAATTCTGTCCAATACATTCCTTTCAGTGAAAAACACTTGCTTTTCAAGTCTGCTTGGTGGGGTTTAGCACAGAGATTTAGAATCCTTTCTTCAGTGTCTTCAGCAGATCTGCTTATTTAGATAACATAGGGTATAGAAAACCAAATCTGCTCTCTCTAGTTACACTTGACCTTTCTATGTATATGTGCGGAGACAGCAATTACCTTTAAAGCATTTTATGTGGACTTTATCATTGCATTGCCTATTCCAATCCCTCTTTGAAGAAGTTATTAGTCTGATTACAGCCTTGTCTTGATTAGGCACTTCTTTACAGTGCCTTCTTTAGAACTGCTTTGTAAAAGTAATGAAAAGCCTTTTTCTTACCCCTTCATTTTTAATATAGTGGAAATGAGTTTGGATTAATAGCTTTCTTTTATTCTGTAACTGTTTGATGTTATTTGTGATTATATTGCTTACTGTGTTTTAATATTCCACTGGCATAGTTGTGAGAGTTTATGTAAAGGATTTTAGGCTACTCCTATGATTCATGAGTCCCTTTAAGGCTTGTGAAGAAAGGTGAACTTGTCAACAGGAAATAAGCTTCTCAACTTTGATGGACTTACCAGTCTGAATTAGGAGAATTTTATTGCAGGGTTTTCTCAAAGTGAAGTTTGAGTATTTTTTATAGGTGATCTATTTTTACGCTTTTGTATAAAAACGAAACAAAACAAAACAACAAAAAAGTTGGAACAAGCTGGAAAATTGCTCCGAGGGTTTTACAAGAGGGTGAGCTGTGTGTGTTTCGTGCAGTCGAAGGAGGCTGAGTTCCAGAGATGCTTCGAAGGGACTGCGAAGGAGCCAGCGCGGTCTCAGGCTGACCCCTGTCGGCTGCGCGCCTCACACCCTGCCGGGCACCCACGCACAGCTATCAGAAAATGTCTGGTACCAGCTCCTTGGGTTTACACGGAAAGAAACGATAGGGACAGCAATTTGCAGTGGTCTAAACTGACTGGTGCATAACTGTATGTCGACATCTAAACACAGAAACAAAATAATTTTGTTATGTCATTCTCCTTCTGACTCCTGTTTTCCAGACCATCAAACCTCTTAAAAAATGTTACTTCAATTCTAACAAAAATATTATCAATTTAAAAATTGCTATATTTTCATTATTTATTAAAAGCTGTAAACATTCCTCTGAATCTGCGTCTGCTTACTAGTCCCGTTTTAATGCTAGTGAAAGTAAAGGAGATAGGTGGATTCTAGCTAACTGATCATAGAGAACTTATTTAAGACTATGAGGAATCTGAAGTCACGTTTTTCAGTCAGAGGAAAATCTGAGCAAAGCCCAATACTGACCTTGAAAAAAGAGATGAAGAAGACAATTATATCCCCACTAGCTTTTGCTAACTTTCTGGAAACTTTTAAAATTCACCCCATCTGAAGATTTACATACCTTTCAGAGATAAATGTCATACAGAAGAAAAGTGATTGAAATGGATCACTGAATCTTAAGCTAATACTGAAAGGGCAATAAGATGTCTGGGATGGAAGAAAAGGTATAATTAAGGATATTGGGAAATATTAGAATAATCCTTATAAAACCAGTGTTCTCAATGTTCTTACGGAAATTTTACTTTAGTTTTGGGTTGGTTTGGGTGTTTTATTTTGTTGTTGGTTTTTTGTGGTTTTGTTTGTTTGTTTGTTTTTGGTTTTTTTTAGTATCTTTCTTATTCTTAGGAGAACTTTTTCTCACCTGGACTTCCCTTCTGATTTTAATCCTCATGGACATTCTATTTGCTGAAATCTAAAACAATTCACTGTCAAATTTGAAATAGAAGGTCAAATGGAAGTGGGTGCTTACTCAGTTTCACTCTATTTCAAGTCAGGAAATAAACTCTTTATGGGTATATTTAAGTGAAATCAAGTCCTGCATGAGAAACTTGCTACTGCCCTTATACCTAAAGAATACCTAGAACTTATCTGCTGGTACAATGCTTTTATCATTTGTTGGCAAACAGAGCACGGCTGACTACGGAGAGATAAGACAACACCTGAATAAAGATACATTACTGGAATACAGTCATATCAGCTGAACACAACTTGAGGCCTTTTGAAAAAAGATAGGAAACAATGCTTCAGGATGAATTTCTGAAAGAGGAAAAGGTTGATTAGTGGCTCGCAAGAAAGATGAAATGCAATATTTTGGCACCTTCTTCTGAGACCTGCTTTTCAGAAAACACCAAGAGTGACTATCAAGTTTTAATTTATTTTAATACAAATGGCCATCATTTCAAATCTAAGAACATTAAGTAAATGGTTGTGATTTTTTCCCGTTTTACTAAAAGATCCAGGTATTTAAATTATTTGCCTTATTTTATTTCTTAATACAGAAAATAAAAATAGTTGTACGGAATTCGAAGTCTTCTCTGTATGAGAAAGAATTTTAAGAGCACTTGTTTATGCTTGAGATCCAGTCTCTGTGTCTTCATGTAACAATATAAAATTATGTCCTTTAATAATTTCTATGAAGAAAACAAGCCCAGCTCTACAGATGAGACAGATTCAATCCCAATATAAACACCACTTGAACAGATAGCATTGCTGGGAAAAAACACCCTAACTATGATTTCTTGGTTAGAAACTGCTACCTGTGTTTCTCACCAGAGTAAAAGGAGATACATCCCAAATGGCAAAATCAAGATCCATTAGTTGGAGAAAGGTCTTATATCACAAGAACGTTCATTATAATTTTCAAAACCTAATCCCATTTCTTTAATAGATAGGAATCTATGCCAAAGAATATTTTCTCTTTTCTTCTGAAAAAAGAATATAAATCAAATTCTTAGAGTCTTTAGACAATAGTCATTAATCACTGTAATTTTCAAAAAGTAGTATAGTTTTATTTTATTTTCAGTCTCTTTAAGTAGAGAATTATGTTAGAATTCTATGCTTACAAAGCAATAAACATATGTAGACTTACAACTTAAGCAGTGCTTCATACTTGACCTGCAATTAAAGGAAGGCTTTGTTTCTCATTGTTTTGTGAAGTTCCAAGCATGGCTTCTGCTTGCTGGCTATCTTTCACAAAATCAACTAAGGATCAGTTCTAAAACTTGCTCTTTACATGAGTACACGCAGTTAGATATTTCTCAGAGGAGTGATAGGGAGCCTATGCACAGGATGGATTTACTGTATTTGGTGTATTAGAGCTCTGCTGATAGGTTTTTTGGCATGAGAGATAGTCAGGATGAGAGAAGGACAACCTCTGGCTGCCAGAAGCAAAGTCAATGGCCCCAAAACAAGTTTATTATCATCATGCAGAGTATAAAAGTTTCAGAGCAGGATCCCACCAGGAGTTCCCCAGCTCTTCAGTGAACAGATCACATAATCAGTCTGTGTCTGGGGAATAACTGGTGTTCTTCCATGAGCATATACAGACAAATGAGTGGTAAGGCAAGAACATCTCTTTTGGGTATCTGAAATATGTGTCTGACTTTTTGACACAATCCTTTAGTGAGCAGCAGAGGAGAAAGAAGACTAAAAGTTATTGGCTCTTAGCTGAGCTTTGCAAGCAGCTGCTTTGTTCTATTCAACTGTAGCTGACTGTTTGCCAATACATGTGAAGGCATTTGTCAGCAAGAATTAGGCACAATGGTTTTCGCATTCACCTTGCAATAAGGTAAACACAGAAAGGTTTTTGAGAGTTTATTGACATTGCATACAAGTTTCCTCAGACTTGCAGCCACAAAACCAGTACTGACCATCTATTCTCAAGTTCTAGATAAGATGGATCATAATATTTCAAATGTTTTAATTGGTCTGCTGTGTTTCAAGGTTAATAACAGCATTTTCTTGTTATGATGCTTTGCTTTGTACTGGCACATCATGCACAAAATTCCTACTGAGAAAAGTAGTTTGAGAAGAGGAAAAATATTTAGTTGAAACAAAAGCTGAAAGCACATAAAAAAATTATATATTAGTGACACATGAATCAATGTGGAAGAAGTGGATCTATACAGTTCCATTAAAACACACATTAAATAATGGGGAAGAACTGTTTTTCAGGAGTAGGCAGGACAGGAGTAGGACTACTGGCATGTAATCTTACTTAATTTACTTAATTTTCTTTCTTTTACATTGTTGCAGCATTTGGTGGAAAATAACTTGCTGCCAAACTTTAGAAAATATGCAGCGGCTGTCTGATACCCAGATATCATTCCAACTGTAAAGTTTTCAGTTAGAATTTGCTCCCTTATTTACTATTATTCCAGGCCTTTATTTGCCTAGAGAACTTTGATATCCACAGCACAGAGCCTCAGCTCCTCTCTCTAGCACAATGAAAAGTATCTTCTACATCCCCTTCACCTTGGGTGGGACAGTCATGAAAATTTACAGTGGCACAAGTTCTGACAATAATACTATACTGACACTTTACTCAAATCCATAAGCCAATCCATAATGAAAGTCACAAAGAATGAAAATTATACTTGTCTTTAAGTTTTTAGGCAACTACATTAGTATCAGAAACAGTAATTTACATAGGCATAATTTATCTAACCTTAGAACAACAGAAACTGCACTAGTGCAGTCATATGAATATCAGTAAATAATTAGGTGAAATTAGGATAATTGTGGTGAAACAAGTAATGATGAGGATCTGATGAGGACAGTGTATGTTTTTCAAGGGAGTTTATTCTAACTGGCTCCAGAATGGTTTCCTGAGCTGACTGCTTGTTAGCACCTGGCACTACTTTTTACTCTAGGAAGCAATCCAGTTCAGCCACCAAGACCACCCCACAAGGCGTACAAACACATGGATAGCGGGAATGGCTGCAAGATTTGCCTTAGAAGTGCACTCCTGAGCCAAACCAAAGTACCAGAATACTAGTACAGAACCAAAGTACTCATGCTGTATTTCCCACTGGAAAGGTGGGTGGTTATGAATTGGTGGAACTAGGTGGAAACTCCTGGATGATCAGGTTTAACTCATGGTTTATATGACACCCTTTACTCAGTGTGACTACAGAAGATGTCTAAACCGGGCACAGATCTGAATCACCTGGCCATTAAGATAAACATCTACAGTCTTTATGTAAGCAAGGAAAATTAACATCCTTCAGAAGGTCTTTATGGAGTTATCCTGTCAACCTAACCAGGTTCTTGATAGCTAAGTATCTCCTCTATAACTTGAGGTGGTACTCTGTGACAGTTGAATTCTGGTAAATAGCAGACACATATTTTGCATAATTTAACCTTTTGATTTAGTCTGATAGTCTTGTATGATTTAATTGACAAAGTGCTAAATGTGAACTGTAAATATCCTGAATTTTGATAGGCTTTATAAATACCATAAATATACAAGGGTGTACAGCAATATAAAGCATAGGCTATGGGAAACAGGAATTTATGAACAAGAGGTTTTGACCTTCTAAATTCTAAAATTTGTATAATTTACTTTGATTCATTTCTATTTAAAAATTAGTCAATTTAAGACATAATAGATGGGGAAGTTTTCACTGTTTAGTCTTTTATTGATAATTCCTTTGTATTGTTCCACTGAAGCACATTTAAGGAAAAAAAAGGAAAAAAGTTGCAAATATCAAAACTAATTAAACATTGATGTTTTTAAACTAAAATTCTTCTCACTTTTGGTAACCAGTTAGCATAAGAAACACTTCCACGTGAAGACCTTTGTTACAATTTTTGAGGTTGCTGCACAACTTCATGTGGGTCAGGAAATTAGCTCAGTGTGTTTATAACAAACACAGTGCTAAGTTGACAAGAATTTAAAATTGTATTATTTAATTATGATAAAATCTAATAATACATAATTAACTTATTTTTGCTCAATTAATTCACATTTATTTATTACTGGATTGACACAGGGACATTTTGAATAACTAGATTAAATACTTAGAAATTAATTCTCTCAAACATTTGCAATTCCCTTAGAGATATGTTTGTTGAGATTTCTTGACTACATGAAACTTAAGTACCTTTAAAATGAGAGAAATTTTCAAAAATTCTCTTTTATGAATGTAATCATAGTCTGGATCTTTATGGATATGTCGGTACTGCTCAATCATGTGACCTCTTGAAAAGAGAAAAATGCAATAACATAGAAGAAAGGAAAATATATCTTCAGATATTTTTGTTAGATCACTCATCCTTAAAAACAATCATTAATGTATAGTTACCCTCACGTTACCACAGAAATTCATGCAACCAATTTTGCTCCTCAAAACAGGTGTTAGAGAGGTTCGGGGCTTTTTTTGCTTATTTGCTTATTTGTGGGTTTTTATTTTTCCTCTATATATGGTTAAAACTTGCATGTGTATTTGGGAATGCAGAAAAATGCCTGTCTTGAACTGAGCATTTTTTAATGGCTGGGCCCAGAACAGCAGCCACAACAGGAGCAGCAACACAAAATTGAATTCATTTAATTCATAATAGAAGTTTGTTTTCCTGATTTAGTAGTTTTACTTGAAGCAGATTTTTGCTATTTCACCTGTTTTCTCTCTCCCTCTTTTTTTGATATTCTTACATTTCAAAAAAGAAAAAAAAATCATCTTCTACTTGGAGGAGGCATGTACTTCCAGCCCACTGTGTCTTATGCTTTGGCTTTCTGATCCTTGCACATCTGACATTGATTTGAACTTTTGGTGCTTATGAAATAAACCCACATGATTCTTCTTTGCAACATCCAGTCAAGTGACCTTATCTATAGTATCTGCAGGCTGCCATTGCCTTATGGATCTTTGGAAGAATTTTTATAAGGCCATACTGACACTGCGCAGCAGAGGAAAAAATAAATAGTTTCCAAGTTACTGCAAAACTACACTCAAAATCTTGGTTTTGGACAGAGGAAAAGCATACCTTATATAAATAAAGTTAATAGTATCGTGTTGGAATGTTTGGAATCATAGAAGCTGTCTTTGCCAAACCCAAACAGTACTTGACTAATTTTGTGATCTTCTACAATGTACTGACTGCATCACTGGGCAAGGGAAGGGATATAGATGTCATCTGCCTGGACTTATGTAAGACTTTTGGCACAGTCCTACACAGCTGGCATCTGAATTAGAGAGATTTGAGTTTGATAGGTGGACTTTTGAGTGAATAAGGAATGTTCATGTCTAAAAGTTGCAGTAATTGTTCAGTATCCAAGTTGAAAGCATTAATGAGTGTGCCCCTCAAGATTTCCTTCAGGGAATTTAATACCATCATCAATTACAATGGAAGGGATTCAGTGAATCCTCAGCAAATTTACAGATGGCACAGTGGTACAATAGAGGGAAGAGATGTCATTCAGAAGGTTCTTGACAAGCTTCAGGAATAGTCCAAAGTGAAAATCATAACATTCAACAAGGCCAAGTACAACCACCTGGAATGAGGAAAACTTCAGTATCAGTACAGACTAAGGAACAAATGGATTCAGGATATTCTTACAGAGAGGGACATGGGATGAATGAAAATATGGTCACAAGACAGCAATGTTTGCAGCTCATCACATCCTGGGTTTCATTTTAAAAAGTATGGACAGCAGATTGAGGGAAGTGATTCTCCCCCTCTACTCTGTATTTGTGAAACCCCACCTGGACACTGGCTTCAGCTCTGGGGTCCCCAGCACAAGATATTGAATATAACCTCGAAGCAGGTCCAGAGAATCCTCTCAAACATAAAGCTATTCCATTAATTCCAGACCATTCCACCTATGAATTTATAATGTTTCCAAGCTTCAGGAATGACCCAGAATTTTATTTCAGGTTTACAACTGTAGCCTACTAAAATTTACACACTCAAAACCCATTCTAGTAATGAGGACCCTTCTTGCACTAAGATTTACTTAACTTGTAACTTAATTCTCTATTTGCAAAATGGGGAAAACAGCACTCCCTTATCTTCTTAAAATATCATGAAGGAACATTAGCCATACTGGCATCTGAAAAGTTATTTGTTGCATGATGAAATGATGAATAAAAATGTCTAGATGGATACTGAATAGTTTAAGACTGCTCCTATCGTATTGACTTCTCCTCAAGTTCTTCTTATTGTTTTATCTCTATTGCGTAGAGATTTACTGCTTAGCTTTCATACCAGCTAACAGAAATGATGTCATGCATTTTTTTCAGACCAGTTTTCTAAATACACTGAATAATTCTCAAACACATTTACAGAGGGAGTCCAGCATGTTTATAAAAGAAACAAACCACAACCCCCCCTCCCCACCCCTGCCAATAATTTGAATTATGTTTGCAGAAATGTTCAGACAATTGGGACAAATTTAATGGAGAAAATACTTCTTGTCAAGCCAATAGATCAACCAATTATATCACAGAAACTCTTTTCGATATTTGGTGTCTCAAACTGTTGTAGGAAGGCCTTTGATTGTAAGATAAAGGTTTTCTATTTTCAAGTCTAAAATGTCTTTGAATTTAACCATTCTCAGAAACTAGAGCTTAAATCAATGTGGAGTTTTCTGATATTATAGAATGTGGATAGAATGAACTGCCAACTAAATGATGTTTGAAGAATACTCTTGTGTTTATCTACACTCTACTTTTCTGTCAATGAGAGTCTTGAAAGGAAAAGAGATCAGTCTATGACAGTTGGTAAAGATTTTCCATAATTTTTTAAAACATAAGACCCCTTCTTTGAATTTCAGCCTACTCATTCAATTCATGCTGGCAGTCTCAGACACCCTTGTGCCTCTGAGAGAATATTTTTCTTGATGACTGACATTTGGTCTGTTCAAAAGAGCAAGATCTCAGCTGAAGGAGAATGGGTTTTGAGAGCTATTATGAGAACAATCTACACAATAACTGTTGAGAGTTCTGTAAATCTTAGTGTATTTAAAAGAGTATTTTTGAAATTTCTTGTGAGAAAAATCACCAATTTATGGTATTTAAATGAATTAACTTTATGAATAAAATTAATGCATCTCTTTTACGTATCATTTCTGGATATTAACAAGTTCAGCGTTTCCTTGTAATCCTTTTTTTTGCTAGGCTATATGAAGAGAATCTCTTAGTTTCCATTCATATTAAATTACTTCAATTCTGTCAGCGTGTAACACACTTGGTAATTTATACCTTTGCTCTTCAAGGAAATATCATCCAATTATTATCAACAGGATGACTCAGCTGGGGAAAAGTAAGCACCAAGTTGTTAGATCTGAAACCAAGCCCCTTATTCTGCAATGGTAATTGCAAATGCCGGCTTTCATTCATTTTAATTAGAGTTCCCATAGGCAAAAAAAAAAAAATCCAGAAAAAACTTATTAGAGTAATGCAGTGAAGTCTTCCAGCATACATTCCAGAATTCATTTTTTCCTGTGAAATGGCAACATGGAACATGACATTTTTCATAACCTACAAAATCAGCCCAGGTTACACATATGTAGATGCAGTTTAGGCATATGTTCAATAAGTAGAAGAAATACTGACCAAATCAACAGTAGTTTATGCGATGGAGCATGCAAATATTTATACATGGCTGCAAAAATGTCTTCTGGTTCAGATGTGACACTGAATCTATTAGAGAATCACTTTTTTCTTTTTTGTAGGAACTGAATCCCAGGCGATCTGAACTGCAACCTGAAACAGCACTGCATAATAGCAATGAATCATATTTGCCAGCCCTGAGGCAACATTTCAGAAATTTTAAATGTCTCCAAATTGTACTGGAGACCCTCATATTAGTAACTTAATTGAGTTTGAAGTATCAAATTTATGGTTATAATCGGAGAAATAAGACTGAATTATCCACTCAAAATTTCGGACAATTAAAAGCAACTCAATTTTCCTGAAATTGATATGTTTGTCACATTTAGAGACTAAATTGAGTACTCAGAGTGTAAAAAAGAAAAAAAAAAGTTGTTTACAAATACTGTTGATATTTTGTGTGCTCGTTCTCTACAGCAGCTTACATGGTATACAGATGCTTCAAGAAAATATGTTTGAACACAGTATTTAAATAAATGTGCAGGGTATTTAGAAGTCTAACTACAAGCTTATAAATATCTCTATATATATATGAATCTAAATTTAGATGATTCTAATTTTTTCTAAATGTCATAACTTAAGTGTATACATAACTTTTATGTCCATGTCTATATAATTTATATTTAAAAGCTAATAGAAGGTTATAAAAATACATACGTTATACTGTATTTAAATTTTATCATCCATATTTTGCTTACTCATTTATTTCTTACAGACTTCTTCACAGATCTAATAGATTTAAAGTTTTTCGCCTTGATCCTGTTTGTCTTAAACATCTTGCAAGAGATGCGATCCTCCACTTGCCATTTTTACTGTAGACACTAATAAAAAAGTCCAGGTAAATTGTATAAAGTTCTGTAATGGTGGGTTTAGTATCTGGCATCTTCATGTGAGGCAAAATGTTTCCATACGTTCCATAGGGAAAGATGGTACTTGTTTCACAGCACAAAGTATAATTACAGAATCACAGAATCGCTGAGGTTAAAAGGCCTCTGGAACTCATCTGGTCCAACCGCCTGGCTCAAGCACAGTCACCAAGAGCTGGTTGCCTCAGACCATACCCAGGCAGCTTTGGAGTATCTCCAAGGATGGAGACTCCCTCACGCCTTTGTTCACTCTCACGGTGACAGAAGAATTTCCTTATATTCAGGCAGAACTTCCTGTGTTTCAGTCTGTGTCCATTAGTTTCTGTCTTATCAATGGGTGCCACTGGAAAGAGGTTATTTTGATCTCCTTGACGCTCTCCTGTCAGGTATTGGTGAGATCCTCATGAGCGTTCTCTTCTCCAGGCTAAAGAATCCCAGCTCTGTCAGTCTTTCCTCATAGGAAAGGTGTAGGACTTTCTATTTTCTTTTCCTAATTACATGACATTTCTATTGGCTCATTTTCATTTTCTTTTTTTTTTTTTTTTTGTCTTTTTACAGATGTCTTTAAAGGGCTTTTATATTGGTAATTATTTAAGGAAGAGTTTGCTTGTTTCCTCTTTTAAGTTATTTACTAAGCAGGAGAAAATAATATTAGGAATTCACAAAAGTTTTTGACATCTTTATGTTAACATAAAAGTATTCAATCATAGTTTCACCATGTCAGTATTGCAGTTAGAGATTCATGTCAGTACAATCTTCATAACATGACAAAGCATTCTGTATTTTCATTAAATCAACAGAGACCTATATGATGAGTAAGTAAAAAAATAATATACTAAATGGAATTTAATCATGTCAAAGTAGAAGTCTGGGGACCAGTAGAAGAGAATTTTAAGCTCATTTGAAGTGTTGAGGTATCATTCAGAAGAAAGAAAGAGAAGGAGAATGCCTAGCTCACAAAAGACATTAAACGATGTCATCTATTATTGGTTGTGTACTTCCTATTTTGGATTGCTTCAGGGTCAGCTCGGCACAAGTCATAAGTTAGCTCGGGCAACTGAGAGCCAATAAATCATTGAGGTTAGGTGGGACTTATTCAACAGAACAAAATGGGTCTCATGAAAAACATTTGAACGGAAAGCAGCATTACTGGAAAAGACATTAAGTTGTGACTTAAATCCATAAAAATTGAGTGAAAGAAAGCTGGTGTTGAATGTGTTATAGAGAGAGATTTGAATTCAAATTCACTTGTTTTTGTAAACAATTGAAAACATTTTTGGGATCAAGTCAGAATAATGAGAACTGTACAGTGAAACAAAGTTTTCAGCATTCAGTCTTCATAATACTGACAAACTCCTAAGTATGAGACTTGAGAGAACATTTCTTCTGTGTTAGGTAAAAAGAACCATTGGTATCTTCTGTTTTTAACTATAACATGGTGTCATGGGTTAACTGGCTGGCAGCAAAGTCTCCATCGTGTCGCACTCGTTGTCTGTCCACAGCAGGACATGGGGAGGAAATACAATGAAGCAGCTCTTGCATTGAAGCAGCTCTTATGTTGAAAGAAAGACACAGAGATCCCTTACTAACTACAGTCATAGGAAAAACAGACTATCTATGGAAGATTTATTGGGTTATTGCCAATTAAAAATAGAGTAACCTAGTGAGAAAAAAACCCCAGCTCCTTAGTCCCTTTCTGTCCTTCTTCTGAGGCTCAACTTAACTCCAATTCTTCTACCATCTTAATAGTTGTCAGGAGCTGTCTCTGTCTGACATGGGAATAACACCTCCTGTCTCCTCACAGAAACCAACCCTGCAGCCCCCCTGCTACCCAAACCTTGCCACGCAAACAGAATAAAAATGTAAAATGTGAAGTAAACCTCAAGGTATTCCATTCCAGTTCTAAGCTGGTCATTACAAACTGAGCAAGGTGGTCTTTTCAATTCTGATCCCTATTACAATCTTGTGACTTGGCAAAAGGGATAAATATTTTGGAGATGTCAAAAATGACAACACATTTTCAAGAAATCAGCTTAGGATTTGTTTTATATACGTATATACATATATACATATATGCATATATGCATATATGCATATATGCATATATGCATATATATATAGTACACATTTACTTTTTAACAACCTATATATCTACATGCACACAGACCGGTGGGACAATTTTAATCTATGTAATTCAAATGTAGATCTAATTCCATTGATTTTCCAAGTGTTTCAGTGGCATAATTTCCAGTGAAGATTCATGCTAAAAGAAATGTTTTGCCTATCTTTAAGACAAGAGAGACAGATTCCTTCGGAATTTTCTCAATGAGAGAAAATGAAGAAAGATCCTTAAAAATACCTTAGATCCTTACAGATAATGGATCCTAAAAAATATCTATACATATTAGTAGTATGTAAAAAAATCTTTCTATTTATATGATATTTTGACATCCTAAGAGGTGAAACTCCAAAAGTTAGTGTAGGCATCTTCAAGGACAATAAAACTCAATTGATATTCTTAAGTATATTGGAGAGTAACCTTAAAATTCTAAAGAATCTACATATTAAATTATGAGATTAATAGAAACATAAGAACAAGAAACTGAAAATCAAATAGTATCAATTAGAAATAATACGGCGGGAATTTTAAACTGGAAATATTCAATAGATGTTAACAAAAACATAGAAAAACATAGAGAAAGTCTTAAATAGTATCCTTGAATATATTTCAGTATTCTGAAATATTATTCATAATATTTCATAATTTTTTTGAAAAACGTATGAATATTTCATAAATTTGATGAAAATTTTATTGGTTGGTTGGTTAGTGTTATTTTGTGGTAGTCTTTTTTCTTCTCATAAACTTCTCATAAATGTCTCATAAGCTTCTTTTTTCTTCTCATAAACAACAAAATTAAATGACGCCATCAAAATATCTTCTGTAGAAAGTACAATGTAAGAAAATTGGAATGAATAATTAAAATGCTTCTTCATCCCAGAAAGACAAATATGCCTTTATAATTTCACTTCTTTTTTAGGATGATTCTGCAGCAACTTGATTAATAATAAAAAAATACTTTCAAGAATTTAGCTTTATAGTGTGGGGTTTTTTTTATTTTCTAATAATCTTGTGTTTACTGAGTCATTTAAAAAGAAAACTAAATTCAATTTCATTTTGATTTTTCGATTCATATTTATTTCTGAGATTTTTACTGGCTATTACAGAATTATCTCCTGACTGTTATGCATCAAAATCAATAAGGAAATTGATTGAAAGTTTAAAATTTATTCTGGTCTAAATTCATTGAAAATTTCCTAAAGAAAATGAATATAGTCATGTTACAGAAGACTCAATAATTCAATGCATACAATAAAAATAATGAATATTTGAAGAAAATTGTACCTTGATAGTCTTTACTTGTTATCACTGGTAATTCATCACTCTTATCTCTTCTGTTCTGAACACTCAATGTGCCCTAAATCTCCTTTTGCCTGTCAGACTTTTAGGTACTTTTGTTTAAATTATAAATGTATCATCACAGTTATTGTCAAAACACTGTTTAAATTTAATAGTAGAAAGATTTTTGTTTTCTTTTATAGCTTGACCTGGAGTATAATCATATTGTATAAATGTAGAAATTCTTTTTTGTCTCTAAAACTTTAGATAAAACAGGGAATTAAATATTTATTACAAAGTGGTGGAGTTGCTCCTTTTACATAGACAATATTTCCATAGTGTTTGAAAAGCTTAGCTGTTTGGATGAAAAACTACTAGCATAATTTACATCCTATTTTGAAAGGCAGACAAATCCTTCAATTCCTCTTATATTTATCACAAGGAAAAAGAAGATCTGTGTGTGAAATTATTTTACTGCCCCATAAAGCTTGCTGAGATTTCTATTATGTAGGTCAATAATTCAATTTTTTTTTCATACAGAGTTTTAAACAAAGCAAAAAATTAAAGATGAAAGGAAGAGAGAGGGATTTTTGAAATAGCTGATTTGGTACATTCACGGGAAGTAAAACATCTAAATTCAAACCACTGTTTTTACCTAACTGAGAGCTAAAGAGCACAAGTACTCATTGCCTGTTTTGACAGTTTTTACTCATCTTCTTCTCTTCAAGTTGTAATGAATGATCACTGGTTCAAAACATACTGGCTCTGCAACCCACTCACAGCGGGGCTGTGCACATGTATTTAGTACACACACACACACACACACACACATTTGCATATACATGAAGAATATATGCATATATTTTTAAATGTACATGTATATGCATATGTATACTTATATGTATATGTATTCTTCCTCAGCATCAGAAAACCTGCACTGAAGTCCTTACTCTAAACCTTGAAGATAGGGAAGCTAAATTTGCATCTATGTCTTTACTGTTAAATTAGGCTAGCACACCATTTACATGGAGTTTTATCACTTAAAAAGTAAAGCTAGAAGAAATACCAAGAAAAGTGGGAGTCCTTAACACCAACTCTTGTACATAAGGAATCAGGATTCTCTGTGTTCTGTCTAGGCCTTAAATAGGTTTACAGCTCAGGCTTTCTAATAAGAAGCTGTGAGAAATTCCTAACCTAGCTCACATGCATTAAATACTTAGCAGTTTATACCATTATTTCTCATGACATTTGTTATTATCATTATTTGTTATTATCATTAAAAATTATATGTAAAGTATGTGAATTCTTAGATAAAGACACCTCCTTACTTTACAAAGCACATTTGCTTGTAGGTGGTATCTGTGTATGTGTGTATCTTTATCATCATTCTGGCTGCAAATACAGAAAACTTGTTTCTGATACACTTAGCTCTCTTTGATATCCATTGGCAAAAAGATAATCAATAAAAAAATATTCACTGTGAAATGAAAAAATACAAGTCATAAACCCAACTCTGAAAAATTATTTCTGTACAGTGACTTTTTTAATCAAGACTAGAGAGTTACTATTTGTCTGCACAGGGCTTGTCACACGTTTACTAAGCTGAACTCTCACCATTCCCACAAACTCTGCTAAAATAAAGGGAACATACTTTCTGAAATTCCCCTATTTAGGTCATGCACATAAATAATGAATTTGGGGTTTTTAGCAATTAACTTGAATTTGCGCTCTCAGTAATGAAGTGGTAGAATTTAAGCATCTAAATAAAAACCTTCTCTTTCTTTGTAATTTTGAAATTCAGACTTCTTGTGCTGTTTTTTGATTAGGACAGAGATATATTCAACAAACTTTGGTGAAAAATCTGTCCCCATTGAAGCCAGTAAAAAATAAAAATTAATACCATCCCAAGAATTGTTTCTGTCCCATCAAATGCAGTAAAAAAACGTTTTAACTTTTGTAGCCTTTTTGTTGCTTAATACAGGAGTACATCATTGCATGAAGGTAGCGAGTGAAGAACCTATCTGGAATTTTCTCTGTATTTTTCTTTCCATTGATACTATAAATAGAACTCCTGTGTAGTTCTGCATGGATCTTCCTTTCATCGTATCAGAATAATTAGTTTCATCAACACCATTTTATGTGTAATTTCTGGGTCAAATTTTAATAGGTTTTATCTCTGTTTTTAAAACTTGTCCATCAAGAGATTCTGATTTCCTCCACTGCATTCTACTAAAAATTATTCATAGGAAGAAAAAGACGTTTAGTGAAAGTTTTTCTTCTTTCCTATGGCTGTGGTCATTTTTGTGCAAATGTTCTGTATTTCTGGTCTCTAAGGTCATGGTTATTATTAAACTTCAATATTTGTCATATTCCTTCTGAGATTTTGAAATTGACTCAAAACAGACTCAGTATTCTGAAAGAATACTCAGTATTCTGAAAGAGGCACTCTTAATGTAAATTACTAGTTATTATTTATTATTATTATTGCTTTTTTATTTATAGTTTTCCAATTATAAAGCTATTTATAATTCCTATTTTGACATGATAAATTAAAAATATGAAAAATTGAATCAATGGATTAAAGACATTTTAGTGGTTTTAGCCTTTCCTTTTTTCTGGTTTGAGTAACATCAAAGTGCCTTATGTTTTCATCCATGTGCCTTGTTTAATTTTCAATAAGAGTACCAAAAAGCAACATTTTTTCAAGTGATGGTATTGCACAGAGCTCTCTGCAAACTGTAATTTCTTTGATCATTCTCTTATCTAGTTCTGCAAAATTTTGAGGGCTGCTTTTTTCATTCACAGTCAAGCATCAGCCATAAGGCAGCAGCTTAAAAGGGAGAAAAAATAATGGGCAATTTTTACCTTGCACCACACTTAGGCTGAGCTCAGGATTAGTTGAAGCTGGTGTTGATTAGAGTTTAGTGAGATAGCAGTTCATTTACCTCTAATTTTGTACTTAAGAAGGGATGAAACTGAGACTAGACCTTAAATTGAACAAGCAGAGACTTGAAATGTCAAGTTCTTGCCTGGGAGGGATGTGTAATGATCCTCGAATCAGCTTTGAAGACCAAAATTCAGCAAGGAGAGTTTTCTCACAGACAACTGCAAAGTAATCATACTTCAAGAGAGAAAACATGAATCTGCATGATGGTTCTATATATTTTTATTTGGTGATCATTGTTTTTTAAAGGTTGTTTAGAATCTTTAACAAAGTATAAAAGAAATGGTAATGCTGAATTTTTTGAAGTATTTAGCAGTTAAGGACTCATTGACAGCAGTTTTGTATTTTAGAATATTTAAAAGAAGCTGCTTTCTGCATTTTACCAGTTGTAGGGGGTTTTTTTGTGTTCTTCCTCAGCATCAGAAAATCTGCACTTTGGTTGTTTTTTGTTGATTTTTTTTTAATTTAAATTGTATAGTATTCTTTTTACTGTTTAGAAACCTTTTTTTCACAGTTGCTTTATAGGGTAGATCTTTGAATTTACAGTTAAGCAGCCTTACACTTGTAAGCCAGGCTCTTGTTTGGAAGGAGAGAAAGTGTTCATAATGTGTGGAATGAACTTTATCTTGAAGGCTTTCTCATTTAATTGATGTGATCTGACCTTGCCATTAGTCTTGCTAGAGGCAAGCTATTTCTGTCTGCATTACTTTTCATTATTACTTTTGTGTAGAAGCTCAGTACCTGCTGCTCCATATAAATATGTGACAGAGCTAAAGAACATACTCTGCAAAGTCATTCAAGTCCTATCTACTCTTATACTTTCAAAGTTAATTCACACAAGCGTATACCATAGTGCCATATATCAAAGTCTGTTGTATCAACAGAAATTTGGAATACCAAACTTGTGGTCATGATCTGAGATATTGCAGGAAATTTATATTCCCTATTTAGTTATCTGGAGTCCAGGCACCATCACCTTCGATATAAATCAATCTTATCCTGTAGAAGTTACTTTGCAGCTAAGTCTGAGCTTATTATTAATTTACAGTGTTCTTTGTTTGGTACAGAGTGAAGGAGACAATCAAATGATATATCACATAAACAATTAAAATCCGTCCTTGTGGCTTTAGCTGTTGGAATTATACAGAACTTGTGCAGAATGCAACTGTTCTCAAATTAGTTTCATTGTTAAACACTAGACAATATGAAAAATTTCAGTCTGACTCAGTAATTTAGTATAATGTCTGTAGACCTCTGTCAGACATTTATCTTTATTATTGTATGGTTACTTCAGCAGACACAGGAATCATAAGAAATACAATGATGGTACATGGATAAAATTAACAACACTCATATGCCTCATTGTTTTTCCCCAAAGATAAATGTAAGAGACTCAGAAAGTTCACAGCACATACCATTTATATAAGTTTGCCGCTAAGGCAAATATCTGCCAAACCTTCTAATGTCAATCATTAATTTAATATGTAATTTGACAAATATTATCAATTACTGTTTTGCAGATTATTTTGAATCTCTGTCGAAAATAATTTGGTAAAACTTTCCAACTTAGTACAAATAATTGTTGGTAACCTTTTCCGTGTCTATAAGTATGTCACATCACTCCTATAAACTTGATATTCACACAGGCACAGAAACATCCAGTCAACCCAGAAAGAAACTGATCTTGAGACTTTGTATTCTTCTTTTTCTATCAGTATCAAAGGTCTAATTTGCAAAATACTCATACAAGGAACTATGTTGATTTGCGTCAAGTGAGGAACTGTTTCAAAGAATTTAAAATTCAAATGACACATTTGGAAACAAATTCCATATTTTACTGTCATATTAATTTAACTTTTTATCTCTTGACAGAAATTGTCACAAAATAAATTAAAAATATATGTTTGAGAAAAGCACTTAAAACCCCACAAGTTATCCTGAAGTATTTTACAAAGGAATGAATGAGTATACAATTCTCTTTTCTGGTGGGTTTTTTTTTTGGTGGGTTTTTTTTTTTTTGGTTTTATAAATTGGACTGTGAAAAGTATGAAAATAAACTTTGATTGGGCTTGATGAGAACAATTCTTTCTTAGTTTATATAGCAAAACAGCAAGAAACTCAAAGACCAAATAAGTCTTCAAGGATAGCTTGTGACTGAAGTGTTTTTTTTTTCTTAATCAATTTGATGTCAGTTTTGGCTCCATCAAGTGTTAAGACACTTCTGATCAGGAAAATTTGAGAAAAGAAAGGAGTTTACTTCAAGCAGTTTTTAACAAAATATTCAAAATATGTTCATTATTTGACTTGAGGGGCCCAGAACTGAACACAGCACTTGAGGTGCAGTTTCACCAGCGTCAAGTACAGGGGACAGTCACTGTCCTGGTCCTGTTGGCCACACTATTTCTGATCCAGGCCGGGATGACGTCTTGTCCACCTGGGCACAGTTGGATTATGTTCAGCCACTCTCAGACAGCACCCCAGGGCCATTTCCACTGAGCAGTATTCCAGCCACTCTGCCCCCAGCCTGTGGAGCTGTCTGGGGCCGTTGTGACCCAAGGGCAAGACCCAGCACTTCACTTATCAAATCTCACACCTTTGGCCTTGACTCATTGATCCAGACTGTCTAGATGCCTCTGAACAGATTATTAGAAATTAAATATTGTCAAAGCAGCCCATTAACTAGTACTACAAAGAAAAGGACATTTTGTTGGGTATAACAAAGAAACTACAATTTCTTTAGAAGAATGATAATAAATTTTGGCTTTATGATAGTGCCTGTTTCATGAATAATTGTCTATGCAGCAGGCTTTACTTTCTGAATCATCCTTTTTTTGCAGCTTTAATAAAATTTCCTGACTAATCATCTAGGGCTATGCTATACTGTAATTTTAATAGAAAAAATGGAATACACTGAGGACCAGAAAAGTTCTACTCCACATAAATATTTCATTTTTGAATGAGAAAGGACAACTGTTTTGTACATGTCTAAAAGAGCTCCAGTCTTTGAACAGGGCTCCACAATCTGAAGATTAAGAAAATTCATGATTTTCCATTAATTCGGTGTCTTTACTTTGAACTCTTACAATGCAAAAAAGATTTTATTTCCACAAGTGAATACCAGCATCTTTATATGGTGACAAATTGTGAGATGAGTAAATAATATAAATGACTTTCTACACCAAGTGTTAGTTGTTGGCCCCATTCTTCACAGTTTTATGCCAATGCAGCTATTGAATCCAGTGCAGCAGCTACCATCAGCAAGGAAGCTGGCTTGTATTGAAGGTAGCAAAGATTCTGCCTTTTGCATAATGTGACTATTTTGATTAATTCCACTTTAACAGATAAGCTTTGACATTAGAAATATTTTATTTTATGCTATATATGTAAATAGTTCAATAATACCACTGCATTTCACATTTGTTCACCTAAAAATATGCATATACATATCAACAAAGCTTTTATTTGTAGTCATGATTTTCTAAACATGTAAGCTGAGGTTCATTTATGGTAGAATACTGCTCAAATACAAACATTTTTCCATCAATATGCTTTAAAGTTTCTGACATTGTTTTTTATTTAGCATCAATCCTCAGCTCTCTCTCAAGCAAGAAAACCAGTTTCTGTTTGCTTGAGGTATTGCTTATGGTCAGAGATTTCACTGTAAAAATCTATTTTTTGTGATAGGATTTGTTACTCTAGGATCACGAAAGTATTGCTTTCACTTTGATTTTATTATAGTTTTCAAGTAGATTTAAGACATGATGTTACAGAGCAAAAGAAGTTAGTGAGAAGAAGGACCAAGGAAAGAAAACATTCAGTAAGATTTGCTAATCTGTGAACTAACAGATTTTTGTTCACAGAAGGTGCAATGTAGTGGCAATTATAATTGCACAACATCCACTCTACAGCAACACATTGCACAGGAAATGTACTGAATTGTAGAATTTTTTCGTAAAGTAAAAATATATCTGTGTTTTGATATCTTCAGCTGCTGTCCTGATTGCCTTATGATGGCTAGTATATACCTATTAACTATATTGTAAAAGTAAATAGGGATTTGATGAAGGGGCAAGTAAATCTATAGATGTAATTATTGCCTCTATAGACATAATTACTGCATATACTCATGTGCAAAGCAAATTATTCTTATTGTTTGGTTTTCTGATGAACTGGAAGATTAGATGCTGATTATACACTACATTTAAGGGTTAATTACTTTCATTTAAGCTACACACAATACAACTTAGAACTTCACCTGAAAAACACAGTTCTTTGCTTTAGTATAATCTTACACTTAGATAAAGCAAATTTAGATGAGATAGGGGAACAATCTGGGAACAGTTCAAAGTTCTTGAACAACTCATTTCTCTAGGTGGACCATAATTTAAATGGTCCTGTTTATTAGAGACCCAGAAAAAAGAAATCTTGGGGGAGGATATAGACCAGCAAATGACAATGATCTAGTCTTGGTATTATTTGTACATTTACTTCTGAACTTAAAAAACTCCAAACACACCTAGTCTGTATTAAGTTTTTGACACCTGAATAATACTTTACTAGGTTTTACCTTAGTTGGGTTAACTCTAAGTTGTGTTTATTTAATGGAGAGTTCATAACTACTCATTAAACAGTCTGTTAATTTCTTTGGTTTAGAAGTGGAAGAATTTTATAATAATTCTAAACTGGAGAAATTGGGACGAGTGTAATCATTTATTGAGGCTCTGTGTGTCCACTGAAGTTTTACTGTAATGAATCCCCCTAAGAGACTGTCCTGGGACTGCAGAAGTTTTTTTTTTTCTCCTATGTGGGATGCTATTTTCCTCCTACAAGTATTTTGTTGCGGTTACCTGATCGTTTTTCTGACCCTATAGGACTGTTGGGTATCACATTATACTCATCCCTTCTCATCTGAGGCACAGAGAACAGTTGCTTGTATCTCAAAGTGTCTTACCCTAGTTAGAAGTTTCTTTTATGGAGACTAATTGACTGAGATACATATGAAGTAAAATTAAACACTGTCTTTTCCGGCCTTGAACTCCTTGAACTCTGTAATATTGGACAATCTGATGAACAGAACAAGCTGGAAAGTTATCAAACGAGGCTATATCTGTGTCCTGGAGTTCTTCTATTAGTGAAGTGAAGAGATATTGCAGTGTTCAGATGATTTATTTATGAGTTCTTTTAATCTAAATTGCACATGATTTGCACTTCATTTATGCCTGGTGCAGTTGGCATGTATCTGGAAATATTCACGCATAAGAGTGGGTAATTCCAAAATCATCTAGGGAGATCAGAAAGCATAAAACATTGGGGCTTTACCAAATACTGAAGTTTTAGATTCACATTTACATTTTGCATAAAAAGCAGATTAGCATAGGATAGACAGGCACAGATATAATGAAAATAAACATTTAAAATTAGCTCAAAAAATACTTAATGTCATAACTGTAGAGTCATTGTGAGAAGAGTTAGAAACTTAAATCTACTTTTCAGTAAGGAAATGGCTTAGAAAAGTAATACAAATGCTTGGTGGATTGAGATCCAGACATCTGTTGAATTGTCTGTATTACTACAATTTAGAATACATGCTGTATATTCCTCATTCTACAAAAATAATAATGTCTGGGTTCAATTTTTCTTTCTTTTTTTTAATATCAAATAATGCAGAGTCAGCTGTTCAGCTTTATGCAGAGCTTCACATTCTAATGAAAGGTTCATTTGCATAAAAGAGATTTATTTTCTTGCTATGTGCTAGTTGAAATTTCAGTATGAACTTTAAAGGGCTTTGTTTATTTTATTGCAGTGAAGGACATTCCAGTAATCATTTTTTCACTTGGCACAAATATCATGTTGCCTTCCTTAGTTCAGCATTTTGAGTCACAGTAAACGCTAGTGGTGGATATGCTATTATAAAGAGAACATGGAAATAAAAGGATGCAGGAGAACGAAATCTTGTCTGTGTATCTGGGTCATATTTTTCAGGTTATTAACAAAACCTGTGGCATTAGGTGAAGAAAATGTAAACTGAAATATGACTGAAACTATGAAATGCTTATCTGTTTTAAAACTCCTCTGCCATGCCTTAGCTGTGACCAAAAGTTGTTTTACCAGTGTTTATGGAAATTGAAAGAGTTTATCCGTCCTCTATCATTACCAAGTATTTAAAATTATTCCTATGAAAAATTTTATCGAATAAAGACAAGTGCATGATAGGAAAACTTGGCTCAAAAGTTCCATCATAGCCAGCTTGCTGCAATGACTGTATGAAAACTGATTAAAGTTTGTAAAAAATAAAGTTCACAATAAATCACAGTCCAGCCACCTTTCTATTGAACAGTAGTTCTAAAAATATACATAAATTAATACAAATATTTAAAGCTATCATTGGAAAGCAAAAATGGCAATAATTTTTCTTTACTAGAACTTGGAAATTTTAGAGTTTTACTAATATCAATTATCACATTCTGACACTTTATGACACCACTGCGGTTGTTACATTATTAGCTATTTTTCTTAAAAACTGTTCTTCCCACTTTAATTAAAAAAATTTTCTTTGGTTTCATAAATACATACCTGTATTTATATTGTATTTGTTCTCTATATAAATTCCTCTGAATGGTGAATTAGACGAAGTTCAATGAAAACATAAAACCAGCAATAAAATTTAACTAGCTGTCCAGTGAAGAAGAAAGGTCATACCCAAATAATAACCTAAAATGAGGCTCAAGTCTACAATTAAAATGGTTAGTGAATAAATTAAATATTCACTAAATCAAGGAAAAAGTAAAAGAAGCGTGTCTGTAGCTTATTAGTTAGAGAACAACTGAAGATTTTAGATTATGTAAATATCCTAGTTTTGAATTTGAAGCTACTCCACAAATTTACAGTAGTAGTAGTACAGGTGACCTTAGTAGGAACACAAATTCTTAACACATACTTCAGCTGGAACAACTTGTGTGGTGCTACTTCAGGGGAAGAAAAATAAAACAAGAAACACTGTCAAATTTCCTCTATGTTTCATTCAGAATTGTTGACTGAAAAACCAAAAAAAAAAGAACCAGCACTAAAGCCTTATAATGTTTGTTCTCTTTAGAAAGACTTTCACTTGCAATTTTGCTACTTTTTCACAATCCTTAGAATGTAGAGGATTTTGTTAACACTAATTCCCAAATAGGGAAATATTTGTATGATTTTTCTCCAAATTCTTCTCTCATGTAGGAGAAGATTTTGGATCAGGTTTTAAAAAGAATAAACTAGGGAATTTACAGAGTTTGTATGACCTAGACATGAAAGAGAGAAAGATAAGAAGCAAGAATAACACACTGGTATTAAAGTGTGTTATGCTGCCTAAATGCTATGCATCTTTATGTAAAAAAACTAGCAGAGGAGACTGAGGGTTTATGAAGCTGAAATACATGTATTTGAAAATTGGGAAAAGATATGATTTAGTTCTGGCAGACATTTGGAAGGCTCCTTCTCTTTAAAACAGAAGGTGCATTCCTCTATAATGAGTAGTGCTTTATATGGGGTATTACTGTATACAAATTTTGTTTCTAGGTGACAAACACCCTAGTGAGATTAGCTAGAAGCTGAGCAAATGAGAATTATTATTGGACACTGCTGTTGGTAACAGATTTCTGATTCTTTTCATGGATGTAATGAATTTACAAGCTTCACATCATGTGACAAACATGCAAACACTCTTCTCCTCCTAAAAACTCTCTAAGTAGTCAAAATAAAGTAAAGTTATTTTTTGTCTTCAAAACTCTTATGTTTATACAAATTGATAACACACAAAATTTTCTTACAGTACCTGACATTTTGACACAGAAAATCCAAACAAATTCAAATTATTTTTTAACAGTGAAAGAAAAAACTACACGGAGGACTTTTTCAAAAGAAATGCTAGAGGGTCATTTTAATAAGAAGTGCAAAGCAGTAAGCTATCAGTATGGTAATTAAAATCAATGAGTGTCCATAACCAGGCTTGAAGATGTGAAGAAGGTTAAAACTAATTAAAAACATCACAAAAGGTCTTTCTGTAACGATTGAAGAAATGCCTTGGTGGATAGCACTTCACAACCTGATATCAAGGGAAAACAGGTTCAAAGGAACAAAAGTCTGCTATAAAAAGTGTAATTTTTTTGCCCAGAGAGAAAGAAAACATCAGACTGTTCAAACATAACTTTATGTAGCTGGCATTCAAATATCATCAGTTCTTTAAACTTTTGAACCTGTTTCTGCTGAAATAAATGAGAATGCTTCTGTTTGACATAGAAGGCTGGGATCAGAATCCACTTTTCCTGTTGCAGAAGGTGATGCAATTATAAAAGCTAATTTAGATATTTGTTTGCCAGATTAAAAAGAATTGCGTTTCAGGACCTCAGAACTATTTCTGAGGTCCTTATCTGCAAACTGGACAGGTTTGCCTGAGAGATTAAGGGCTTTTGCCTTTTTATGCTCTCTGTTTTACAGTGGGAATAATCCCATGTTCTGCATGCTCTATTCATCATCATAGTAGAGAAAAATTGGAAAAAATTGCAATTAAAAAATAGTCAGAAATTAAAAATTAATATTCTACCTAGGCCTTCTATTGCTCGATTTAGTGTGGGGATCGTGGTTTCAATTTAAAAATAAAAAATAAAAAGTAGTAAATTATACATAACAGTAAGAGGTTATATTTGGTGGATTAAAGAGTATAAAAGTACTTTTAGTCCTATCTTAATCCCATTAATTAAAGAGTAAAGCTTTACCCCTTACTATAACCCTTTTAAGCTAGGAACTATCTTGAAATCTTAGACTAATCATTGACAACTTTATTATATTTTTTAACTCCCCACATCTGGAAAAACTGAACATGAACCTTATCTTCTTTTTAAACTACAAACCACTGGTCAGATAGTCAATTCAAAATCTATTTTTTTCAGAAAACCTAAATCATATTTATTTTGTTTTCTATCCATCACATCAGTGTACTCCTTCTCCAAGCAGAGTCCATAGTTGCTCCTGAAAAAATTACATCTACCAGCTCTAGTCATAAGGGTAAGCTTTGCTGCTTCTTATTCTCTTTGACCTTAGAGTCCTCACAGCTAAAAGAGATTCACATGCAGATCCAGTTCCAGCTTGTGCATCCTCTGAGCTGTTTACTGTATTCAGGCAATTACAGCTGTGCAAACCCAGTGACGGCATTAGGGGGCACAGGTGCAAACAAGGGACTAATTTGGCCTGCAAACCTTGTGTTATTGGTGATAATAGATGAGATGGAAAGGAGCCAACTTGATTCTCAAATCACAGACCGAGTATGTAAGGCTGAGAAGAATATCCAAATGTTTACTTAAATGGGAGAATGTGGGATAAAAAACTTCCATAGAAAATGAATGTATTCCCAGGGTATTTTTTCTCTTTACTTCTTTTCACAGAATCATTTTCTAAAGTAACAATGTACTTGATTAAATCAAGTGAAAATGCTAATATATTAACCCCATGTCAGGAATGTGTCAACATAATTTTTCATCATACTATGGAAGTAAGAAAGTGAAGGGCAGAAAAAATTTTGTAAAAATGTTACTGGATATGCAAGGTTTTATTATGAAATAAAAAAAATTTAGGGGAAGTGTGTTTTTATGTAGTGGATTAATTCCATCATTTAAAGATAGTGAGTATTAAATAGTAAGGCAGAGATAATTTAAATGTCAAGAAAGGACAGAAAAAGAACAAAAATTGAAGAAATCAGGTGAAAGGAGAAACACTTTAGTGATAAGTGTCAGCTTTGTGATTACACTGATTATTTAAATCTGGAAAGATTTCACTGGCTCTATACTCAGGACAACATTGACTTAATGAAATATCTAGGGTTTCCAGACATTTGGGGTTTTATAAACTAAATTCAGTCTTTTCTTTTCTTTTCTTTTCTTTTCTTTTCTTTTCTTTTCTTTTCTTTTCTTTTCTTTTCTTTTCTTTTCTTTTCTTTTTTCTTTTCTTTCTTTTCTTTTCATATAGATATCAGATAAATGCTTGCCTTCCTTTTCTTTTTACTATTCTTAGTTTCCTATCTTTGATTTACTTTGACAAAAATACATTAAAAGAAGGTCCAATTGTTCTTATTCTTTCTTTTCAAAGTAACTAACAGTAAATTTTGCATTGAATAAATTAGATAGGCACATTTGAAAATTTATTACTTTTAATAATTCTTTCGTGTAGACTTAACAGGTAAGTAGAAGGCATCTCCACTTTGAAAAATCTTTGTCTCAAATCCTGATTTTTCTCTGTTCATAGTATTGGTCAAATCTCTTTTTAAGCAAAATTTTGAAATCATGGTGCTGGCTGAAATATTATATTGCAAGACAGTAATTATATTTGAATGAAGATAATTTCCCTGAATTCAGAGGAATATGTTGCAAATGATATTTTCATAGGCTAAATTAATTTGGAATCCAACACTTGTATTATTTGGGTCATTTAGTTGAAATTGCCATAAATAAAAATAATGCCATAAAGAGTAAATATTAGAGATTGCCAGTTATTAGCTTTTCCCTCAAATTAAAATACAGCACTTACCTTTCCAAAGCAGTTTTCACCAAAGGTATTACTGAAAAAAATTGCTTGTTTGTTTTATTACATGTTTTCTGGCATAATATGACTCCTATACCATATAATTTGTTTTTCCAGTCATATTATCCAAACAAGTGCTATTAGCAGATGTGAAATAATTAAACAAATAAAGCAAGTTCTAAAGTATTAAAGCAATGAAAAATGATGAATCTATCCTTCCTTACAGAGCAGTAATATGCTTGGATAAATTCATAAGCTGGTGTGGGTATTGCTGTGCTTATATGAAAAGTATAATTTATGCATATTGGAGTACATAATCATCTGTATTCCACTCACTAATTCAAGGTAATTGGTTCTGTTTGAAGGAAGAACTGAGAAATCCTTTTTCTTTTCAACCTTTATCTGCCAGCTTCTTTGGGATTCTCAAGCAGAAGAAAATGCTTAAGGTTGAGATGAGAGACAGAGATAACTCTCATTTTGGAGCTCCTGCCTTAAGTTGTTCCCACGTGGTTAAAGTAATAAAGTAATAAAATATGTGGAAGTGGCTGGTCATTCATTGGGTACATGCTGGTTTATTCAGGTTCTACTGAATCTGAGATTACCTTGTGTTGCAGTTACATTGAAACTAAGGTCTAAAAAGGACATTTCAGGGTATATTATCCAGGCAAGACAACCATTTGGGTATTAGAAATAGCAAAAGTTATTTAAATTCCTGATCCAGGATTCAGTTTAGTCAGTTAAATTGTAATATGTTGATTCAGTTCAATGTCTATTTGGTCAGATTGGTAAATAGAAATAAATAGAAATAAATAAATGAACATTTGAAATCGTAATTCTTCCTGAAAAAAAAAATTATCTACAAGAAAGACTTGACAATGGACTAACATAAAGGTCAGTTCTGTGTCCTGGTATGTCCCTTTACTCCTACTCCCTTTTAAGCCAGGAAAAACAATGTTATGAATTTCTAGACTGTACGAAAATGTACAGAATCTGCAGGAATCACAACATTTTTCTCTCTCTCTCACCCAATAAATATTCTAAAGGAATACTTTATGAAGATTTTTTAAAGCTTTATGCATTATAAAGAGTATTTTACTGATTGCCTTATTGAATCTGATGACATTTCTAATGTCCCTGGTTCTAAACTAGTTATTTTATTAGTACCTGATGCAGTCTGCATGTGTCTGTAAATACTCACAAAATTCTAAAGTATCTATTAAGATGTGTTGACTTACTCATCCTCTTCTTATGGCCTGGATACTTTATTTTTTCATGATGCTAAACACAAAGTTAATTCTAGAATTCTATTTTTAACATATTTGCAGCTTTTTCTTTTGGAAACAGTAAAAAAATCCTCTATTTGGTAGCCTATTTTTAAATATCAAGATTTTCACAAGCCAAGATTTTCTGCTGTTCCTGCAGATAGGAAGGACTTCTATGGCAGAACTTTAAAAAGGATTTTTCTGTACACCCACAGAAAATTATTTCTGGAAAGATAAACATAATCATAAATAAAATTAAGCCAAGGACAAAGATAAGAACAAATTTGAGATGCAACTTAGCTTCACTGAAGACTTGGAAGAAGTTAGGAAGTTTCTATACATATGTAATGAGAAATAAGGGAGAGAAATTTCACCTATTTCAAAGAGGAGGAAAGAACATTAGTACAAAAGGATATTGCTGTTGACACTGCTTTGCTTCAGCTGCTAATCTTAAAAAGGGCACGTGACACGTAACTCAGAACCATGCACTCATTTGTTGTACTGGAAACAATCAAGAAATGTGTTTGTCAAAACACACTGAGGGAGCTGTACAACATGATTAAATCATTAGTGATGACTCCACTTTTAGCAATATGCGCCACATCTGAAAGAAAATATACCACTGAATTTCAAAGCAGTGAAAGGTTGTGCTCTATTTTTATCCTCCAACCTTTTCTACTGTAATTTTTTTCTATCTCAAAAATGTAGTGTTGCCTTAATTCTAAGTTTAGCTTAATTAGGAAATGATATGGTTGAGTTGCATTATTGTTAGAGGATGATATTAATCCTCCTCAGTCCCTCACTTTAAAACACAGAGGAGGAAAAAATAGCAAGAACTACTTATGAGAAGGATTTTTTGCTGTGTATATTGGAAGAACAAGGACTTGTGAAAAGGATCCAAAAAAAGTAAATAAAAGAAAGGTTCTATAAACCTACCTTATGGAGAATCAAAGCTGACTTCATGTGGCAATGATTATGTAAGGAAAATACATAAAAAAGCTGTCAAAACTTAGATGTAGATGAGTAACAAGAAAAATTACATAGAGTTGAATAAAATCTTATTAATTTTAGGCAAAGAAAATTAAAAGTTGGCTTCAAAGACACTACTTTGATGGCATGTGCGTAACGAGTACCTGAGCTACCCTACAGTAACAGAAATCTTTACAGATTTCAGTTTCATTAAATATAAAAACAATTTTTGTAAATTTCTTTGTTTTAAAATTCAAAGAATGGAGGAAGTATCCTTCCTCTTCCATTACTTATTCCTGGTAATAGGAAAATTATTTTTTTTTACCATCATACTGATGAAAGAAAACACTTGTTTTTCTGGTGAGGCAGGTCAACAGAAGAACTGGGAATGTATGCAAACAGACATCTTTGCAATTAGCTAACAATGGAATGTTCACTTTATCCTGATCCCTGTACAGGAAACAGAAGCTCCAGCTCAAACAGCAATGCATGCAATCAATCACAACAGCGTCTATAGAAGGAGGCTATTACTGAAAAATGTCTACTGATATGACAACATTGTGATTCACTGATGCCTCTAGTGTATCTTTGACTGAATATTAATTCCTCCTTTTTATTTCTTTTACTACATTTCCTTCACTAGACCGATAATTTCACATTGGGTTATTCATGTTAACACTGCCATTCTGACAGTAGGGTCAATTTAATTTGAGTTATACAATTACTGAACTAACATGTTCATTTCACTTATGTTCTGTATCTTTATTAGCATAAAAATATTCCTAAGGAAAAGCTCAATAAAATAATTTCATACCTTTACACTGAAAAAAATAAACTGGATGTCAATTCCTTGGGTCTATACACTTTGTAGTTTAAACTTTGCTATTACCTTGTAATTCTATTCCAAGGAACAGTTTACTGACAGCATTTTAAAGCTTAAATAAGAATTTTCTTTGCTTCTCTTGTCTTCCTCTGTTTTCATGAAGGATATATGATGGTCATATGAAAGGAATAATCTGACAGGCAAGTTACAAAAATAAGATGGTTTTCATCTTAGAAATGCAAAAGAGTAATATTTTGTTCTCAGTTTCTCTAAGAAATGGAGTAAAGCTCCTAAGTTTAACGAGTTCTGAGAAATAGAAATTTTACGATTATTAGCTATCTTGTGAGATATCAGGGACTAGGTCAAAAATGTTTCCCTAGTTCCCTTTTTGAAGAATAATTTGGAAGCAATAAATAAATATTTATTTTAAAACATTTTTAATGTATTTCTAAAACATAAATAACTAAACAAGTAATTTCATATGTAAAACCACTAACATGGATCCTGGAGGTTATCTGTCTTCTAATGCTCTGCTTCACAGGAAAGATCCAAACACACATATTGCTCACAGTTCCCTTAAAGTAGTTCCATAGAGTAAAAAGCACCTGAAATTTATCTCTGTCATCTGGTACCTGTGACTTTGCAAAAGAATGGTCATTAGAAAACTGATTGTATTGAGCAATTCCACTGAATGCAGGTGAAGGGATTCCCACTGATCTCTGAAATTGTAGTATGCCCAAGAAAGCATTATTTTTATCCATTCTAGGATTCTATTTGAGTAGGTTATTTCAACAGCATACACATTAAAAAAAACCACCTTAAATGCAAAAAAATATTTCCTTAGCATAAGTGCTTTTGGCTTTAAGATTTATGAGCTGTAATCACCTTTTGAGTTATAGTCCATTAACACCTACACTAAAATCCTCTGAGTGTAGTCTGAGACTTTATAATAAAAGGTTTATAGCATATTCTTACCTGTACATGAAACTGGAATTTTATACAATAATGTAGGAAATATTATCATAACGAGCAAAATAACTAGTATCTTCAATCAAAAAGAAGCCTATTGGAGCCTTTTTTCCCCCTTTGATATAAGGTAATACTCTGTATTACTCTGCTCCTTCTAATGATTATAGAGTGGGCCTCAGAGAGAAATCTGTCCATTCACTGACAGCTGAAGTGGAAACCTCTGAGTCTTATACCAGAAAGGAATACAAATGCTGAATCAAATTAACAGTTCTATGTGCTCAATGTCTGTGTCTAATCTTTTATGACAGCTGGTACCTGACAGTGAGTTATTTTACCTAGTCTCTGCTTCACTAGCTGTTCAATAAGCCTTTTCATGGAACTGAGATTTGCTGAGTAATACAGTTCTCCTATCTTGGCTTCTTATTCTACTGTAGAATTGAGTTGAAACTATTTCCATTTCTATCAGTGCCACACAGATTTGAAAAGAAACAATTGTGTTGTGGCTGAAATACTGGTAGAAGGTCACCTAGGGTAAAAATAAGTTTAGGCAGTCAAACCTCCTACAATGCAATTACTCTCATCACAAGCAAGGGGGAACACGAGGGGGAAAAGAAAAAAACAGGCGAAACCAGCTTCATTTCTCTAAGTCACTGAGATGGGAATTGCAAAAGAGTAAGTACTGTAGATACAAGTACAAAAACAAACTATCCTGAGGGGTTAGAGAAAAAGGACCTAAATATAAAGTGCTTCAATATGTGACCTGTTTTCCAAAAGGTTCAATTCTCACAGAGTTTAGTAAAAGCTATGAAGTTGCTTAACATTTTTAAGAAATCTCCTTTTTGCTTTTTCTGTTAATTATAACTACCAAAGCATTTTTTCTATAACATTTATAACCTGTAGTATAGTCAGATCAAAAAATAGTGAAGGTTTTTCCTAGTTTCACATGTCAATATTGGTAACAACAGGAGAAGGATATACAGTAAGGTCAAACATATAGCAGTGCTCATTAGTAGATTTTTGAGTGTTTTACAGAGTGATAGAATCCTCTGAATATCTAAATACTGTGGAAACCACAGTTTGGTTCTGTTCTGTTGAACCATCTGTGTGCATCTGTAGTGTGCTTTGCTCTTGATTTTTGAAACTTATAAGGTCCCTTTTTCTGCCTTTGCTTCTCCCTGCTGCCTTTGCTAGAGGACAACATGTTGGTAAATTTTGTCGAAAAATAAAGTCTTCACTTAATCACTCAAGAAAAGAAGAAGGGAATATTGTTCATGAAAAAATGAGTGGACCCCCTTACATCACCCCATGCTTCCAGCTTCCTAGGGTTAAAAGCTATGGGTGTGCATACAACCATGTAGGATATAACCACACCAAAATGTCAGAATATTCATTAACAGTACATATTAAAAATGTGAACTCAAACTTAAAAAAGCAAACTTGGAAAAATGCAAGAAAATGTTGGGAAAGCCAGGTTTAAAGTCAGTGATGTAAAGAAAAGCATGATAGCAGTCATGCATGTGTGGCAAGAAATGCAAACAAGTCTTACCTGTTGTCATTATAAAGTCATTGATATTAAAGTTAAATCCCAGAGGTCTTTTATTATTGTAGAAATATTTTAAGGGAAGGAAGGCCTCTGCAAGTTTATGTGATAAATAAATAAAAATGTGTTGAGAAGGAACATAAAAGACAACTGTCTGGAAAAAGAAAGGATTTATACAAGTGATCAAACAGCTCCTTAAAGTCTGGAATGACTATGCTTGAAATACAGTGTCCTACTAGAATGTACTTATTTTATTTGGTTTTTAGGTCAAAGCTAACCTGAACATGGCTGCTTAGGCTATGCCGACACTAAAAACCAGCAGTACCACAAACAATTTCTGAGCACTGGTACGTGACTCTCTGTGTTGTTCAACTCTGAGAATGTTCTTTTCACCTATGCTAAACACTGCTCTCTCAAATGATCGGAACCAGTTCCTTGAAACTTAGGAATTTCCAGGACTAGTTCTAATGAGCTGCTCACATGCATATACCCTAATTTTGAAATTAAGAAAGTATCCTATCATAGAATGCCAACATCATTTAAAAATACAGTAAGTGTTGGAAAGTGTGATTTCAGACCTACCTGCAGTCTTGTAGATGCATTCAATAACATTACTAGGCATTGTTGTGATATCCATTAAGAAAATAAAGGCATTTCCTAACTTCAGATCTTCTTCCCATGCAGATTATACTGAGTATGATAGAAAGAAAAATCAAATATATCAGATCCATGACATATTTTTCATATGAGAAAAAAGTTAAATTACATGCAGGTCCTCACAGGTAGAGATTTTCATAGATTAAGTTGGTTTGTAGCCTTAGAAAATGCACATGGACATCACCAGGCAGGAAGACATTGGAAGCCATCCATATGTACCTGACATCCAGTTTGAGGTAAGGTATTTTCAGCTGGAGAAAACTAATTTTCTGAAGGACCCTCAGAGGATAATATGTACATGTGTAACTGCCACTGGATAACTATCCTCAGAGACCTAACAGCAAGACTGTCCTACAATTCAGTTCCAAATGTTACTGGAAAAGTGTTTATAATAATTGTTAGATAAATGCTGACATTTTCAGTGAACATTCTCATTGTTTCTCTCTGAATGTAATTCCTTTACTAATTGCTGCTTTTACATTACTAAGAAGGTGTAAATGTTACTTTCACAAGTAACATTTGCAGATTTCTAGTTTTTATAACTTTGAGTTCTCTAAATAACTTAAAAGTTTTGTGCATAATTGCAAACAGAAAAAATAAAGCACTTTTCAGCAACAGACATAAATAAAGAAGTTATATAATTTTTAATTTACTGTAGTATGTAAATCAGAAACAAAGCATGTGTTTGTGGTAGGTTTAAAAATATAGACAGTTACTCTTGCTATGAACTCTACAAACTGTCTTAACTTTGAAACTATTGGCAGTCTATGATGAGAGTCTCATCATCTGCCTTTGATTAGAATTTATTAAAGTTTACCTGCATTGATATTCACTATCAGGAGAAGTGGATTTGCTATAATCCTGGTAAGAAAAGCACTCACACTCTGTAAAGCACCATTTAAAATGCTGTATATCAGAGCTAACACTATAAAGAAAGAGAGGATAGTGTAGATAATCTTATGACCCTTAAGGTGCTAGAAAACCTGAGCCATGCTGCATCAAATGGGTTTATAATCAGGGCACAGTATGCCAAGCAGATCCTATCCATGTGAAGCTTTGCCCATTTTGTTAATTTAAATTCTTATACAATATTTTTAGAAGAAAACTGCTCTGTATGTTATTTATTCTATACAACCAAAAGAATATTCATATGTAGGAAAAGATCAGGTTCAGGACCATCTTAGGAACATGAAGGGGCACAAGTGAATGAGACCCAATGAGATTCATGGACAGATCCTGAGGCATCTGGTGGGTAATGTAGCTAAAGCACTATCCATCATATTTGAGATATCATGGTAGTCCAGTGAAGTTGCCACTGACTGGTGAAGGGCAAATATAACCCTAATTTTTAAAAAGTATAAAAGGAGGACAAAGGGAACTCCAGGACTGTCACTTTCACCTCCATGCCTGACTAGATCATGTAGCAGATTATCCTGAAAACTGTGCCAACACAAACACAGCATCACTAAGGGCAAACTGTGCCTGACAAATTTGGTATCCTTCCACAATGGGATTACAGCAATGGTGGATAAGGGAAAAGCAGTTGAGGTCATCTACTTAAACTTGTACAAAAATTTTGACACTCTCCCTCAAGACATCTTTGTCTCTAAGCTGAAGACATGGGTTTGACAGATGGATCAGGCAGTAACCATTTTAAGAGCTGGTTGGATGGTTGCACTCAAAGAGTTGTGGTCAACAGGCTGGTGATGAGTGGTGTTCATCAGAGGTCGGTATTGGGACTGGTGATGTTTAACATCTTTGTCAGCAACATGGAGAGTGGCACTGAGTGCACCCTCAGCAAGTTTGCCAACAACACAAAACTGTGGGGCATGATCAGCACACTGGAGAGAAGAGATGCCTTCCAGAGGGGACTTGTCATCCAGCAGGCCTGTGTGAACCCCATGAAGTTCAACAAGGACAAGTTGGACTCTGTAGGACAAGGAGGAATGGTTTCAAAATGAAAACTGGTAGGTTTAGATATTAGGAAGAATTCTTTACAGGGGTGAAGCACTGAAACAGATTACCCATAGATATCCATTGTCGATGTCCCATCCCTGTAATTTTTTAAGATCAGGTATGATGGAGCTTTGAGCAACTCACTCCAGTGGATGGTGTCCCTGTCCATGCCAGGGTGTTTGGAAATCCATGATATTTGACACCTCTTCCATCCCAATGATTCTATATGATTCTCTATGATTCTATACGTTAACTTCTTTTAGATAAATGCTAAGACATGCAGAAAGTGTAGTTGCCTCTATTTAGTAGCTACCAAGAGGAAACGCCTTCCCTAACCCTACGTTACTGTCCACTGACTGAGTTTATCCTGGGGCCAACTGATTTTTGCAACAGAACACACATCTGAAAGCCAGACTGTGTGTGCACTCTGACACAGACAGAATTGACCCTACTCTGGTCACTGAGTCCTCAAAGGTCTTTCAGTCATATGATCAAGAACCCTAATACTGTATCTAAAATTTCCAGTAAAAATATATTGCAAAAATTTCCATAATAAATATATATGTTTTTAGGATTTAATAGATGGATTTTTTTCTTTTACTGTCTGACCTTCTATTTTATGCAAATAATTGAATTGAAGAAACAATTTTTCCAGTCACACTTTAGCAGTAGAAACATTCCTCTAAAAATAAGCACAATTAAAAAGAATGCCTCAGTATCAGAAGTGGATTTATAGAGTGGCAAACTACAAAGATGAACATCTGTGGAACTGGATACATTTCTTGACTAAAAAAAAAAAATGGTTAGTCTAACTAAAACTGCTGTTCAGTGGATCAGAGATTTCTGTGTTGGTCTGCTTTCCAAAGATGAATGAAGCTGATCTGGACATTCACTTGAAATATACTGGGCATTTCAGATTACAATGTCAAGTCATATTTCTACCAGCACTTTGAACAGATCATTACTTCTTTTCTGTCTTCTCTCATTTTAGTTTCTTCTTTTCAAACTGAGTTTTTTGAAGCACTAAATGTAATTATGAGTCTCACTGTGATAAATGTGTCTGTTTCTGATTAGAAGAACATTACTGATGAAATGAGGTTAAAATCAGAATAATTATCTCTGAGGCTGTAAATATTTCATATTGTATGAGATACATTCTTCATTCCAGCTTGATTTTTGTCTTGATGTTAAATCATGTCAAACTCCTCTACAATTTTGAATAAAGCACTTGTGTCATTAACTCTTTCTGAAGAAAAATAGCGGTATATTTTAATGTTTAAGATTTAAATTACTCAGTAAGCAAAAGTAACCCATGAGCTATGAGAACTTTACCTTGCTAACTCCATGATGACATAGCTACTGAGTGAATGTATTCTCAATGTAATCTTCTCAGACCTCCAGTTTAATTTATTACTGAATTGCTTAATATTCCTCATTGAGTTGTTTAAACACTTCTGGGTAAATTTAAGTCATATGTGATTTTTTTATTCTGATGTAATAGCCTTTTGTCTGCAATTAAAATTATTTCACTTTATTTGATTTTATTAAATTATTTAAATAATTATTATGTTGTTATGTGAATATGAGTTCAATATATAGGGGACTATTGATCCTTGAAATAAATTTATTTTTTGCATTTATCAGTTGAAGCACACTTGTGAGTATACATTTTGCATGTAAACAAAGACATATGCACTTAGAATCTCTAAATTTGGTGTTCTCTCACAGAGTGCTTGAAATTCATAAGATGTTTTGTTACATTGCGTATCTCTGGAAAACTGAGCCACACCTGACGAAGTTTATCTGCATTTGATTTGACCTCCCTTGGGTATATTGATCAAAGAAAGGTTTCTAAATATGGTCACTGATAGAGTTTAACCATTATTCTGTTCTAACACTGATTTACATTGGTTCAAAGTCAATTATCAGAAATAATAGAAAACAACAAATATTTTATAGGAACAGAACTGCTGCAAAAAAAAAAAAAAAAGGAAAGGAAAAAATCAGTATATGTGTGGCAAATGGTAACAGTCCAGTTTGAAGGCAGAAGCAATAGACAATGCATTAATAGATGAGAGAGAAGAGGTGGTGTTCTTTGGTTTGCACTGTTTCTTTCTGAGACTCTTCAGTTACCTGGACTCAGAATCACGGATTTTAAAGTAAACACCCAAAGCAACGGACAAATAATTAACTCAGTAGAAAAAACATTTTAGATAAAGCAATCCACCTTTAAAAGAGTCTGAAATTTTGGTACCAGGTATAATCTAGGAAGATTTCTTATAAAATGTTTAAAAAAAATTTCCATGCGTTTGTTGATCAGAGACTAAATCAGACCAGCTTTTAGCCTCAGTTATCAGCTAAAATATAAGCAAACAAACCCTACATATAAATGATTTTTTGACAAAAAATAACCCTAACCCTTATCTTCATCTACAAATTCATCTTAGTCTTACCTGTGATAAAACTCAATTGATAATCTGATTAAAACTTCAATACTTTTGCAGTGTGATTGTTTCAGTCAATTTATTTTTAGAGAATATAATTCTACTTTCTTAATCATTTTAAGCTGAATATATTAGAATGTAATTTCTATTCTTCAACTCCAATTTCTGTTTTATGGTCTTTTAATCAAGAACACTGAAATATAAGTATCTATAAATACCAATAAATTCATACAAAGAGCTTAAATTGTAGCATGTGAAATCATAAAAAAGTGTTTTTAATAACAAGAGCTAAAATCATAGGAATATGCAAAACCATGAAAATCTTTCAAATATTTTGATTTTAAACAATTTTAATAATTGAAGCACACAGAAAATCTGAAAGATTTATTTAAATGGTTTTACATTATTTTTCAGGGTTTATGGCAAGAATACCACCTCTAATAATATCTATATTATCATACAGTTGTCTTTTCCTATCCCTATGAAACATGTCCTTCTGGGAATAAAATAATATATAATATAATAAAATAACAATAAAATCATTCTAAAATTAGGATGTATATAATTATAGATTTTTTTGAAGAGAACTGTTATATTACCATAGTTTATACTAAAATACTAATATTAAAGTGATTTGTAGAACAATGGTAGTATCTAGTTTACTCTCTGATTTTCTTATTTTGAGTCACTGACACTGTGTTATGTCCAGGGGATCATACAAAACTTATCTTTACTTCAAATTTAAATGTGTATTTAATTTAAGCATAGTTACATTAAATTTTACTTGCACGTTTCCAAGAGCATTATCTAAATATAGTCTTGAACTTCTGTGAACACTTGAAACTGAAGTCGGATTATACATCCGATAATACCAACACAACCTCAGTGAATTTGAAAGAAAAATTCACTTGGGTGTGCTGTTGTGACTATTTATATATAAAACTTCAGACCCATGAAAATGACTTCTGTCCTACTGATGAATTTGGCATCTTATCTATGGAAATAATGAGAACCAGTAAGTTGTTTTTTGAGTGTCAGATTATATCTAAACATGAGCAAACATATCCAGGAAGAGAAAATATTATGATACTGTCCAAGACAGAAGCTTTAACGACAAAAAGAAATATTTGATAGAAAATTCAGATTTTGCTTCCCTAATGCTAGAAATATTATATCACTGGATTATACAGATATTTCCAAAAGCTTTAGATTCTTTGAATTAAATTAAATAAATGATAAGAAGGATTATACCACAAAGTAGTCAAGTCTTAATCAGATAATTTATTAAGTAAACAATAATTAGCACAAAAATAATTAGAAAGGTTGTATGATATTAATTTCATTCTTCTTAACCCAAGATAGATAAAAGAAAGAAGGTATATGTATATGTGGATTTAAGGAAAATTAGATACCAATATCCTGAAGCCAGATCTCATTTGGACTGCCAGGAACCTTGTAAATTTCAACTGAGTCAAAAGCAAAGTCCTGACTGAGAGAAGGAAGTCCTTGCAGCAGAGTAGGCAGGACATTGCTTAGTTAGGGAAGTGCCATGAAGAAAAGGCCTTGTGAGACAGTGGCTGAATGTGAGCACCCAGTGCATTCTGGCAGCAGCAAAGGTCAGGAGCCTCCCAGCCTGGGTGAACTGGAACACAGCCAGCTGATCAAGGCAAGTGACCATCCACCTCACTACTCAGCACTTGTGGGATCCATTGCAAATACTGCACCTTGTTTTGGACTGCCCCATACAAGATGGGCATCTGCAAACTGCAGTGGGTTCAGCAGAAGCAACCAAGATGGCCAGAGCTGAAACACTTGCTGTGCCAGCAGAGAGTTTGGTCCATTCAGCCTGCAGAAATAATACCAGCAGGGTATTATTGGGGAGCATCCACTGCTCGTGAGGATGTTCTCAAGCAAAGAGTCAGGCTTTCCACAGCAGATCTGAGAGAGAGGTTGAGTGATGACAGGCATAAAGAAGAGACCTGAATATTAAAAAAAGGGTTTTAGCTATGGGGACAGTCAAGCACTAGAAACCAGAGAAGCTGCACATTATCCATCCTGGGACGTTCCAAGACCTAACTAGATACAGCCCTGAGTAACCTGGTCTGATTTCATAACTGATTCTGCTTTGGAGCAGAAAGTTTCATTAAAGATGTCCCTTCCAAACTTCTGTTGCACTACTCCAAGATTTCAAGCCCAAAAAGTAACCTAATTTATGTTGACTAGAAAATGGTGGTATATAAAGAAAAATAATATTTTGTTTAATTTCTTCATCAATAGCTAAAGAACTATATCAGTTATTCTTGCACTAAACAATTTTTGTGGCTATATGCAATGTGAAGAAGTCAGTGAATCTGCTTACTTTGAATAGACATTGAAAAATCAGACATTTGTTCAAAAATTTTAATATCTTCCTCTTTTTTTGTCTTGGCAGTAAGAGAGCTTCCCGCTGTTTCTTTGGCAACACTTGACAGTAGAGTAGGGTATGACTTAGACTTTCTGTTTCATCTTAAAAAAAAATTCCCAAACATTAAATTTCAAATAAAACTTTTTAGAGGTCCAGTTTCTGCTTTCATAAGTGGCATGAATATTTTCATTTTAAAAAGTTTTAAATTAGTATGTCATTGTCAAAAAGTGCACAGTATGTATTAAGCAAATATTAATAAAAATGAAATTCAAATTAATAAGAATGAGATACAAACCTTTGCTTCAGGAATATTCCATTTGATGCTTTTACTCAATAATTAAAGACGTGACAGAAGTTCTCCTTCTAGGAGGAAAGGAAGTAACTTAAATTGTGAATGTCAAAATGTGTCAAGTAATTATGTATACGTGTGGGTGAGTAAGTGCCCAGCACTGAAACTCTGAATTTTAAAGCAGAAACCTCATCCTTGCTAGCTAAATGGGTAGAGGCTGACTGTATTATTTGTATACTTGGATTAAACAATAATGTGATGTCCTGAACCACTGGTTAGGGAGGTGATCACATATAATACTTCTATATATTGACTATTTAGAATAGAAAAGCCTGGTGATTGAGGCCAAAATATGAAGTGAACTCTGTGGAAAGATCCCAGAAATCAGAAATCCGTGTGGATATGAGAGTCAGGATGTTCTCAGGGACCTAGGCCATTGTGATTAATAGCACTGTACACATCTGTACTGAGCAGCCTTCCTGCAGGAAAGGGAAGCTGAGATTTAATAAACACAGTGCTGTGGTCTACTGAATGAGTGTGCAATGCAAATAAATGGGATCAAAGCTCTAATGTTGTTGGTTCTCAAATACACCCCGTTATTGAAATCTACTATGGGCTGTCAATTATTTTACCTTGCCTGCAACATCCTCATCATGTTTTTTGGTTTGGAAGTAACTAAAAGATAAAAATTTATCAAATTAAAATCATGTGAATAGTGTTCAAGACTGCTCATGATTTTGAGTGAGAGTTATAAAGTGTATGAATTCATTATGTCCAAATACAATAGTTTGAAACACAAGAATTTTGACTTCTGTTTACTCTCTGGCATTAACTAAAGATAAAATGGAAGCACTTCAGAAATTCAGGGGGAAAAATTTTTCACTTTTTCATTCAGTTTTTTCAGTAAATTCAGTAACATTTTCTATATAGAAAGCTTCACTATTTAAACTGGTTAGTCAACTTCTCCATTTTGACAAATTTTCTTTTGATTTTTACATAGTAAAATGGTAGAATCTTGTTGTTATGATTTTTCCTCTGGCTCATGGGTGAATGAGGAGACGTGATTCTTGGTCCATATCAGAAGGCTAGATT
>JAWWEY010000001.1:60064405-60103434 GCA_035582745.1 Loriotus luctuosus | reverse complement strand
AGTCTGGACCAATCCAGGACTGACCTGTTGCATTCCACAGAAGCAGATAACATATTGTTTACATCTGTTTCTGAGACTACAGCTGCTCAGAAGGAAAAATCCTAAAAGAAGGATTTTAGTGAAAAGGTGTCTTACAACAGAATCTATCTAAAAAGCAAACAAAATGTGATTGAAAGGAAAAGTTCAAAACAGTTTTAATACAAAAAATGCTTAATTTAACTTCAAAATAGAATTCACTCCATATTAGAATGGATCAATATTTTCTCTAAAGGAATGCCTAACATGGCTTTCTTTATGTCTACACATAACTCCTAATAGAAAAAAAAACCTGCTCTTGTTAAATGACATTCAAACACTGTTTTTTCTACTATTTATTTCATCTTAAGACAACAATATTTAAAAAGTTTTACAGGGACCCTAAATGTACTTTACAGAGATGTTTTCAAGATTAATTGATGTTCTAAATAGTGGTAATAGGCTTCAAGTAAAATTCTTCATTTTGCATTTATATTATCATTAATTTTACCAAATATAATAGAATTATCCTAACTGATGTAGAACTTGACCAAAAGCTGAAACCTGATCAATAAATATTGGCATCATATTCTATTTTTTAATATTGATTTAAGTACAACACCTTAATGCGTGAGCTTAACACTCTACAATATTTTTTATTTATATATTTTTTATTTAAAGGGGTAAGTGGTAAAGTGATAGGGAATAATGTGCTGGCAGAAATAGCTAGCCATTCAAATGTCCAACATAAAAGTATTGTGGGAACAGATTCTTAACAACTAAGAGAAGAATATTTTTTCTAAGTTATTTGAAAGGCATGCATACTTTAACTGGAAACACAAATTGAATCAAGGCCTATCTTCATTTGAAGAGGTGATAGTGGGGGTATTTTGCATTTTATTTGTTTATTTTAGAAGTCTGCCTCAAAACTATTTCCTTTAGAGGACTGCTTCCAGAAAATACCATGGTCATTACTGAATTTTCACCAACAGGAGCATTCTGTTCACACATAAACACATCAACCTAGATGCTCAAGAGTGTGTATGAAGGAAAACTTTCTGTAGTCATCAAAGAACTGGAAAAATGTAAAGACCAAAAAGTCAACTCTATAGAGCATCCAAAGGCTATGATGTTACAGTTAGAAGTAGATAGGTAGAGGTAGTTATTTTGTTTTCTGAAATGCAACTATTTGTTTCTGAAATGCATGTCTGCGTTGGTACAGAACTTCATAAGCATCCTTACAATTAATCTTCAACAAGTCTTTGGGATTCAAGGTAGAACATTTATTTTGTGACTTCTCCATATTAGGCTGAAGTGTTTAAATGTTTTATGTGCAGGAAGGAGAAAAATAGCCTGAATAAAAATCAGGTTAGGTTAGTAATGTGTCACGTACCACTCAGCAATAGCTGTTCCCTGTGGAATGTAAAAGAGCAGTGCAGTGGCAAGGATAAAGGTTCTATCCACAGATCTTGCCCCCCTGGTCTTTGAGGATGATTCAATTTTCTTTAAGATTTTGAGATCTTCTACTGCTTCAGCGGAAGAAGCAGTCAGATCTCACTCACATCTTTGCTCCCCTCACCCATATCTGAAATCTTTTTCACTAAAATAACCATTTAACTTGAGCCTTCTTTCTGAACAGTCACTAAAGCATACTGTAGGTTTTGGAAGTTGTGTCACTTGCTCCTCTGGAGTTGAATTGTATGCAGAACATGTCTTTGGTATAAAATTGAATTGTTTCTTTCTGTGATCTAAGTGTATCCTATTCCATGAACACACAAACTGGATTATGGTCTCTGTAGGATACAAACATAACTGTACTTAAGTTTTTAAATCCTAATTTACTGAGGAATAAAAGAGATATTAACATATTGAGCCCTGTGGAAATGGCCACATCTGTAGAATAGCATTATAAAAAATATATAGCAACCTGATTTTCTGAAACCTTTAGACCATTGGAAGGAATCTGCTCTTCAACGTTTATTTGTTGCTTTCTTTTGTTCATTTTTTTTCTTTGTTTTCTTAAATATTTTCTGAACTCTTTTTTTGCAATGTGTACGTAAGTGTAAACTGAATGGCACTTTGCATGCTTATGCAGAAAAATTACTTTTCTCTTTAGAAAATAAAGAATACAATATGCAAATTTAATGTTGTGAAACAGGTCTCTGGATTGTACTACTAGGCTTATAAATCAACAGCTATGTGCTCCTGGACATCGTTTACAATACGTGGTGAAAAAATATCTAATCATTGTCTTCCTTATCCAATAAAAGTTCAAGCTCCCATTTTCCCTAATGGAAGAAGAACAGGAAGACAATATTTTTCCTTTCTATAGAATCTGTTCACTGTACAAAAATTAGAAAAAAATCAATGTTTTATTAGACCTGAGATAATGTGATTTAGTAGCTGAAGTGATTCAAGCATGCACTGGGAAGAAGAGATATTGGGTTTTGATGACTGTGTTCAGGCTTTTGATATTAAATAGTCATTGAATGAGATAAATATGCAATTTTTGATGTCAAAGAAGAGAATCTGGGGTTCTCATTAAAAAGAAAAAACTATTAAGTTCTAATCATATTCAATTTTTCTTGCTCTGTGAGTTGGAAAATCTGGAGTTATCTTCAGTAAGCCTATAATCTGATGGATAGGGCATGACTTTGCTTTATTGGAGGCAGGAGGGAAAGGAAGAGAAAGGAAAAGAAGATATGCAACTCCATTCCCCCAGGCAAAAAAGACAGATGATTGTGGATAAAACTGGTTCCAAATAGTTTTCTCCTGCAGTCATATTTCAAAAGTCACCAATAGTATCATTGCATTGTTCAACCAATTTTTTTTTATTTTGGAGTGTAAGAATATGAGAGTTCAATGAGACTTATATCTCTGCAAGTCCAGCAATTTTTTTTTTGTCATCCTTCAATATGAGGAATGAATTGAAGATTGCAGATAAACTAAGAATAACTATCTCTTAACTTAAAGACAGTATTACAACAAAACTGTAATCCCTTGTAGTTTCTATACAGGGATGCTTCTGAAGCTGGTCAGGATTAACATGGATTTCACAACTGCAGTAATTCAAAAATGTCCATATTCTACCTAGGTTATTCTTTAGGTGTTTAAATAGTTCATCTGGATCTGACACTAAGTGGTTTGCCCAAGGCTAACAGCAAGTTAGTAGCAGAGTTTGGATTACAGTTTAGAAATTGCTGATCACCTGCCTCATGATCAATCCATCAAATGAGGCTGAATAGAAAAACTCATCTCCAGCTGCTACAGAACACATGCTGCTGTAAGAATTAAAAGGAACCAGCTGTCTATAGCCCCTGAGAAATTTGAATAGACCCACATTTTTCCACACAATCATGCTGTAATTACATGTCACCCCAGGTGTTCTCAATATGATTACTCCCTACAAAACTATAAGTGAGACACAAGACAGCCCATACAGCTGCAGGAAAAATAATGAAGCAGCGGGGTTTCTCTCTTTCTGCGTGTGTTGCTTTGGTGCTGTTTATACAGCCAATCTGTTCCCTGGGACTGCTGAGAGAGCCCTTATGGTCCCAGGCACCCAGGGACCATAGATGCTGACCTATATAATTGGAACATGAAATCAAGCTGCTTTTTTTGACAAAGATATCCATCATATATTTACTTTGAAAGCGACTCTGAAAGGTACAAACCTTTTAAGGGAAGAGCATGCCAAGATGAGAGAACAGGAAGACAGAAGCAATAAGATTTTTATTATTTACAGTAATTTCAAAGACATCTTTTTATATCTACTAAAATAAATGTGTATTTTAATGTTATTGCCTGTTGCATGTCTGAATTCTAACTAGAAATAAAGTAATTCAGTTGAAAGTTTGAGAACTAAGGAAAAAATTAGTTAACTTGCATATTTCTAAGGGAAGACTTGTTTTTCAAATACTGCTGAATCCCATGAGGCAAGGAATGGCCAAGGTAGAAACAGTGAGATAGAGGTCTTAATATACACTTTGACTTAGCACGTACTTTCTGTTGGTAAATATTTAAATAGAGATACTGAAGGACTTCTGATGCTTAGTTGGGAATTATGGTATCTGTATTCTGCTTATGAAGTTAAACTGTGATGATGTAATACTTCATTGGTAGTCTGCTAAAATTGATCAGGATCTGCAAGTCAGGAAAGGTTTTCATAAGAGGTAACGACGCAATGCACAGTGCTTTTTGGTAGAGAAAAAACCGTGATGTGCTCCCTTTCTAAAACTTTATTAAGGACAAGGATGCAGACATAGTCATAAAATGCAGCATGGGCAGTTTATATGAGATGAAGGCAACAAAGTCAGCATTTAATGCTTTTCTGCAAGTTTTAAAATAGTCAGCCAGTTTACAGGAGAAACTTTTGGAGTAAAGTGAGGAGATGCCTTTGCAGCTTTCAAGCTAAATATAAGCAGTTCCGTGAAGTCTGTGGTGGGTTGACCCTGTCTGGGACCCAGGTAACCATCAGGTTACTCTATCTTTTCCCTCCTCAACTTGGACAGGGGAGAGAAAATACAGCAAAAGGCTCCTGGGTTGAGATAAAGACAGGGAGAGATCACTCACTGGTTACCGGTTATGAGCAAAACAGAATTGTGGGGAAAAAAAGTTTGATTTTGTACCACTCAGATTAGAGCCTGATAACGAGAAATAAAACAAATCTTTAAATCACCTTCCCCCACACCACCATCTTCCTGTGCTCAACTTAAGTCCCTTTTTTCTGTATGTTCTCCCCTCCAGCCACTCATGGGAACAAGGAGTGGGGGCTGTGGTCAGTTCATCATACATTGTCTCTGACACTCCCCCCTCAGGACTCCTCACACTTTGCTTACCTCCCCACACCAGTGTGGAGTCCTTCCCATAGGAGACGGTCCTCCATGAACTTCTCCAACATGTTATTCCCACAGAGAGCAGTTTTTCACAAGCTGCTCCAATGTGGACACCTTCCATGGGGTTAAGTCCCTCAGGAAGAGGCTGCTCCATTGTGGGATTACAAATCCTGAGAGCAAGCCTGCCCCAGCACGGGCTCTTCTCCCCATGGGTTCACAGGTCCTGCCAGAAGGAAGTCCCTTCTTAAGGGCTCAGAGCTACCACTGGACATCCACCTGCTCTGGTGTGGGGTCCTCCATGTGTTCAGGTAGATCTCTGCTCCCCCATGCACCTCCACAGGCTCCAGAGGCACAGGATGTCTCACCATGGTCTTCACCAAGAGCTGCAGGGGAACCTCTGCTCCTTGCACTCAAAGGCGATTTTATTTTGTGTCAGCACAGCTTCCTAAGGAATTATTCATCACTTGGTCATTTCGTCTTTGTCAGAAATATAAGTAGAGGATTTTTTTATCCTTTTACCTTAGAGTACCAGGATTATAAAACTCTTGATACTAAATGTACAAACACAATATTTTTTATGTTTTAGAGACCTGGGTGACAGTGTTGAAGTACCACTGATACGCAATAGAAATAATTGCAGTAGGTGCCTTAACAGCAAAATTGATGTAAGCAATAAAAATGACTATCCTTTTAAATACAGGTTATTAAACTTTTGAAACCATTTCCTTGCAAATCATTTTTATTTTTACATTAACATAAACTATGTAGTGGCACCTCAGTATGAAATATTTTAAAGAGTTCTTAATTTAGCACATGGATTAAAAAGGAAGCTGAATCACTACAATGGAGAGTTTCTACCAGAAGAAATACTGTACTCCTAATTAGTTTCTGACCATATATTAGTCATTTTTTCTTAAAAAGTGAGTTACTATCTCTATTTTATTTTGTGGACAATAAATATTAGGAATTATATTTGATATTGTAGTGAAAATTCTCCAGAAAAAGAAGGCTTTTTTCATTTGAAAAGCTATGCAAAATCATGACAATCATGTTGGAAATATTATATCAGACACTGTTTAATCTTTATTCAAATGAACATCTATGGACCTCCCAGCAACAATCACTTTTTAAATATATTTTTTGTAACGAGGTGGTTTGATTATTTCCAAATTACTGTTTATCAAATTTCTTTTAAAGATAAAGAATATTTTTTATGATTTTTAAGAATTCTTCTAATACTTATTTCAAACTCAGGGGTGAAAAAGACTAAACAAAACCACATTATTTCTGTAAAAAATTATTACATTTAGATGTCTTTTTTAAGCTTTTTCTAAATAGAACTTAGTTTTAAAACTTAATTGCTGATTTCTTATATCTTTAAATAGGTCCTAGTTAAGTATTTAGGTTTTTGAGACAAAATAAAACTATATAAAAATACCTTGAAAATTAGTTAACATTCTTTAAAATTCAGAAATTTTATTGGCTAACTCCTTCTCAAATTTATGAAAGAATAATGGGAGAATCTCATTAATATACAGTTGATTATATTGCTAATATAACAATTACAGTTTTGCTGTTTGTATGCCAATCTCCTTGCATGTTTCTTAATCCTGATGAACAATACTATTTTGGTATTATACTGCATCAAAGGATTCAAAATACAATTTCTAGCATTACCAATATTAATTTTGTATCCTTTAACAGCAAAGTGTCCAATTTCACGTGTAAAATTTTTGCTTAACCATGTTTTCACTTTAAAATCTATGAAATATACATTGAATTTGACTTTAAACAATCTTCAATTTCAATTAACTGATTCATGTTTGCTCACTTATATTCACTCAAATATTTTTTATGCACTAAATTATTTCTTTCAATTTTATTACATATTCCTTACTGGCATTTTTCATAATTTGTTTGTCCAAATCTTGTGATCCAAGACATATTTCTTTTTACTCACTTGTTTTTTGTTCTAAAATGATCATATTTCAGTTCCACACAAGTTCCTGTAATTGTAACATAAAATCAGGAATTTTATGTCTTTTTTTTTTCAGCAGGTACATACCACAGATCTGAAAAAGAAAAAAAACTATATCAGTATCCTGACAAAGCATAAGTTGTTCTCTTACTGAACTCATAAGTTTACTCTTACTGAATTTTTTCTGGTTCTTTAGCAGTTCTTAAGTAAAGAAAAAATGTAATTTATTTATTTATTTGGCTTTCAAGTGAAACCATGTACAACATTTCATATGCAAAATTGCTAACCTGTGCCTTTGGGGGTGACATTAATTTTATTGGACAGTGATATTTTCTCAAAAAAATTTTAATAATTAAATTTAATAATTTAAATGTTTACTATTTTATTAATTCAAATAGTTTTAAATATGCAACATCAAGGCTTGATTGAATTTGTTAAGTGTGCCCTGATTCAGAGACTGTACAATGTCATATGAGCAAACTCCCGGTACACAAAGAAACTCTTGGAGCTTTCAGTGTGATGTGTTTTTCTTATACAAAGTCAGTTCATATGTTGAAAAAAGTACTTCTTCCTTTCTTTTTTTTCTCAAGATTTTTGCACTTTCAGCAGGAAAAGTGCCAGGTAGTTGGGAAAGCCTTATCCTGTAGGTGAATAAATTCAGGGAATCCACAGGAGCCTTTAGACTTTTCAAACCAAGGATGTATGAAGCCTTGTCTTCCATTCTTATTCTTATCTTGTTGGATTTGCAGCTCCGTAGCACTAGAACCAGGCAAGATAATGGCTGTAGAGCTGGTAACGATAATATGTCAGAGGTTTATGGGGTCAAAATAAATGTAGAGTACAACAATGAGACGTAAAATATGGATTCATCAGCTGTGACAAGAAAAGAAGAAATTAGTTAAGAATATCTTTATTAATGTTTATGAGCTGTAAATAAGATGCAGCTATTCAAATAAATATTTTTTTAAATGAAAATGTGTCCCTATAGTAATGTATTCCTGATACAGACAAAGAAGTTTTAATGTCATTGTATAAGTAGCCAATTGAAGATTTGTATATGACAATAAAGACACAAGAGGCTATGAGGGTGACAGAAGTAGAGAAAGGCTTTGAGAATAATTAAGGTAAGGGATATTTAATGAAAAAGAATGAAGAACATGCCATAGGCCTGTACTGACCTAAAAGAACAAAGCACAAAAAAAAGGGGAACATTAATTGTGTTAATATATTAAAGGGGAAAAAATAAAAAAGGAAGTGGGAAATACAGACTTATTTAAAAGTAATATTTATCCAGAAGGAATGATCATAAACTAACTATGAACAAGTTTGGGTCTGTAATTTAAATGGTTTCTGAACTACATTAGCGTGGGTTCTAGAAAACCTTCCAATAGTATTCTGGTCATATTTTTCCTTAACTGACATTAAGCTTAGATAGACAGCTAATTATTAAAGAGTTCTCTATCAGTTACTCAACAATCAAGGCTTTCCTCTCATATCTCAAATTTCCAGAATTTTGTTCAGATTAACTGGAATATAGACTGTGAATTCTTAGATTGCAAATAAAATTGCTGAGATGACTTCTATGCTAGTACAATAGAGAGAGAGACTTCATTCTGCAAGTACTTTAATTCTGATCTGAATATATAGTCTGTGGGTACAGGAACATATTTTGGACATCATTGTGAAAATGTAGATTGAAGGAAAGAACAAGAACTAATGTTTTGTGTTGCTCAAATAGGAATTGCTTGAGGCAACAGCTTTTTATGTTTCCTGAAAAAAGAAATCATATGACAGATTTATGGAAATACAGATTGGTTTTTTTGATATTACCATCAAAGCACGTTTGAATAAATGCAGAATACTGCAAGGGTGCAAAGATTTTTGTGTGCTCAGTCAAATTTACTTTGTCAGTAATAGTCAGAATAACAGGACAAACTCTCCAGAAATTTTCCTTGTTTTCATAAGATGCTACCTTTCTCTTCTCCTCTCCTTTTTGTGGTATCATTTGCTTCCTTTGAGCCTACACTTTTCTATAACTGCTTTTCTGTCATTCAGTCTTATGTTTATATTGCTTTAGTCCAAAAGCAATAGTCTCATCAAGTAGGCCCTCAGAACTGAATCAGAATTTGCCCAAAACCCCACAGGGTTACTAGTAAGCTGAATGATGAGCAATCAGAAAACAAAGCTTGAATTAAGCATTCAGGTCCAGACTGGCTAGTGCAATTGAGAAAATGTAAGAACGGTGGTTTTGAAATTATGGCTCAAAAATTCCTTCCACTTACCTTCTAAATAATTCATTATTTTGTCATTAACTCAAAAAACCCATCAAACATGTAAGATGATCTAAATACAATGCTCAACAGGAAAAAAAATAGGAGTCCAAACAAAAGAAGCAGCGTCCTAGAGATTATTTGGCTTGTGTTACTAAAAAACAATAATGGGTGAAACATCCAAAAAGTATGTCCAACCACTTCAATAGTAATAACAAGAACTGATTTTATTTTAGAAACAATTTATTCCATTCAAATTACAGCTTGCTTTCTTGTGGGCAACATCTCTTTTATAGTGATCCCTGTCAGCACCAGACTGCTTATTCTGAACTTTATGTTGCTTGTTGATTGTGTGGACTTTCCTCTCAGCTCTAAATTACATGTGGGCATGACATCTGAGAATGAACCAATAGATTATGAAATAATTTATCTGAAATAGATAAATATACAGAAGTTTATGGCAGAACTTATTTCTTGTCCGTCTCTGGTTTCCATTCTAAAAATAGCAGCCAAAAGAGCGTGCAAAACCTGTTACTGGGAGCACCAGAGCAGGGTAGAGGGAGAACAAGGGCACATCAGGGAGGAAGTGTGGGGACAAAGGGAGGAGGAAGGATACAAGCATCCAATCAAAATTGATCAGGCACCAGTCAGCATGCTTGTATGACTGAGCCCTGGACCTGACGACTGTGATCTATCCTATCTTCTCATTAAATCCTTTTTCTTAAATATCTTTCTGTGTAATTTATCTCATTTGTGAGACGTGCAAAGTTTATGGCCCAGCTAGTGGAAGGATCAGGGCATATATTTTTCCCCTACTGGTTTTAATCCAATGTATGTGCAAACGTGTGGAAATGTGTGACAGTAGCAAATTTCAAGTTGGGCCAGCAGACAAGAAGGAGGAAAGCCTGTTTCTGGTAAGACTGAAAGTCTGACTAGGTAAGAGTGCCCGCGGTCCAGGCATTGCTTTGAATTAGTCTGAGAACCAATGGTGGTATTTGAGACATCTGACAGAGATCCCAGGTTTCTGACTGTAATAGATTGGCACAAGGTGGCTTTATAACTTCCCTTCACAGGCAGAGCCTGTCAGGACCTTAAAATGCTTTATAAGTCTTTTACACAGATTTTAGCAGTCTGCAGCTCTCCTAACTTCAACATGCTAACTTTTTTTCTGAGTATCGTTGAACTTCACAGTAACTGGAAGCTCTCTTGAGCAATAACACAGGAATTTTCTCTCCTATTTTACATATCTATGTTAGAATAAAATAAAATATACCTTACTAGTAAAAATTCCACTGTACAAGTCGGATTTTTTTTCACTATTAACTATAAAAGGAGTCTGGAATGATTACTTCAGACATAAACATTTTTACTTTAGATTTCTGGTTTTGATTAGATGAATCCCAGTCACCAAATAGATTCTGCCCTTGTAGCCGTCTCAAGGTTGAATGAGGGAAGAAAAATTCACCAAACCACGTATTCACAAACTTTGTGTTGCACTATTAAACATTAAAAATTGCTATGCAAGTAGCTGAGAACTAGAGGCATATTTTAAAAACTCTTCAACTCATCAAGAGAGATTCTTATTTTCTAGAAAAAAACTACTCATAACATTTTAACTATGTTTTGATATGGTAAGAAGTGTTAATAATAGGGGTCTTCTAGTGCTTGAAATTTTCTTTCTCTGAATGTGTACTGGATATGCAAGTTTGTCTGTTTACACACTAGCTAGGACAATATTCACTGCCATAATTCCCTGCTCCATTACTCACATGTAGGTCATCCTTGTTAGGACATCAGATCTACTTTGTATTTTTGACCTCTGAGTTAAGACCTGCATAACAGGAGAACTTCATGCTATATTTTTGTATGTATCTGTATTTTTACATTTAATCTGTATTCATTTTACTGAAATTTTTGTGATTAATTAATAGATCTAAATGGATTTCAGGCCTAGAAGCTTTCTCAAAGCAGTAATAAATTGGTTAATACAATCATTTGAAACAGGCTTTGCCAAATAAACCCTAATTTGAATTTAAAATGGAAATAATAACTAAAAATGAAGTTCCAATACAATAAAAGGGAAAGCAATAAAAGACTGATTGCATGTCTGTCTTGAACACTTCCACTGGTCAAAATTATCTGAAGATCTCAGGTGTGGAAGTTTGTTTTCAGTTAAGGTTTGAGTCCAGCTTTAGGAAGTGTGTCCCTTTACAAAGTTAATGAAAATCTTTCTGTTTGCACCTGTGACTGGAGCTTGATCAAACCAGTTTGACAGCTCAGCAGGAGGGCAGGGATAGACTTCAAAGCATTTAACTTTCTGCATTGTCTCAGGTATTTGCTGGAACAGCTGCTGTCAGCTCCTTGTCTCCCAGTATATGCTGTCAGCTTCTGTTTGAGTTAACCCCTTAGACTCATCAATTAAACAATACTAAATAACTAACAGATGGAACGTACAATATGTATGAATCATAATACAGTCCTACTTTCTCTACTGACATAAACAGCATAAAGTTTTCATAATACATAACCTTCTAATGCTCTAGAAACTTCTGGCCTGGTTTTGACTCATAGGTGCATTTTTTACGGTCTGATTTTGACTTATGACTGCATTTTTATCACTATGCAGCATTCAAGAAAAGAGTAGAAAAGGAAATGGAAGCTAAACAAAAAATCTATTGCACATAAATGAAACTGAATTCCTTATTACAGTTTCAAAAAAATTTTTTCTTACACTCTGATAGTGAGATCATACAAGTTCAAAAGGGTCAGGTCAGGTCAAAACTTGAATGAAAATACTCTAAGCTGAGGTGAAGACTACATGAAATAGATGTGAAAGGTGAACTATGAAACCAGTATCTGAGCTGAAAGGCACATCACCAGAATAGTAAAATAAACTGAAGGGAATACATACTTCTTATTGCACATAATTTTTTTTATCCAGCAGCTCACATTACTTTAAGAAATATCTGAATGTTAAAAAAAAAGTCCTGCAGCATAGTTTTTATTGCTGAATTTAAGTCCTGCTGAGGTCACTAGAGGTCATTCTTTGCTGGAAATATTTGGAAGAATTTTTTATGAGGAGTAACTAAATAGAAGTATTTTAACTAGACATATCATATCCCCCAACTATCTTCACTTCGAAGTTTTTCTTCTCGTGATTAAAGCCACAGTGGATTTCCTTAAAATTTACTCCTCCCCAAAAAATCATTCCAGCAGAAGAAGTAAAGGACTTAAGGAGGAATTGCTTGGGCCTTCACTACTGGTTTCTGAAACACAATCTTTTGGGGAAATGTTTGGTTTTTTTCACAAATTCACTTGTAGGTTAGCATGCCACAAACAAAAAAATATTAGTCTTTACTGAAAATGAAAAAAGTAGAAATCATCTGAAATTTCAGAGAACAAAAATGTTTAACAGCCTTGTCTTGCACCCTCAAACGTCATAAAATGCAATCTCATTTTAGATTTCCAAGTGTAGGGTCATCTTCCAGTAAATATTAAATCATGTTGTATTTTTGTCATTTTCACTTTTCTAACTTGCACAACTCTCTGAATTCCCCAGTAAGAAAAAGATAACAGAGACTGAAGTAGAATGACTGTCAACAGACAAACTTAAACTCTTTTAAGCTAATTAATTTTGCAGCTTTGTCAAAAGTTTACCTTCAGCCTTAAGCGGCATTAATTCTGTTGGCTAATTAAAGATTCAGATAATGTAATTTTTGTTGTGCTACATTTGGATTAACTTGAGATAGCAAACCTTCATTTCTTTTACTCAGAGTTTTCATGTTGTTTCAGTTCTGTCATGGAATCAGACAGAAAAAAATTAAAAAGACTTATTTTTATATAAAAATCATCATTGAGTAGATTTAAGCTACTTAACACTGCAGGAATATATTTCTAAGCCATATTTTAGATATTATAAATATACATTGTTTAGAAATATTTACCGTTTTTTTAACTAATTCCTGTGACAATTTCAATTTGTTATTCTGGAATTTTAAGATAGTACTGACGTGCTAGGTGTCTGGTGTGGTAGTTCTAAACACTACCCTCCCTCACAGGAGATCAACAGAACACCAATGGCTGCCAAGCGCCTCATCCACAGATGAGACTAGGTGCTCCATTTTGGCAATACAAATGTAACTTGTTAATAAAACTCTCTTCTCTTCCACTTCTGCAGTCAAACTGTGTCTAAAGAGCATTTCAAAATTCCGTGGAAGCACTCAGAGATATCACTAGAGCTATTGGCTGTAGTGTCATAAATTTTTCAACTTTGTTTCAGTGACTACTGTGCAGGGTTTGAGAAGTGAAAAATAAATAGAAATATAGGTCAATGATGGAGAATGACAGTGGCTCTGGAGTTCCAGCCAATGTTACCGGTTTTGATCCTCAAGTTTTATTCTGTCTTGTTTGGTTCATGCCTTGAAGTTGTAAATACAAATAATAAAACTGGACAAGGGCAATTTATTACATGCAGAATATGTTTTTGTCTATTACGTATCAGAGATATTTTTGCTTCCGTTTGCTTTGTCTTTGATGCTTCTTTTCTTTAATAATTGTGCTTCAGTCCTGTTCAGGTTGTAGCTTTTAACTTACAAGTTTGGGTTGTACAGGGTTTGGCATTAGTTATTGCAGATATTTTGTTTCTTCCCTCATAGCTAACTTGATGAGCAAACTAAAACTAGCAGTCTGTACACTTAGATTAGATCATATCAGCTAACTTCAGATAGTTAAATCTATTCATCTAATCTTAGACTGCATATTCCATTAGACCCATGTTACTCATCCAGTCTGTGTGCAGAATGCAGGTGTGTTCTTTTGGAACAACTAACCTACAAGCAGATTAATTTCACTTTTTATTTTACTACTTCTGTGCCTATCTTTAAGCTCAGGTATTTTTGTCAATCATTTACTTATTAGAGATAAGGGGTAATATAGTTAGTTATAATTAGCTGCAACTAATATAGTACCAGCTGATTTAGTGGATGAAAGTTTTCTCCCTTTCTTTTAAAAGAAAATAAGGTCTTATGGGTAATTTTTCTTTTCAGATATAAAGAAAATTTTTGTTGATAGAGAAGTGCTATTACTTCCACATTATCCATAATTTTCAGAGAAAGAAGACGACATTTAAATTTTTAATTCACAACATCTCAGAAAACCTAAAATATTTCCAAGAAATCAAGTGTAAAAAGAAAAAACTACTTTTATTTTTTTAAGTTAAAAAGGACAAGAGGAAACAGGAAATTTGTTTTGATAATAAAATACTTTAGAAAAAAGAATAATTCATAAAATGCTTTAAAAAAGCATTTAATAGAATAGAATAGAATAATTCATAAAGTCATGTCACCATTTCTGAGAAATCTACTTGCATAAAGACACATATATATGTCAGAGAAATCACATCCTGGAATGTTGAATATATGCATTAGAAGAATTTTCTTCATTCCAGTTCTCAAATTCAAGTGTTAGGTACTAAGATGTAATGGCAAGACATACAAATTTAAATTGTCTAAAGCTCTGTCACAGGAGACAGCTATTAAGTCTGTGATCAAAACCATTTGGCTGTTTTAAACAACTCTAAATGTATCTACCAGATGTGTTATGTGATTCATTGTATTACGTCCCTGGTGCCTATAATGATGGCATTTTTTAAATCACATTTGGAAATATTAAAGGTTCCTGTCTCTTGAATAAATTATATGAGTCAGACAACATGCTATTTTGACGAAGTGACATTTACTATGAATTGACCACACACTCCTATTGAAATACAGGAACATTCTAGCACTCTAACACTGGTGTGGAAAGAAACACATTCCGGAGAAAGTTTAGCCTCATAGACTGTCAGAAAGCAGTGTGCAGTGAAGTTCTTTTAGTAAAGAGAAACTGAATTTGTTTTTTTAATTTTGCAGATGAAATATTTATTCTCTGAATACTGTCAATGATGAGAGGTGATTGAACAAGGAAGATAGCTGAGGCATAAATAGCAGATCCACATATCAATATTTCCCTTTATATATATATACACACGTACTGGTCTTCAGCAGAAACAGATGATCACATGGGCAAAATATATCTGTTCCTAAACTAGAGCGGTTTCATTTGGCATTTAATGCTCTTAAGTTCTTTGAAACAAAGGTTTTAGATTTTTTTACATTCTTTAAGTTGATCTTGTAGTTAATTATTTGCTTTCTAGCTCTTTACAGAAAAAAACATCCAAATATTTTACATGAAATAAGTAGTCCTGCCTCATCATTTAAATATTTTACTAACATGGGTACTGTTTCCTCTTTCTAAGGCACTTACCATCTAAAGCAAATTTTGCTACAATTTGCAGGCCCATTGTCCTGAAAAAATCAGGAATTAATAAATTGGACACAAACTTTTAATTATAGTTCTGTGGTATTCACATTTTAAGCCCCTGACCATTATAAACACAGTCTCTAGAAAAGGAATTATTTGGAAATTGAGGTATGCACTGTGCATCAGTTCATGAACCTTATTCATCCACGTAAAGAACAGCATAAACTAAGACTGAAAGCCTGAGGGTAGAAACTCTGATGCAGATACAATGAGTTCAAAGACAGCACAACTGATTTACTGCATACCTGAAGATTGTATGTGATAGTCATAAAGATAAACTAGCCTGATATGACTAAATAAGAGTCTTGATTTCATTTTACTTCTAAAAATCTTTCTGAAGGAATGTAAGAGCTGATATTTTATATTTGCCAAGGTATCTGCATAGGAACTAGAACTATTCAGTGTCTTCAACAGCAGCCAGTAAAAAGTCATGGATTGAAGATGACATTGTTCAAATGACATTTTTTTATCCCATATAGGCAAACACAAATGTTTCTCTTATGCCTTACAAATATACTTTCTGAGATCAGATTTTTTTTTTTTAAGTCATGCACTAACAAAATGCTCATGCACATTAGTCAGCATGAATAGCAGTTTTGTCTTAATGCATGAGCCTACACTGCCCATGGCAGTGACTGGCAACTCTTGGCAGTGAAGGGGGTACCCACCATCAAGAGGCAATAGATACCGAAGGGGTTTCATGTAGTGCACATGGTGCAGTTAGTCTGTACCCATTAAATATCACAAAATATTACAGATTTAACATATAGGCTCTTTGAGCTATGTCTCTAATAAATCAAGCACATTGGGTGAACTTTACCAGAATTCAGAATTCATTTCAGGGCACAGTATATTTTAATAAAGTAGTTATCACTGTGTTCTGAAAAATCAAGTAATGGTTAAGGGTGGAAGGTTGCTCATGCACCTTGTGTTACTAGATGCCTCTTAGATTTGAGAGGTGTCCACTGAATTTAATCACTTATCAGGAAGATTCTTTAACTTTTATCCTCCTTTTGTTGTTCCTTTGGCTTAATTGACTTCCACTCACACTGATGTTTAATGCCATGGGAAATGACCCAGGGTGACTAAGACAAATGATACAGGAGTGAGAGGTAAGACAAAAGACCTACAGAGGACATTTTCTGCCATGGTCAATTTCTTATGAAAATGCTTCAATGAATTTGCCTTGAAACAAATAATTTTAATGCACTAGGTGTTAATTCTTGAGCTGAACAAAGAGATTATACCTATTTTTAAAGAATAAGAATCAATGCTTTTTTTATGTCTAAAAAATCCAGAAATTTGTCTTCATATGTTAAGGGTTTCTAGGTCAACTGTTTTGTACATCTTGTTCTGTAAAAGTCACCAATTACTTTAGGGAAGGATCACTTAAGGTACGAATAATAGTATTCATAAACCCCAGTAAATTTAGCCAAAATGAATAACACTTATTTTTCAGAACAGGAAAGTACATGAAAGTAATTTGATAATGTTGCAACATTTATCACCTTACAAATGTTAAATTATTCAATTATTAAGTGCGGCTAAACCCTTCATGTTTTTGGTGTCTTACTATTTTGCGTCCCTGTCTCTGTGTAAAACATTCCAAATTGATTCTTACTCAATTTTCTTATTATGCTTCATCTATGTAGTAAGTAATAGAGTGATTTTAGCCATCAAACTCTGTTAAAGTTGCAGTTTCACAAATTCATTTTAAAACCTGCTTTGTTGCCAGTACCTTTGATAGTGATTCTTGAAGCAACTAGCACCTCCTTTGTTACACCCTTTTACTTGGATTGTCATTTTTATGAAAATAAGAAAAAAAAGATACATTTACTGCACATTAGAACAGAATTAAATGTACAGTTCAACAAATGGTGTATTAACAGTATTTCCTAACAGAATTATTTACTTCCATCAATATTACTGATGAAGTGCTTTTCCATTAAGTGCTTGATATTTATACAAGAAAATCAGTATTTAGTTCAACTATGTTGTAGCAATGGAAATTAACATGTTACTGAGTAAAAAAATTGTTTTCTATGTCAGAGTAAACCTCTAATTTAAAATGTTAGAAGTTGCTGAAACAGTTGAAAAAAAATAGAGAAAATATAATGGTGTATCAAAATGCTTGGAAAGGTATGATCCTTTGTGGTCTAGGTTATTCCCAGCTGTACAAGCTGGAAAAAAATGCCAATATGATGTTATGTATCCCCTGCTGAAATGAGCTGTCAAGCACACATCAGGGGACAGCAGATGTTAAAGACCACTGTGCTTCAAATGTCAGAGAAATCCAACCTTTGCTATGGTTTGAAACCATCTGTTGACATCCAAGTAGGATACTGCATGTCAAGTGAGCTATATTTCTCCTTTGTAGATTAAGACTGTGGTCTCTGTTCTGTCCTCACTTACTTCTTGTGAATCTTGGGTTTAATCCTAATTTAGGTAAGATATACTACAAGCTGAACTTTGTCATCTTAAAGTCATGTGTGTCTTGTGGTGAATTCTTCAGGTGAAAGAAGTAATATAAAAGAAAAAGAATGCACACACAAATGTTTAACTTGCATACACTCCCTTTATTTGAAAAGAAAACCTTATAGAAAACGTACCTGCATAAGGTAATAAGTGATAATAATAAACAGAAACAAATTCTATTGAGGCAAAAAAGTCTGCATTAGACAAATATCTATGATTTGAAATTCTTAACCACAATAAAAGTACTCTAGTAAATCATATTTAATATGTTTATGAGTAAAAAAATGACAGAGTTACATAGACTTCAGAGTTAAATTCATTCATAAGTATCTACTGCTAGATATTAAAATACGTGCAAAATATAAAAAACTTTATGCACACAGATGTCAAGGTCATGCTACAGCAAATATAAAATATGATTGCTAAATTATGCATCCAGTGCCCAGAGAGTTGCATTCAAATCTGGATCTGTCTGTAGGAGTTTCAGAAATAGCCACTGAGCTCAAACATGTCTGTGGAATATTGTACTGAGAATACCAAAGCAGTCAAAACACACACAGATAAAGGGAATAAAAAGTAAAAAAATCAAAAAACAAACCCAAACAAAAACCACCACCAAATAGGACTTGGTAAACAAGGAAAACAAAAAGCAAACCCTTAATAGTGCTAAAAACAGACAAAAACCAGACTCTTAGTAGTCCTATGGTTACAATTAATTTTAAAAATCTAAATAGTAGTTTAACTTTATAAAGTGTTTTAATTATTTAGAATCATTGCAATATTTTCTATATTTAAAAATATTGAAGTTTAGGGCCATTTATAAATAAAGCAGTTATAAATTCTTATTTGAAGGACAGAATTCCACAGCATTTAGATTTTTAACTATGGATGAGATAAGCTTCTTGACCTAATTCTTAACAAATTAAAATGAAGCCAAACCAAAACCCCAGAAAGTTGTATTCCTTAGCATGACATTGAGAGATATGTAATATATGCAGGGAAGAGCCCTAGCTAATACAACAAAGTAACCAGTAAGAAGAAGATTGTGTAGAATGTATTATTTTATTAGACATAAGTGAAAGCATAGTCTGTATGGGACATTACATGACTCAAGAAACAGAATGGGTACTACTGGTCTGCAGACTAAAAATACAGCCGAAAACTGCTGCCTGTTAGAATATTTATAAGTAAGTTTGTACATAAATGTTAATATACTTTTGAAAACCTTACAAAGATAGTTAATTTAAAAAATCCTGAAGAAATATTGCTTTACTGACATCTTAGCTACTTCTTTCTAGCGATGCTACCAGGGATTGTACAAGATAGTGCTTGCAACTGCAGAAAAAGTCTGGTCAGTTTCCTTGGATCTCATAGCTACAAATACTGCATGCAAAAGCATGATAACTAATAACCATGGCAAATTTATCCAGATAGACAAATTAATTTAAACATTTCAGACATTTTCAGTGGAACACCTTGCCGTTTTTCAGACCATTATGGAGAAACGTGGCTCCAGTCTAGGATAAAATGTGCTTAAATTCTGTCCTGACTCATTAAACAACTTGAAGAACACATTTAGTTTCTGTTACTGTTCATACTGTAATACCAACCTAACAAAAGAGCATCTATGTTTATGTGATTTTTAAGTTTAAAATTTTTTAAGTTAGCAAGAGGAAAATCATAGTATTCCTGGTTATGGCCCCCATTATTATGTCTGCTGCAATGAAAGAAATTGTTCAATAAATTAATTATTCAAATATCATGGGATTACTGCAGCTCAATATGCACAAAACATCTGTCACTACAGAAAGAAGATGCAGTTTTAACCTCTTAAATGGTGATAGAAAGTGTACTGGTTTTCTTGGACACATTGTTTTTAATTCCAGATAGAGAATTTTTCTGTAGTACATAGATAAGGTGTTGGTTTTGTCATGGGAAAGTGAAACACACACTTTGCACCAAACATCATGAACAGACAGGCACATTCATTTACCTGAGAATACTTCACAGTCTAGAGTCTAAAATAGTTGGTTTTAATGCTGGTCTCCATTATACTGAGAAAAGACTGTCACAAAAATAACTCCAATGTTCTTGACACAAGAAATATTGAAGAATCACATGGAAGCTGGACAGTCTCATAAAAAATACATATTCAGTTATGAAGTTCCAGTATTTTCTCTGAAAGTTCATTATTGCCAACCACACCTGATATTGATATATTCATTTTTCATATCCAAAATTTGATAAGGACCCAAATGGTTATAAAACTGGATCATATTTAGGCATAAAATCTGTGAAGCTAATATGTGCTTTTGTCACTATTGCTCATTATGAACTTAGTCTATGATAAGGCTTACAAAAGTCAGCAGCAGACAGGAACTTAGAACAGGTTTTTCAAATTAGAATACATACCAGATAAAGCTAGTGCTCCTTCATAATGAAACATTATCTAGCATTGAGGCTTCTATAACAGATGAAATTATGACTCTGTTTAGAATTGTACTGAGAATATTGGTGCTTTTATGGATTTCTCTTCCCCTGCTAGCATTTTGGAAAGGCAGTCTTGAAAAAAAAATAAATCTGCACATTAGCCTTTCTTTCTTGAGGACATTTGTGAAGCAGTATAAACCCTTTCCTGTCAATCAGACACTCATTTCATCTTCACATAAGATCAATTTTCTGGTTAGACATAGTGACTCTGCTAGTCTGCTTGGGGATTTGAAAAGATTGATTCACTTCTCAAAGTGCTTTAGGCATAGTGATTTCTTTCACCTTCCCTATCTGTGCTGAGTAGGTCAGGAGTTTCTAAGTTCACACAACTTAATTCATTGCTTGGATTAATCTATTGTTGACGCTAATGTATAAACACATATCTGTGAATTAAAAGAAGTCTGGAAATTGTTTACAAATCAAAAAAAAAAACCCAACACAAACAATTAATTGAATAACTGTTACATATTTCTCTAAAAAAACTCCAAAATAATCGGATTAAAAGCTGGCTGAATTTCCATGTAATTAAGTATGAACAAATTATACAACAAAATTTTCAGAAGATGTTACCTAATTTGATAGCAATATTAACATTCATGCTATTTTAAATACCATGCAGGTTTTCACTTCATCCAGATAAATATATTCCTTTTTGTTTAAAAAATTAGCAAAATCAACCAACAAAATGACAAAAACCATTGCTGTTATACACTGCCCTATTTCCCACTGAGTCATTCAAGAGCAATAAAGAGAAGATACCAGTCTTGTACAAGGAATGGAAAACCTTATAAGGTGACCAGACAAGGAAAATGTGAGCGAATTGCGAACACCTGGAATCAAAAGACCTGCATCTATAGATTTGCAGTGTATGAGCTCGACTCACCTCATGTTCCATGGATATCCAGTCAATAGAATGACAGCATTTTCTCAGTGATTACTTTTTTCTGCTTAATTTTATGTTGTTCTGTGTATTTTAAAACATTTGTGCATATAAATTTATATACAAAACTCTTTATAATTGAGAATAAAATTTGTGCCTAAGTGGATTGGGCTGCTTAGACTTATCACCAAATTATTTTAAACAAAATAATTACCTGCATTATACAAAATAATTTCACATCTTTCCCAAATGAGTTAAATTAATAAATTGATAGCTCAATTAAACTAAGTTCTTCACATATGACCTTATACCTCCTTGGTCAGGATTCAAGTACTAAAAATTTTTCATTGTCTGAAGATCCCTTTTTTTTTCTTCAAAATGTTCTTCTTTAGCTCTGTCAAAACAGCTAGGAGGTAACAAAAAAATATGTGTTCTCAGCTCTGCGCATCCTTGAATCGGATTTCTCTACTTTGACATTGAGTTAAAAGACCAGTTGAGGGAAATGTTGTATTTGCCTTTAGGTAGAATAGCTCACACACGGACTCTTCAGATATGAATACTCTGGGGAGATGGGGAAATATATAGCTCCAAACATATATCATGCAATCCAATAATGTAGAGCTCCCAAAGCAAACAATAACACTAAGAAGATGAATTGAATTTTGAAGAGGATATTCTCTGGTGGATTTTAAATACTCATGCATTTGCCTCCAGAGCAATTTCAATTATTCTCCTTCCTCCTTACTCCCAGTCTGAAGCTATCCAGCATGAAAAAAAAATTTAAATTTCAGTTTCTAAAGGTTTTAAAACGTCTTGTCTTTCAAAATTTTTTGTGTGTGTTTTTTCTACTGGTAGCTCAGTAGTTTGTGCCTTCAAGCCACAGAATGACAAATATTTTCATTTAGCAAGTTTTGTCAGAACAGATGTTTATGTGAAATTAAATGAGTCCCTCCCATGTGTATTAGCTGCATGAACAGAACAAATAGAAGATGGAAAATTACTCTGCAAATTCTAAACCACTGAATGAGAAGAAAAATAAAAAAGCATATAGATGCACCATTCTTCTATTCTTTGATCCAGAAAGAATTTCTAAGTACCAACAATCTATTATAAAAACACTATGAAACATGAGTTTTATGAGGCTTCATTGGGCTATCAAGTCGTTTGAAACAACTACATTGGTTTAAAAGTTAAAAACATACTATTTTCTCATAAAAATATAGATGGCTGATGAAGTTTGCAACCCTGTAATCTGGAAGAGTATAATAAATAAAGACATAAATAAAGACATAAATAAATGTAATTCTACTCATTCATGAAGTAATTCATGGGAGTTTATTTTGCTGTAAGCCATTTTTTCCTGAATGATTATTCAGGTAAATTACATTTCTACAAACCAGAAAGAAAAAAATAAAGTATATCCAAGTTCTCCTGCTGTTTTATCATGATTTGGAAAAAAACCCAAAAAGGTCAATTTAATGTTTTAAAAAATGTTCCAATTGGCAGCAATTTTTTAGCACTGCTACACATTATAGGATAGAATACTTTGTAAGATATGCTAACATGAACTTTTTTTTTAAAATGTAGTTGTTGGTCTTCTTAGATAACAGGCCTCAATCAGGACAACAATGCAGACCACTTGCAATAATCTCCTCAAAAATAAATAACGGATTGGATGGGAAAAACTTTGATGTTTGACTTCACATGGCTACGAAAATGTTAGTCAATTTAGAACTCTACTATTTTAAAGGAATGAACTAAAAACAGTTAAAGAAAAAACATCTCACTCGTGTGGTTAATTTTCTGACAAAACATAACCTTCTAATATCTAATATTAAAGACATATGAATGCTTTATATTAAATTTATTTCCCAAATAAATGCATTGTTTTTTCTTTAATTTGGTACAAAATTGTGTGTGTGCTTACAAGCAAAATTGATTATTATTTAGTACATTTTTGAATTTATATTTTAGTTAATTATATAGGCTATTTAAAATGCAAATTCTTTATAACTTCTATAACTAGTAAAGTATGTATAAGCAGTTTCCAGAACAATTCAGTTTTTTATTAAGTAAGCAATTATTGCACTTGCTGTCGATTGAGTTTGTTGCACTACTTTTCTTCAACGTTGTGACATAGAATAAGATGGATTTCTTGGAATTCATTTAAGAGGATTCAGTCTACACCTTCATTTTCAATCCTAGATGACAATTACTTTTTGTGTGTGATTTTAAATTCTTTTCTTTAACATCTACCTGCATTTCTTTAAATACTTCGATTATTCATATGTATGTTTTTTGTTGTCTTTATTGTTTTAATTTAAAATTCTTTATTTTTAATTCATTGTGAGATAAATATAAACTTATTTTTTAATTAAATAAAGTTTTACTTATGTAGAAAAGCCTATAAGAAAAGCCTTTAGAAATGCTTATAGTATCCACAAACCTTTTAAGAGTCTGGTGTTGCATAAAGAAATGTTTGGTTAGCACTCACTACAGAATTCCATTTTCCATACCTTAAAACTATTTTTGGACAATAGTAATTGTAACTCTAACTTTTCATTCCAAAGATGCATCTTACGTTACTTTGGAAAAAGGTAATTTCTTCTGAGATTTCAGAAGATGCAATTGTCCAAGATTAACTGCCTTCCAAATAACTAAAGATTTGCAGCATTCCCAGATAGGTTAAGATATATGACTGTACCTAAAAAATTTCTCAGTCACAGCTCAGTCAGAGCTTTTCATTACATGGTTTTCTAATATTTTGTCTTCAAAGACCAGCCTCCAGTATAAGGCTACTTCAGCTAAGCAGGACAGGACATAAGTTCTGGGTTTCATCTTTGAAAAAAGTCAAAACAATTTACCTGAGATTCAATAAGTTTTAAGCTTTAAAGGAAAAGAACTGTAAGGAGAACCTATCAGTTCTCCTTTAGTACTTTACTAATCATATAGTACTTTACTATATGATTAGTAAAGTAAGTGTTTAGGTTTGTTGCATAAGAATATTTTAAGGTTCAATTTTACCTTTTCCGAAAACTGTTGTGGTTTGACGCTGGCCAAACACCAGGCATCCATGAAAGCCACTAGCTCAACCTCTCCTGCCACAACTGGGAAGAGGAGAGAAAAAAAATAATGAAGGGTTCAGGACTTGAGATAAGGACAAAGGGAAAGCACTCCATAGGCAAAACAGGCTCAATTTAAGAGATATAAAGTGAATTTATTACTAACAAAATCAGAAGAGGACAATGAGAAATAAAATAAGCCCTTAAAAACACCTTTTCTTCCCCCAACCCCTCCCTTCTTCACATGAACAGCACAGGGAGACAGGGCGTGGAGGTTTTGGTTAGTTTATAACTGAGATTTTCTTCTGCTCCTCTGGAAGAGGAGTCCTTCCCCCATGAGACTGTGGGGTCCCTCCCATGGGAGACAGCTCTCCATGAAACTTCTCCAGCATGGGTCCACGCTCAGAAGCAGCAATCCTCCCAAAACTGCTGTGGTGTGGGTCACTCTCCCACGGTGTGCTGTCCGCCAAGGACAGGGCTGCTCCAGCCTGGAAGCAGGGCCCTCTCTCTCCACCGGGTCCCCACCGGATCACAGCCTCCTCCAGGCATCCACCCCCTCTGGAGTGGGCACCTCCCCCATGGGTTGTGGCTGGATCTGCATCCCCCCACCATGGATCCCCATGAGCTACAAGGCCACAGCTGCTTCACCATGGTCTCACCACAGCCTGCAGAGGAATGTCAGCTCTGGTGCCTGGAGCACCTCCTATCCTCTTTCTCCATTAACCTTGGTGTCTCAGAGTTGTTTCCCCTCACATATTCTCACCTCCTTCTCCTCTCTGGCTAGGAAAAACTGTGTGCACTTTGTTTTGATTCTCTTCTTAAATATGTTATCACAGAGGCATTACCAGCCTCTCTCATTGACCCAGCTTTGGTCAGCAACATGTCCATCTTTAGAGCCATCAGGGATTGGCTCTGCTGGAAATGGTGGAAGCTTCCAGCAGCTTCTCACAGAAGCTATTTTTGTGGCCCCCCATGCTGCCATAAAACAGCCCATGCAAAACCAACACAAAGACTAATGTATATATCCTGTATAATGTTCTAAATTGCATTCTGATTCAGACAGATGGTTGAGATTTTAAGAGAAAACAATTTGTAGGCAGTAAAATTATTTTCATTATCAAACAGCATTTCATTTTAAACACTGTACAGTATATTTCTTTCCTAATTTAGAGTGCAAAATCAAATATTGAACACTCATTTCAGGTGTGGTGTTTCTTCATATTATGGATCATGAGAGGGGAAAATAACATGTATAAAGCGAATTCTCAGCTTATTCCCTTAAAACTCTAAAGTAATGTCTGGTTTTCTGTTAAGGATGGAAATATTAAACTGCAGGTTCTGGAAGATAGAGAAAAGAGAAGACACCTATAGAAATATATAAGGCCTTAAAAAAGAAATAATTGATGGAAAGGAAAGCAATACCAGAGAGATTCATTCAATTTTTTGTCCTGGGTGGGAGTTATCCCAGGTAGGTCCCTTGATAATGTTGTTAAATATGCTTCCTTCTGCAGAGAAATATCTCCCTTTTGTGAGTATTCAATAGTTTTATTAGTAGTGCATTGAACATTCTGAATAAGATTAATCTGCTACTGATTCATATCCTCCCCTAGGGAAATTCATGGCAATAAGTGGATTTGATTGAAAATATTATTTGCTAAAGAGGATTGAGAAGTATGGGTAGAGAATAGGGGGAAAAGAAGCAGAAAAAACAGTGGAATGAAAAAGTTACAAAAATTGGCTAGAGAAGGGGAGAAAGAAGTGCAGTGTGAGGGAATGGCAAGGAGAAAATATTGCTTACATTTAATTTTAAACTACTAGTGTTGATCAGAAAGAATTATTTCTTTTACTTTATTTTATAAAAATTGCATACACTTGTATGTACATAAGAAACTGTAATTCCATTTGGGACTACTTGTGACATTAACAAATCATTTGAGCAGAGTTCTTGAGGTTTATCATTATGTCAACAGTATCCTTAGGGAAATTACTTATACTGTGTGTGCAGTTTTGTGTACATAATTCTTTATATTTATCAAATTACATGGGACTCTATAGTACACTTACAAAACTTAAAGTCTATCAGGCAGATACACTCTTTTAAGAAAGCATGTGTATTGCTTTAGGAGAGTGCTTCACATAATCATCCACTTAAAGGTTCCTAATTTGTTTGTAAGTCATTTTCTGAAATGAAAATTTAATAATATTAATGCATCTAGCAGTATTTTTTTGTAATAAGTATTTATGATCAAACTATAAATGAACTTTTGTTTAAATTTTCCTAACAACTTTTGAGATGATTTGTTGATATTTTTGAGCATGAGCTGATGTTTCCTGGAAACATCAAAAGCCTTTATATATTACGTGACATTTTAAAACTTTGAGAGAGACATAAGACAGCATTTTGGAGGCTTTTTCTTTTTCTTTTTCCTTTTTCCTTCCTTCCTTCCTTCCTTCCTTCCTCCACTTCCTTCCTTCCTTCCTTCCGCCACTTCCACCACTTTCGCTATTTCCTTCCGCCACTTCCTTCCGCCACTTCCTTCCGCCACTTTTTCTTCCTTTCCCTATAACCTGGAGAACTCGTAGTCTCAGTCTTGGCCACAACAATTAACTCTTGATTGGAAGTAGAATCCTGACCATCTAAGACATACTCTTTTAGAAGTTTCAGAGTTTCCATGTAAGATTATTTAACCGTATATTAAGTATATTTATTGATGAATACATATCTTTCTATTGTATTGAAACAGATAATTGCTAGGTACAATTCATTTCACAGTAGAACAAATATCTAAAATAGACACTGTGACCTCAGCTATAGGTGTAGCTTATGATGAAAGTTACATAATATGAAAACCTCTCATTTTATGTCCAATAGAATTTTAAAGACATATGAATACTAAATCTATCTTACATAATAATATATTATGTTTTAATACGTTTTAAAGGATGCAAAATGAGTTCCTTCATGGGAATGAGTTGACAATTTCTCTCTACTCCTGATTAAGCATGTTTTCACTTGTCAGTTAACATCATAATAACTGACATATTATTTTCACAACCTCAGAAAATTAAATTATTTTTCCTGGAATATTTCTTATCTTTCAAAAACACCTTTTGATGTGAAAATTTTAAAAATATTTGAGAAATCAAGTGCAGTCTTTCAGAATTAAAAAGTATGAATTTTTGCACTGTCATTTTTGTTAATTTCACCAAATTATTTTTTTCCGTGTGAAGGACTAACACAACTGATCCTGGCCAAAAATATTTCAGATGATAGGACCTGAAAATAGAACAAACTAGTTTATTGCAAATGGAAGCATTTTTGTTTAGCTCAGATGTCCTCTTGATGGATATCTAGGTGTTATTCTTCCACAGTGATAAAGCTGTGTTTTTCCCAATGCTTTATCAGGCATGTATCTGTCATCTCTATAAATTGCAGCACTTCCACCTCACTTCTAAGAGGGTTTCCACCAGTTTTGTTTAGTTTGTACTGGAACAATGCAGTCAGGCATAGATCAGATAACTCCTGTGAGTTTGTGGAGAAGTCAAACCAAGAACCAAATATGGAGTCCCCTTGCCTCATGGTATACTGTTAATTATTTTTAAACTTTTACTTGCTAAGAATGAGAGAAGGACTCAACTCTCAGAGACATATTTTGGAGCAAACCTTAAGAATATGTGCTTTTTTGGGATATGTTTTACAGCACGTGCTCTTAACACAAAGAGAGATTTGAGATACAGTTCTCACTGAGATTTCATAGAGAACAATGTAGGTTCATCACAGAGAGAGAAAACTGGTACAGACCCCTCCTCATTGCTGAAAAGGAGAAGTATTTGGGATAAACAATATTTAGGAGTTCACTTGAATTTTGTTTCAAAGGAAACTGGAGGGTTTATTTCAGAATATTACTTGGAAATGTGCTAAACATGAAAGTAAAGCAGCAGAATTTGTGAACTGATGGGGAAAAAACTTATTCGAATATGTACAACCCTAGTGGGTTGCCTCTAAAAGCCTTTCTGTCTCTGCCATCTTTCCAGTGCTTTTAATCTCTCCTAGCTGTCATGGAGTATTTTTTCCACTGCTATCTTATCTATCCAACAAGCATAGTTTTTGCAGGATAAAAGAAAGGCTGAACAAAATTGCAAACAATTTGAATGATGTTCATTATGGAAGATATGGGGGATTTTAGCAAATTGCTGACAGTGTATCCATACGTAATTCATTCCTTCCATATGTAGAAAATCTCTTTACGTATCAGTTAATACAGTGAGGTGAAAGGTTCTGGTCCCTGGCAACATGTAAGAGAGGTTAGAAATTTGGGAGTGGAAGATGATCATAAGAAGTCAGACTCCTCTTGTGGAAAGACTGAAGGGACTGATGGACCAAAACAAAAGAATGGTCGGTATGTGGTTTGTCAAAAGTGGCTGATGCCCCTTTTAAAAATTTATTTATTTATTTATTTATTTATTAGGCTTTCATACTGTTGTTGCTTATTGTTTGCACTGGTGAGGCTGCACCTCGAGTCTTGCGTCCAGTTTCAGGCTCCTCACTTAAAAAAAAATCTTGAAATGATGAAGAGTTTGCAGAGAAGGTCAATGAATGTGGTGAAGGGTCTATAGGGTAAATCCTATGAGGAGTGGCTGAAGAAGCTGGAGCTGTTTAGCCTGGAGAAGAGGAGGCTGAGGGGAGACCATACCATTCTCTATTTAAAAGGAGGCTGTAGCCAGGTGGTTGGCAACCAGAGACAGGTCATGAGGGCATAGACTCAAGCTGTACCAGGGAAGGTTGAGTCTGGACATCAAGAATTTTTTCACTGAAAGAGTGGTCAGGCATTGGAATGGGCTGGCCAGAGAGGTGGTGGAGTCACCATCCCTGGAAGCATTGAAGAAACAACTGGAGACAGTGCTATAGTTTAGCTGACAAAGGGGTGTTCAGTCAAAGTTTGGACTTGATGAGCCTTGAAGTCTTTTCCAACCTAAATAATTCTGTGTTTCTCTTATCTGAGCTCTTAATGACACAAATAAAACTACTTTTGTACAACAATTATCCTGTGACATAAAATTTAAGTAATCTAAAACTTCACCCCATGCATGTACTAATTATAGTTCAGTAATGCATTTAAATAATAATGATTCAAATATGTTTCTTTCATTTGCAATACTACTAATTTATTTTAAAGCTACAGCCAGTTTAGCTGTCATTGTATATAGTCTAAACATATTTTCACAGTTTCATCACTCAAATGTAATAAAAAAATCCCAGAGTCATAATGTCTTCACTAATCATTACAGAAAGAAATTACAAAAGCAGGTGTTAAGCAAACACAACACACTTCAGTTAAAACAGTTTATATTTTGAAAACAGTAATATTACTATTATGCTGCACTGCCAGCTTTTAAAATGGTATTTTCCTCTGGTATCTTGTAGACAATTTATCAAACAGTTGCTGAACAATAAAGGGTCTGAAATTCTTTCACATTATCCTGGGTTTTTTCCATTTTTTTCTCCTCCTTTATAACACTGTTTAATTTGTTTGGTATTTGCATGCTATTGCTGAGATAATGCCACTTCTCTAAAATGAAATGTAGTATTGTATACTGTCAGAATGCAACAAGACTTTTATTATCTAATTTAGGATGTAAAAGCCTTTTTCTGTGAATAAATATATAGCCCCCTCTGTACTAAGGAACAAGGTCACATCTACCAATGGAATAATTAACTAACACAGAAGAATCCAACAAAAAAAAAAAGTAGATTTTACTGGAAAGTAACTGGAAAGATAATTAACTTAATAAATTTCATCTGCAACTGTATGCATACATTAACATTTTGAAAATTACAGTGGTAATAAAAATACAGCAAATATCATTCCCAAATGTAGCAACAATCAAAGCTTTATTTGATAATTTTACTTTAACTACTGGGAATAAAATTATATTCTTGTAGGAAATAATATTTTCTAATGTATTTTCATTTTTTAGATTTTTTTCATTTCAATACATTAATACATTAGAAAATATCCCACAGTGTGGGACAGCAATAATGTTGCTACCTTCACTAAAATAGAATAAAGCAATGAAGCTCAGACTTCTTTAGTAGATCAGCATTTTTTCCTTTTCTAAGGTTGCAAAGGAACAATTAAATTATATTCTCAACATAAAATTCCACTGAAAGAAGGAGAATCAGCATAAATTTGTTACTTTTTACAGATTAGGATATATGAAATTTCTGTTGGCTGTGCCAAACCAGGGGCTATGTCCAAACCAAATTCCAGAGAAAGAAAACCAGCCATTTTCTCTTACAGGAAGGTTGTACAGGAACTATTTTATGGGAGTTAAATAGACAATATTCAGAATAGTCTTTTTTCTATCTAGGTAATTCATTACTGCTCTCAAATCATCTCAGACACAGCAGATTATGATTTTAGATTAAAAGGTGTGAATATCAAAAGCAGAATCAGAAAATGAAGATAAATCTACCCATATCAGTCTTTTACATAACATTACATATATGATTTCCAAAACAGTACTTTAAAACTAGTTTTGTTTTGAAGTTTCTATCAACACGAAAATACATGAATCAAAGAAAATGCTCATTTGTCAAGAATTGTAATTGAATTGAAATGGCTTTCTGTGACCTTTCTTTTATTTCATTTCATAAGAATGCTGAAATTTTCACACAGATGTCAGCATATATTAAATTGAATTAAGCAAGAAACTTCTTTTATTTTTCAGTATGATTGCTTTTAGCAAAATATACTAAAGAAAACATCTTTTCTAAGATTCTTCAAAGGTTTAATAGTAGAGGAAATACCTGTGAGATTAATTATCTTTCTTCCTGACCCTTAAGTACCTTTCATTTTTCAGGTGTCACAGTGCTCTTAGTAACATTACAGTTATTCCTTATTTAAAGGACAACATTGCCCATTCCTATGACCAACATTTTCTCACAATAAGCTTTTGTCGTTCTCTGACTCAGTTGTCATAATTATCAGAAATGAGAATCATTGCAAAAAATACAGATTAATTATATATGAGCATATATATATTTTGTCAATTGTACTGACTGACAGCTGACTCTTGCCATGTCATGCAACAGGTCCATGACCTTGGGAATGTCCACTGAAAGTTTGGAAGTGAAAGAAGTAGTACTTAGCTGATCGTCTGTCAATCTTCGCATACAAGAGATGGAGACTTGTTCTTCAATGATTAGTTCTGCATGTAGATCCATGTGAAGGTATCTGGCTTAATAGCTTTAATATGATGCATATGATCCCATATGCATCATATTAAAGTTTACCTCTTTTTATTACTTTGGTTCCAAGGGAAACTAAGCTAAAAACAGTATAGAAGTTCACTTAATAGAAAATGTAGTCATTTTACCGTATTTGCTACAGGATTAATATAATCCAATTTAGTTTTTTTCCTGAAATAATTCATCATTAAAGGTAACTATTTTTTGCTTCTTGTACATGTGAGCTGCTAAGAGGAAGAGTTGCATGCAAATAAGATCATCTATCACATTTTTTTCACCTCTATTTTAGGGCCTTTTGGAGTAGAAAAATTTAGGCCACAGAATTCTTAGGAAATAATGGGCTTGTACTATGGAATACAATGCCAAAATTATGCCAATAACCAAAATCTGCCTCCAGCTGACTTTCAGAAGCAGAGACTTAGTACTCTCACAGGAAATAGGACATTAAAGTGATGTGAGAGCACAGATGAAGAATGGGTGGATAAGAGTCTGAAAAGAAAAAAGGGCTTTGAAGAGATAAATGCTGGGTGGGAGAAGCTAAAAAACCAAAATAATTGACTACAAAGCCTGGGTAATCAAACAATAGTTAATGGTCCAAGATCCTTGCACTTTAAAGGAAGGAATTTCTGTTGCAGTAGCAAAGAATTTGTAAAGGCAATAAATCATGATTTTTTAATGCTGGGTTGAAGGTTATTTTCTTTCATCTCAAAGAAAGAAAATTTTTTTCTAAGATTTGTAACTTTTCCATGTTATTAACAAGTTTAGACAAAGTCCCCCAATGCTATGTCTCCTGGAGTGCCAAATCACATACTAACACTGTTTGACCCCACTGCTTGGAGGGTTCTACAGATATTGGAGAATAGGCACATTATGCTATGCATATCAAAAACCACACTGTGGATGATAATTTTTCCCTGTTTCCTAAAACAACTTTTATTTCTCTTTTACTAAGAGCCTGATGTGTTTAAACTAGTCTCACTTGTAACAAAAGCTATCTGAATTGGGAAATTGGTTAGAAACACTAATAAAGGCATCTTGTCCTTTGCTTTACTCTGCTAAAGCAGTTTCCAAAGTCAGAAATACTGTTTGAAAGAGATGAATGGACATAATAACTGGACATGAAAGACAGGTCAAATCTAAGTTTCACAGCCAGAAACCACAAGGATAGATAATATCCAAATGGAGAAAAAAGCCCACAAAAAATGTGACAAAATGTTGCCACAGCCTGCAGAACATTAGGTTTAATTTTGTGCTTAAATGGTTGCAAAGAACTTTAGTACAGCTAGAAAAGCAAAGTTATGCCATGTATGAATAAACACAGAACTGAGCCCTAAGTTAATAAAGAACTTTAAACCAGAAGTTTAAAAATCAGTATGTAGGAACAACTAAAAATTATGGAATAGTATTCTTACCCTACCTAATGTAAGGGATAGCCAATTAATTGCCACTACAGAAGTAATTGAATAGGTTATTGTGGTTAATGTCTAAGATAACCAATGTCCTTAGGATAAGATACTACCTCAGGTGCACATGAAATCACACAACCACCTTCTCTCTTACAACTTGATTCTACAAATAAATAGGAAGTGATTGCTGAGTCACTACTTTGCAAAAGAATTCATTGGGCCTCTAATGCAGTTATGAATCAAAAATAGTCAGTATACAGCCTTAGGCAAGAAGCTGATGGCATGCCAGAAGCAGCACCTGCAGGGAACCATGAGCTTGTTAATGCTGTTCTTTGGATGAATGGTGTTAAACTGTTGACTGCCCATCGCCATCTCCAGACAGCCTGCTGCTGAGTGAGACTGTGTCCTACAATTTATCTTCCACATTTTGTCTGATCTCATCCATAACACCTCATTGTATTGATTCTGTCAAAATGATGATGGCAAATAGCATTCACCAGAAAACACTGCACGTGGTTTTGCAAAAATTACGTGATACTCTAACTTAATGGAAAACAATGGGAACTGCAAAAACTGCACAGAGGAATAAATCACTGCAGGTGTATCTGGCAGTAAAGTTGATTTTCTTCTTCCTCCCAAACAATGACGCACTTCTCTTAGCCGTTGAAATATTGGCAAAAAAAAACTTTAATGGATAGAAGGAAAACATAACAAAAAAAGCCTCTTTAAGTTATGCTGCTGCACTACTGTGAAAAAACAGCAAAAAAATTGTGTCTCAGCAAAGAAATAATCATTAGAGGAGGGTAGCAGTTATCACTAAAAAGATCTTTTGCTGAAGGGCTAAAACCACATAGTGCAAAAAAGAAATTGAAGTTCTCTGTGCCTTATCAGCTGCAGTGCATCACCCCTGTCTGTTGCACCCTGTTTGTCAGCTCCACTCTGTAGCACAACAGTTTTGGTTTTTTTTCTTTTTCTTCTTCCCATTTTCTTAACATAATATAGACATTGTGATATCCCTTGAGTTGCTGTCCTGCACAAGAGACTTTCTGAGGTTATGGTTGTTTCTCTCATTTCAAACAATAGGTATGGCCCTAAAGAATTCCTCTCCCACATGCTAACTTTCCTCTTCCATACTTTAGATTTTTAAAAACACTGCATTTCCCACTTAGTCTTCTTATACAGTCTAAAAGTAGATGATTTTTCTTTCAGTGAAAAAAATGCACATCTATAGACATTTATAAATCTTTTCCTCTTCTAGAGTAGTTGTGAAAAAAATTTAGAGTTCTGTAATAGATTAAAATACTTTCAGTCTTTAAGGAAAACTAATGACTTCCTCACTTGTAAAAGTGCTGAACCATAGGAATGCTAGCACATGGCAGAAAACATGTTGGTACATGAAAATAAATAAAGCAAAACCAGAAAAAAGAAGCAAGAAAGAGAAAGAAAAAAGAGAACTTCATAGGGGAAAGAGACAATGAATCTCAGATGTACAAATGATTTGACAAGGCAGGAATCCTAGAATCATGATTTGAGTTAGAAGGGGCCTTGGAGACTCTCTAGTTCCAAACACCTGCCATTGGCAGAGATTATTCAACTGGACCAGGTTGATGAGGGCCCCATTAAACCTGGTCATGAATACTTCAGGGACAGAGCATCCACATCTTCTGTGGGAAACAAAACAAACCAATATTTTAGAAAGCTCTGATTTCACTCCAGTCATCTGATATTTGCAACTATTATTTTGTAGTCTTCTGTTTACTCTCTTTTTTTAATTTGGATTTTCGATGATTTTTAATTCTAAAAAATAGTCTAATTTAATACATTAGCATTGTACTGCATTGTTTATGTAAAATTAGGCCCCAGTCTGAAGGGCATAGGCTCTCTTGTGCAGCAGATCTATCTGGTGGAAAGTCCATTGGAATGTTCAAAAATTTAACTGGGAATTACTTCAGTATTTAAAACTGTTTTGGGATAATTGGGTGCTAGTTTTCCATCCATACCTGTTGGATTTGACTATCTGATGCTAATTAAATTTGGTATATTATTATACAACAATTACATGTACTTTTTAATAATTTTGAGTTTGGTAGTCCATACCTTAGAAAAGGAACTAAAGTAAACAAGTAATAACAACAGAAAATATTAAAAAACATTTTGTAATATACAATTTTTTTAATACTTTAAACTTGTGTGCCTCTGTCAATTAAAAATATTAATTCTTCCAAATGTTTCAGACTTTACTTTTGAACCTCTTCAATGTACTATGAAGTGCAGAATTCACAGTTTCACACATACAGTAGTTACTGTAACATTGACTCCATTAGTGTCTGCCAGATTCATTTTGGATTTGAAGTCTCCTATCTAAATTGACACCAACTATCCAATTGTAGCAGTCTTTACATTTCTGATGTGTCATACCACATTACACTTTCTGTGTCACCTCCCATCACATTATATTGTATCATGCAGAAAAGCCAATGTGAGTTGACATTACACAAGATGATGCGATCTAAAAGATTTAAAGCTATGCAATTCACTGAAGCAGAAAGGTGACACTGCAATCTAGGTGTAAATACCTACTTCCCCTAGAGCATCAGTTATCTCCTAAAAACACATACTAGATGACCTTTAAAGGTGCCTTCCAGCTCAAACTGTTCTACAATTCTGTGTTTCTATGATATGTTGGGTAATTTTCAAAACTTAAGAGAATCTGATCTGAACACTTTTAGTGTAGTGCATAAAATACCAAACTCCAAGAGTACTGCATATTTGAGTTAGACATGCAAAAGCAATAGCAATTAAATTATAATTTCCATTTAATAGTGATGTTTTCCACTAATATAATCTGCTGTACTAGTAAAGTGGGTGCTATAGAAAATCAATTATACCTCACTACGTTCAAAAAAGAGGAGAAGTATCATTTCCTTAGTTTGATGAATAAAAAGCTATTTAAGGACTGAAGTGGCAATAACTAAGGCTATTAATGAGATCTATATAAAGTACTTAAAGAGGTCCAAGAATTTTGTTTTTCAGTGTCAGGAAATATCCATTCCTGCTGCTTTAAATGTCTTCTCTTAACATCAGATACAAGAAATTGGATTTTGATTTTACATACATCATCTAGCCAAATGAGTTTTAGCCTAAATTCATCCAATACAATTTTAGGTGATGAATGGATCAGTGTAAGTTAGGTGTTGTTCCAGAGCCCAAGACTTACAATTAGAAAGGAAAGTGTTAGGGGACTAAAAAATTCAAAGGTACAAGGGAAATTAGGTTATTGCATCCCCATGCCTGTTTTCAGGTACAAATACAAGGCCAGTTGCACAGATCAGCTCAGACAGACCCATCAGCATTCGCACCAACAAAATTACATCAGCGACCACAACCTGCTCCCCTCTCTAGCTGAGCAGGATGTAGCTGTATTACTGGGAAATATATTTACATACACACATATATGCATGTGCATCTGTAAGGTGTGGATTTCTCCACTTCAGAATCTTCAGTATGCCTAGCAGTCTGCCTAGCTGCCCTCCCAGTGTTCCCACTTTCTGAGAACTGGATGTAAGATCCCTCCAAAGCTGCAGCTCCATTTCCTCCCTCCCCCTATTCCTCCCTAACCCCCCTGCCTCCTCTCCCACCTTTCTCTCACTTCATCCTCTCCCATGAAAACTTCATGAAGTTCAAGAAGGATAAGTGCAAGGTCCTTTTTTCTTGTGTGTGGAGATGTGGCTTTTATGGGTTGATGACACACTGCACAGTGTTTCACAGCAGCCAGATGAGGGCATTATTCAGCTACACCACCTGCCTTTGTTCTTCTGTACTCCTTTTCTTTGTATCAAGATTCCCTTTTATCACATAACCTAGCTGAAGGGATGATACACATTACAGTAGTAAGTAAAGCTAAATGCTTAAAATAAAACATGAGGAAATTTGAACTTTGAGTTTATTGCAGATTCTGCAAGTATCACATGGAACTTTGTATTCTCTCATCATGTTACTCTTGCAGAATGGTTTTTCTGGTCAGCATCTGTCCCTTCTCGTAGTTCAGGTAATATTTCTTTTTACCTTTCTGGTAACCTTTGTAATCAACACTGTTTTCAGTGGAAATAAAAACATAGTTCCACATCAGATACTGTGCAGAAAACAAACTGTATCCCAACCAAACCCCATACTTCCCCCTCCTTTTTTCTTTCCCCAAGTAAAATTGTGAAGCAAACCAATTTTTATTTCTGAAGAAAAACAGAAAAAATATCTTCACATGATGTCAAATGTATTCTACACCCTCTCTGAGGTAGCTTTTGAAATTTGCTGCTATTAGAGGAAAGACAAATGTGGAGCTTTTAGAAATAACATTTTGCCTGTTGCAAATTATTTGTCAAAAAATTCTTATCACTTCTCATTCTTATGCACTTGATTTAATAGACAAATTGTGTCTCCTTTAACTTAGCAGAAAATGTCAAAGAAAAGAAATCCTACTGAAAAATAAGTTGGGGTTTTTTTAAGTGAGTCAGTCCTGAAAAGTAAATAACAGAACCAGCAAAGATGTCACACATCAGGAAAACTAAAAGGCACATGAGAGAATATATAACCATTGCAAGGATAGTTTTTTTCCTCTGTCTCTTGTCTTCAAGATCTCAGAAGGAACATTTTTGAAATATTGCACGTCATGCATCATTTAAGTAAAACTTTGCTTAAATAGACAGGAGCTAACTCACACAGGGGTTTGATAGTCCATTTTTTTTCTAAATTATTCATGTGGGAAATTTTTTAATGTGTATCACTAATGTGAGCTGTAAGCACGTAATTGATGAAATCCTGCTTAAAGACCCTGAGGAAGGTGATTTAAAATGGCAATTTGTTAAAATAATGTCTATAAGCTCTGATTCTCCCATGCTCCTACCGGTTAACACAGCATGTTCATTTATCATTGAACTCAGATTAACTCACTCAAACTATGACCTAACCTTATCAAAGTTACTTCAAATTACCACCCATTAAACTGACTGTGTGCTGTAGTAGAAATATCTTATTAAGTAAAGCTTGCTTTGATTGCATTTCAAGTGTGGAACGATGCTAGAGGTGACTTTCATAATTTCAAAATGTATTCCAAAGATAGATTTCAAAGCTTATATATTTTCTGTGTAAAATTCAATAAATTATGTATTTTGTTGACAATAACCTTTTATGCAAATGAAAAAAGTTCAAGTTTTTCTTTTTCTTTTGCACATAGAGTTTGAAGCAGACACACTGACCCTTAGACACTGCAATATAAACAAACATTGAGTGTTTTTATTAAGTGGAAATAAAAAAGTGTTCAAAAATACTTTCTAAATCATGCTTTACTATCCATTCTAAAAAAAATGTACTAATGTACCAGCATAGGAAGAACATTGGACCTGCATGTTTTCCTATTATACCAAAGAATTGGTTCCTATCAGAGGCCAGAATATCAAGTGAAATACTGACTTATTATGCAGTTCTCATTGATCCAGCAACTACTTATGTAAATACACACACATATCTCAGACCTGGATAGATGACTTGTACACCCTATTGCATTTGAAATGGCACTAAACATTTTGTCCAGGGGAAAAAAAAACCTACCCTTTTTTTGTCCTTACAAGTCACCAGAAGTCTACAATCAAGACTGACTTAATCAGTACTGCCACAAACTGTGTTGTGTTTGTCTTGGAAATGACCACAGTTCCAAAGAAAGTTTGTTAGGCTTTTTTCTCTCAGGAGTAGTTATCGTAGCAAAGCTGTATTTTTCTGTATAACCTGGACCATACATAGAAGCTCCTGTTTAAGTTATAATGAAGTTTGACAAATGTAACAGTGCAAGGAGAGGGAGATAAAGTCACTAGTGACTTTGTCATATAATGTTATTTAAGTGACCAACTGTCATGTGTATAAAGGGAGATTTCCTTGACCCTTAGTGTTTGATTTGTCTGTCAGTGCTCCAGGAAAGCCAAGACCCTTGTGCCGAGCCAGTCTGTCAGTGTCCTG